>BJKM01000008.1:440000-1640000 GCA_015082035.1 Chaenogobius annularis | reverse complement strand
TCTTCAATACTGATTTTAAACTTTTATTGTGAATGAAAGATTTTTCACATTTCGACACCAAATTGTCTTGGATTTTCATATCATATCTACTTTCACCTGTTAAACACATTGGACCCACTGAAGCAATTCCAAACCCAATTCATACAGAATGTGTAAAATTCTGTAACCAACAAAAAGCAAAAAATAAAAAGAGCTGTTTTAATATGAACTGCACATCTGGAATTGTATGGCTATAAAAAAGTTCTTTACCCTGCTATTACTTTTTTATCTTTTACCTGACAGGATTTCACGACGCAAAACAGACAAACATGATTAATAGCTCTTTTTGCTGGGTCTATACCTCATTATGAGCGAGTAGACTCTTGTGTATTAAAGCAGGAGACTTTTAACAACAGTGTGCGAGTGGTGAAGACTGATAAATTGTGTTAAATGTGCGTTTCTGCTGCATTGGAGGAAACTCTCTGACACCAGCTGAGATCCACAGGAGAAACTGCAGCCTCTGAGTGTCCCGTGGGTAGGAACTGTTCACGCTGTAATGAAGTGAGCATTGCGAGGGGAAACTGGGAGACAGTCGCGGAGGAGGGGGAGATGCTGCCATTTCTTTACATAATGAAAGCTTTATGGTTAAACCTCTGAGGTGCTGGATGTACTCAGAGCGTTATGTAACTTTTATTAATCTAGTAGAAACTAGTAATTCATGATTGCTGACACCACAACTAAACAAAAGGGAAATCTACCCATTTACTTTCATTTCCAGTGTCTTACAGATTGCTATTTTTCATGAATGTGCCCAGTTTTATCAAATAAAACTTTCTGAAAGCTAAAGTATAAACATCCATGATAGAAAAAAGTGTAACCAACATTTGCAACCAAGTTTGTGGGACAAGTTTAGAAACTTGTCCCATTTGTTTACATTTAGCATTTGACTATTCAGCAACTTAATCTTTTCAACTTGCTTTATTTCACAAGGTCAAAATGTTTCTTTACTTTTAGTGTTTTGTAACTTATGTCCATTGTTTGTTTATGTGATTGTTTTTAATGTTTTACTGTGCACTTTGAGCTTCTTGCACATATTTTCCAATGTGGTTTTCATTTATTTATTTTTTCTATCAAGATTTGTCTTATTTTTGTTTTGTGTTTAAAGAACATGACAAACAAAAACAGAACAAGACCAGAGAGAGTACAACAGAGAAATAATAAAAGACATCCAATAAAACAATAGAAACCCCCAAAAATTGTCCCTTTTTGCCCACAAAATGTCAAATTTGCTGGTTTTCAATTTTAGTCCGAATGAATATTTTTCCATTTTTCTAATATCCAATGTAATGTCTGTCCAATTTTTGTTAGTCAGTGCATTTTGTGTCGTCCATTTTTTTTGTGAGGGCCTTTTTGCTACAGCCAGGAGGATGCCCCAGAGATATCTGCTGATTGTATCCATGGCAGGAGTCCTGAGGCCCAAATACATTGTTCTGAAGTCCAGCGGAATGGAAATGTCATATATTGTCTGTAATACTTTATTGATCTCAATCCAAAACCTCTGAACAACAGGACAATCCCAAAACACATGATAATGGTTTACCTCCTGGCAGCCACACGTTCTCCAACAGTCTGCATTTCCCTGTGAGTAATGGGCACTATGACAGAAACGTGACACATTTTTCCAACAGAATTCCCTCCAAACATGTGACTTGTGGTTCTCCACTGAGATGTACATATACTTTCCTACTCTTCATCCAGAAAAAGTGGCCCTCTCTTTCCCATCTTTCCTTTATGTAATCAGTAGAATGAAAGCCAAAATTGTTAATACATTGATATGATATTTATATATACAGTATTTTGATATTATTCCTCTTTAAAGTTCTGATTTATAAGTTTTAATAAATATTTAATTCAAGGGGCTATGATGGTCATTACTCTGTTTAATTTCTTGGTTATAATAACTCCTTATTTGGAAATACCTATAAAAGTCCTGTTTCTCTAAGGCAAAGGACTCTTTCAACTCATCAAAGCTCTTCAGATGATTCTCCTTTACAATCAGGTTTACACCTTTTGTTGTCCAGACTTTAAATCTTGAGTCTGTGCTGTTAGGTGTGACATTTTGATCGTAAACCAACCAATTTAAAATGTTGACATATTTGTTTAGTTTGTATGTTTTGATTAACTCCTTCCATGTTGTAAGAACAGATTTCACCCAGGTTTCCCCCCCCAAATGACTCAACCGTCTGTCATCTGCCAGTAAGGCCTGCACAGGAACTCCCAGCACAACAGCAATCTCAATATTCTTCCATTGAGCTTCATATTCTGGGTCACACCAGCACAACAACGCTCTGATTTGAGTAGAAATAAAGTAATTTTTCAGACAGGGCAAACCCCAGCCTCCTTTTTCCTTTGATAATTGTAAAGTTTTGACTTGGATTTGAGGTTTCTTGCCATACAAATCTAGAGATTGTTTTATTCCACTCATCAAACCCAGAAATTGGGAGTGTCTGGAAAAGATAGAGAAATCTGGGTAAAACATTCATTTTTATAGTTTCAATCCTTTGATTTAGACTTAGGTAGGGGATAGGATAAAATTTTTCAAGATCTTTTTTTATAGTAGTAAAACGAGGGATATAATTTTTCTCCAGTTAGGTCTCTATGGAGGACCACACCTAAATATCTAAGATTCCGTTTGCAATTGAAATGGGTGAATCTTTCTAATGGTCAGAGGGGAATGCCAGTAATAGAGAATTTCTGTTTTTTGTACATTTAATTTGTATCCAGACATTGGACCAACTTCTTCAAGAAAATTCATCACATTGGGTATAGAAATTTCGGGTTTGGTCAAATACAATAGAACATAATTTGCAGAGCAGGCAATTTTATGTTCCGTCCTGTCAATTGAAACACCGTGAATTGTTTTTGATTGTCTAATAAATTTGGCCAATGGTTCCAAATAAATTTTTTTTTAATTAATTTCCTAATTCATTTTAAGTGAAGAAGTTCACTTAATAGCAATACTAATTATTTGCTTGAGTTAGTAAATATCTATGCCACAACATGACTTTCCTCAAAATCTGAGAATATATTTGCAGACCTACTGTATTTATTGTAAAAGTATTAATTTTCTTCAAGTAGATGACTAAATGTCCCTTCTGTCTGTCTAGCTCTTGTGGAAAACCGCAGTGCATTGTTGAGTATGTGGGTGTTAATTTAAATACAACAACAATTGACCTTAATGTCACTCAAGGTATTGCTGAACTGATAAGCGGTGTGTTTCCTGTCCCTCCACAGCAGAGCGAATGTTGCGCGCTATGTGTTGTTTGCAGCATCAGGCTAATCTCAATAATGAATGCAATTATAGGTCCTGCCTTTATGAATAACATCCTGACTAACACCGAGCTCTGTGTTAGAGCTGCTGGAGGAGGCAGTGAATCAGGGCAATATACTGTACGTGAGCAAAAGTAAAACTACAGTTAGGAAGACTTTAATAATTCTGACTTAAATCATATAAAGGGACAAGAAATACCCCAAATGTTATTCCACGAGGTGAATCGTTCGTATTGAGTGTGCTGGTGAAAGGATTGTGTACTTTAGGTAAACAGGCTGACACTTCTAAACATATATTACCAGACAAAATGAATTCATTTTTATCCACTTGAGACAATTTAGATTACCGGTAATAATTTTCCTGTCTTGGATGGTGAGAGGAAGCCAGAGCAGTCAAAGAGAATCCTTGATGGCAGGACTTGTAGTGTGCTGTTAAAGATTGTAGCTGGTGAGTCTGGGAATCAAACCCACAACCCTCTTGCTAAAAAGCGTCATTGCTGAGTTTGCCCCAGCAGCTATATGGCCGTAAAATAATTGTGCTTGTGTGTTTGAAGCTCTCTTAAGTGGCGCAAGATAAATGTTGTACCTGTTGTCTTGAGTTCATTCGGGAGACGAGTGTTGTTGACCTTCGAGATAAAGAAGTCGCAGTGCACCTTTGGATAAAATTGTGTGAATAATTGATTGTGACTGCAGCGTCCTTATAGTTCAGTGTAAAATGTGAGGTCTTGTTAGACTATTCTCAAAATGAATTACAAAAGTATTGACTCTGTTAATGACTCAGAGGTCAGGGGGATTATTCTGTTTCTAAGCCAAAGTTTTGTCAAGCTTTGTATAATCTTAATCAGTGCTGTTAGACTGCCACGATGCATTGCAGTAATCAGATGGAATATAGTATAGTATAGTATAGTATAGTATAGTATAGTATAGTATAGTATAGTATTGTATTGTATTGTATTATATAGAAGTGAATAGTTACAATCATACATTCACACAGTTACTTGACTAACTGATTAACTATTTCTCTGAGTAGTTTTCAGAAAATATATGTTGTGACACATTGGGTCAATTGCAGAATACTAATTTCTGGGGCCAATAAATTATAACATAAGTAAGGGTAGAATGAACTCATACTGGTTTAATTAACAACTACAGTCACAGTTTGATCTAGGTTGCCAGTCCTAAATGTGTATACTTTATAATTTTTCAGTATATGTGGACAGACCATGCCTCATTTGAAAGTTCAGAACCACTGACTGTCACTTTTTACATGCACAGCTCTTGATCCAATTATTCTTGTCATTTTTCTCCTGAGAACCGATCAGACCACAAATAAGGGGTGTTGAGAGAGGGTGACTAGCAATTTAGCATTAGCAATACAATGTTGTAGCTATAAATGCTACATATATTTTACACACAACCACATACAAAAGCGACATCACATCTGCTACATTGAGAATTTGATTTTCATACGTTATCCGCAGAGCAAATAATATTGAATATTGAAGCACCAGCAGTTTTTACTTTCACTTTAACATATTTGTCATCGCCTCAATGGTAGTTCATGGGTTTACCTGCTGTTTAATTTTAGTGGGTCAGCCTGTGCGCAAACAGTGACTGCGCACTTACTAGAGGCTGCACTGACTTTTAATGAGTGAATGGCTTTTGGGGTTTTGGTTTTGAGTCAGATCAGAGAGAGTCCTTTTGTTTTGTTTTGTTTATGCAACTGTTTTTAGGAACTCATTCTGCTTTCTTATTGGACAATCATCTTGGGGACCAAACACAAAATGGAAATACAACTTGACAATCTTTTTTTTTTGTAACCAAGAATAATTAGACTTCCAAATGGTCGTCAGTAAAATGGATATTTGATTTTAACATGTTTACTTCATAATATAGGAAACAGAAAGGTAATGTTTATGAAATATTAAATACAAATATTACCAACATAAGCCATCTCATGTGACTCAAAATACAGTGGGGCCAAAAAGTATTGGGCAACTTAAACATTTGCAAGTTCACCCATTTAAAAAGATAAGAGAGGTTTGCAATACATCAGGTACACATCAAGCGTGAGAGACAGAATGTAAAAAAAAATCCAGGAAATCACATTTCATGCAAAAATTCTGTCCCTCACAGACCAGTCACTTGCTCTTTAAGTAGTTATTCCAGCCTCCACTCGTTAATAGTATGAATGGAACCTGTTTGAACAGATTAGATGAATAAGAGACACCGGCACACACCTTCAGACCGTCAGACTCCTGTCTTCACCATGACCAAGACCAGAGAGCTTCACAAAGACACCAGAGATAAAATTGTACAGCTGCACAAAGCTGGGATGAGTCAAACTGCAATTGGTAAACACCTTTGTGAGAAAAGATCAACAGTTGAAAACATTATTAGGAAATTGAAGAAGTATGACATCACTGACAATCTCCCTCGGAGTGGGGCTCCATGCAAGATCTCACCGCGTAGGGTTCAAATGATCCTGAGAACAGTGAGGTATCAGCCCAGAACTACACGGCAGGAACTGGTCAATGATTTGAAGACAGCTGGGACCACCGTCACAAAGATGACAATAAGTAACACACTACGTCGTCATGAGGTGAAATCCTATGTTGCACCTTAAGGCCGAGACAAGTTCCTACGTTTTTGAATTTTGTTCATTGACAATGGCAATAAACTCTTTCTGATTCTGATTCTGATTCTGCATTGCCCGAAAGGTTCCCCTACTACACAAAAATCACGTAAAGGCCCGTCTGAAATTTGCTAAAGACCATCTGGACAATCCAGAAGAGGATTGGGAGAATGTAATGTGGTCAGATGAGACCAAATTTGGATGAAGAAGATTGCTGAATTGTATCCCAAGAACACCATACCTACTGTGAAGCATGAGGGTGGAAACATCATGCTTTACGGATGCTTTTCTGCAAAAGGGACAGGAAGACTGGTCCGTATCAATGGCAAGATTAATGGGGCCATGTATTGGGACATTTTGGGTAAAAACCTCCTTCCCTCTGTCAGAGAATTGAACAATCCAAAGCACACAGCCAGGAAAACCAAGGAGTGGCTCCTTAAAAAGTATATGAAGGTTTTGGAGTGGCCTAGCCAGTCTCCAGACCCCCCAAAAAGCATCAAAAACCTGTGGAGGGAGTTGAAACTCTGTCTTGCCAAGCGACAGCCCTCAAACTTCACAGCTCTTGAGAAGATCTGTGCAGAGGAGTGGGCTAAAATACCAAATGTGTAGACCTGGTCAAGAACTACAGGAACCGTTTGACCTCTGTCATTGCCAACCCAGGGTACATTACAAAGTATTAAAAGTAACTTTTGCTGGCTGCCCTATACTTATTGGCCACCCATTTCCACAAATAAATCGATTAAAAATCATGCAATGTGATTTCCTAGATTATTTTTTTTTCACATTCTGTCTCTCACGCTTGATGTGTACCTATGATGAAAATTACAAACCTCTCTTATCTTTTTAAATGGGTGAACTCGCAAATTTTTAAGTTGCCCATTACTTATTGGCACCATTGTAGAACAACATACACCCAGCTTTCACTTCACGTGCATCACCTGTTGCAAACTGCAGATGACCTCCGTACATTGCCATGGAGACAAGAATGTGGGACGTAAAGTCTCTATCACGGTACCACCCCCCTTTCCTTTGGGGAGATGTATTGTGCCTCTGCATACATAGCAGAGGTGTCATACTTGTAAAGTGGGAATAAACTTTTCCTTCAAAGGATTTTGGATTAAAATGAACTCACAGAGCCATTTTCAAGACAAAAGCTAAAATGCTAAAAAGACTATGTGCTTTTAGTAAACAGCCATCCAATTGCAGACTTTGTCCACGAGATGAATTGACTGTACATAATTTTTCATGTTGTTCTTCAAGCTCATTTAAGTGTTTTCTGACTCGTCTTGTAAACAATTTTACATTTGCAACTATGTGGCCTAGTGTTCAAACAATGGCTGCATCGGCTATATTCCAGACCCATCTCTTTCAACTGACACACACACACACACTAGCACGTGTCTGATTGGTTGAACACAAGAAGAAACGACCTCAACCCTCTCTCCTATTTTATTTGCTCTCCAAGAGAGCAATCAAAGACAGTCCAGTGACATGCCTGCAGAAGCTAACTTTACTCTCGCCCGTAGTAATTCTGTGCCCATCTTTGGACGTGATTTTAGCTTTAAACTCCAACATGCAAACTCAAGCAAATGACCTTTTTGCGACATTTCAAGTCTACAACAAAACTTGGATCCAGAACAATCTCTACAAACCAGCCTCATCTGTGAATCAGTGCAATAGCAACAGGAAAATGCACATCAAGAGGACCTGATCCAGTGCTTCTTCATCCTGGCACTGTCAGAGCCAGAGCTCCAGAGTGGCCATACCCTACCCAGCGTGCTCCCGAGCTGAACCCTGGAGGCGTCCATCCGCTTTCTCAACACGGACACACACAGGCCAATCTCTTCTGGATCACAGCTCCTGCTTTGGGTCGTATGACACATATTTCACAATCTGGCTGATAAAATCATCTTAGAATCAACATTAACTTTACACACAACTAGATAGTTCTAGAACAATCCTATCTAGTGGCTCCATCTGTTATCGACTCATTTTCATATTCCATATTCATAGTTATCTGTTTAGTTATTTGGTCAATAAATCTTCATAAACCACATTTGGTAAAGTGTTCATTCATTTCCAGAAAATGTCACAGTTACATTCTCACAAACCTTCCGATTAACAAGCATATTCATTTTTAATAATTAATTAATTTAGATATTTGATCATAGAATTGTTTAATGCCTAATACAGGATGGTGCCCCACATAATTCTAAATAATCATACCCACACTCATGCAGTGTGTAATGTTTGAAATCTTGATCCAATACTTTCTGTCAACTTTGAATGTCACCCTCTCATAAATGGGAGGACATCAATAACACTACAGTACTAGTAGAAATCACTACAGCAGTTGTTCATTATATTTCCTTTCATGGACCCTCAGATCATGAAGACCATAGGAAATGCAAATAAAGTCTCAATTTGCAAAGCTTTCCTAGATTCCCACAAAGGCAATTCTGCTTTTTATGTTATGTGCTTATGCAATGTAGAAAACAAAAAAAGAAACAATCAGACACTCCGTAAATATCATTTTAATGGAATCCCTTCTGTTTGATATAGATTTGAACTTTAATTACATAAATATAAAAGTACAATCATTGGTATAAATGTGCAACTTGCAAACAGAAGTAATTTGCATACATATAATAATGCTATGTTACACCACGATGCAAGCAACATGAGGCACACACCAAGGTGCTGGGCGATATGGAGGACAAAGGTTGACGTACCTGTGGATCACAAGCACCAGAATTTGTAAATCACTTTGAGATACCAAAGATGTTCCCTCACAAAAACAAAGAATCAGTTTGAGTGATTAGTGATTTCAATTGATTTTCTTTTTCTTTTTTGGCTTTTGTCATTGACTTCCTTTTTACATTTTCAAAACCCTATCCAAGACTGTGCATGTAACTTTTCTGTTGCAGGTGGCGAAGGTCAACTGCTTATGGTCACAATCACTCTTTCAGTAACTTCCAGCATCATAATTCAAACAGTGTGAACACCAAAGTACAGAGAGTTTGTCATGGGTTTGGCTGTCAACAATGTGGCTTTACAAAAATCATAGCCTAATTCGCCTGTCACCCGCTGATGGATGTATTTACAGCCCACAGCAAAGAGTTCGTTGAATGTGCTGAGGCCTAATGTTTCCTCATAAATTACGCCTTTGCACAGAGCCGATTTAACTGTCTGGAAATATCAACAGTGGGTTTGATGTCGTAGCTTGTGTGATTACATGAAAATAATAGCTTTAGTGAGTGAGTGGTCCATCTCTTCCACATTATCTTAAGTTAGTTCAGAGGTTTTACTGTTGCTGCTGTGGACCATTTTCATCAAATTATTTTTCAGCGAGTCATGGAAGCTAATGTGGTGGTTTTACAGAGAGAATAAAATGTAGTTTTGATAACCAGCCAGAGATTTCAGTTGGCCTTTGCACCTATATTCAATACAGGCCCATATTTTGATCGGGTAATTGTCTAATTACAGATATAAACTGCTCCAGACGGCAATGGTGTGCGGGAAAAGTAAACTTGCACCTACCCCGGACCCGCGTAGTGCTCTGAGCATACAGTGTAACAGCACACATTGATTTGAATGACTTTGGACTGCGCGGGTCTCGAACTGCACTAGAAACTTTGTGTAAGAAACATTTATTTCTTTGTGGATGGACTGAAAAAGTGTAAATATTTCCCTTTGCTTAGCCAGCTGCTGTGAAACCATGCAGGCACAGTTTTAATTTTACATCAGTAGTTTACCTTATTTTAATCCCACAGAGGCTTCATTTAACAATGTACATCTCTAACCTTATCTTATAATTATCATAACAGTGTCCCTGTAACTATTGGCTTAAAAACGCTCGACAGTCGCAAGTATAGTCCCAGACTGATGGTATGTCCTGAAAAAATACGGTTAAATAAGATTTTAAAATGTAATTGAGATGATGTTGCAGTTTTATACGGCCATCACTAAGTCCATCCTCACCTCCTCCATCACCGTGTGGTACGCTGGAGCCACAGCCAGGGACAAACAGAGACTTTGGCGCATTGTGCGTTCTGCTGAGAAGGTGATTGTCTGCAGACTTCCATCTCTGCAGGACCTGTACGTCTCCAGGGCTCTGGGACGAGCAGGTCGGATCACAGCTGACCCTTCTCACCCTCTGCCGTTGGACTCACAATTTAATCAATCACTCACTGCACTGTCACTTTCTGCACTACCACTGTAAATTTAACTGTAAATTCCTGTGTACATAGTAAGCCTATTTTTATTTCATACTATTTTAAATTTTAGTATTTTTTCTTTAATGCATGCCCTTTTGTACGACGGAATATAAGGGCCAACCCCCCCAAAAAAATGCAGAGCACTACAAGAATAAACTCGTAAATTAATGGGAATAAACTCGTAAATTAACGAGAATAAACTCATAAATTAACGAGAATAACCTAGTTAATTAACGGGAATAAACTTGTTAATTAATGAGAATAAACTCGTAAATTAACGAGAATAAAGTCATACATTTATGAGAATAATGTCGTAGTCAAAATAAAGTCGACATTGAAACGTTTAGGGGCCAGTGTTGGCTTGGAAGAGTAAACATCATAGATCATAGTTGGCCCTTATACTCCATCGTACTTTTGATTTCATATACGTTGTTTTTATTATTGTTCATCGTTCGTGCACCTTAATGCTGAAACAAGTTCCTATGTTTATTTTGTTCATTGACAATTAGCAATAAACCTTTTCTGATTCTGATTCTGAGATAAGAGAAAATGACTGTGTTGTGATCCACGCAGCTATGTCCATCTTTGTTTAGTCCAAACAGAGTGAGCTGACAGTATGAATGTGGTGATGACAGGACAGCTCACACTAAACTAAAGTGTCAGATCACATTTAAGAAGCATTTCCTCCAATGACAAATACAAACATACAATAAACCACCGTCTCCTCTGACAGAAGATACAGAGGACAGCAGTACCATTTAAACCATTGCAATCAATGGAGATCTATTTTGCAAAATGCAAAAGGATTGTAGTAGAACAACACACAAGCTCTAAACATCATTTTCAAAAGGGAACCGTTTTGTTTTTCAACTAAAGTAAGGCATTGAATTTCAAGCCACACATGCAATTTAGGTGAGCAAACCTTTTTAAATACTTTATTCTTAAAAGTTCAATGTCCTTCAGGCTTCTTACTAAGGAAAATACATTTGAATGGGTAGCTATATATTGTAACTTTTGGAAGGAAGGGGAGATAGGTCCTATTCACACTGGTTTGGGCACAGATGCAAACATGCGATGTAGGAAATATAGAAATAAGTATCAGACCTGTGTCATGGGGATATAGAGGTTCTTCCTACAGACATCGTTATGGGAGTTTGTTTTATCGAGCAGGGCCACAAACGGCCCTCCTCATATTGACATATCTTAGCAGGGGAATACTATTGAATTCTAACTATGTCATTTGCTACAACATGCCCGCAGTCCCTCCTTAATTTCCCAAGCTTTGGCACTTCATTGTGTCGAAACTGTCATTGCATTTAACAGTGTAGCAGTGTACGAGCCCCCACGGCATCATGTCACATCGCAGACATGCACCTTCTCTGCCGATAAATCCCACGCTTTATAGAAATGCTAGCATCAGGGTAAAAATAGCTGTAACAGTTAATGTACAGCACTGTGCAAAAGATACAGTGAAGTATAAAACATATTTCTTTATATTTAATTTCACAAAGTCTAATAAATAATAGTATATAGAGCTGTTATCATTTATTTAGCTAATTAATTCAATTATCATTTTGATTAATCTGTTAATTATCAGTTCAGTTCATATTCCTTATAGGCTGTATTCTTTGTATTGACTTAATAATTGCCCAAAATTTGCTGTCACAGCGTTTGGCCCATTGTAGCACTTGTTTTTGTTCCAAATAATAATCATCAATCAATTGCAAAATTTGTAGAACATTTTTTAAAGGTTGTCATCTGGACGCTGGTTAGACAATTTGACTTCCCTCTTGAAGTCATTTTTTCAATCTGATGGAAATTGTTTGAGCGGCAGCATTTTTACTTTCCTGAGCTCAAATTAGTCCTGCCCCAAAGAGAGGATTTATACACTTGTCTGCCTGTTTCACACTTACAACTTGGGTCATTAAAGCTTATTGAGGTCTGGCCCCCTCTCTCTTCATTTCCATCAGATTGAAACATCTTCATTTCGAAAACAGTGTTCAGTTGTGAATTTTAAAAAATGTCTCCCGTGGATTTCTCATGAATGAATAAGGGATTACGTAAAATTGCCAAACTGGTTGTTGAACTAAATTAGATTATCATCGAGATAAGATGTTTGCTTGTGTTTTCATTTTGCACAGCACTGCACAATGGTTTTCAAATCTAGATGCTGCAGACTGACTGTAAAAGAGACATTGACAGTTAGACGAATTGTATATGTAGAAAAATATATACTTCAAAGTTTAACTCTGCTTATATATACAGTTATTTTATATGGCTTTATCATAGTGTCATGCACAAAACTAAGACAAGCCTGAACATTTAGCTACCTGAGTCAAACTGTATAATGCTCTATTTCTTATGGAGAGACTGTGGTGTAAATAAAATTAAGAACGGAAAAGTGAATTACCTAATGCTATATACACACAGTTATATGTTGTGGTTCACAGTGTTGAAGGGGACAAAGAATTTGTTGCAATGTGTGAAAGGAATACAGAAATGTCAAGGAGAAAAAGGAGCGCAGAGGAGCTTAAAGAAGCGCAGAGCAGCGCAGAGGAGCGCCGAGGAGCACAGAGGAGCACAGAGGAGCGCCGAGGAGCGCAGAGGAGCGCAGAGGAGCGCAGTGGAGCGCAGAAGAGCACAGAGGAGCGTAGACGAGCGCCGAGGAGCGCCGAGGAGCACAGAGGAGCACAGAGGAGCGGCGAGGAGCGCAGAGGAGAGCCGAGAAGCACAGAGGAGCACAGAGGAGCGCCGAGGAGCGCCGAGGCTATTAGATATGGGAGATGAACGGCAGGAAAAAGTTAAGCCGTTGGCCGAGATAAGATGTTAACTTTCAAAGGGGCACGGATTTGGAACAGAGGATTTCAGTGACAAAGCTGTCTCAGTGTTTCGTGTCCTACTACACAAGTTAAAAGAGAAGTGTCTGAATGTTGCAAAAAACAGATTTTCAACTGGTGCAATGTACTAAAATTAAAGGTGCACTAATTATGTAACTTCTCTGGAAGAGGGTTTGCCACCTGCTTGTCTCCACAGAGATGTTACTATTGGAATGTTCCATAGTATGGCATTAAACTCATCTATACTCATGGAGACAAGAAGGTAAAGTCACCAGGCCAAGGTACATGTTAGACCTGGGGAAAGGGGCTCTACGCATTGTACAAATTTATATTTTTCAAGGTATTTTTGTGCAATAAAATCACCTGGAGTCGAATAAATGCAAGATAGATATGTTTAATTACATACTTTGGAACATTCTATCATCTCCATGGAGATATACATAATGCACCTTTAAATAATGTGGCAGAAATATTTGGATTTTGCATACTCTAAATCTGAAATTAATAGAAAAAGTATAGTTTTTTTAATACATTTAAATGTTTCAAAATATAACTGGCCTATAATGAGTCATATTTTCCCATTATTAGTTGTAAATAAACCAAAGTTTAGGCCTATTTGATAATTTATAATCACTCTATGTTGAACAAATTGTGAAATGCAATTACATGACAAATAGTCAATTGTTGGCCATAAAACAGCATAATTCATGACTTTGTAGGTTTGATCTTGTTCATTACAATTTTTCATTTTCATTTTGAGTAATGATGACGTTATCGAGACAACAACAAATACTTGTCCTTAGACTTGCATTGAGCATTACATTACATCAATACGTTTGTCTAATCTTGGTAGGGGTGGAAGATATAGTAAGAAAAAATGTATATATGCAAAATTAGAGTCGGTGTTAATAAGAATAATAAAACATTTTAAAAAAAGATTAAAGATTAAAAAATATTTGTAGTGTAATCTGTCAAACAGGTACATTTCTGTACTTTTGTGGTTAATTTTACAGTTTATATATTTATTTTTTGTGCGCGAAAACTGCAATATTTACAGCCACATTTCAGATCAGTTTTGATAATATGCCTGAATTGTTATTGAGTAATAACAAATATTACGATGTTATTTGTTTCCAATATCGCCCACCCTTAAATCCAGGCCATTTGTATGTTCTGTTGTGACAGATTTATCTATCATGGAATAGTTGCCAATTACAAGGACATAGCAGGATTATATTTAGCCTAGAAAGGTCTCAGTCAATGAAAACTGAGGATATCTTCATTGGATTAATCAATATATTTTTGTCAAGAAAACAGTAACTGCCTTTCGGAATTTACTTACATTATATGTTAGTGTTTTTCCAGCATGAGCAAAGCTAAAGTTTATGAAGTTTACTGTAGACAAAGGCTCATGTTGAAAAGAGTTATTAACACAGAGAAAACCTTTATCATCTGTTTTCACAGACAGCTCTAAAGAAAAGGGAGCACAGAGTGGGCTGTTTTACCCTTTAAGTCAAAGTCTTTGGCCACACCAGCATGTTCGAAGCTGATAAGAGCCCGGGTCCCCTCTCGCGAGAAATGTATTTTTATTCTTTCACTCCGCTCTTTTCTCCAAACTTCTGAAGCTATACTAGGAGCATACTCTGTGTTGCGTAAGTGACACAATCAGCTACATCATATTGATAAACTGCCCTGCTCTCCTCTGTCACCTGAGGGTATGCCTATGTCAAGAAAGCAATGGATTTTTCACAATCAATGGAAGGTCTAGAGATGGTGCAAAAATGCATGAGAAGTACAGTATAATGCATAGATCAGTATGTGCTATATCATTCACTGCATCACACTCGCCGTCGCATTCAATATGCACTCACAAATAAAGTGGCAAACCTCCAGCAGTAAGGAAGGCGCTGCATGCTTCCTCTGCACGGTGCGATAGAAAATTAGTTTACGGATTACAGACTAACACTGATGTAGGAGATGTCTTTTTGTTCTGGGTCAGCTTTGAGGTTAATGAAATGAGTAAAATATATTTCTTACTACTCTCTTCAAGCCTTCATTGTCATACAAGCTACCACTGTCTTGTTAACAGTACTATCACCAAAGGCTTGTAATTATCACCTTAGAAAACTGGCTGCATGCATACACGTTTTTTCTATGGGGCTCATAGCTGTATATTTCAGAAATATTTCTACCTGGAGTTACTGGTCTCTGCCAGTCTGTTGTTCATAATTCCAAGAGCCCCCACCCCCCCAGAGAATCCATTGTGCCTGGAGCTGCCGCAGACCGTCCTGGGATACCCATTGGCCGACTCTGACAGCTGCTTCTGCATTAAGGCCAGTGACACTTTGTTGGACGCTGCAAGGTCTTTCATGGAGATCATTTCTCCTGATAATCGCCTCCCCTCAGTGTCACTATCACACGTTCCGTCTGACTCCTGGCCTAAGCGGCCCTGGCGCCCCTTTGAGCCCGGGCGAATTGCATTACGTCGGCCCAAAAATGCATTGGCTTTATTGCAACGCTGACAGAACAAACAGCTCATTTTCTCCAGCAACCAGTTAAGCACCTGCTTGATGACAATAGAGATTACATTGAACAGAGAGTAGATGCAGCAGACTCCCATCAGCATGAAGAAGAAGTTTGCCACTCTGTAGATGCTTTGGTTTTCATAAGCCGCGCTCTGGCTGCTCACAAAGTCCCCAAAGCCAATGGTGCTGAAAGTGACAAAGCAAAAGTAGAGGGAGTCCAGGTAGGCCCAGCCCTCCACCGGGCTGTACATGGCGGAGGCGCAGCAGGAGATGGTGATGGCAGATATGCCCAGGATTAGCATCACGTGGTACACAGAGGGCTTCCATCCTGGAAGGGAGTAGACAGAGAAGTCGTGTCTGATCCCTGGAGGCAGCAGTCCACTGTTCCTTATACGACGCTCCCTCACGGCCTTCATGACCACCGCCAGCAGTGTGATGATCCGCTCCAGAAACAGGTTAAAGAACAGGATGGTGGCTGCGCAGCCCAGAAGTCCATAGAAGATAAGGAACACCTTTCCTGCCACTGTCACCGGAGTTGTCATCCCAAAACCTGCAGAAACACAGTGGAGATAGGACAGTTAAAATCAGGAGCAAATTTCATCTGCATCTCAATATCAAGTAAGCCCTCCCCAATCTGTGTTAGTCCAAATGATTCAACTTCTAATGAGGGCTGTGTAATGAGCTCTAAATCATAATTTAACATTCCTGCAATGAAAAATTAATTTGACTGTGGGACTTGACAAGAGTGCATAGAAACAGATGAAAATATGGAATAAATTATTTCTCTTGATGTGAGGCTATAATATTTGCAGAGGAGATATGTTAAGCAAAAGTAATGGGCAGCCAGGATGATGAAAAGGAAAGGCTTATTGGCTAATTACAAAATAATGTTTGCATTGCAAATTAAAGAAGTTTGACAGAGACTAAAATAAATGAGGGAATACAAGGCAACCGAACTAATCAAGCTGGTTTGTATATTTAGAGACCAGACCAAGTAAAATAATGCAAATGTTCTATAGAGTTTGATTATCACCAGCTCAAAACCTGAATATTATATGAGAACTGTCTTTGTGAATAAAGGTATGTAAAAATCAAGGACTTAAAGGTTACAAAAACATCAGTCGTGCCAGGAAAGAGCTTATAGGCTGTGAATCAATTTTGTGTGTGCTGGCCTTCTGCTATCTTGTGATGTTTTTGTCAATTAGACTGAGTGTTCAACCTGGGGATGGGCTTTAGGAGGAAACATGAGCAGAGAGGTGTTGAATAAGCAGGAGGTGTTTTTAATCTTAAGGGTGTCACAGGTGCACTGCTGACTCTGCACCACAGCTGTAGACCTCAAGTGTTTAAACTGTTCCGGCCTAAAACACATTATTCTTCCATGCGAGGTGATCAAGTGGCCTCAACCCAACTGCAGGCTACACAAGGTGCTTACAAAAGTACATTTAAAGAACACTTAGAGGGCAGGAATGTTCAAGGCAGACACGTAACGAGACATTAGATGAAACAGAGTGTTTTATCGTTTTGGTTAAGTTAGGTAACAGAAGCATAATGAATAAGTTTTGATTCAAGGTTAGTTAATGTACTTGTATGAAAATGTATAGAAATTGCTTTTTACACTCTACTAATTTTTAAATTGAGATTGTACTTTGATGTGCCAGAGTTGCCAAAGTTATTTATAAACATTACATTGACACTTACCTGAAGTTACCCATTGGCTAAAACTTAATCTTAACTGACCATAAGGGGTGCACCATTTCTCAATCACTCATCCAGGTCCTCTCAAGTGAGCAGGATTTATGAGCCATAACATAATAAAACAATGTCTGGCAAAGACACACAGATGGACAGCGAGGCACCGTGTCACGGCCCTTATCCACCGGCAGATGTTATATTTGTCAACAAATAAAACGTGCAGAAAGATCAAGCAGTTCACTTCCAGGCCAAGGTTAATTGATTTTTCCATCATGGCCATCCTCCATTAGCCATCTGAGAGTATTAGGAGAACACTTTTCTTGTGTTTTCAGCAACCATCCTTGTTAGGTAATAAATTGCATCAATATCTGGACAATACTTGCTTTATGATACCCAAAATGGCTGTCTGACCTTATCTTTCCCAGTGAAACCACTCTCATGTGGCTCTGCTGTTGACACACCACCTCATTTAGATCCCTGTGGATTGATATGGATTGTTTTATAGATAGCCCCTTGTGTCCACATACTGTATGTGCACACACACATTAAGGCCATATATCCACTGCACACAACTTGACTCTCTGTAGATCTGGGCAGCTGAACTGAAACAAAATGAAATGACTATATTCTGTATTGTGAGACACACTTATATGTTTGGTTTGCATGTTCAAACGTTGACCAAAAAGATAAAAACTAGAATGAGAATCTACTACAATTCAATACTACAATAAAAACACAAAAAAGAGCACTTACCTTTGATTTATCTGTAAACTGACTTAACTTGGACTTAACTATAGAATATCTTTACAGTGCTTTTCATTGAGTTTGTGGGATGAACATCATGAAGATGGGCTTAGAAATATTTTTGGTGAGAGATAAATTGTGTTGCACACAACAGGGGCACCTATAAAGACCATTGAAGCTCATTGTATTCACTTTTTTTTTAATGATCTCGTAATTACGATAAACGTTTCTGATAATTTCGAGATACTTTTCTCTCTTAGATAGTTTTTAAAATGTTTGTGAATACAATGAGCTTCCGTAGAAATAGTTTATGATATAATGTTTGAAAATAGCCCAACTGTAAAGGCCATCTCCAAAACTGCAGCTCTGTTAGTGATCTGGTCAGCACCAGGTTCATGGAGGGATAAGTTGGTCCTTGAAAAAACGCTGATAATTGGCAGCTAGATGTAATATTAGTATAATGTAGCTGATTGTTGCACTACTACCAGCACTATTTGTTGATTTCAGACTACCTCAGCCAAGCCTTCAGTCTTGTAAACTGCACATTGATGCAGCTTTGGCTGTGCTTTTTAATAATAAATCCAATTCTCAAGAGTGCATATAAGAATCAAAATATTATCTGGTTTGCTTTAATCAATTTACAGTTCATAATAAACCACAAAGGCATGTAATTAAATTTGCAAATGCTGCATGATTTAAAACTAAGCCCTGGTTATTGATCCTAGCGCCGTTTGTCAAAGTGCAGTTTCCTTTGACATGTAAGTGTCAACACAAGGCAGGTACTTTAGCGGAGGAAGCACACAGCTCAATGCTAAATCCAATGTGAGACGCTGATGGCGATATTTACAGTCTATTGGAGAGCAACACTGAATCCAGACAAAATCATAGGCCTTTGCTGAACGCTTGATCAAATTCAACCATTACTTTTTAATTTTTTTGTGTTAGTTATTTTCGTGAAAGTCAACTAAATCAACCAATTATAACTTTTGTTAACCAAAGGCTAGAAAGGAGAAAATCAAGAGTAAAACAGTTGATGAATTAAAAACTGCATTACTGATTTTCTTTACCTCAAAAGTAGATATTAAAATCCAACGCCTTCACAAAGCCTTTGGAACATCACTATAATATTCACGTGCGTGAATTATCAGGCACTTGAACAGATTAAGAACATATTTTTAGACGGGGAAGTGAGGCAGGGTAGTGGGGTGGGTAGTTTTAGTAACTAGTAGTGACCACACACATGGCTCTTTCAATCAATCAAAGAAACTTTATAAAGCGAGAGAGAACAGAAGAGACCTCTACCATGGGCCCAGAGGAGAGACATCAAACCTCCACTGGGGCCCAGACGGGCCCAGAGGAGAGACACCAAACCTCTACCAGGAGGCTCAGAGGAGAGACACCAAACCTCTACCAGGGGCCCAGAGGAGAGACACCAAACCTCTACCAGGGGCCCAGAGGAGAGACACCAAACCTCTACCAGGGCCCAGAGGAGAGGACCACCAAACCTCTACCAGGGGCCCAGAGGGCCCAGAGGCGGCCCAGAGGAGAGACACCAAACCTCTACCAGGGGCCTAGAGGAGAGACACCAAACCTCTACCAGGGGCCAGAGGAGAGACACCAAACCTCTACCAGGGGCTCAGAGGAGAGACACCAAACCTGTACCAGGGGCCTAGAGGAGAGACACCAAACCTCTACCAGGGGCCTAGAGGAGAGACACCAAACCTCTACCAGGGGTCTAGAGGAGAGACACCAAACCTACCAAATGTAAAACGTCTTTGGGTATCCTGAAAAACGCTATATAAGTGTTTTTATGTATTATTATTTTTATTATTATTTCCAGGGGCCAAGAGGAGAGACACAAAAACCTCTACCAGGGGCCCAGAGGAGAGAAACCAGACCTCTACCAGGGGCACATTATTATGTTCTAACAGGGGTCCCATTTTTATTATTAAACCGTTTTAGATACATTCTTCAGTTTACAATGTTCTATTTTCTTACTAAGTACTAGAAACTGATGTTGTCCCAAGGTGCAGCTTTTACAATATACTATGGGAGGGAAAACTAAAGTTACACGGATACAAGAACGACGTTGGTTACCCAACCTTTAATATGGACAGTCATCCTACACAGATAGTGAGATAATTTGGTTGTAATTCCAAAATTCAAAACATAAATATGGAAAGTCTGCTAGGTCTATGGCCTTAATCATTACAACCACACAATTAAGAACTTCAACCCATCTTAAATATATTAATGGCTTTTGAAAACCATTCCAAGATTCCCCATTTCCAAATAAAACTCTTTAACAGTCATTATAAATTCTCATACAAATGAATTAATGCAATCTATCCTGAAGGCATAATCCTGTTAGCTCAAACTCAAAAGTGTGTAGGTGTGATATTGAGTTGACTAGACAGTGAATTATATGCTTCAATTAAACACAGTCAAAGTTCACTGTGAGCTAATGGAGAACAGGACAGCAAGGACCCGGGTGGCGATTACTCAAATGCACAATCCTCTTTCATACTTTTCCCTATACTTAATTAATTAGCGACTAACCGGAGTGGATCATACCAATACAACAGATTAGATCTTCTTGGGGACCGTCTTGGTCTGTGTGTCATTACCCAGTAAATTACCTAAGAGAAAAGAGAAGGCACCGGGCATCGATTGAGCGTTGCGTTTCAGAGCCATTACCAGATACTCTTGTGTCAGGAAGCATTAGTGAGGACAGTGCAATAATAGAATGGCAAAGGACAAGCAAAATAAACCATAGATATAAGATCTAGGGTAAAATGTGTTGCTTCATTTGAAAAAAAATTACACAATCTTATTTGCTGTGTTTGTTGTGGCCATGACACTCAGACCCTTCGGCCAAATTTATGTGATTCCTCGTGCAAAATGATATGTACCATGATCCAATTTCTCACTCCTCTGAGAACATATATTCAATTAAATGAAGTCAACTGTGCTCCACTCAACATGAAAATCCTTCAATGCTTGGCTGGCTAATGACATTAGTGCACACAACATGCTACAGCAGCTACACACTAAGGAGTGATTTAAGTAGCATCGTTAGTATCCATTAATTCTGATAAAGCAGATCTGAGAAAAAGTTAACGAGAAGGGATATATATATATTTTTAATATGAGCCAAGAATTGTAAAACAGTGGCAGAATTTACAGGGTTTTTTTTTATTAGAGTCCAGTGGTGAAATACAATGGCTCATTAGCTGCAGTAGTGAAGTCCTGGTTTTGGACAAATAGTACAAATTACTGGGACTGCTCCTATAAGAGGTATTGATGACCACCACGACTACTCTACTACGCTTAACGTAGCTCTTCTCTAATGATTAATTACTCAATGGTGGCCTAAACAACTGCTCCAGGGTAAAGGAAAAGGCTGGAGGCTCAATACAACAGTGCAACAATGTATGGAGGAAAGAGAAAAGAGAAAGATTTTGGCTTGGGCAAAATACTTCCAATAGCAAAATCTCCGCTGGTAACAGAAGTGATGAATTGAGAGACAATATTGAGCTGTTTTGTGCATTAGTACATCAACAAATGCCTTTTGGATCTGTTTAGTGTCTTTGTAGCAGAAGATAAATGAATGTGTATGTGGCATTTGCAATATTTTGTCTTGAAGCTTAGACAAAACCCATTAAATGGATGGCAGGTTACACTATCGATGTAACGACAATGTAGCAAACATGATTATATTTAAGATTTTACAAAATATTTGGTAACGTTTATAATTTATCTTCCTGGTTGGACATGAGCAGCAGATGTGACATGGGTAGAGGTAATTCCACAACTGTTACCTAGCAACCATACAATACATTTAAAAAATACATATAAATTATACAGTTATGATTTGACAAATAATAATAATACCTGATAACACCTTTTTTGCGAATTGATTGTTTAAACTGTAAGAGGAAAAAGTGTGCGTTAGTGTAAATTGTCTCCAAATGTTTCCACTTTTCTTCACAAACTACAACTTGACTAATGCAAAACTATGATCAATATGTAGCTCAAGGACTATCCCACCAAACTAAGTCACAATTAGAAAAGCAGGAGAACCAGGTTTAAAGGTGGTCCATGGAACTTTTCTCATGGAGCCATCTGCCACCCTGCTTGTTCCTCAGTATTCCTCCATGCAGACAAGCACTTGATACCATTAGCCAGACTTACAAGTCAGATCTCGAGCGAGGCGATCAGGGTAATCTTTAGGCAATAAAAGCAACTGTATTGAGCGCTAAGAGATGTAAAAATACATTTGTACTTCTTAAATGTAAAACAATGTGTCTTTTGTCACTGAGGAAGGTCTATATTAGCCATAGCACCACATAAACAACACACAACAGAATAGCTTTTTGAGAGAAATACTATAGCAAGAATATTCAAAGCCGCCATTAAACTAAGGTCATATGAGCCTGAGACCCCACACGTGACGCAGAAGGACAGTGTGGAAAATACGCCATCTCACATTGAAACAGATCTTTAATAGAAGCTCATCAGAGAATGAAGACCACCTAAGTCAAGGTCCAACTAAATTAAATAAAAAAAAGTGGCTTTCAAATTTATAATGAATCTGAAAGTCATGTGTATCATTGTGGACAACATTCAAAACCCTATGGCTAGAATTGGCCATATTTGAACCTGATTAAAGTTAAAGTTTTCCAGACTTTTATCATTGTTTTTTTTTGTTTTTGAATAAGACATGTTTGTGTACTGTAGAATACATTTAACTTGGCTGCATTTGTTTAGTGGGGACAAGCCTGTAATTACAAACCTTCTTAATACAAATAATTAGCTACAGGACTTTATTCATTTAGTCAATTCCCAACTGACAAAATATACTGACCACTTAAGGCTGAAAATATATTTCACACTGGTTTGTGACGATGTTGTTACGTAGACCTATTGAAGGACACTAGCTTATGCTTAAAAAGTAAGAGGAAAGTACTTTATTGACTGAGATTGGGCAGGACTTGACAGGAGGATTTTGTCTATTGCATGTTTTAGGTTCTTTGAGTGACATTTTACAGGTCAGATCTGTGGAGAGGCAAGCCCGCTCACAATGGAATTAACACTTTTCAAGATATGGTTGAGTAATAAAAACACCAGTAATTAATAAATGCAAAATAGATAAGTTTAAAGCCATACTGTGGAATATTCCAGGCAAAGCAATAACATTTCTAAGGAGACAAGAAGGCAGCGTATACCCTCCTCCAGAAAAGTTACACAGTGCACATTTAAACTCTACAATATTAAGGTATACTTTTTTGATGATGATGACAACATAACATAATCAAGGTCCAGCAAAAGCATTCACATTCAGAGAATCTGAAGGTCATTGTGTGTCATGCTGGACAACATCCCAATTACAGCCGATGTGACCACTTTCCAAACCAAAACATTAATATTGGCCTTCTCATGCACAATTAATTGAGATAAACACAAGCTGCCAGTCAAAACCAATGGGGTCCCACTGGAGGGAGTAGTCCTAAATTGCCCTGATAAAGGCTGGAATAGAAATCGCCACACGCCCCTGTCCCACTGATGACTCTGGTCCAACAGGAAGTCATTAGTCATGCGGAGGGCAGGCGAGGGGCGGGAGGGAGCGTGGTCCGGGACCTTGGACATGATGACCACCATCTGCTGGGAATCAAAGGCAAAAGGGTAATAATAGAAACATTCAAGCCATTCAAAAGAGGGAAATAGCTCAGGTAATCATGCATGAGAATTATGTAGCAAAATATTTCTTGTTTACTGGCCTCTGCACGCTCTAGTTAATGTTATATAAAATGCTGAGAAGTCTTCTTTTTTTCCCTAGATGCTCTGTTAAATACCTTATATCATAAAATATGCAATTCACGCTCTTTCTGTTGAACAAAAAAGAGCAAACAAAGCCTCCATGTCTGATGAAATCATATAAGGTATAAACTTGATGCTCATAGAAGCTAATTGTATGATTCTGCGTGTCAAAATGGAGGGTAATTGTTTTCTGCTGCTCATGGCCAAGCAATTATTATAGAGTGATTTACTGAAGTGATTAAGGTCAAAAATCAAACTACAACTACTCATTGTTAAACACGTCTTTAATATCTATTACATGCATGAGGTTTAGTCTGTAGACGTGATGTTGGAACACAATACAGCAATATCACAGTGACTACACTGTGTGCATAAAACAAAGCAAAGATTATTGTGACAAAATAAGAATCCAAACTTGAGAAAATCCCTCTCACAACAGTTCTGAGAGCTGAGATTGAGTGTTTGTGTGTTTTCAGTTGTATCTGAGCCTCGCTCTCTCAACCAGGAGCCCAGTGGATTAATGACAGTGCCATTGTCTCCATTGATTTAGTTCTAAGAAAAACACTGCATTGTCTTTGGATCACAACCAACATTATCTGTTAGATTTGTTCAATCTGGTTTTACTTGTATTAATATCAAAAGGTGTAAGACATTTGCAACATGAGTCCATAATATTGTAATGCAAAACAATACACTCAAGCAATATAAATGGAATGAAACGTTTCTTTATCTTTATTGTGCGTGTGTCTCTCATCAGATTAATTGTCTGTGTGTGATGGGTGTACAGGCTGTGTCCTTGTCCCTCTCATTACACTTTGCTGTATGCACTCATACACAGTTACGTCCCCAAGGTAAACACACCTGTCCAGGTGAGCCTTTTGAAACACTGTTGCCTCAGATTGGAGATAAAACACAACAGACAATGCACTGACATTTGACCGGTCTGTAGTCACCCTGCATCAGGATGTATGAGGGGAGCAGCCTCACGACAGGACAGACAGACGGAGCAGGAAATTAACAATTCTTGGTCCAACAGATATTTGAAAAGTTCTAATCTGTACTAATGTGAGTCTCTCTCCCTAAACATGAGGTCCCACAATGGGTCGGCGCAGGCCCAACTCATGTTGGGGACCACTGCCTTACTAACAGCTGCCGTAATAATCTTTCGGTGATTCCTGCAGCTGTCTCGCACTCACTCTGAGCAATGCTATGGTGCTCACAACTAAATGAGCCTTTGCTTTATATCGACACACTGTGACACTTTGAGCTGCAGGCCTATGCTGAGCTATGGCCTGTTACTGTAAAAGCTGGCACGAAAACAGAAAATTATGCATCTCAACCCGGGCATGACCCTGATGCTTTCCAAGGAGGATATTACCTCCATTATGGAGTTAAATTTGTGCCAAATGAGTTTGCCTGAATATAAGCAGAATTTTAATTAAGCTATGTCTGTTACTTTGCTGATATTTCTGAGCTGGTGAGATTGGACTCAGTTGGACAGTCTAGTACGACTGCTGCAATGTCAGTCCTCCCTACAACATACCAAGGGCAGACGAAATCTGCAGATTTAGTGAGAGAGATTAATAATGCTTGTGGTTCAGGCTGAGCAGAGATTGCAATTTTCTGTAATTCAAACATAATGATATAAATATTGAACATGAAAGACTCTTGTTGCTTCGCTCCATTGAAAAATTGCCCTGTCAGTTCCCGTGATAGTTATATACTGAACATGTCTCATATGCATGAAAATAATCATCAGCTCTTGTGTGTATTTTGGTTTTTTGGTTAATAAATTAAACTCACTTTTCTTCAACGTTCCTCAACATATACATGCTTTGTTTGGGAGGTTTTGACCTCAAAAAGGACCTGGATTTTAATTGATTTAACTGAGATGAGAGAAAATGCTTTTTTTTTTTAAAAAAAAAAGCCCCAGCCTCCACATTCAATACATTGCTGCTGTCATTCTGTCCCATTGCGTCTGTCTCATTTGACCTGAGTGCCTTTAAGAGCCTCGTCCATCTCTGCACGGACACATGGATATGTGCCAAAGTGTGCTGTTTGCTAACTCACTGTTAGCTCATTATCTGTAAAGTACTGAACATGTCTGCGGTACATGACACCAGCCGAGGAACAGAGGAGCTCACCTTGTGCCAAGAATGTTGTTACAGGACAAAACCATCTACAATGTGCATTAAATACAGTTATAAATCTGTATATTACATGTTAGATCTGTGAAGAACTCCTCTCACCACACAGAAAATAATGCAAACTTTTAAAGATATTTTATCACAATAAATACATCTTAATGCAAGGTCAATAAGTTGAAAGTCATACAGTGGGACATTCTAGGCAATGCATCAACAGGCAGGTGGCAAAACTCACCCAGAAAAGTTACAAAGTGCCCCTGTATCTGTCCTGTCACAGTCTACAACCTTTGCATCTAAATTTATATTTTTTCAAGCTACTCCTTCACTATTTTCTCTGCAACCACAAAACCCACATTTCTCTCATCTCCACCACAGCACTAGAACCAGTTTATTTAGTCAAACTTCGGACATATCTTTTTTTTTTATCATGTCAAGTTTACACCTTTAAATGGCACTGTAATTACTATGCTGGCGGTTTCCATGCTCCTAAAACTTATGAGCTATGCCTCGGCCAGTAGATGCAGCTATAAACCTATATGGAGGCTATATTTCTGTCAGGTGTTGATGGACCTTGAAGCAGTCTTCACGGCAGATATTAGAGTGAATATTTCTCTTAAATGAATGATGAATTGGCCCGACCGCCTGAAACAGCTGTTCTATAGAAGATTCCTTTGAGACCCTAGGCTGCTTCACATAGAAGTGTGCAAATTGTTCCACCAGGACTCAATTCATAAATAATACAAAGTAAATAATTTAGCTAATTCCACATTTCACAATTATTCGTTAACCTAACCATCTGAGAGACCAGCTCAGGCACGTAATCAGCAGCTGTTGGAGAGTGTCTCATTTGCAATGCTTTTCCCATTTGTCTGTTCATTCTGTGTGCGTTGGTGTGTGTTTGTGGTTTGAGGAACCTAGGATCCAATAAATCCCACCTTAGTTAATACTGTGGTAAAGAATGGCAGTGGACACCTCTGCACTCTATCACAACGGACCATAAATTTGCTCCGTTCGCCTCCACTGATGCACACAAGCAACACACACTGATACTGGCATCATATAAGAGGACGCAGCACTTTTCCAGTCTCCTCTCTTATATGTGATTAGACATGTATGCATATCATTTCTAATCATATCATCATTTAAAGGGCACTGAAGAATATTTCTCGTGGAAGGTACACCACTTGCTTGTTTTCAATACAGACACTCCTTTTGACGTTAAAACAATGTATCTGGGATGTAAAACTCCAACAATGGAAACAATAGATGTATACCTGTGGAATATACCTTTGCAGCAAAAAAAGCCATATTGACAAAGCCAACTTAAGGACTGGACTGAAATAACATTGGAAAGTGAATTTGAAAATGGACAAATTTGCCATTGTCGTGTGCTGTTTGTTTTTATTTAGTTTTAGTTATGTTTTATATAAAAACTATAAAAAAGAATATTCCATATTTATAATGGCATTAAACTTATCTTTCTTTATGGAGACAAGACCAGGCACACAAGTTACAGGTTAGATCTGTGGTGAGGCTTGGTGAGATCTGTGGATAATTTACTCTCAGCCTTTTGTGCTTGGTGTTGCATCAATGTGGATTCATTTGAATTCAGCAGTTTTTGCTTAAAGTGGCTAGAATTTGTGTGTCGTTTTGTGACCTTTAAAGTTCTTTCTTGCACACAAATTTGTATAAAGGAAAAAGCCCTTTATCAATGTTCACTTAAAAGCTGAACTCTTGTAACACTGCTATTCGCTGTTGTTATAGAGCTGTAAGTAGCTTATAGCTTTTTAAAACATGAGTACTTTTTTTGTAATACTCATTACTCATTCATTCCACACCTGGTGGTAAATTATACTTCTGTAGCCACGGCTGCCCTGGGGTAGACTGTTTGAAGCGACTTAACAATTTACAAGTAATTAGAGAATCCTAAATAAACATTCATGAGTAATAGGTAATTTAACGTTAAAAGTACAAGTCTATATGTATAAGTTTCCCTGACATTTGCACTAGCTTACCCACTCTTAGCAATTACCATATTATTATTATAGTGTTAGCTTTTGAGACTCAACCCATAACAAATTTTTCCCTTTGCTGAGTTGGATTTTCACACATTCAGAACTATCTTGAGGCCAGCTTTCTTTATCACACCTGATGATCCACAGTTTTTAGTGCGATACAAAATCCGTCATCCTGTTTACGTAACTGCAGTAATTGATTTTTCTTTGTCACCACATTTAGGCAGACTGTTTTTGCCAGTGCCACTCGGGCCAAACTCAAAAATATTGTCCAAGCAGAAGCAGCAGCAGCAGCCGACGCAGTAAAGAGCTGCCTTTTATGTGACTGAGGCCCGAGTCGCTTTTCCATTTTTAACAGTGACATTTTCTCTGAGTCTGTGATTTCAGAGCGGCCCGGGAGATCTGAGGTGTGCACATCAGAGAGAGAGACACACAGTCCTCTGACCAACTTCAAATGACTCTAGGAAAATGGCTGGAAATGAGCCTGAGCTTAATATAAACCTATTGATCGGACAAAATGAGTACAGTAATAGAATCATAACATTTCTCTGAGTGGATTAGATGGATAAACAAACATTGGAATCCACGTGGCCGAGCAGCTCAAGGAAAAGCTGTTATGGTGGAAGGTTATCTCAAGTGCTGGGGATGGAGTCTATATATTTTTCAATCCTAAAAAACTTAAATTACCAATTCATTAACTTCATTACCCATTAATAAAGTAAATCTACGTTTTATTGTGGATTATAAAGGGAAAAGTTAGTGTCACACATACAGTATGCTGGGCTCTGTGTTCATGCATGTTCAAATTATATTTTAACAATGCATCTGGAATATGCTGAATTGTGCCGGTGAATGTATTGAAAGAGGTTCATGTATCGCAAAAAACATAAATGAACCATAAAATAATCATACAAGAGCAGAAATGTCACTTTATACCCTGGCTTGGTAGATTAGATGTTTCTGCGTTTTTATTATTTTTTTAGCTCATTTTAATTACAGACCATATATATATCCACACACTTAGGTTATTTTTTAAAGACAATCAATTAGGAAATTATTACTTTGTTGACATGTTTCAGCTGCGTATAACATATAACTATAAGAAGACAAAATTAACAGGGTTAGGGTTAGTAGGGTTAGGGTTAGAGTATAGACTATATATATCGAATTTTGCATAGCTCCAAAACTACAACTGCGATTATATCAATGTTCTGAGAATCATCTCACCTCTAATTATATAAATTAATTCAATGGGAAAAATGGACATAATATCATTTCAACATTACATTTTTTGAGTTCTTCAACTCACAAAAAATAAAGGAACAAAATCAGTCTACAACTCTCGAATGATACAAGGAGCCAAAATAAATTGCTTTGTAGAGTTTAGATCATCAGGGAGGAGCTCAGAGTAGAGACACTGCTCTCCTCATTTTCACAATTGTTCCGGATAAATTATAAACCAGAACAAAGACTAAACTGGGTTTCATTCCACTAACAACAAGACTTGAGCACACTCAGAAAACGCAATACCTCCGCCCGACTCCTTTTAAACCAGAAAATAATTGGCTTGTTTACCCGTTAAAAACCCTTCAGCACTGTCTCGTCCAATTTATCAGTAAGTATCACTAACAAAACAAGGCGTAGACGAGTGAGTGATTGCGTGCGAGGCAGAGACAGAAGGCAGGAACAAGTCGCCTGTAACATCTCCACTGCGTGCTCCACTGCCTTCAAATTCTGCAAACCTCTCCCTCCCACCTGCTCCGTCAACGCCCCGTCATAACACGCTACACAACAACACAGATGGTTTTGTCCCAGCGAGGCAGCATCGAGCGACTAATCTAACTAAGACCGGCACATCAAAGTGGAACGCGCAGCCTGATTTCTGTGGCCATGCTGTCTAAATGCCAAATCGCAGGGTCGGTCTGCCAGTCTGACGTGTCATTGTCTTGTAAAAACGTCGCTGACACACGACTCGCAACAGCTTCAGTACAGCACAGGGAACACATTTGGTTTGCACTTTCTCACCAGATTTATGGAGCCAGGCCAGACGAGTGCGGAAAAGTCTACAAGTGTCTGTGTGTGTGGATGAGTGAGACGGCGCAGCTACCTACCTCAGCACTTTTAAAATTGGCGAAAGAATAGAGAGATAACGCCGATTTAACTAAGAGCGGTGCTGAAGCCATGAGTGCTGATCATGTACAATGTAAGTTTGCATAGGATTTACCGACTTTCTCTTGATAGAGGCATAGGAGGACATTTGCATAGGTAAACGTGTACATGGTAATTGGAATTAAAGGGTGGTCTGAAGACAATACCCTTGACAAGTTGTTGTAGAGATAGACATTGTGGAAAAAAAATTCTCAATCTTCTCAATTTTCCTTGGATAAAATATGTATGTTATCACAATTGGTTCTCGGAGTGCAATCAAACTCAATTTGTCTTTGCCACAAAACAAGTGAGACCACGTTCTACAGCAGGTCAAACACCCGAATACGTGTGATCATTTAGGAACGTCTAGTAGTTTAGCATTAGTACCAAAACGTTGTAGCTAAAACTACTAATAAAAACAGTGATTGTACATATAACCACACTTTTGGCAAACCCATCAACTTATTTATTTTGAGCATTTGATTTTCAGACATGAGGAACTGCATAGCTCACAAGTTATTTAGTTCACATTGAAGCTCCGGTAGAGTTTACTTTAACGCAGTGGACCAAAACAACGCGTGCTAGTCTACGGTGGAGGGATCATAGTTTTTCATCTCTACTGATCTAAACTGAGTGATATTCAAAACAAATGTCTAGTTTCCTGTCTGATTCTTACCCCATCCTGCTCTCTTTAGCTCCATTCACACATCCCAATACCCAGTCCCGATACTATGACCGCCTCGCTCTGTATTCTATCCCTACAGCAACGTGGCGCATTATTTAAACTGAAGAACAATGGAACTGAACTGCACAGCATAACCTGGTAAACTAAGCTTGTAACTAAGAAACGAGCAGTGATACTAGCAATTTTCTGGCTTTATTCACAAATACACCTTCCCTGCGTTTATGCTGGCAATTTAACATGGAAATTTCCGGATCAAAGATGCAGGGAAATCAGTTCTGGCTGCCCTGCTGGAGCAAAATACAAAGTAAATTCCCAGGTCAGGCTGCATGTGTGAATGTGGCTCTAGTCTTAGTCTGTTATATGCACTACAACTCCAAACAGATTTCTCCAGTTGTGTTATTGGGATTTTTGACATTTTTTACATGCATTTTGAAAATTCAGGCCAGTTATCTGTTTTTGGAACGCATATAAACGTGAGAATGTCAGCTGCTGACCCATAGGAGAAGGCCTGGGCGGGGAGAACACACAGCTCCTACAACACACTATTGGCCTGTTGCAAAATTGTTGGTAGGGTTTGATGGTACATTCATCCTTCATATATGGTAAGAGAAGGCTTGTCTAATGTCACATTTGCACTTTTATTAAATGGACCATGACTTTGAGAGTGAGCAATGTTTCTTTTAATTGAATAGCCCGTAACAGGCAATGTTGGTATGCTGTTACCAGATACTGTGCACAAGAATCATGTGTAATAAAATGGCAGTAAAATGAACCTTTTATTATTCCACAGCAGTTGTTTCTGTGTGGACAGATGGTACAAGACTTCTTTTCCCGTTAACTTCAGCCTCTGTTTTTCCTTCCAGGATTTTCAGATGGAGCTGATGCTTTACAAACGCTACCCTACAGGACAAAGATGATCTATTACACTCTCCAAAATATCAATAAAAAGTCAGAGATTAGTTCGGAAGTTCATTCCGTAGATGTGTTGTCACGATAATAACATGTCAAACTTGATATTAATACTAAGACATAGGCTCGATACTCGATCCAAATTTTGATACTACAATGATAATTTAAAAAATCTCTTTTTCCACACAACATAACAAATACTTTCTTTCAGACCTGCATGATTTCAGAAAAAGATGCAATAATGAATAACTATGTTTAGAAGTGCAATATTTTTATGTTCTTTTTCACACAATAAGTTCATTTTAATTACGCTTCAATTCACTAGTCAAAAAACAAAAACAACATTTTATACTGGTTAAACCAAGACCAAAACAAGGGCTAAACAAGGAAAACACAAATTGGGCATCTTACTGATCATTCTTTGTAATGTATTCTATGTTATAGAATGGTTACGGTACTTGACCCAGGAGTTTCTAGTTTCAATAGTTTTGTCTTAATATCCATTAGTATGTGATTTTCGATACATATGAAAACCCTACTTTAGATATTAATAAATTATCTAATTATTAGGCCTATTATTACTCTTAGCAGTATTCCACAATTCTATCATTGCCCAAAAAACATAAATTTACTCTCTTCCCAATTGTACATTCAAATTGCAGCAGAATCTCCTTATTGTGAGTGAGGAATGCTGTTTCATTTAGATTGAAACCCAATTGTTCTGAAAAGCTATTGAATAATTAAAGTATGTCTTGTATGCAGGCATAGAGCAAAGTTAGTTTACTTGTGAAGTTGTAAAATAAGCAGTTTTACATGTACCCGACTTTTGCTGCTGCTGTTTAAACAATGACTTATGTATGGCTTTGCTGATAAAAAAAAAAAAGAAGGCCCATATACTTGACTGATGAGTCATTCAGGTGATTTTGTTCCAAACATAATTTAGTTTTAGATATTCTGCCAACTTTTGAGGGATGTTACCTAATGACTGCGCAGAGGTCATAGGTCAGACTGTAGGAGGGACACACTGACACCTGTAGGAGGAGCAACACAAACAGATATCAAACGTGTTGTCAATAAAGACCTACACAACATCATTAGTATTCTCCCTCACATCCTCAGTGACCTCAGGAATCCCAATACCCATAAGTCTTTGCTCTCTCCAGAGATCTCCTCTTGCTGGTTGCTTTGTGACACACCAAATAGAATTAACAAATGAAAACTAAGCTGAAAGATGAAAATCTGATAAATCTCTACTCAACTGTAACTGATATACTGATACTAAAATATTACTAAAAATAACGTAACTAGTTCAAGTTATTTCGTGCACTTAAGAATACAAATATGACTTTATTATTTATATACTCCTGTACCATTTCTTTACCACTGGTTCTACAAAAGTATGTTATTACCACAACTTCTACTCATATACAGCTTGGGCATTATATCAAAATGTAGATAATATTGTAAATGTTTTTTTTCTTTTTAAGATATCCAAAATGTTTATATAGAGTATATTGTTTATGGTGAAAAATGCTTCAAAGAGCTGATTAGAAATAAAACATTTAAAACTTATTATGTAAACTATTTTCTGCACATTTGCAATTGATTTTACAGGCATTTCAAATTTGTCTGATAATTAAACCTCAACAAATATGTTTAAAGACATGTACAGAAATTTACACTAACAAACCCTATTCTACATTCAAATTTCAAGTTTCAAAACCTTTTATCACTTCATTATTTATTCATTTTCTTTCTTAATTGACCATACATGCTTCAGCAGCATTCCGTAGCTATTTTTATAAAAATGTTAAAGAAATCCAGAGCAAAAACACATTTTGTGTCGTGATGTGTTGTGTATCTATAGCGATGTATCGTATAGAGGCAGGTTGGATTTTTAAAGATTTTTCTGGCCCGAAGGCTTTACCAGACAGGACAGTTGCAGTGCGAAATGGGGAACAAGAGCGCAGAAACATTCAGCAAATGGTCAAGGTCAGGAAGCGAACCCACGACGTGGTGGTGGCAGCAACCATGTGCAATGCCCTTAATCACTGCACCACCGACGAGCACAGCGCTGCACTTTTCAACTGGAATGAAAGACTTTTCTTTCATTACGTCATTTTAGATCAATAATGCAATTTATAATGTCCAAAATATAAGATACACTAATGATTCATGGGTGTCATAGATTATAACTATGAGGCAGACAAAAGCACAATATGTACCAAAGACCAACTCAGACTTCAGACTCACTCCTTTTAGAAATGTTCTTCAAAAACTAATGAGAAAAAAAGACTTGTTTCTTTTCCAACTCTGACTAAGATTTTTATAGGTGTTACCAGACAATCATTAGGGTTTATCGTTTAGAACTGTCACTTTATATTTTGAATGTTGTTGTTCATGGAAACAATAATGATGCAATGCAATTGCAATATGTTGAGATGTAGCTCTACGGGCACACAATGTACATAACAAACTAAATGTCAACCTTGTCTTGGAGGTTTATGACAGAGACAGGCTGTACCTGCCCACATACTGCTGACAAATGAGCTTTGTCATCTCCCTACTGCACCACGGCTCGGAGTTTAACATGATTTCATCTTCTAAAAACTCCTCCCAACTCTGACATGGATTGTGAAAGGCCATGAAGTTCAATCAAGCCTTTAAAACAGAAAAAAGCGATACTGTTCTTGTTCAAGTGTCCTATTTGCAAAGTGTGCTTTTTGTGACTTTCGCGAGTGGGCGTTTATGAGTGAGATGGAGCAAGAAGCTGCAGTGGCTGATGCCGGGGGCTAAGCAAGAGGACATAGTGTATCCCCTGAAATAAATAGCTGTCAAAACAAATCTACAGCTGTCTATACGGCACCTTGCTGACATGTAAGCGCTCAAATTTTACAAGTTGAAATCTCAAAATGAAGGCCACTTGGTCCTAAGTGTTCTGACTCTTTTCTCCAAGAAGCTGCAAACAATTAAAACTACCAAATAGAAATAAGCTGTCCCACTTGGAAGTCATCCAAGAACAATTTGGATGCACTGTGATGTTAAGAGGGGGGCTGAGCATGGCTGGCTGTCCTCAGTGATAAGCAGAGCAGTTGCATTGGAGTTGAACGGAAAATCTTTCGGGTGGTGAAGTTTTGCTCAGACAACATTGCATAACTGTCTCGAACATACATCAGGCTGTGAGGATAAGCCACGCTGTTCATAGCAAAAATAAAAAGGAGAAACGTAGTCATACACAGCAACAAATATGTGTTTAAGTTCAGAACAATAACCAGACACAGGGTCAGACCAGCTACACTCATGTGTTTAGTGTGATAATGCCACAAAAATTGGCAGGTAAAACAGCAAAAATAAATCAGTACCCTTAAAGAAGATAAAGTCTACTCACTTGACTTCAGAACTATGTATTTGGACCTCAAAACTCCTACCGTGGACACAACAAATGGAGCGTGCTTCTGGCGGCAGGTAATGTAACAAAGAAATAGATGACACAAACTGAACCAACAATCACGTACTGGACCGACATTATAACTGACATGTGAAAAATGAAAAAAATTACATTCTGACTTAATTTGAAAATTGACCTTTTTGACAGACTTGGGGCCAAATTACAGGATGAACAGGATGTGCTTTTGTTTTGTTTCATTAGATGCTTGAGTTTTTGTTGTTTTGTTGCGACCTCTCTCTGTGTCATGTTTTGTGTTCTGTGTTTTGTTGTGTTTGAATTAAAAAAAAAAAAAGAAAAAAGATACTGTCCACAAAAGGCACTATGACTATTTTTTACCAATTTATCGCTTTGCCAAACTTGGCATCTTGGGTTACCAAAGATAGACGGCCTACTTTCACTGAATTGTTAATAATTCATAATAATTAGTGCAATTATCCCTGAAATTACAGTTACTTGATCCTCCAAACTCATGCATAAGACTCACAACAACAGGGATGACACCCCACCCAAAAGGGTTGTTGTCACCCAGCTCCAAAATCAACCGTATGACCTCCTCGCTTGGATTCAAGAGCACTAACCCTGTTATCATACCCCTCATTTTTCAAATCTTTTCATTGAAATATGATAGATTAAATGTTTCAAAATTTGAAAGCCTTAGGAATTTAATGCAGCGTGAAAGTTCAGAACATCTTTGCTATATCCTATTTATTTATGATTCTTCTTTTGTTGTTTTAATCTTTTTGTATTTTGTAACTGTTTCAAATTTGTTGTTGTTTTAATCTGTGAAGCGCTGTGACGTATGCAGAGCTAAAGTGTCTTTCTTGAGGAAAACATCAACATGAGTGGCAGGAACAAGTTTGCAACCTGGCAACTCCCTTTGCATGTAATGACAATTGGGGTTTAATGTGATTAGATAAGATTTCTAAATTGTCTGATGTCTCATTTTTTTCAAAGCAATATTGTATCGAGACATCAAGGGCCGCTGCGTGTCACTGCAGATTTGAATCCGCAGCAGAGCAGGAGCTGAGGCTTAGGGAGGAGCGTCTACACAACGCACTGGGGATGCCTCTGATGGAGTTGTGAAGGGAGGCCCCAAATCCATTTTACCATATCAACTCACAAGCATGCATAAACAACACAAGTCAGAAAAGATGAAAGCAGAATTGTGACTTCAGAAAGAGATCTCTGAGACCAAACCAAAACAAACACTGTAGAAAAACGCTCTCTCTCGCTCTCTTTATGTTTGAGTCAGCAAAGTCACACAGATGTCAGGAGAGTCAATGCACTGACAACTGGAGCTTTGAAACGGCAACAGGCAAACAGTACACAAACAGAGTGGGCTTTAACAGTGAAAAACAGACATGTACAGGGCAGTGTTAAGAGCTTCAGCTTTACCTTGGTGAGGCTGTGCTGCTGTTCATATACAACATATTTTCTGGTCATGTGACTCCCTTTGTTCCATTGAAGAAGGCTATTATCATTTTACTAAGGTTTTCAATTAACTTGAAGAGTAAATTTAAACAAAGACAAGACCAGCTCACATCATCACCTGTGACACTCTCCTGACACTCTGTGAGTGTTTGCTGTGTTGTATGAGGCGAGAGGGCTGTGGTGAGGGGTTGGTCATCAGACATGCAGGGGGCCACTCTTGGCCCTCAGGCCCTCCTACAAGGGACATTTGCTCTTTTCTGACCTATCACATGAGTAAATGTTAAACCTGGGCCAGTAGAGGGGCTTCTCATTCATATTCATGCTGTCTGAATGGAAATGTGACAAACACTGCACCCACGGGTGCTGTCCTATAGCAGAGAAGAGTACACGGCTCCAAATGGCAGGGCAGTCAGATGTTGCCCCACAACCAAAGCCAAAATGAAACGTGATCAGGAAAACTAAACTGACAATGTCTCCATGAAGTGTGGAAAACTGCAGCCCACTGGGACAGGCTGTTTTGACGCTAACTGTCACTAATGATATGCTCATTTAACACTTCCTTGCATGGGACCTGCCTTAGGCACGGTCTTAATTGGCAGAACTAAAATGTTCTAAGTTTCTTGTTAATTACCAAATAATAGAGTTTCAACAAGTATTTTGACAAGATTGAGGCTAGGGAGTGAATGGTGCATTGGTCACCCACCTATAGTCGACACCACGGTCCCAACAAAATAGAAAGCTCCTGTAAAATCCCATCTTGGTCTGAGAGCGTCAGCCCGGATCCCTGCGGCGATTGCCGCTTCGTACTCCCTCAGAAACGAGTTGAGCTCCCGCAGACTAATGTTGAAGGTCTCACTGAAGTTGTGAAGCGTCCCGTTCCAGCGGCCGTGAGCCCGCACCTCCGACGGCCTCTCTATGGCAGAGAAGACCGCAGCGCCGCACAGCAGGTACACTACAATGAGGATGGCGAGCAACACAAAGCGCCCGTTGTCTTCGTTTAAGTGCAGGGAACGGCAGCCTTGCAGTCGCAAGCTAGGCATCATCCAAATTTCAGCACCACTCGCGCGTCGGACAGCGACCAGCTCAACATCGAAAACGGCATTCACTCTGCTCCAAGTGTCCGCTTCAAATCAGCACTTCTGTTACGCTTAAGATCTCCTCCGCTCGCGCCAGCACCCTGTCTCCTGGCACTTCTGAAGTCAAACAACCCACTTGTGGAGGAGCGTAAATCCCGCAGGTCAGAGAGGGAGAGCAGCCGGCGCATAGTTTCATTGCACATTCATATTTGAGGCAATGCAGTTGAGCCGAGGCGGTCCGCAGTTTGGATATTCCAACCGGTCCAAACAAAAACCTGTATCCTCGTGGTACCGTATTTGATGAAAACCAAACTGAAGTCGAATTTACCGCAGAGAAATGCGCTTTGGGGTAAACTCACTTGTCCACGACACACGGAGCTTTCATGTGGGCATTTAGTAACGCACACAGCAACATACCGCCGGCGATGAGATCACTCTCCCGTGAGCGCTCGACACTGCAACAGCCCATTACCGTGCACACCGCACAGACTCTGGAGTTGTAGTAAACGTAAACGCGGGAGTACCTGCGCATAGTCAGATGTGAGTGAGGCTGCACTTCAACACTGGACAGCTCTGGGTGCCATGCGCACTGACGCTTGCAGTGGGGCCATATGGAGGTTTACGGGCATGGAAACATGGAGACACATGGACACATGATGGGTACATGGACAGATGGACAACCCATGGACACATGAACACACCATGGACACAAATCAATATGCACACAAAGCACATTCACAAAGCACAAAGCAAATGTATAAAGTTGTACCCCTGTGGCAAAATGCAACTTCTTTTCTGGGCGTTTTCATTAGCCATTGGTATGAATCCCATATTTGAACGGATACATTGGTTGATTCAGTCTGATCGTACTACGAGCATTTCTGCAAACATTTTAGTATTTATAGGGTTAGGGTTAGTCATTTATCACAGCTTGCAGGTCAGCATAAAACTGCAGAAAATTCATTGTGCTCAAAACCAAAGCCTAAAAAAGATAAATGAGCCACTGTAGAGATCAAATTACCACAAAAAAGAAATCAAGTTTTACCACTAAGAAACTAAATATAAAATTTGAATAAATTAATCAAATGGGGACTGTTTACATAACACAGAGGAAAACATAATTAAAAGGACTAAAGGACAAATCTGCAAACCAGGCACAAGGTATTATTCATATTGCATCCATCATCTTACAATCTCTTTTGTTATTTGTACCTCTAATAACCACTCACCATATCTTACCTTCTTTATTGACGTGGGACAACTGTAGTGCCATACACAAGTTATGCGTAAGGAATCATACTGATGCTTGTGCAGATTATGTTAACTCTACCCACAGCGTCTTCATCACGTTTGGAACAGGCCACTTCAATTGACAACAACAATAGCTCAGGCATGATTGGACCTTAAAGGTGCACCGCTGAAATTGCAGCAAAGAAAAGAGCACGTCCTTTTTGGTTTAGTGGCTCACACACACCATGGAAATTTGTACAAAATCAATGGCAATTTAGAGCTGTTAATCAATGAAAATGCCCGTGAAGATATTGACAGGTGCTGGAAATGATACAGGATAAGCCCACACAGACAGTGCTCTGTGATTTTGCAGGAACTTGTATTTTGAAATAAATCTGCAAATAAGTAAGAAAATTGCATAATTTATTCAAGAGTATTCCAAAAGCTAAATTATTGTTTTAGGTGACTGAAGCAGGGACCTCTAAAATGATTATGATCATCAAACAATTGATGCAAGTTAATATTTCCTTCTTTATCACTGCATTACAATGGGTCGCACAGGTTTCTACTTTGCAGATTTATCAATATCAACATTTAATTTTCTGTTTGGTTTTATTGAATACAAAAGGCGTCGAAAGCCACAGTTTTTATTTTGTCAGACTAATGATGGAATAATGAGTGTCTGTTGTGCTAACTTTTCCAGATGAAAATTAAAATTGCTTCACAGCTTGCTTTCTAACTACCATACAAACACATTTATTTGCACTTTGTAAATCCACAATTACTGATCCAAATGATATATCTTTTTCTCTTTACTCTATTTTCTTGTGTTTTCTGGAATGAGCTTTGAGTGTCAAAACATGTTACAAAGTTCACTCTTGACATAATTTTACCCCAAAGTCAAGAGTAAATTAATCCATGTCAACTACTTTGTGTATTTGTCCCCAGGTTCAATCCAACCTTGTTCCTGTCATTTCTAATAAATAACATTTTATTGAGACAGGCATGACACAAGATGGCACCCATTCTTTCTGGCTCGGAGGCTCTTATTTTGATTTAATTACATCACATCTTCATTATAATGCACATGTAGTAGTGAGCATGTCATTTACTGTATGCACTAAAACAGATTGCACACAGCTTGTAAAAGAACCCTTTGGCTTTTCCATTCTGGGGTCTGGGGCTTGATAAAAACATATCCACAGAAATGGTACATCTTCCTGTGTATATGAAATTGAACATAGTATGTTCAAACCCACCCACTCCTTGATTTTCAGGATAATTTGGATTTTCCCAGCATGCAACTGTGCACAAACAGGGGCGTCATTACAAGATTTAACAAGAGCCAAAGCTTCAGGCGGTCGGTCAGTCTGGAGTTTCAAGTCCGCCTGCTGCAACCTCCAGGGGGGACAGGGAACATAATTTCTACTCCGTTTCCTAACCTAAAGTATTTTTTATTTTTTTTTAGATATAGTTAAAAAAGATGTAGAATAGTAGCAGTGAATGTACTAGTTGTAGTGACACATTAGTAGTTAGTAGTAATAAGTTGCAAGTAGTGATTGCAACCACAAGAAAACATCAAATCAGTAAAATAAATTAGTTGCATTTGGAGGTGGAAAATATATCAAAATGTAAATAATATTGTGAATGTTGTTTTGAAGATATGCAAAATTTGAAAATTGAACGTATCGTTTATCGTAAAAATGCTTCAAAAAGAGCTATGTCGTAATCTTTCAAATAAGGGGATATTTCTGCACTTTTGTAATTAACTGTAAAAAACATTCCACCATTGTCCAATAATAAACCTATACTTATACATTTAAAAACATGTTCTAAAACATTTCTATTGGACTGACAGTACTATCAGAACATTGTGATCGGGATATACCCAACTTTAAATTTTTATTTTTACACAATTTCTTTGTAAAAGCAGGCCAAATGTATTTGTAAAACATTTTAACAAACTCAAACATGTACGGAAGAGATGCGTGCCAATATATCACGCTTCACGTTGATGCTTCACTTTCTTGTCTGAAAAAACCTGTTCATGTGTATGTGCGCAAAAAAAACATGCCTTTGATTAGGCCTGATGTGCCAAAAGGGTTTGTGAGAGCTTGTTAGACTTCTCCCTCTTTTCACAAATTGAAGACCAGGTTTGCCAGCTTTACATATTTTTAATAGTAAAGGGGATTAGAGTGGGGAGCCATAGTGGTGATAGTAGCAGCACCAGAAGTAGTAGTAATAGTACTTCAGCTTTGTCTCTTACATAAATCATGTTGCTAACAGTCGACCCCTCAATGACATCCCAGCATGCATTCTGAAAGCCGCTGGTGTTGAGTCCCAAGTCCAACCGGCCGCAGCCTCCAACCTGTTTCCATGTCATAAAAAGATAATGCATACCGTTAACAAATCTACACTTGGAAAAATCATTAATGTTTTGGTTTTTACTGCATCCAATTTACTGCTTGCGTTATAGTGGCTACAGCCCCTAAATTGTAGTCCGATTAGCAGGGATCCAAAGGACACGTGGGACAGACAAGAGCTGATCCTTCTGAGTGCACGGGTGTCACGAGCTCCTGCCGTGAATAAAGATGAGGAGACAGTGGAGGACACATCCGCCTACAGCGAGAGATGGGAGAGAGGGGGATTTCCTTCTACCGTGGTGAGAGGAAGACGAGATGGATCATTTTGGAAAACACTCATCACTTTGCTCTCCTTGGTTTTTCGTTGGAGAGTCAATAAAACAAATACTTGGCCGTGGTTCAGTGGTTACAGTGTAAATGGTCCATGATGTTGCGTCCTTGGGTCGGCCCTTTCTCATGCTGCCATTTTTCCATCTGTCCCCAAGGGCAAGTGTAGAAAGAGGTAGTAATCCGTTACATCTACTTGAGTCATTTTTTAAGAAATTGTGCTTTTCAGACTAGTTTTCTGACACCATTTTGTTTGAAGTAACTGTACACTTTCTTTAGTGAAAGGTTTGCTTCCTCTTCACACTGTAGGTTTATGTTGACAGTCTAAAATAATTAGTTTCTTGCACCTTGCCCTCAGATATGATTTGATTTGTAAATTTATTTGTGTCTGTTCTTTGTAAGTTCCAAGAAAATGCTTTTTATGAAAGTGGAGTGCTTGTCCATTGACCTGAAAGTTAGTTGTTCTATCCCCGCTCCTTCCTATTCTTGTTATTGTGTCCTTGAGCAAGACATCGAAGCTGCCTGACATTTTTCTGCTTTTCACTCTCGGTTCTAGCATTATGTTACTTTTTTGGTGGAGGGTGCGCCACATGCTTGGCTTCAGGTAGATTTAATACATTTTCTTATCTATTCAATTATAGTCAATAAATAAATAATAAAAAATATAAATCCATTGTTAGCTGTCAGAACTCTTACTCTTACTACTTTTTAATTCTACTAGATTAATTCTTTTTTCTTTCAATTTTATTTGTATCCAATTTTTCAGAATATAAACACGGAACAAAACACAGAGAACATGACACAAAGAGCAAATTAAAACAAAGCATGGCATCCATTAAATAAAATATTGCAAAAATTATGGCACAACAAGTGAAACATCATTTTTCTTTTCTTTTTTTTAATTTTCTGATGCCATTGGGTTGATTGTATGACTTCGCCATTATCAATTTTCAAATGTTCCCATACTCTCTGGACGAAGAAAACAACGAAAAACAAAACAATCCCAAAAAAAAGGGTTCATGCTAAAAAAGTTCTCCATGATGTATCACCATGTGCTTGTGAGACGGACTGCTTTCCACCAACGCAGCGGGCCGTCAGCTTTGTTTGTTTTGTTCCCATAGCGTTACCAGTCTTGAGTTTTCTGTGTTTGCTCAGCTTTTGTTCCTCGTTTCTTGGGATTTGGTGGGTAAAACTTCAAGGTAAATCTCCACTGCAACGGAGTGAGCGTGTGTCCATGCTAACGACCGACCGGATGTCTCTACTCGAGTAATTCTATTTTAACATTACTCTTACTTGACTGAATTGTTTTACTACTCTAGCCACTTCTGAGTGTAGTTTGTAGACTTTGACACAACAAATGACACAGAAATTGTATAACAACTTTGATCCAGTAAAGCCAACCCCTTAGGCTTAAGACGTCCCACGCCTTATTTCATTTTGTCCACGATCTCATAAAAGAAAACTCTCAAGTTGCTGTGCATAAATATAACGCTGTAACCCTCTTATTTCCAGTCAAATCAATCATTCTGGGAAGTAGAAGGGACAGATTGTACTCCAAACCCACAAGTAAAAAATTACCCTAAAATAAAATGAATAATAACATTTTTTCTTTATTACAAGTCCCTAAAAGTCATTTTTATTGAATTTACCTTCAACTTCTAAAAGAGAATTGTCAAAACCCAATAAATGCTAAAACTAGTGTCAATCAAACCCTACCTCCAAACACCAGCTATACTCATTCATATATTTAACAAAGAAAATCTAAAATCTGATTTCCTCTGTGCAGAGCTTGTTTCTACTTATAATTAGAGTAAAACAGACATCAGAGTCCAAAACTGGAGTCTCAGCTTCACACAGGCTCCTGCCATTTGTTTGTGCTCCAGAAGGTTCAGGAACAGCTTCACTTTTAAATGGGGCTCATTTTTTCAGGCATTTAAAAAAAAAAAACTGGCCCTAAGCATGAGGGGTTAAGGCTAATACATCATTATTATCTCTAATTAGATCATCAATATGATCTAAAAGAGTTTAACCTGGCTTTCAGATTTTTGTAATTTATGCAAACACATGACTAACGTAGATAACACCTAAATACTTATTCCATACACAAAACTTGCTAGATATTTGTCTTTGTAATCTTTTCACTATATTTGCTTCCCTCTTGACCTGTAGTGTCTTGACTTAATCAATCCAACACACTCCACAAGTCCCTAGTTTGACATAAGAGCTGGTGCGCACTAGTGTTGAAGTGAAATGTATTGATTCTGACCCACCTTGACGTGGCCAGTTTGCCTTCTCTCTGTTTGGGGAGACAGAGCAGAATCTTCGCAGAGCCTCATTTGTCTTGTGAGATTTGTGAAGATTGACTTCAGACCTACAAGAGAGGTCAAAGGTCAGGCCATTTAACTGCAAGCCAGTTTTCTTTCCTCGAGAATTTTTTTTATCAATTTTTGATTTCAATCATTAATACAAAGAATGTAGCAATTGTTATCCAAGTGTTTTTTGTACATAAAGCAGTGGCAATCACGGCAAGCAGTGACTGACCAATGAAATCTAAAATTACAACTATATTTGTTAATAAATATCCAAATAAGCCAGTTTTCCCCTCAGAGGCCTGTTCATGTTCTGCCATCCAACGTGTGCTTTTACTTAGCGGACAGTTGCTTCTTTTAGAGGTCTGCAGATGAGCTCTGGGGACAACACAGCCTCTAACCACGCTGAATAATATTTGTTTGTAGCTAAGGCTCTGTTCATGTTTATAAAGATTAGATATTAGTTAGAAATACAGGCAGTATTTTAATAACATAGAACGCTAGTTTGTGTAATGAATTGATTGATGAAGTGAATTCAATACTATTCAATACATCCAGCGGTTACACAGGTAAAATAGTTAAGCTAAGTCGGATAAGCACATGCCCTTCACGTGGGAGACCAGGGTTCAAGACTGGGTTTTGCATGCAAGTTTTTTTACTTTTGTGTGTAAATGTTATCCACAATAGTCCCCTAGTCTGCTTGCCCATCCATAAAAGTCACCACACGCTACTGACATGAAGGTAGATTCAATGGCTTAAAGACATTATGTTAAATTAACCGAAGATGTCAACTGAAGAGAATGAAACCAAGTCAAGACACCGTTACACCAAGCTCCACAAAACTTTTCCTTTACTGAATCAGGATCAATACAAAGATGACGTAAAAAAAATAAAATCTTTATCTAATTGCTCTTGTTATTTTTTCTTCATTAAGGAATGTTCCATCAATATTTAATAATTAATCATTCTATTTCAAACATGGAAAAATAGCACACTCAGGTGGCAGACCTTTTATTTCTGATAACGTTTCGGCAAATAGCCTTTGTCATTTTTTTCTTTGGACCATAAAATATATCTGACGAAGGGTATTTGCTGAAGCATTATCAGAAATGAAATTAAAACTTGAGTTTGCGATGCAGTTTTTACAATATTGCTGTGCGTATAACTGCTTCGTTTGACTTATCCTACTTCTGTGAGTTTCTGTCAATAATGACCAAGAGTCAGCAGTTCAGTACCATTTGTAGGTATAAGTGGCTTCAAATCCATCAGGAATCAACCTTATGGTTTTAAATGTGTACTATGTAACTTTTCTGGAGGAGGAAAGAGCACTTGCTTTTCTCCATGGAAATGCTATTTCAACACTATGTTTTGCATTAAGATTCTTTGTTTCACTTAAAGATGTTTTATTGACTTAAAAAACATGCATTCTTAGGGAGAGTGGGCTTGCCTCTCCACAGATCTGACCTGTAACCTGGTGGTGTCTTCTGCTTGCCTGGAGATAGATACGTTTAAGCCCATATTGTGGAACATTCTAAGCAAAGCAATACTATCTCCATGAGACAAGCAGGTGGAAAAACCCCTCCAGGAAAACATTATACACAACACATTTAAGTACTTGTAGTATTTAATATGGAAATAGAATATAGGTTTTCATTACATCCAGTTATTCTTTTCAACTCTCTCAATTTCTTCTCTGTTATTTTTGTCGAAAATAATTGCTATGACTCTCTGTAAAAAAACCTATAGAAGTTCATTAATCTGTGGCAGTTGCATCACACATCACCTGTGTGCTTGGCTAAGAAGGTGTACAAATGATTACATAGAGGTGAAGGTTTAGCAGAAAAAACACTTTTTATTCATAGTGGCCTCAGACGGATGGTATGACAGTTTGCAGGAGGATTCATACCTCGCGTTCTTCAACTCATCCATCTTGTGACCTTGGCTTGCTGCTGGAACTGCACTGTAGTTCTGTTAACCCCACTGCACCAGAGATCAAGAATGTCCTCCGCCTTTTAATGTGTGTTTATGTCTAAAAGAGAAGGGCAAAGAGCTCAAATAGAACACTTAGTTTAGAGTTAAGTTAATTTAGTGAAAGGTGTGCACATCTACAGTGTTGGAGGTCAACGTCAGGTTGTGTGTGCAGCAATCATTTGTCAATTGAGAAAGTATTATTCATAATAGATGAAAGCACCAACCCCATGTACTCAAAAAATTATAATAATTTGACCCTAAATAAATCTATTACGTTTTTAGTATACAATTATAATATGTATTATGTTTTTATTTATTATATACTAAGATAAAATTAACAGAAAAACAAGAAAATATGATATGTAAATTAACATAATTAATATAGAAATACTTAAACTTTCAGAAATTTAAATCTAATCCAAATATTTGCATTGGCACAACTTTGTTACGTGAAAAGAGAATATTTAAAGGTGCATTATGTAACTATTCTGGTGCAGGATTCGCCACCTGCTGGTCTCTCAGATGTCATCGCTTTGCCTGGAATGTTCCACACTATTACATTAAGCCTATATTTACCTTATTATATTATACATATATCATGTTTTCACCGTTTCAACAGACCTTTAAAAGTTGCCATACTTACGGCAACATTTTTTGTAAAATAAAAACATTTCTATGTTTTATTATTTATTTATTTATTTGTGTATTTATTTATTTATTTATTTATTTATTTATTTATTTCAGGGACAGTGCATATTAACAAACATTACATGCAATTATGCCAGAATTAGCCAGACGGCTACTTCTCATCTGTAGATCCTGGACAGATGTTAAAAGTCACCCGATGTAGACAAAAAGTTGGTGCACCAAAACAGTTAAATAGCGTGCCTTTAATGCACACAAAGAGAGCTTCATACAGAAATAAAGCTATAAAAACTAGCAAAGATTATAGCTTTGAAATGTCAACAATACCAACAACAAATCTCAATGTATTTTTGTTGCCAAGCTAACATAGCCCACTGCAACTGTCTTTTCTCTCTTGAGGATGGAAAGCTGATATCGAAAAGAGGCTTCTGACTGCAGAGGAGCTGGGGATCCTTATCTCAGTGAACCATGCCTGGTTTACCACTAGGGACTGCAACACTGATGGTTTTCAAACTTAATACATAGACAATTTTGCATTTACAGCTCTGAAATGTTTTGATTTTTACTCATTTGAATAAAAGTACCTTTTAGATGTAAAACATATAAACATGGGTGTGTTAATCACTGCAAAAAGACCAATCGTGAGGCTGTTGTAAATCCCTTAAGCAGCAAATGTCATGGTTGACCAAACTGCAAGCTTACAAGTCCTCCTTCACTGCTATGCTTGCCCTTCCATTATTACAGTTTCTCTGATTCGGAAATAAAAGTGATGGAATACAAGATGTTGGATCACTGCACTCTCCTTGTCAATAAAATATATATATTCCTGTTCATTTGGTGTAGGTTACAGAGGCCTTTTGAGCAAGGATTGTTTTTGCTCCACTGAGATTCTACTGCGCAACGAAATCACGCAAATTCATTAATCTTGGTGACAGTCGCCTATAGGTTCTTTCATCTCCAGGCAGCCCTTAGTATTACTGTACCGCTTCCATTAAGTGTGTGCAAATATGAAGCCACTGCAGCCCCTCGCATTGAATTATACCAGTGTAAAGTTACAGAGACGACTAATAGTGCAGGACTCTCGATTATATTTAAGGATGCTCATACAATTAAAGACTGAGCTAACACATCTTAAACATTGTATTTTAATAAAGTGAATTTGGTAAAACATTTTAACTACACTTTTGATAGCCATAACAAAGAATTAACCCAAACTCCTATCCACTTTCCAATTCACTTTATTTCTATTTTTTACGAACAAAGTGTTGACTATAGCAAAGCCATTAATTCAGTAGTTACTAAGCCTTAATAAACAATTTGTTCATAATGCATTAGGTCTTTGTTGATGCTTTATTAAGAAAAATTAAGATTTAGTTATTATTAAGTGGTACCCATGTTTTTAAATGTTTTTATTCCGTAATAAACCCACCTGCAATTGAATAAATACCAGATAGACATTCACCATTAAGCCATAAGATCTCCAAAGAAACAGAAATGTCACACTGTAAATGTAAATGTTTTAAATAAATGGCATGTAGCTCATGTATTTTTATTTGCAGTATAGAGCATGTTCTAATAATTTGCACAGTTTACGTTGTGCAAAAATATGTTAGTGAGTCATGAATTTGAAATGGCATCAGTTGCATGTGATCGTCACGCATTCGCAAAATCTAATTTAGAGATGTCAATCCATCTGAAAGAGACATTTCTGAAGCATATTTTCATTTTACACCTCATGGGAATAACCCTGGCAGATACAAAGCGCTGACTCAGATTCTTGGTTTATTGTGCACACCTTATCAAACCGTTCTTATTTATTCCGACATAGCATATTCAGACATTTACAACAATAATTATTCCTGCTGGACTTTCACAGTGATAGGCAGCTGGGAATTGAGTCATTTTAAAGGATGTATTTGCGGGGAAAAGATAAGTGGTCAAATTAATTCAGTTACTTAATCCCTTTACTTTCAACTAATTCTTTCCGTAGCTTCTGGTCAGGATCAAAGTGGTGGTCATGTGTTTACTCTTTTCATGATTAACTAAGTGTCTGCATTTTATTTGAATATAAGAGAAACTGCTGTCAAAGGATTCTGCTATAAGCTGGTTTAGTATAGGAGCTTTTTATTTGTGTGAGGGAGCACCTGTCCCTGTAAATAACGTGCCACTCTTTACAGGATGTTGGGCCCATTTCACAACTTATTTACATATTCATTTGAATTAGGACAGTTCATATAAGTAAATGTGTCAGAAGCAGTTAGCATAAAAGATACTTTTAATCTGTTGTCTTAAGGCAAGTAAAAACAATAAACATTCAATTAGACAACAACAGACACTTGACATTACCAGACATTAAACGTAACTTGATCAAACAAGGATATTTTCTTAAACCTGACCACAATGTAATGTAATGTTTACATTTGAATGCATTAATAGTTTAGTTAAACCTGAATATTTCTTTTTAATAAACTATGTGTTCATTATGAGTTAAGTCTTTGTTCATTCTTAATTAAGTGGCCTGGTGGCAGGAAGATACGTTTGATGCCATACTGTGGAACATGGAGAAAAACAGGTGGCGAAAGTTACAGAGTACACCTTTAACTGGCTGGCCACTGAAATCATCTTACTGTATATTTATAATCTTTACAGAGGTCTGGGCAATCCATGGGTTTCAAAGTGACAAAATGTCCATCGTTGCCATAGCTATTAACAATTCATAACAACATATAAAATTCTTTGAATGGTGAAAAGTCCTCAAAATGGTTTCGTTAACAGGCCGGGCGATTAAAATGCAGTTAAGATTCATATATTTAAATTGTTGCAAAAAAAAATAATTATATATATATGCATGTTAGGTTTAGGTTTATAATTTCACTTCCCGTTTGTTGCTTCTTTTTATTTAAATAAAAAAAAATATGAGAGCGCCTTTATTTTGTTGAATTAATGTTTAGAGTCAAAAAAGTTGTTTCTTCTGAATTATGCATTAAAAATGACTGGAATGAGTATCCCTTGTGTGATGTCACTTCCTGTCATTTTCTACAGCTTTTTCAACGTTTTCTCCACAAATACCAACTCAATTGGTGTAAAAAAAAAAAAAAAAAAAAAAAAAAGATTTATATGTACAACTACAATTAATACACCAAATAAAGTCAAATTTAGACAATCGTAAAAACCTGTCATACGCACTTGACAGGAGGTCAAGACCCACAGTATTGATGAATGCCTGCTGCAGCTATGAGGTTATTAAATTTAGTTACAACCCTAATCTTCAATGCGCAGGCAGTACTTTTTAAAAATGTCTTAAAAGGTAGTTTCTGACAGTTGTTAAGATGAGCAGATGAACCCAACGCCTCGTCGCTAAAGAACAGATTTCAGCACATTCTTGGAGAGGTAAATGATCCCTGCAGCTTTGCCTGTTCTTCTCCATAAACTGCGTCCAATATACATTCCTCAATTAACAATTACGTTCTTGTTTTAGGCTGTTGCAGTTTTATTAGACAAGGAAAAGTGTTCTCCAACAGCTGCTGGGGTCGAACTGTGATCTCTTGTTTGGTGATTAAGCTTGAAGAATATTATTTATAGAAAACTTATTCCATGATTAATCACATTTCAATTTGAAGTGTTTTTGCTTCTACTTTCACTTTCCTGAAATCACCGGCATCACCTACGGCCAACATTTCCCTCACACGCCTCTGAATCCATGAATACGTCGATAAAACCATTAAACAAAAGGTTGCGGGTCAAATGCGATGCTATCGGTGTAGGAGCCTGTGTTCCCGCTCGATTGATGACAGGTGTGTATAGTGTTGTCGTGGGCTCACACAGTTTGATTGTAGATTTAGATGCAGAGACGACACTGAAGCACTCAAACACTACAATAGATTCATATTTGTGTACACTTTACAGCACAGAGATAAACAGCATTTCTCGAGCAAAGTACCACCAATACAATCACTGCCAATAAGAAACTTTACCACACACACTGTACTACGAACTCTTTGCTACAACTGCTACCATTGCTCAGAAGTGGAGCAGCCAAAACGAACTAAAGTTTAAGCAGAAGTGTGAAGTAGTGATCTGCGAAAATACTCAAGGAAGAGTAAAAAATATTTGGGGAAACTGTAGAGTAATTAGAAGGATAACTGTCTGGAAGAGTTACAATTTCAAGTTAATGTATTTGGGGGGGCAAACCATTCAATGATGCACAACATCTTTTAATTCTTCTTCCTTCAATGGCTCAACCACAAGAATGAGAAAAACAAAGTAATAAATGAAGGAGTGGTGCAAATGTTCAAATCATTTAATATTGTCAGCACAATACATTTTACTCAAGTTCAAGTCAAGTAGGAGTAGAAGTATGGTGTCTGAAAACAACTCAGCAAAGTGCCATTTTATCAAAGTTTCTCAAGTAAATAACACTTTGCCAACACTACTATCGCATTGCTTCTACTACATCACTTTACAAAACATCATAATCTACAGGTTACAACTACTTTTACTTAATCGACCTGTATACTTTTACCACTACACCTACAACAATTTGGAAATATATTTCAATTTCTCCTGTCCTTTACGTGGTGGACAATTTGTACATTGCGGGGGGTAAAAAAGTGTTGTGGTATTTTTTGGTAATTCAATTCAGAATAAATGCCAGTGAAGTTGACACGCAGCGATGATGATGATAGATGAAGCCCAGGTGTAATTGGAGGGATCTGACATTCATACTGCGGTTTAAGGGGCGAATTAGTGTCAGAAAAGTACCACGCTGCTGAAATGACACAAAGATGGCAGCTTCAAGGCAGAGCTGATTTAAACGTTTGACATCTATTCAGGCATTTAACAGAAAAGGCCTGTCAGGTTCAGACAGAAGACATTTGAAAGGTGAACATTTTGGGCAAATTCATGTATTACGTCTGAACTGTATTAAAGTAAGCAGTTCGTAGATTAAAATGAATAAATAAAAACGAATTAGGATTGAGATAATATTAGTTAAAATATCAATTTACTGTTTCTTTGATCCATTTAGTCTTTGGAAGTTTGTCATTTACTCACATTAATGAAGTAATGTTTGTATATTTTTAGAGTTGTGATCGACCTAAGAACGTCTTGGTTGATTAAAGATGTGCCCTGTGCATCAATTCATTAACAAAAAGGTGGTGTTGTGCTGACAAAAGCTGTCAAAACAATTAACATCTTATGCAAAAACTAGAGCAGTTCTAGTAAACAGCATCTTCAGTGAAAAGGTCACCCCCAAAACGCTAGCCAACTCACTCCACGGTTTCTCCTTTCTGCTCTCGTGCATAAATCCTTATAATCCTATTAAAACAGCAATTAGTCAACTATAATCATTATTGGGAAGAATACTGTATTTAGTGCACAATACCAGCAGTAAAAAAAAAAAAAAAACGCAACAGAGGATTAAAAAACAGCTTTATGCGTTTCACTGTTTGTTCTTCATTTACTTATCACTAATGAGAGAAAGAAAAATTGCACTGTAAACTGTGTTTACTATTTGTCTTACTAATGCAGTTCAGTTTGAAGCCTAACGTGCCTGATCAAATACTGCAATGTATTCCTTTGATGTCAGGAAAATAACTGTACTCTGTATACCACCAAATGAAAGAGTAAATTTACCAGGGTGCAGTTACTCTAAATTTGTATTCTGAATATGTATTTTAGTTTACTTCCCAACACTGACTAATATGCTCGACTAAGACACCATTGACTGGTTAATCGACTAAACAACTATGGACTACAGCTTTCCGTAATAAATCCTACATTATTATATTATTTTTTCACAGTTTTTTGATCAAATTACCATTATTGCCCTTTCAATGTAATTGCAATACACTTTCAGACACACCTTCACGCACAAATATAATAGGCCTATGCATGTCTTTCTTCAAAAGCATGACATGAATATCTAAACTACAACCCACTGATCCATCATTTTAGCTGTATTGGCCATATCCTAAAAATAGCCACACTGCGGCCTACTCATTATTAATAGCTGTGTGTTGCGCCTTATGGCACTTGTCCAACATGTGATACAGCATCTATAGAAGAGCTGCGCCGTGAAGACAGCAAGGATGTTATCGTGAAGCCACGGACTGAAAGATATGACAGCAATGCAAAGATGAGATGAGAGAGACAGAAATAATAGATGTGTATTGCCTTGGGGCAGAAGACAAAGCTTCTGTTGACCGAGGCTACGGTCGCTCCTGGACATGATCAGATTACTGCTTCTCTCGTCTCCTAATGGGTTGTGTGTCTCTGCCTCGCCTCCCACAGCTCAGAGGGGAGTTAGAAGCAGGAGTGGGTATCACAGCTTTCCGTGACCCTGAGGCACAATGCAGTGTTTATTACCCCTGGTGTTAAGATGAAGCAGCAGATATAATGTTTTTGCGGTCTGTGTGATGGGAAATTCTATTTGGTCAGAGCAACTGGCTTTATCAAAATGTGTTATTTGTAGTATTGGATAGTGGTTGTAATAAAGCAAAAATTACTCATTTGTAGAAAAAAACTAAATCAAGACATGTCATTGCCTGATTTTACACCTTTTTTGTTAATCTTGTTTAATTTAAAAACTGTTCATCATGTGTTCTGTCCACTTGAGCAGTGCTCAGTTTAAATGTAGTTCAAAGGTGGACAATTTCATTGACTTTATTCTTAGAACAAGAAATAAAATTATTGTTATACATCTGCAAGTGCGTATTTACAAGTAAAGCAGTTCAGAGTCCAAGAGTAAGTTTGATAGAGGGAATCTCAATAGGTTTGTCCCAAGTATTGTTACTAGCAACAAAAGCATATCTGGGCATGCGCAGTTTGAAAAATGGTGCTAGCAGAAACTCACCTGCCTTACCTCAATGTGTTTGTGAATGGAGCACTTCGAAGCACAACTGGAAATCATGCTGATAATTATAGATCGTATCGTGGCAGACTATGGCGTTGTCAAGTGATTATATCCATGATGTATATGATGAGTTTAACCTGCTCCAGGGTTTTCATCATTTTTTCTGAAATTTAAAACTGCACAAAAATAATCAGTGAAGTCTGGTCTTCTGCTAGAGCTCATTTTAGACATACATTATCAAAGCAGTTACACCCACTTTCTTTTATTGATGAAGCGGCACAGACAAAGGAGATGTGAATGGATGGATGTCTCATTTTAGCCAGTATGTTCAACGTTTTAAAGTTTTAAACTATGTTTCCTTTTTGGTCAAGCGTCCTCTACCTGCTTGTTTCTATGGAGATATTATTGCTTTCCCTGGAATGTTCCACAGTATGGCATTAACTATCTATAATTTATGTATTGGGTGTTTTTAATAACCAAAACTGAAAAACTCAGATCTGACCTTGACACCATGACCCACAATGAAGGTGGCTAAATTTAGCAATCCAGCCAAGGCAATAACAATCAAACTTACATAATCTTTCTTGTATATTTTTATTCATCTCTTTAAATAAGCCTGAGTGAAAACATAATGCCACTGTTCTCTGTGATAAGCAGATCAGGACAATGAACAAACCAGTTGAATCTCATCTCAGCGCTGGTGACAGAGGATAAGATAAGATCACCTTTATTTGTCCCACAATGGGGAAATTCTAGTGTTGCAACAAAGGGTAGAGAAACAGATTAGACACAGTATAATAAAAAAAAAAACAACAGATAAACTTAGAAAAAAAGGGAACTCTTATAATCTTAATAATAATAAAACTCTTATTTACAGCTGTCATATGGACAGAAAATATTGCACAGGGATGATTGACATTATGTCACAGTATTGCACAAGAGTATAACAGTATTGTAGGAGTATAACAGTATTGCACAGGAGTATAACAGTATTGCAGGAGTATAACAGTATTGCACATGATTATGAAAGCTGAATGATCCTGTTCAGGACTAACAGTGATTGTTGTAAAGTCTGACAGCAGCAGGACAGAGCAGGAAGGAAGACCTGTAAAACCTCTCCTTCACACAGCGAGGGTGGATCAGCCTGTCACTGAAGCTGCTCTCCAGAAGCGGACAGAGTGTCCTGCAGGGGGTGAGACTCATGGTCCAGCATAGATGTGTGTTTAGACCCTTCTGTCCCCCACCTCCTGCACCGAGTCCAGAGCACAGCCCAGGACGGAGCTGGACTTCTTGATGACTTTGTCCAGCTTCTTCCTCTCTCTCTCTGTGATGCTGCTGCTCCAGCAGACCACACCATACAAGAGGGCTGATGCCACAATCCAAGTCGTAGAAGGTCCTCAGGAGTGGCTCTGTCACTCCAAAGGACCGAAGTCTCCTCAGGAGGTAGAGTCGACTCTGGCTCTTCTTGTACAGTGCGTCTGTGTGATGAGTCCAGTCCAGTTTGTAGTTCAGATGAACACCCAGGTCCACTCTCTCAATGTCCCTTCCCTGTATGTTCACTGGTGAGGGGGCAGCAGAGGGGTGTCTGCGGAAGTCCACCACCATCTCCTTGACCTCCCGCGTTGGCGAGGAGGTGGTTCTGCTGACACCAGTCCACAAAGTCCTGAGCGAGTCCTCTGTACTCTGCATCGTCGGAGGCCGTAAATGAGTTGGCAGACGCCTTGTTGCTTCTTTGGTTGAAACAGAAGCATTATTAGCGCCTAATTGGTTCATGTTCATGTCAGCATGAGGCTAATTAAATCTAACTAAATAGGATTTTCTGTTTACAAGTTCGCTCACTAACTAACCATGGGCCACTGCTTGCGTTGCAAATCTGCAGAAGAACTTGCCTGACTCAACAATGTGTGGCACGATACTGTAAATTGTGAAACGTTTTGCTTTTCATGAAAAACAATATAAAACCAAGCTATAATGAGTGTTGTAGATGTAATTAGACAGGGGTGTTGTGCTCTTAAATGGGTGTTAATATCATACTCAGTAAAAATGCTAGAACTGAGGTAGTGGTAAAAATATCGCAGTAGAAAGTTGTTCCATAAAACATGTTCTTCGGGGTGTCACTTTTTCTTCAAAACACTGAATCTTTCAACAGCCGGGACTTTGTATTGAACAATGCCTCGCAGTAACTGTCAAACTAATGCGCTCAATCAACTGTAAATGTTACTCTGATATTAATAAATGATTACGGGTAGACATATGATTCAACACACTTCGGGTTGAGGGTTGCCAAGTGAATGGTTTGCTTACTCCAACTTTTAAAACTATATTCAGTGTTACTTTTACTGTCAAAATACAATTCATAATTACTGGTGGCATTTTCAACACATGATTCAAAAACATGTAGAGGTAAACTAAAAGCACGTACCTTCTAAATAAGTCATGTAATTTGTCACTTGTTTTTTTTTTTACAACTTTAACAAGTAAAAAGTATTTGCTAGAGTATTCAATCACACCAAAATGTATCTGTATCCTTCCTCTGTACATGTATAGTTGTGATACATTGACTGTTACCTCCACAGAGAAGGTCTCGAGGAAAAATAGCAGTGTTTACTTACTGTGTTCAATGCTAGTGACAAACTGTCCTCATGCACGTAATCAGAAGTACTGTAATTGACTTTACGATGAATATGCCAACTCACCCATGCTCTATTTACACCTCTGAAAATGTATGCAAGCGCTCCCATTAATTATCGACGAAATGTAAGACACTCAGTGATTTTGCTTGGGAAGTTAATGCATTATTTTATAAGCTGAAGAATAATTTCCTCAACATTAACTAATGAACAGAACGGCGGGAAAATGAAATTGTGAGCTAAAGTTGCGTTCTCGGTTTTCTTTCATTAAAATTGTAGTATGTTTTGAGGAGTGCACTATTCCGATAAATGACAAGTAAATATTCAGTTCTCATAGTAATTAACATGGGCTAAAATAAGTGACTACGGCAAAAAAGAGCTGTTTCAAATTTGACATGGCCAGTGGGTGGCTATTGCTGATAAGAAAATGCCGATTTTTCAAGAATATATTCTGTATAATGTATTATTATTATTATTATTATTATTATTTATTATTATATTATATTATTATTATTATTATTATTATTAATATAATATAATAATAATAATAATAATAATAATAATAATAATAATTATAATATTAGAAGAAGAATAAGGGCCTCTTGTTGTTGTTGTTGTTGTTGTTGTTGTTGTTGTTGTAAAAAAATCTGTTTGCTCTGTTATTTTTGTAACTCTCAAAATCACAACAGCAGTTACCTCGAAGGGCGACAGTGAAAATCAGATTAAACAATGTTCACAGCAAGAATTGAAGAAAAAGAAGCTCACATCAGCTGTGATATCACAAAAACAAAATGTGCTGCCTGGTGGTCGAGTGGTTAAGACGGCAGCACACATGCAAGGCTCCATGTGCAGCTGTCTGCAGTGTCGTGAGTTTGAATCTGACAATTTACTGCATGTCCTCCCTTCTCTCTCATCCCCGTTTCACGCTGAGCTGAGACCATAGGCCAAAAAATCCTTGATGATGAAATTTCAAAAATTCATTACTTTTAATATCAACTTGTGTTTGTCTTCTAATAAGTCAGATGATGCAATTAATGTATTTAGGTTTGTCTAAATACGTAAGCTTGTAAGACATACAATATCACAACAAAAAGGTATGATTTTTTTAAACGCCTGAAATTTTTTTAAAGTGAAGCTGTTCCTGAACCCTCTAGAGCACAAACAATTGACTGGAGCCTTTGTGTTGCTGAGACTCTGTAGTTTTGGACTCTGATGTCTGTTTTGGGTGTAGGCTCTATTAGACAGTAAAAACAGTGTAAGACAGTGTGAAATGGAGGAAGAGAGAAAAGGAAGGACATGCAGTAAACTTTTGGAGTCGGAATTTGAACTCACAAACAAAAAGTGGATACATCTATTTGAGATGTATCCACTGTGGGACAAATAATGGTTTTCTTACCTTATCTCAATAATAGCCTATGATAATATATCAAACATGCCAGGTGGGGGACTAGATCAAGTGACTAAAGTCTGTCAAGAGTCTAGAGTTTTAATATTTGTGCTCCCATGATCAGGAAACACTTCTGACTCCCATCTCTTTGAACTGGCATGGCCCCAGTGTCATAGTGGGCACTGACTCAAAGAAACAGATGATAACACCGCAGGGCATGGGAAAGGCCTAAGAGCTGCTCAGAGAACCAGCAAACCACATCCATTATGGTGCCAATACATATGAGTCGTAGGGATCAAAACATTGAATCATACCTAAGTAGTGCTCCTATATGCAGCCTATTGATATTGTACAACAACAACAACAACAATAATAATACTATGCAATGTCCTATTCAAAATCAATTACATTAAAAAATCAGCTACTGTTATATCATAGAAACGTGTAGAAATATTATCACAATAACAACCACTGCTGCCAAATGTAGTTCGATTCTTCTTGTGCAGTCGTGGAGCAGGAAGGAGCTGCCCATATAAACAAGTCGAGGTGACCATCCCTCCGGCAGTGTGTAAATGAGACACACAGCAGTACATAAGGATGTAGGAGGCAAAGCAGGAGGTAGGAGAGGAGCTAGGAAAGGAGCTAGGAGCTATGACAAGCACCTTCAAAGCAAATGTTGCATGAATATTTAATTGTCATGGTCTTTTCTCTTTCACAGGTTTCTGCTGGAGATACCACTATGGAAGTTAATGTATCTGTATTTTGAAACTACAGTTTGAAATTACATTATGGGCTATACCATGCTTTGCCACTTTGCTTATTTTTTTTACAGAGTTCTCATTTTATATTTTTTAATATTCATTACTGTAACTGAACAGGCGTATAACAATTACGCCTGATGCTTATAAATGTCCTGTTCCTGCCCCTGAAATCAATTCGTATTTGTATATGTCTTACAGATTAGGACCTACGTGAACCTGTAATGTTTACTTTATTCTTGTCTTCTTTTTTTAACTCTCATTGTTTTCAGTATGGCGTGGTTTACTCTTTTAAAGAGTTTCCCTTAGGGCATGAATAAATACACTTACTTACTTTAACGTTTTAAAGTATTGTTTTACTTCTTTTGGCCTGAGCACTGTGCATGGCGGTCAAGTCAGGTCACTGAGCTTTATTCAGATGTAGATGTAAATTATGTGTGAATCATTTAAATGGGATGACTCACTGCCAACATAAATGTACCTGCTGAACCTTGTGCACATTATTTGCTGTGTTTCTGTGCTAAGGACTGTCCAAAGTGTGTCCCTGGATTACATCAACTTTGAGTCATGAAATGTGTAAGACAGAGACCCATGATGCACAAATATAAAGACTGTAGAAACTTCTTGGAAAATTGACATTTTAAGACTAAAGGAGAAATGTATTCTTAATTCACTTTGAATAAATTGCTCTTTTGTGGCTGTGTGAATAAGTAAGGGTCTCGATAACAGCAAAGGCCCAAAGTGCAGCAGAATATAGCTGAGTTTATGAGGCTGTTTCAACTAAATTTCTCTCACAGAAAGCTTCAGGCGAGACATTAGGAGGCATTTAGAGAAGGTTTAATGCCATCGTTCACTCTAGTGTCAGTGCTGTACTCGAACGCCTCACAGACGGCAAACCCTGCTGCTCTGGCTTTACTCATTAAAGATAAAATGGAGGAAAAATGTAAATCACAATGTTCAAGTTGCATTTTGTGTTGTTGTTGTTGTTGTTGTTGTTGTTGTTGTTGTTTTTATGGTAAAACAAAGCCCCAAGCTGTGAAACCATTGTACACTATTTGTGGGTTTTTCCTATTTAACCTATTAGCGAGGAAGTCATGAGTTCAATTCTCCCTGGATTCTCTGCGAATAGGACTAATTAATTAAGGTTTTGTGCTTAGACTATTATTCGCCTAAAGGATGGAATCTCTGAATTGTGGTGGTGCAGTGGAATTGCGGTGGTGCAGTGGTTTAAGGCATTGCACGTGCAGCACTGTGGGTTTGATTCCCGACCTCAATCGTTTGCCGAATGTCTCTGCACATAAACCAGGATCCAGTGAGTTATATAGTCTAGTCTAGAGCTCTTGTTGCCGTGGCAACCTGTAGTGACCCACTTCCTGCTCCAGCTCCATGTTGTGTTGGAAAATTCTATTAAAGAACTCAGACAAACTGTTAGAGAGCTGGACATTTTAATCACCATTTTGTAATAAATACTTTGATAATGTCGGTGTAATCCCTCATTCGTCCAGGAGTGTTTGATAATGTGACTTTTTTGTATTTGCACTTTACCGAATGCTCATGTTGGACTAAACAAATGTGAAAAAATTTTGAACAAACAGATTTTTAATAGTAGGTAATAAATAGTTGTTTTACATTATATTCTAAGGATTTTTTATACAAAATAAATATTAAAAAGTTTTAAAAAGCCCAGAACAGTAGCTATCTTGTAAAGAGTAGGACAAAAATAACTAGGGAAAAGCTCTTGCAAAGACCCTCCCAAAAAACGTATGTTTGGTTTCATGCTGTCTGTGTTGGTGTGAGCCTTTCCTACCACTAGCGGCGCTGTTGGCGGCCCGGAGTGTCCCTTTAACTCACACGCTTCAGATTTCCTCCACGTTGGCCACGCATGCGCAGTGTTCCAAGTCACCTGCTGGAAATAAGAAGCCAACAAGGAAGTCTGGCACTGGGGATTTTCATGTCAGGCTACTCTAAAACAAAATCATAACTCCGTGCCGATCTTGTCCGTGAGCTGTTTGCCACGACGGCGGAACAAGATGTTTAAAAAGCTGAAGCAGAAGATAAACGAGGAGCAGACTCCGCAGAGGAGTGCGCAGTCACCACAGCAGGCCCAGGTTAGTTTGTACTGAAGCTAACAAGCTAAGCTAACATCTGTTTACACTGCCTCTAATCTTAGCCACGGGAGCTAGTTCTCCTGTTTTAACCTTTTGATCATCTCATACAGTTATCTTGATCACGTATCGACGCAATGTTGGTGTTTGGTTTGTTCTTTTCAGTCGAATCATTTGACTTTGAGGCAGCTACGTTTTGATGTGTGTAAAGGGTCTTAGCTGTCTAACTCAGCTGTCAGCTAAGTGCTCTTCTGTGTAACAAGGCACAAACTTGACAACAACTGTAAGTTGAGATGAGCTAGGATAAGAAAACCTTTATGTTCACAATTCAAGTATAGCAACAGAATAGAAACATGCAATGAAAAACCAAGATCAGCTATTAGAATTAATTTACTTAATCTACCTAATTCAATTCAATAGAACAATAATACTAGGATGTAGCACTATTATGTACTATAAGACTCTAAGTTATGTACAGTGCAGCATGTAGACAGAATAAATGTCAATTCAGTGTTGTACAGTGGTGATTCATATGTTGACATAGTACAAGTACATAGCACAAGATATCGCAAAAGTATCAATGTTGCAATATTGGTTAATGCAACTAAATATATCGCAATAACACCAAGGTCCATCTAACAGAGATATGCAGTTTTTAAAATGTTGGAAAAATCTTATTGTGTCAGAATAAGTTGTGATGTGTGACGAATTGGACCGTAATTTCACTGCTTACTTATTTAATCATTGATGTTCTGAACATTATGAACTAATTTAATGAATATGTTGAATTTCAGGGTCCCAGCTAAAGCTATTTTAATTTCTTGCAATTAAAACTTTCTCTTCACCTTAGTTTGGTTTCAAGGCCCATTATCTTCATTCATTTTAATTAAACTTTTTATCAAGCAATTGTGAAGTCACCTTTTATTGCATTGAATCAGAAAAGGTTTCTTTCACAGGGAACACCTGGAGACCGCCGTGCAAGCCTAACTGGTTCTTTTCAGGATGGCTCACCAATTCCAAGGGACAGAGAGGTAAGCAGACTGAAGAATACTGTATATTGTTTATTACATTCGTGCCACAAAGCCCTGTACAGCTTGGATTTGTTTTGCTTTGTTGCTCCCGTAACACTTGTATGGCCTTTGACTGTGATTTTATGCATTCATGAATGACACAAGCGCTCAAGGATTCAAGACACAATCCCCATTTGTAGAATCAATTGTTAAACGTCATAAATGTGTACTCTACACTCCATTGATGAGAAGTCTGTTATAATCTTTTGTTTAGAAGTAATTATTCTTTATTATTTACTGGGAGGTAAACTACTAAGAGGCTATTTGTAATGAATAGTGCTGAGGATAAAAAATCTATACCTTTCTCAGTTAATGCAATCATTTTACATTAGATGCAATAAGATTGACAGCTATCAGTGGTGCAATGGATTGCTTATAATGTAATTAAAGGTTTGATCTAAACCCCCAGATATTAATGCCCAGTAAAAATCTTGTTAATTTGTACAACAAACCAGACTGAGCTTTGGTCTTTGGATTACATCTGCCATGTCTCTCCCTCTTTGTATCATCACAGCATCTTTTTCCACATCTAAAACCTTTGACATCTTTGCTTTGTGTCAGAAATTGTAGCTCTAATCAATGTTGTGTTACAGAGAGCTGGGTTGGCAAAGCCTTCACTAGTAATCTAGGTCACTTTTCCTGCTAGTCTGATCACTGATGGTTTTGCAGTAAGATTTACACACAGAGATGCCAAAGTGTTCTTCATAACATTGTTCTGTTGATTGACACTTCCCTCTTCCAATCATCTATACTCCTTCTCTCTGCCCACCACTTTCTCTCTCAGTCTCTCACACTCATGGTGTTGTTTTTCTCATTGCTGTCTGTGTTCCTCTCCTGTCCTTTTGTCCTGGACTTGCACTGACGCGGTCAGGTGCTGGCCGGGATGATAGCAGAGCCCGCTTTTCTCTCTGAGTATACTATCTTTGCTCTGGACCATTCAAAACGACCCAAAACGGCCCAGGTAGCCTGTGTGGTGAGTTTGCCCTCACTTCCTGCCTCCTCCTCCTTATTTTCTCCTCTTCCTCGTCTTGCCTTGTTCCTTCCTCCCATCGTCGTGCCTTTGGGAAAATCGGTAGAAGACTGTGGCCTACGTAGGGACTGCTTGTTTCCTGTTCTGTCTCTTGTTTCCTTTTGGATTTAGCAGCAAGAAGTCATCCTGTGTGTAGGCTAACCCTGCATCTACCGGGACTTTACTGTGCTTTCTGCCATGTGTTGGTTTAAAGCCCTACCTTTCAGTTCTTATAATGTCCTCCTGATGAAATATTACTCCATACCCTAGACATGTTTTAGCTGCTTGCCAAATAGAGCCCTGACTCCCTGCTATGTTGCCCATGTCCTGAAAGTCTTTTTATTTGGGGAGTTATACATTTGATTTTACAAGCATTGTGACCGTTTAAAGAATTGCATCATTAAATGGCTTGTAACTCTTCCAAGTAAACCAACAAAACTGGTCTTAGTTTTGTAGAAAATAATCTAGTAGCTCTAGTCTGAAACTGGTTTAACTTCTGAAAAAAGTTTATATATATTAATATTTCAGACCGTAATATATCCCCCATAGGCTCTAGAGTCAATGTTGCTACACTAAATGTTTGTCAAAAACACAGATTCTATTGCTTATTGCTTACATTTACTTCCTCAAATTACATTCCTTGACAGTTGTTGCTTATCATTTTACCGTTCCTCCTCTGTTTTCAAGCTCATTTGCATTTCACATCTCATAAAACCATTTATCCATGCAATTAACACTTTTTTTTTGCTTGCTCATATATCAAGGTAAAACTAGTTTTACCTGCTGGCTGTGTTGTTTTAATTCAGTATATTTATAGTATAGTAACACACAAGTGTTGGTCAGGATCAAGAGAGGATACTGGTAAACAATAGTGTCAAATGTATAATTTTTTAAATGCAGTTGCTTATTTTAGTTGTGGTATCTGGCAGGGTTGATAAAGAAAATTGAGTTGGTGACTACAGGAACAGTTTTTTTTTTGTTTTGTTTTTTGTTGCATTTTCCCCAAAAGTAATTACTAGACTGTCTAATGTTGCAATGTAAGCAATGTTCAAAAAACCCATTTAAATGCAAAACACATCAAAACACATCCTGTTTGTATCCCATAGTGGCCACTTTTTCCCAAAAATATTTTTCACCATAATTAAGAGGAAGAAGCACCGTCGCTCGGAGCTGGACAAGGAAGGAGAAAACCGCTCACTCTGATGCTTCTTCTAACAAGACAACTAAACCAACTGAAAACTACTGTCCTTCAGTGATGTTTCTCTGCTTACTTAATACAGCTGCAGGCTGCCAAGCTTCTTAATTCAATACTGGCTCTCCTTTATGACTGTGACTAGAGGATAGTTTAACCCTGTTGTGTTTGATGTTCAGTGTAGATGCCTTCTGTGTTTAACCCCTGTTCTCTCCAGTTGCATGAGGGTAGCCGTTGCCCCTGCATTGCTCCCAGCAATACTAATATTGCTCCCTCCAGAGTAATCAGGGAGAGCCGTGCTGGGTGTGGATGACTAACTGTTCAGAACTTGTTATTTGTACTTTTTTTTAATAATCTGCTTTTCTTGCATGTAGACTCCCACTAAAGAACCACCCAGATCTCCCCGAGGAAGCATCAATGGAGACAGAAGTGCCTCTCCTCAAGTATGTATAAACAGTGGCTCTAAACCTACTTCATGGGGATGTTGTTCCTTTTTGATAACTGGAAAACTCAGTTGTGCATTTGGCTGCTACATCTACCATAGACTTAGACAAACTTTATTGATTAACAAGAGAAATTACTTTGACACAGTAGCTCACAATGTGCAATATATGGGCGGCACATTGGCAGAGTGGCTAGCACTCTCGCCTCACAGCAAAAAGGTTGTGGGTTGGACTCCGGGTAAAAATCTTCCAGCTTTGGTTGTCCTGATAAAGCCTAACACATAGATGAACGATGGGTCAAATGCAGAGCACACATTTCCCGACTGGGACAATAAACCATAACCTAAATACATTTACAAAGAGCAAAATAAATGATAATATAATTCCAAATAATTGGAGTCGCAAAACATATAAATCTGTACATTTGTTCCCTACTTGACATTCACCTTTTCTATGTTCAAGTAAGGAGGAAAATTAACCTGCATGGTGAAGTCTTACACATTTACATGCTGGACTAACACATTAGTTAAGGACTAGTATTTATCACATTTTGGGGACAAAAAAATCTGTATGCACTCTCAATTCAGGGGGAACTGCGTTCCTAATGGGAACAAAAATTAGGTCCCCATTATGTAAATGCTTTAATGTTAGATCAACCAAATCATTGTAGTTCTGATATAATTTAAAATAGGTTAAGATTAGGGTTTAGATTAAGGCAAGTAGTAACTATGGTTTAGGATCAGTCTCCAGGCATCGATGTAATGTCCCCAAAAAGCATGAAAAGCCAACGATTGTGCACTGTCCCATATTAAATAAAATAAACCTCTCTTCTTGTCTGTAGTGAATAATGAACTAATATTTGTTTCATAACTAAGTTATTTCCTTTAATTCTAGCTTTGTGTAAAATATTCATATATTCAACAGAAAGAGGAGCCCCAGTCCTTCGCACAGAAACTCCAGCTCAAAGTCCCTTCAGTGGAGTCTCTAATTCGTAGCGGTGCCAGTCGAGCAGAAAACCTTTTCCGTTCTCCGTCCAAAGACAACCTGGTGCGGACGTCCTCTCGTGAATCGCTGACGCCTTTGGGAGAAAATGAGCCATCGGGTGCTCCATCCTATGACCCTCCGTCCGACATCGAGAGTGAAGCTGAGGAGTCCCCGGGAAGCACAGAGTCGCTGACCAAAGATCAGCTGCTGCACCGACTTCTGCAGGTGGAGAGGAGCCTGGGGAAGTACAGGGGCAAGTATTCCGAGGTGAGCCAGAGCTGGACTTGATTTCAATTATGAATCCATATTTTGTGCTGGTGGTGGTGTATAATACCAATGATTTTCTACTACTTAAACTATAACATCCAGCTTGTAACTGCGTACAGAACGGTTCACAGAGACAAAGAAAAAACACAGGTAATCATCCACAAACCTCATCTCCATTAATGCCCAGTTTTTAGAGTTTTTTATTCATCCTGCCGTTTTCACAGATATCTGCCTAATTTATTCATGTCTTTGACTAAGATGTACCTTAATTTTCACTACATTATCTATTTGATGTCACACTCGGACTATTATAAGACAATTATTCACTTTTATGATAATATATTTCATCAATCTATAAAACATTATGTAAAAATATGAAGTCACTTTCTTCTCGGCAGGCTATCCTCAGTCAGAGTCAAGATAAGGCCCTCCGCAGAATTGGAGAGCTGCGGGAGGTACACGCTAAGAACACTTAAGTCCTTGTTAAATACATTTTGACATATTAAGTTAATTGTTGCATGAATCCGTAGGAGCTACAAATGGACCAACAAGCTAAGAAGCACTTACAAGATGAGTTTGATGCTGCTTTGGAGGAGAAAGACCAAATGATCACCGTTCTGCAGACACAGGTACGCATTTTTGTGCAGACTATCGATCTTGGCCATGGTGGGATCTAGTAAAGTCAGTCAGAAAGTTTTCCCCTCTGTGTTCTGTTTAATAGGTTGCTTTGTTGAAGAAGCGTGTCAAAGGTGTGTCAGATGGTGCTGTGCTGCCCGAGGGCGAGGTCTCTCTGTCGGAAGATTCGAACTCGGCCCCAAAGAGTCCACCTAATGAGCATGAAGCTGAGCCAGAAGTCACTGAGGGTAAGCGTGTTGAGAAAGCAAAACACCAACTGCTGCTGTGTGGATGAAAAGGCTGGACCAACAGTTTATTTTTTATTTGCTCCATTTTAAAAAATACAAGTTTCTTCAACTCATGCATTTTGTAGCCAGTAAAAAAAATACGATCTCCAAATAAGACACAAGTTTTAAATTTTTTTATTTATTTTTTATTCAACAGTTTATAATGGTAGTCATAAATAAATTACTCAAATTATCCTGTTATCCTTGTTAGCCCTGCGACGAGTTGGCCACTGTCCAGGGTGTACCCCGCCTAAGGTCCAAAGGCACTGGGATAGGCTCCAGTCACCCGCGACCCCTAACGGGAACAAGCGGTAGAAAATGAATTTATGAATGAATGAATGAAATTATCCTGATCCTGAGCTGATCTTATTTATGTTATTACTAGCTAGTAGTGGGTTTTTGTCTTTTGTTCTAGTTGACGTGTTATATTTCTGAACAGAAGGGGGCAACAGTGATCCATCCAAACTGATGGAGGCTTTGCAGAAGAGGGTGAAGCGACAGGAAAACCTCCTGCAGAAGTGTAAAGATGTGATGAAGACTCATAAAGAGAGGAGCGCCCAACTGAGCAGCGAGAACGAAACTCTGCAAGAACAGCTCCAGGAGAGACTGCAAGAGCTGGAGAAAATGAAGGTGCACAAATGTTCACTCCGACACTATGTCCTACATCCCCTAAAACTGACTAATAGTTGTTCAGATGTATAATATAATTTAATGCTGTAGTATTTTACTTACAGCTACACAAATAAAGAGCAGAATCTGGACATTGTCGTCCTCAATTTTGCCAGTATCCAAAACGTACACATATATTAAAGATTTACATGAGAACAAAGGAGGAAGGAACCGGAGCAGAGCTGTAATCGCGTGGTTAAATTTACATGTAAACTCCATCAGTCCCCGCGCTGACTGCTTGTGTTTACAAGCACGGAGTGATGGAGAGCTATACGACGTTGCTCTGCACATCCAAACAAACCAGAGATTTTCTGTTAAACGCTGTATGCACCATGATGAAAATAAAGCTTGTATGTGAGTGCTAAAACAAATAATGAGTCAAATATTCCACCAAACTATTACAGAAGGCAGATAAATGGCAGGCTAATACCAGCACCTACATCTGTCCCCATAGGTGCCAGTCACACCTGCAAGCGGCAATGAAGGGCCTCAAACCTGTTGTTTGGTCCTGTAAATTTTACTTGAAACATGTGACAACAGAGTTATTAGGAAATAGACTTAAATAACAGCCAGTAGGGCTTTTAAATAGACACATTTATTCTGATTTTCAAATGTTTATTTTTTGTTAAGCAGAAGGATTTACATTAATGTAAGCACGCTGGATGATTACCGGTAATCATATTTCAAAAGTCGGATTAATCTGATTATTAATAAAACAACTTTTAACTGTATTAGACAAAAGCAATTCTTAGTGGATTCATCCACTAAAAGGAGGCGAGGCGTGGCACTGGTAAATGGCTTTAAAAACTATTAAATATCTCTAATCTGACCATGTTTCTGACCCGACCATGTTTCTGACCCACTCACAACCATAAGATTACTGTAGTTCATGCAAAACAAATATTTGTACAGAAAAGTACAAGTAAAGTGCATATTTCTATGTAAAAAGGCAGAACAAATTCAGATGTCATTCCCACATTTCAATTGTCCATACAAATCCACATACTCCCAATAGAAAATTGTTTGCTATTCAAAACGTATTCGATTAAGACACCATTGACAGATTAATTGGCAAAACAACTAAACAACCGGCAGCCCTTGGAAGTTCACAATAAAAACCTTCATTAATTTTATATTTATACAAATATTTTCTATTCAGAGGGACATTTCCACCACAAATTCCACCTTCTGGTTCCACTCTATATGCCATGTATTTCTTCTAAGTCTCTGCCATTATCATTCTTTTTTTTTCATTAAGGCTAGGGGAAGCAGACTAATCATAATTTGAAAGCCACAGTGCCACACAAATGATGATGTTACCTAATGATGAAGTTAATAAGGTTTTCATCATAAACTACAATTATGTAGAGCTGTTCATAATCCGAGATGATTTGAAGAAAGCTGCCTACAGTGTAATTAATGTTGCTGTAAAACGTCTGGCAGACTGGTCACGGTCCATCGCTGATAGGCCTCCATTATCTCATTGACACAGTGTTAAAGTAAAAGCTGCTCTGTTCCTGGACCAGCTCCAGAAACCCAGTCTGTGGCATGTCAGAGTGACATGAGTGAAAGACATTGTTTTCTTAGATTTCAAAACATTGCGTGACTGGTATGATCGGCTCGTGCTGTGCCGCTCCTCTTGGGATGTTTAATTATGTGCGTTATTTTTAGTTTGTTTAATAGGAGCTGATTCTTTAACAGTCCCACTTTACAAAGGCATTTTGGCTTTCTAAATGCTATTTTAAATAAACTAAGGAACTCGGCCCTAATCCAAGAAAGCGGGATCAACAGTGAAAAGTGCATTAGCCAATACAGGCAAGACAATGACACTGGCCACAACAAGGACTAAACTAGAACTAAACCAGGTCTACTAGCACTAGTAGGTTTAGTTCAAGAAAAAAAAAAAAAATCATGTATACATAAAAGATTAAACAAGGAAAATGTAAAAAAGAGTACTAGTTAAAACCGAAGGTAAATGGGGAAAAAATCTGGACTTTGAACATCAGAACCTGCCTGAGACCCACCACCAAAAAGTGTTTTGTCCACCATTTGTACCTTCTCATAATGCCTAACCTTTTGTTTGGAATCAGATTATTCTGCCTTCTGCCTTTTTTCCCAGAGAATCCGTTTAAAAATATGTTCTTCCAATTTATGTGAATATGTGGTTGTCCTGTGTCTGGGAAAAGCAAAGGTTAACAGGGCGTTTAGCCCTTTTAAGCAGCATGAAGACATCCTGAACTGCTGGCCTGAACCGTCGCTTTCATCCCGCTAAAAAACACACTCTGTCTGTGGCTCCAGAACCTCACTGTTGGTTGTTGCACGGTTAAGGGACATTATTGTACTTTGTGTAACATAATAGGACTCTGGGTCAGCATAGATTGGATTGGTTATTGCACCATTGGGTTTTAAAAGAAAGGTCTAGGCTCTATAATATGCATCAGCTGTTTCCGGTTCACATGCAAAACCACAATCTGATTTAATCGGGACCTTTCACGGATTATTCAATGCACTAAAAAACGGGGCAAAAAAAATTGACGGAGGAGCACCACATCAGCCGAACCATGGATTCAAAAGAAACTCCAGACTTGATTTTTGCTGTTATACGTATAATCTTGGAAAATCTGATATCTTCCAAAAGGTTTCTCTGATCCTAATGGGGTCTTTGAGTGTTAGCCATGTCGAATGCAACATCCAACCACTCTCTCTGTGTTCTTACACTTCCCTTAATTCCTCTCTTTTGGATTGACCTCTTAATCTGCCTCGAAGTCATTTAATTTGCCTCACTTCAAAAGACAACAAACGGTTTTAAAAACTTGCTCATTTACAACTTTGACTACATTACAATTGTCCGTTTTATAGCTGCTGACACATTCAAATTAGCAATTAAAACACGTGGATGAACAAATCCACTTGGAATTGTCTGGATACAAAAGCGGTAGGCACAGACAAGCACCTACGGAACACTGCCCCAACTGCTTGCGTCTCTGTGCGCCTGTAATTTGCGCGTCGGGCTTCCCTGAGTTCAGCTGCATATTGGTTTCATGTTTGGGTTTGTGGTGGAGGCTTCTGGTGGTATGTAGGCAAACATCTTCAATTGGGATTTGTGGTGAAGGACAACATGCATTTTCCACGTCCAGGAAATATTGATTAGAGAAGTTATTTTCTTTTTTAACCATTTTATGGTCACATAACAACATATCATTCAAACTTATTTATTCAAACACTTTATTGCTCCTCAAGGAATTATACAAAAGAGGAAGAAAAGGCTTCCCTGCAAGGTACAAAGAAAAAAAAACCAGTACGCACTTAAAAATAATTGAACGCATCCCTAAAATTGTTTGTCAAGCTTTCCACTATATTGAACCAGGAAAGGCTTAATATGTAATTATTGGTGACGAGCCTTTTTGCTAAAACTTACTTTGACTGGACTTATATTGCTATCTTTTCTTATACTTGTAATGGCAATTCAAAGAAAAAAAACACATGGCAAAAAAACTGGCTTATAATAATTAAAATTGTGAATGAATTAATGAATATTGAAATATTATACTCATTACTCAAATCAGTTTAAAAAGATATCAACCACTACTAAGACTAGAGTTTATTTTATCTCCTATAGTAATTATACTGTGCACTGTACATGAATTCTAAATAAGTAATATTTGTGCTCTTCTTCAGGAACTGCACACTACAGAAAAGACCAAGCTCATCAACCAGCTGCGCGACGCCAAGAACCACATCGAGCAGCTGGAACAAGACAAGGTACGACTTTCTTTCTCTTTAACGCACTCCTCGATTGAAGTGGACATGTTTTTAGTCTGCCACTAAGTGAAGAGGCGCGGGACCGTGAATCCTCAGGTTGTTTCACTTAATCTTTGACCCTTGGCTCTGCTGGACGGACGGCAGCTCTCAAGCTCCTTTTGAGGAATGATGAGAGCTACCTTTACAATCAGTATGTTTAGAATTAAGGTTACGGCATGAAAAAGCAGGATATGTTTTACCTGTGCCAGAGATAATGGAGGGAATTTACTTCAAACTATGACGTAGATGCAGAACTGTCACTCCTGATACTACTCTGTAACATACTGTAACATTTCTGGTTGAGGAGGATTCACCTGATTGTTTCTACGGAGATGTTATTGCTTTGTTTAGAAAGTTTCATGGGTTTGTACTTCTTGTTATTTGCTACATTTTGAGGACTTTTTCCCAATGAAAAGATGTGCTATTTTGTTTTAAATTGTCAATTGCTACAGGAGCTATTCTAATTTCTCATCATTCTGTAACCCATGGATAGCATTAAACGTTTCCATCTCCACGAAGATGCAGGAAAGAGTGGATGTTTTTATGTTATTTCGACTTATTTCAGCAACAAACACACCCATTATTGAATAAATAAAAGCTAGATATGCTTAATGCCATACTGTGTAACATTCCAGGCAAAAAATAAATACAATTTCCAAGGACACAAACGGTTATACACCCCTCACCATGACAGATACATAGTGAACCTTAAACACGGATGCATGAAACAAAGTACAGGTTATTCCAAACACAAATTCATTGTAATTGTAATATTTAATTTTGTGTTTTTCCAAAGGATTTTAAGAGATTATCCCTGTTGAAGATTAAACATTGTTGTGAATTGTATCTAATTTCACTTTTTTATTCGTGTTTTTAGGGAATGGTGATTGCTGAAACCAAACGCCAGATGCACGAGACTCTAGAAATGAAGGAGGACGAAATTGCACAGCTTCGGTCCAGGGTTCAACAGGCCACTGCTCAAAAAGAGGAGCTGCAGGAGCAAAAGGAGAAGGCAGAGAAATCAGGTCAGCCATGGACATCTTTTCAAAACAACAGTAAGAATGAATATGAGTTTTAAGCAGGTGTTCTGTTTGTGTAGCGTTTGAGGAGCTTGAGCGAGCGCTGAATGCGGCGCAGAAGGCCGAGGAGGCTCGGAAGCAGCTGCAGGCTCAGCTGGAGGAGCAGGTGAGAGAGGTGGAACGAGCCGGAGAGGAGGAGCGCAAGAATCTGCAGCAAGAGTTAACTCGGGTCAAACAGGAAGTCGTCAACATTATGAAGGTCAGAAAAACAGAAAATACAATCTCTGTTACATGTTTCTAATGTATTTTTCTGACTTTGATATCTTTTTTCTCTTTTTTTAGAAATCGTCTGATGACCGAGTAGCCAAAATGGAGAAAGTGCATAGTGAAGCTTTAGCAGCTAAAGAAGAGGAGATGAACGCTTGTGTCAACGCAGCTATTGTGGGGATGATTTCTTGTTTGTCATTTACCCAGCTGGATAAATATAAACTAATGAACATTATTTTTCGATTTTTGTTTAAGGAGAAATGTAAAGAGGAGTTCGCTCAGTTATCAAAGGAGCACGAGCAGCAAGCGACTCTGGCTCTGGAGGATGCTGAGCTGCAGAAAGACTGCATTGAAGAGCGAATGTGAAAACACTGTTAAAGAAATTCAGCTCGAACTGGAGGCTACGAGAACTGTAAGTTGTGCTTTTCCAGCTGTTAGTCCTGTATAATTGTCATGTGCTTGATCTAATAATACAAGTTTATTTTCGAAACTCCATACAGTCATTAAAGGGTAATTGTGTGTGTTTTCAGAGAGTGTTGGAATTGGAGAGCTCCATGGTGACGGGCTCTGAGGATGACTCCAGTTCGTCCCATGAACGTACTGCTCAGCTAAACGAATTGAAAGACAAACACCGAGAGCAAATATCTGTATTAGAGCGGCAGCACCAGGAACAGCTGGAAAAGCACAAGGGCAACCTAACCCAGCAGCACCGCACAGCTTTGGAGGAGCTCAAACAACAACACAGCGCAGAGATAGAGGCTATTCTCAAAGATAAAGAGCAGCAGTTCCAAGCACACGTCGAAGATATGAACCAGAAAACGTTTGAGAAACTGGAGGCAAAGCAGACGGAGCTGGAGGCTGTTTCCTCTGAACTCACTGAGACTTTGAAGCGTCAACAGCTCCTGGAGGAGAAACTAACTGCTGCTAAAGAAGAGCAGCTTTTAATGAAGCAAGAGCATGACAAGAAGTATGAGGATCAGGTGGACAAGCATAAAGCCGAGATGGAAGATATTAAAGTGCGGCATGAACAGTCCCTTGGCGGTATGGAGAAAATGCTAAAAGAGGAACTTAATGCCCTGAAAATTGTTTTGCGAGAGCGAGAGAAGGAAAACAAAGAGCTAAGGCTCAATGTAAAAACACTAAAAGATGAATCACAAGAATTAAACGCTAAAGTGAAGAAAGTGGAAGAGCTGCAGCAGTGTTTAACACAGGCCCAAAATGAAAGTGCCAACCTCAAAGAGTCAAGCGCGCAATTCAGTGAGATATCAAAGGACCTTGATCATTGTAAAAAAGAATTAAATGATTTGCAGCAACAGTTAGAAGCAGCAAAGAGTGAATGTGAACAAAAGGAGAAGACTTTGCTAGAGCGTGAAAATGAGCTGCAACAGTGTAAGAATGAACTGTGTGAAAAAGAGAAGTCATTTACAACCGATCTTAATGGAAAACAAGAAGAATTTGCTCGTCTCCAGACACAGTTTGATAAAGAAAAAGCGGCTCTCGAAAAGAAACTGAATAACATTAAAACTGATTTGGAAAACAAGTTGAAGTCGCAAGAAACAAAGATGGAAAAATTCAAACTAAAAGCCAAAGAAATGCAGGAGACCTTTAAGAAGAAGCTTCAACAGAAAGATGAAAATATGAAGAAAGAATTGGAAAAGAAAGAGGTGGAAATCCATAAAAAGGAGAAGCAAATTCAGGAAAAAATCTTAGAGATGGCGCAGAAAAGCTCTCAAGGCCTCAGCGACACAGTTTCTGATCTGCAGGCGAATCACAAGGAGGAAGTGGAGAAAGTACACACTGCACATAAGAAGGAGATGGAGGAGTTGGAGCAGCATTGGCAGGAGAAAATGAGACAGCAGGAGGAGGATATTGCAGAGAAAAACACACAAGTTTTGCAGGAAAAACTACAAGCACTTGAAGATCTGAACGAGAATCTTAAAAAAGGCAGAGAGGAGAATGAGCAAATATTGTGTGAGATGAAGAATTTGAAAGAAGAGCTGGCGATTAGAGAAACCACTGTGCATAAACTACAGGCTGAGCTTAATGAAGCGGCTGTAAAAGTGGAGGGATTATCTCAGGGCGAGGAGATGCTGAAGGAACAAATGGAGTCGGCGGAGAGGAACCTCAACCAGGCACTAAACGAGAGGAACAGCCTGCAGGATAAGCTGAACAAGGCCGAAGAGGAGAGCAGAGAGGCATTAAAAACCCTGTCAGTTCAAATGGAGCAGAGGGAATCGCAGTTAAGGGCACTGGAAGGGTCCAAAAGTAAAGAAAGTGTGGACTTGCAGCTCAAATTGGAGAAGACGGTCGCGCTGTTACAAGCCAAGGAGGCCGAGTTCCAGCAGCACTTAATAACCGTCGCCAGCCAAATGGAGCGTTACTGTCAAGATGTACAGGGGAAACTGCAGTGTGTTTCTAATGAGCTCTGTCAGACAGTGGAGAATAGGACGGGAGAGCTGAACGATAAGCTGGGGCGCGGTCACAAAAACGTAGCACACCTCCGCAACACTATACTCACGAAAATAGACAAAATTTGCACTTTAGAGGAGAGTTTGCGCCAGAAGACCGAGGAGAACAACAATCTATGCATGACTTTAGACCAGATGAACGCTCAGGTAAAAGCGCAAGCCGACCAAATCGTAGCCTTAACTAATGATTCCGAAACTCTCAATAAAGACAATTTCCAGAGAGTGGAGAAGCTAAGTGAGGAGAACAGAGTGATCTCAGAAAGTATCAAAGCCAATGAAGTTCATATCAGTAACTTGGAGTGCATCATAAGTGACTTGAAAAATCAGCTGGCGAGTAGCATTCAAGATAAGGAGGAAGCCATAAATCAAATGAACCAGCTGTGCAAAGAGGAGAAGCGACAGGCCACTGTACAGATGGAGGAGGTTATGAAGAGACTGGAGCAAGAGAAAACATCTGCTCTGGATGAGGCTAACACACTCAGGAAAAGCCTGTCTGAACTAGAAAACAACGCGTCGTCCAAGTTCGCTCAAAGTAATAACACTATCACAACGTTACAAAACAGACTAGAAGAGCTCGAACGAGAAATCGCAGAGAAAAACGATGCCTTGCAGAGATTGACCGCGAGTATCGACAATCAGTCTATCAGCAAGTCTGAAATGGACCAGATCTTGAGCGAGAAGGAGCAGAAGGTGAGCGGGCTTACCTCGGAGCTGGAGGGTTGTAACAAAAGACTGGGCGAGATACAGGAGCAGCTAGCCTTAAAGATACAAGAGTGTGAGCAGCTAACGGCGGAGCTAAAGCAGCAACATAGCATCGCAGAGAATGAGAAGAAATTGTTGGTCGAACAATTGCAACAAACACAAATGCAGTGTACGCAGAATGGGAACATGGAGCAGGAGATGATGGAGAAGTTACAGTCACTCACGGAGGACAACCAGAAGTGCCGATTAGAGATTCAGAACCAAAAGGAAGAATTTGAACGGGTTAAAAGTGAAATGGAGAAAACCAATGAGGAGAACTTGAAAGCAACAGAGGGAAGACTGGCAGCAGAAAGCTCTAAGAAAGTGTCCGATTTGAAGAAAAAAGCAGAACAGAAAATTGGCCAGATTAGAAAGCAACTAACGTCCCAACTCGAAGAGAAGGAGCAGACCATAGAGTCGTTACAGGCGAGTTTAGTGGAATCGGCCAAGACTGAGACATCTGGGAAGGAGCAGGTTCATGTGTTGGAAGAGAAGACAAAATTACTTGAAGTTGCAATTGGAAAGCTAAAAGAGGAAAATGAGAAACGATTAGAAGAATATCAGAGTCAAGGAAAGATTGATAAAGAAAAAGCATTAGATGAATTGAAAAACGTCTATGAAGAGAAGATGGGATTTCTTCAAAATAATACAGTGAACCAACAAGAGGTTCAACAAATTGAATTGATGTTACGAGAGACTCAAATTAAACTGAAGGATCTACAAGAACAAAATGAAGCACTACTTGCAGAAATAAATGAATTAAAAGAAGATATTTCTCAAAAGGAAGCACAGATAAATCAACAGCAGTTGGCAATTAATCAAAACGTTTTATCCGATGTAATGATTGAAAAGGAAATTGTATGTACCAGTGCGGAGCAAACCAAAAGTATTGTTAAAAACGATGTGGAAAACCACTCTGAGACGGGCGACGCCGATTCGCAAGAAAGCTTGAAGAGTCGGTTCAGCCAGGTTAAAAATGAAAAAGACAAAATCCATAAAGATTTTGTGAGGTTGCAGAAAGACATGCGGGCAATGAGAAAAGATCACGAGCAGGAGCTGGAGCACAAGAAGAAAGAGGTGATGGAGGAGATTGAGGCGAAGTTCAAGTACGTTTCAGTGTTCCCTGTTGTCTTTAAAATGCATATGTTACCACTTCTTTATGCATGTGTTGTCCATATGTTCAAACAGATCGGAGTTAGAGGATTTGGAATTTAAGCACAACTCGACAGTGAAGCAGTTAATGAGGGAGTTCAGCTCACAAATGGCCTTGAAGGAGCAGGAACTCGAGACAGCTGTGAAAGAAGTCATTGGTACGATGATTACATTTGACCGAAGAGCTCAAGTAAAAGGAAAAGTTTGAACTATATCTTAAAATACACCGACTCGCTTCACAAAATAATTATTTTCTTTAACAGATTATTGAAAAAAAAAGTCTTTAAAAGTTAATTTTTATGTTTGAGTTGACAATAGCTCAGTTGGTGCCTTGAAGGTAGAAAAGTGCTATATAAATGAGAACATTTACATATCAAAGTAGGATGTACTTTCTTGCGGCTTTCAACCATAATTTCCCATTTATCCTCATGCACCTAATTATATATATAATGCTAATCTTTATTGTGCTGCTATAAAGATATGTGACTTAAATAATTTCTTAATATTGGAACTACTATAAAAACACTGCATGGAATAATGTAATTTTCAGTTGTTTTTATTTTATTTTGATCAATCTTTATCTTGCGTTTTGAATTCGATTAAACTACTTTACAATAAGATATTAAACTACTGTAATCTCACTTAAATTTGACCTCAGGGTGTCTTTTCAAACAACTTTATGCTCTTGTAAAGGGTGACGCTAAAGTGAGCTGCCATGTTCCTCTTGTAGTTAAACGCGATGCCAGTTCGGATGTGACTGAGCGGTTTGGATTCCTGGTTGTTACATTATGCATGTGTTAACTTTGGCCCCTCTCCCTTTTGTCTTGGCGCAGAAAAGGCCCAAGCTGTGGAGGCTGAACTCATCTACAGCCATCGGGACGAGGCCACTCATCTGCGCAAGGTGATTTCCCAAAAGGAGGACGATTTGCACAGAACTGTGAAAAAGTACGAAGAGGTCCTTCAGGTAATCTACCCAAAATTCCAGTCAAAAACATTTCCAATATTTTTCTTTTCATCGTGGTTTCCATTCTATGAAGTACATTGGCCACACCTTTCATTTGGAAGCGATTACTTGTAGCTGGCAGCGAGGCATGGCTTTTGGAAGGACGAGCAAATGATTATGTTTAAGAAGTGGTGCGCAGCTCCCACACTATTTCCTTTCATGTGTTTCACCAATCTTGTAAATTATGTAATGTGTAATTTTCTGTGGGAGGGTTGGGTGTGAAATGGACGCCCTTAACTGTGCATTTTCTATTGTACGTTTACTAAAATACTGTTTGTCTCTACATTTGCATGGATAGCCTTTTAAGGAGGTACGTTAACTACAGTATATTGTACTAGTATTTCTTATTTTCCTTGTGACTATAATTGTAATAGTTGAAAAGTAGTGAGTTAATAGATTTATACGAGATGTACATGTATATGTTTCAAAATCGAAAATTTTGTCCAATCACAATCTTTAGTTTAATAAATGCATTCGCGATTTGGCGTACTGTTTACGTATCTATAATGGAAACCCGAGTACTAGTATGAATAATATGAACAATACCCAACTTTAACGATAAAGAAGTGGAAGTTCCTAGTGGGATTAGTACCGGTACATTTGTATTTTATCTTGTAGTAGCTCTATTCTGCTTTACTCTGAATGTAAGTTTGTATGTTTTTTGCTTTTTCCTGAGTTATACTATTTTGAGAGTGATGTGACAATACATCTTTCTCCCACTTCTGAAGAAAAATCATTTTCTTTTCCAGAGTCGAGAAGATGAAATGGGCGACCGGGTGTGGCAAGTTCAAAAAGAGCTGCAGGAGCTACAGGCGAAAACCCACAGCACCGATGAGGTACGACGACGCCCGACCCAAAAACACACTAGATACGTTCAGCAGGACATCAAAAATCCCACTTGTGATTTACTGCGTCCAAGTCATATTGTGTTGTCATCATTGTCTCGCAGATGTGGAAAAGCAACCTGTACGCCAGTAAAATCGACTGCATACGTGACTAGCGCCTAAGCTTGAATTTATATTATGATTCTGGTGAAGCCATAAGTCACTTCACAATGGCTGTATAAAATCGCTTTATCGCCGGCCTCCCGCTTAAACTCTGCTAAAACATTTTTCATTTTGAATGGCAGCCCGATCATAACGCGTCCGACCGTGCCAATGGGTCTCGTATTATGTGAAAGTTCAGCGCAGGGCTAACAGACGAAGCAGTTGAGGCGTTATCCCCTCTCTTGTCTCGCCTCAAAATTGGCAGATTCGTTACAAGAACTTCGCGACAATTTTCTTACATTCTTCGCTGTGATCAGACTTTTTTTCAGCCATGTCGTGTGGCTTCCCTCCAAAAACACGCCGGATGCTGGGATCTGAATCACGCAGGAATGCTCTGCTGCTCGGAAAAATGGGAATTGTGAGCCACTGGCTTGCTCTGTTTTTAATTATCAGACGATGGAGGCGATTCAGGGGGTTAAATTTATAATACACTTTTGGCTTGAGATCGTAAATGTCTGAAAAAAAAACCAGCAAAAAAACGCCCACCTCGAAAGCACTTTACACAGGTGTTGAGGTGCAATGGGACCCCTGCAATGCATCCTTCCTACATTTTACACTTACACCAAAGCCCACTAGAGGACGAAGAGTTATGCTGCTCTCCAAGCTGCATTTTTCCCTGGTGAGGTAATAACTTTACAGGGGGATTGTATGGGTTTATGCTCATAGAGTCCATTTCTTGCTACGGGCCTCTCAGACCATTTTTCAAACAGACAGTGGGTCAGTGTGTTTCTCCCTCGGGACAAGCACGCGCACACACGCACATGCACGTACAAGTTTTAGTGAGTCTGCTTCCTAACTTCCACAACATTAAGTGGAAAACAAAAGTCTGTGATGGGAAATATATTGAATACAAAAATCTATATGTAGTTTTTGAACTAGATGCCGCTTTAGCTTTGCGTTCATTGATCTTCCTTTGCTGTAATTGCTTATCATATAAAATGTTGCAATACTCAGCGTTTTCCAAAATCCATTGTTTTTGTAGTATAATTTTAAGAAGCCTGAGACGTGAACGAAGAGGCATGAGGCTGGAGCTCTAACGCAGAAGTTTATTTATCATCAGTGCGCGAGCGGAGACATGAATAAAGAAGTCAACATTACCACTTTTTACTAGTTTTGACCCAGCAACAAAGCGAGTTCGGTCTCTCAATTATGAACCAGCAAGAACCACGTCATATCAATATAAACATTTGCCTAAGGAAAATATAAGTTGCATCTAGTATCCATAAAACATATTAACACTTTATACGTTCTTTTTTGTGTAGGAAGAAATGACCATCGAAGAGCTGCAGGTTTGTGCATCTTATCGATTTGCTTGAAGTTCTCTTAAATTACACAGATTTGATTGTCCTCAATCGTTTCTGTCATCATTCCCGACTTCAGGCGCAGCTCGCGGAGAAGACGTCTTTGCTGAGTGAGGCTCGTCTGAAGGAGCAGGAGTTTGTGGAGAAAGTGAGTGTTCGGATCCTGTTGCGAAGCTCCGGGACGGCGCACAGTAAATCCAGCGCCGCGCGTTCCCAGGATTGTGTGACCTCCAGCGAGCGCCGCTACTGCTCTCCTGCTGCATCTACTTAATTACACCGCACATCTGTTTACGTTTGGTTTAACCCCATAAACAATAGCAACGACGCCTCCCACCGACTCTCCCACAAACTCCATTCACACAAACAGCCCTTAAGGAGGAACAAATAACTACTACCATTTTCCCAAATACAACCAATGGTCTAATGCAGATAATTAAATTCATTTGGTTTCTTGTGTTCGTTTTATATTAATGTGTAAACTTGTTTTTTTCCACTGTAGATCCACTCACTTGAGGACAATATCAAGTGTTTCCACCGAACTGCAGTTGTAACTCATCTCGGGAGCACAAAGAAAGGTAACAATGCTTTTTGACTTAGACTTTAGTTCATATCACAGAATGCATTTTTTTCCTGTTGTGTGAAGCACTTTGAATTGCCTTGTGTACGAATTGTGCTCTACAGATAAACTTGCCTTGCCTTACCACATATGTCATAGATTACTATTTAAGTTTAGACAATCATATGAAGAATCACAAGAATGACTGTAAACAGACCTATTGGGATCAGTTAATTTAGCAGAGAAAAGAGGAATGGCAAACTATATTCTATACAATAAACTTACGATTTTGCCAATATTAAAAGGCAGTGGTTCTCTCTTATAGTAGTGAATACATGGAAGCAAGACGTAGACTTGGGCTGAAAATGCTAAGGATTAATATTGTGAGTGAATTTGCGTTCCATTACAGTCCTGAATCTACACAGTGATTTTGTCTGTAGCTCAATTGTAAACTTTCTTGAAATAGATCGTCTTTATTAAAGCTAAAATCTCTGGCACAGTGCTTTTATTCTGGATACAGGGGATTTGAGAGGAGCAGGGCTGTGCGCTGTCAAGTCCTTTGTGGGAAACCTTAGGACCACAGTCTGCAAAACCCATTAAATCCAAGAATGACTTCTTCACTGGCCCCTTTTTTGACAAACGAATCTTTATTACACCAAAAGGAAAGCTCGAATAATAAAAGTGCTTAATCAGAATACACATGAATTGGTCTTTATATTTCTGTATGTTACTGTGACGTATAATAAACAGCCAGTCGGTCTCCATAGGCCCACCATAAGCTAAACCACAAGGCTTATACAAACGTCTAACCATAACCCAAGCGCTAACCTTAACCAGACCCAAATTACCGCCATGGCTCCAGTCTGATCCAGCAAACCTAAAATCACACTTATGGCACTTTTAATGTGCTCACTCATTTGCATAACCAGACCACATGATTCACTTCAGCCTTATCACTGATCCTGAAGATGATGAGCGCAGAGTGTTGTGAATGCTCAGATGTTAAACCATGGCAACATAGGACCACTGTGTTTGCGAGTTTTATTTACACAACACGCGCTAATGCTGCCACAGGGCTTTTGAGGTCAATGCAAAAGTTTTAAAAAAGAACAGATGCAACATAATACAAATAAGCTGTGTGTTTGTTTGTTTTTTTCCCCAAGGACCATGAAACGTTATTAAAGTGTGTTCTTTTATGACCTTTTTATTCCTAAATGTTTAACTCATTAAGCTCATAATGGTGGAGATTCATTCATTCATTCATCCATACAGCCATCACTCGAATGATTATAGATTTGTTATACATAATTATGATTAAAAAGTTATCCCTGCTTGTTCTAAATAAATAACATCTACATTTTAGTACATGTGTCAAGTATAATTTGTCATCTTCCAGGAGTGTGCTATAGTAGTCTTTTTTTAGCTGCCCGTTAACTTTGTCAAAAAATGAGACCCAGATACAAATGAATATTTAAACTAGTCCAGATGACTACAACTGAATCTTTTTCTACAATGGAACACTCCTGGACGAATGAGGGATTACACCGACACTAGTATTGAAAGTTGATACATGAAAAATGTACGGTACTTGAAAGATGAATATGGATAGTTTGGGTCTGTAGTTATATCAGAACTATTAAAAGACAACGCAGTAATATTAAAGAAACTACTATTATTTTGTGTTTGATTCAACTGTCAAAGCAAAAATGTTGTATTTTATCATCATTATCTGCACTCAACATCTGATTATTATTGTCCGATTTTTTTTTTTTTTTATGTAATGTAAACAGCAACGCACATCATCATCTGATTTCTTTCTGCTCGTGGACCCTCTGATCACTCGCATCAGATTTTTATGTATTTTATATTATCTTAAAGGTCCAGAAATTGGATAACAATCAAATTTTTGTGTGTTTGTACAGTAAACATAGTCTTTAACTGTGGCATTGAAATTGGTATCAAGCATTGACCCATTTTGTATTAAAGTTGACATTTTTTTTGCATGGTGATGACACTTGCCTATTGCACTTTTGAGCTTTACTTTATGAATTCTTTAAGTCTTTTGTCATGGTCTTCACTTTCAAAGCAGCTTTGTCCTGGTCTGCTGCAGCTCTTGATATCTTCCTTTACGGCTGTAGCTGTGAGAGGAGGTGGGCTCAGGGGGTCAGGTGAGGTCAGGTGAGGTCAGGGGTACAAAGACTAAGGGGATTTACAAATGACCCACCTCTCACTTCAAAGACTTGTTTAACTCTATCTAGCACATTCCTTATTGGCGCAGACATTAACACACTGTTGTCCTGTAATGATTATTCCATATTGTGTTAACGTGCGCACCGTAGCCCGTGGAGTGACTGGATTTAAGCGTTCCCAGATTAGTCCAGCGTGCCGTTTTTTAGTGCAGTTTTTCACATTCACACAATTTAACAAGATAATTGTGTTATGGCTGTTGAGCGGCAGTAATGAAGTTCTCATGCTGTGATGGGCCATTGTTTCTGCTGCTGCTAATAGCAATGAACCAGTTTGTTCCCAGTGCCCACGCCTTTGTGCTCCTATATTTAGGCCTAGCTAATTTTACATTTACTGTGACACAATATTCGCTTTTTAAATGAGCACCAGCCAAATTCCAGTCAATAATATAATCACATAACCCTAAGTAACCTCAGCTCTGAGTGTCAAGATTATTTGAACAATAATCATGGTTATTCAGGTCACAATAGGAATTGTAAAGAACAAAAATTCGTCACAATTTTAGAAGCAAAAATTAAGCCTTTTTTGTGCATATATATATATATATATAGCCCAAAAATAGAGAATTATTATTATCTAGTTATTTTTTGTCACACTTTATTTTGCCATTTTGTAAAGCCTTGAGACTTGAAGAATAGTAACATGTTAGACCACCCGGAATGAAAGAAAATTAAAGATTTCACTGTTGTTTGGTCACAACATAACAGTAATCGTTAATGTTAATGTATCGTACTATAACACTACTATGATCCTCTTATCTTTCAGAAACAAGTTACAACAGCGGTGAACAACTGTCTGAAGCCACTGAGATGGAGTACCTTCGGAAAGTCTTATTTGAATATATGATGGGTCGAGAAACTAGAGTAAGTCGCTATTTATTTTACCACCAACACATGCAACAAACTGGACAATTGACTATTAGTGATCTGGTTTTGAACGAAGAGGAGCTGGTTCCCATCAGCCACACATCGTACAAGCCTGTTTAGGTAGCCCTATAAAGTCAACTTACTCGGGGCAAAAATTAACAGTGATCATGTTAATTAGCTGTGCTGTTGACATGGTCCTAAAGCCAGCAGGGTTTTCCCAGATGCTCAGCAAACAGTCGGTCTTTATAGCCACACTTGGACCTCCCCGTGCAGAGGATGTCCCTGAGGCGGCCTGCAAGCTCATGTGGATGACGCAGACTTTTCTCTTGTTTAGTTTTAGCGGAGCGGTTAAGCTTCCTTCACAGCAGACTGTTTCTGATTAGAGCAGTCTTTATAGGGAAACGCATGCACACTCAGATTGGCCCGCACCTGATTATCCATGTTTTATTATACGGAGGCATGAGTGTTACCTGTATTACCCTGGAGTGAAAAGAAATTATATTAAATGATTGTTTTTCTTGCTCAGACGATGGCCAAAGTTATAACTTCCATGCTGAAGTTTCCTCCGGATCAAGTTGAAAAAGTTTTGGAAAAAGAAGATGGTAAAATGATGGTAAGCAATGTAGGGTTTATTTACAAATACAAACATTAGACATGTAAATGAAATAATAATGTAAATATAATAATCAATCATTGAATCACCACACTCATTACTCTAAAATGTATTTTTAAAAACAAAAACAATTTTTTTGACACTTTTGTTGTTGATTATTTTATTGGCATTATAGAGGTTTTATACGGACCACAGCAGATAGGAGAAGACATGGGGTGAGTTTGCAGGAGTTCTTGGAGTTAATTGTAATTTTATTTTTATACATACCAATATGCAATTTGCCAATATTTCCCTATTCTCGTTTGGGCACCTTGTGTGAAATGTTGCCACATCATAGACTGTTTTGGGACCTTTTGCTAATGCCTTGCCCCTTTTTTAAATCGATGCACAATTTGTTTAGTCAAGTACAGCCCTACTTTACTTTAGTACTTAATTAGTTCACTCACACAGTGTAGCATCTTTTATAGCCACAGTTGCCCTTGAACAGTCTGACGGAGCCATGACTGTCATAAAATGTCTATGACCTCCCTGACCACCCTGCACTGTACACAAACACACTTTGATCCCGAAGACACAACAGTGTGCAATGCCATGTGAATAATAATGTAGTAGTACAGTGTATTTTAAGTGTATCTTTGTGGCCACATGACTGACGTGTTCATTTGATCCTTTTCAGCCCTGGTTACGATGATCCTCCGAGCTGTGTTTTTTTCATGAACTTTGCTGCTGCTGCTGCTGCTTTTTGTGCTGCTGAAGGGGACGACTGCCAAGGATCTGACGAGGCCCTTCTCTGCATTATATTTGTGACTGTGTGATTGTGTGACTGTGCGGTTATTGTCTGTGTGAATGATGGTTTGAGAGACTATGCTTGTCGGAGCAAATAAGCTTAAACACTGTAATGAGGGAATTTGAAAACATGCCAGAAATATAAATCTTCCATAAATCCAGTTTTGCGATGAAATTAAGTTTGTTAATTTATATATTTTAGGTGACGTTAAATGGTTCTTGTTTTATTTAGAATAACTGTGTTGAGGTTGACCTGTGCAATAAATCACATTATTCCTTTGGGTGGCGAGGGTCAATTTATTTCATAATGTTGGTTTTGTCAAAATAACTCTGTAAATCTGTAATGACCCATTAACTGTGTATTTTCGACACATTTTATCTTTGACATCTGGACCTTGTTTTGACTGCTTTTCTATGCTTTATATTTTATAGACACTGACAGAAAATCCCAAATGCAAAATTTGTAAATTGTGATATGACTATTATAACTGTATCAAAGGGGATCTAAATGAAGTCGCATTTTCAAACTAAATAAATAACAAGATTAAATATTTACAGAAGTGCATTTGTCAACGCTTTTTCTTTCTTCTTGATCATCTCAAAGTGTCCGCCGTTAAACAAACGTCTTATCTTTGAGCTGGGATTTACTCTTGGGCTCCCCACTGCAGACGACCAACAGAGTGATAACCTGCTGAAAAGCAACAGGAATGCAGACACAACCACAATTTTAGCCTTGTGACCTCTGACCTTTCTCTGTAATGTGCAGGGACAGTCTTATAAAGTTACAGCAGCATATACAAGCTGTTACAGAAGCTGAAAAAACACTTATTCAACTGTTAAATCAATAGAGTTTTTGTCTAGCAATATTTATCAAACAAAATAAAATCAGCTGTGACAACTGTATTAAAGGTCATCCAAGGGACTTTTTTATTTTTGTAAATTATTTTTTTAATGCGGTATTCAAATAGATTAAAACATGACACATTCTTGCAGGTCATTTTTGTATATTTTGTTTTGTATCATTCCTATTATGGTTCATAAATTGCTATCTATGGATTAAATTCCCTTTCTCTGTGCAATTAAAAGGCTGTGTAATGTTGACTAAGAATCAGAAAAGCAGTGAACAAAATGTGTTTCTTTGAACTTTCTTTGGCAAATTGGCGCAACATAAAACAATAAGATAAATTATATATATATATATAGTTTAATCCCATCGTAGATTTGGTTTGGTCCTGTTCTAGTCCAAGGTTAGTTCCAATTTAAGTGTGGTTTTTGTGCAAATGTGAACGCACCCTAAATAGTGGATGAATGGACTGTATGAATATGTTCCTGCCCTGCACCTTGAGCCATTAAGACACTGTAAGCTTACGTCAGAGTTAGATTCCTAATATTAACATTAGGGGGCAGCAGTGCGCGCCCGACTCTGTTTCGGTGAATTGCGCTCCTTCAGCTACAACTGAAATGTGACGCTCGCGCCTCAAACCCAGTTGTGTTTTTGTGATCAGTGTGCTGTTCATGCACAGGACAAACAAGTGATATCCGAATAACACTTTCAAAATAAAACCCACTGAACTATTTCCCCTTTGAGTTTGAGTTTATATTTTTTATTTGTTTGTCTGCCCGTCCCCCGTTTCCTGTTTCCACTTGGCCGTCTCTGCGCCAACTTTCCGCATCTGACCGCATTTATCTCCACGACAGGGCGCCTGCGAGCAACAACTCTCTGTCACAGAATGGAGAGGAGCTGACGCACGTTATTGCAGGACCGCTAACTTTCATTCCCAAGGCTATACTCATGCCTTTACAGCTGAAAAGTGGAGCGACAGCACAACTCTTACTGAAACTTCCTCTATTTTAAAAAGTTTTACCTCTTTAAGGAGCTTTTTTTCTTCTTTTCGTCTCTTTTGGACACTTTGGCCGCGCTATTACGCACGATGCGCAGAGGGATGGCTACACGTCGGAACCTACGCAAAACGGGAATTCAACACGTTTTCTACGTTTGTCTCTGCTTTTCGGTGGCCTTTTCTTACAACATAGACCTCGAACATCCTTTAGTGTTCCGCGGACCCGGTTCTAGTTTCTTTGGCTATTCTGTTTTGGAGCATTATCATGACAACACGAGATGGTAAGTGCGCTGTTTTCGGCAACAATGCTGCAAAGACGCACTCAGTAATTCACTTAAATTTAGCCTAAATATAGCCTTCTTTTCAGTATTTTACAGCATGACAGGATAGGAAACATTGAATGAAGCGCTGTTTTTGCTGGCACTTCAGCCTCTCATGCAAAGTTCGGAGTGGAACATGTGAGTGACTTGACTTTCTGCCCATTCCGCAGGGTAATAGTGGGTGCTCCGCGGGCGAACTCTACCTACAGTAGTGTCGTGCGCTCTCCCGGGGCTGTGTACAAGTGTCGAGTTCACAGCAACCCCGAGCGCCGCTGCACGGAGATGGACATGGGCCGAGGTCAGTCCCTTTTACACCCAAAACACACGCGCACAACCAACATATGTGACTTCAGACGAGCTGTCACTTATTTCAACTCCCCCCTGCTCACTCCTTCTGCTCACACGTGTCCTCCCAAGCATCTGTTTTGTTTTACCTGAACACTGCTGCCTTATACTGCCCTTAACACTGCCACTGTTGTTCTTTTAGCTCTGCAATAACGACATGTACAAGACAAGAAGCGTCTGTGAGGCCAAGACTGTGGATATGTCTGATAAAGATGATTTATGCCTTCACTAATATTTTCCTTACACGTGAGCCAGAAAGCTGTTTTGGTGCACTCCCCCTAAAATTCTGGTTCTTATGGTCCATGCAGAGAAAAGCAGGGTGAATATGGCTCTACTATGAACCCCAGTGTGTCACTAAAGCACATGTTATTAAAGTGCAGTCAGTCATGCGCCGGAGCCAGAGGAGCTGAACTGTGCTGGGCCTCAGGGATCCTGTGAAACTGTGACAGGGACCGTCCAGCTGCATGCCATCAGACTAAATCAGAGAGGGAATGAGGGGAAGACACAGGGGAATGTGCAGCGCTCTCTATTATTGCAATATCAAGGCCGCAAATCTGCAGGGTTTATTCATGTGCCTCCATCTTTTACCAAATGATGACACTTTTGGGGCCTCACAAACGCAAGTCATCGTTTGAAATCTGTTGGAAAATGCTGCTTAAGAGGAAGAATTGCTCAAAATTTGCAGCATTTTCATTCAAATTCAATGCATCTCAAAACACCATTCCTTTTCATGCTCTTCTGTCAATACCAGACAGTGACACTAACACTATTGTGGGCTGTAATTCCTCATCACTTCTATTAACTGTGGTGTTTTGCGTTACAATTGTACAGTCACCAAATCAATTTCCAATGCTCTTAACTAGCGGTTCTGTTGTATTGACACGTTTAGTCAGCAGGTACATGTATTCAGGCAAAATCGCAGCAGCTTACAGTGCCTCTGGGAACACAGCTTGTCCTTTCACACTAAGGAGAAACACTGACAAGACATTTTGAAAGTGGTCCGCATGGGATTATATAGGTGACAAATAAAAACATAAGAAAACACAACCTTTTTTGACTGTTTTAAAGTCAAATCAACCCTTTTATTATTAACCCATTTATGATCCAAACACCTCATCTATCTGTGAGTCTGTTTGTGGTCCATTTTTCGGTTTGCGCTTTGAACAAGTCTTATCGCGGGTTTCTGAGAATAGATAAGGCCCGGCGCGCGCACATGTGGTTAAATCTGCTATTTAAAGCTGTGTCATTAAATCAGCTGCGGCAATTTATCTTGTGTGGTTATCGTATGGCAGAGTAGTGTCAAACGATCTGTTGGCAGTTGAGACAGCGGCTGTAAACACGCATTCATACTGTACATGTGGAGGGTTTGCATCACGTCTCAATGTAACGGACTGCCCCACATCTGAGGCAGCCACACAGAGCTCTTCTGGTCTATTACAATGTCTTTTACTTCAAGAGCTGTATTTTAAGGTTGGACTTTTACTGATTTAGCCCTGGTTTCATCTTGTTTTAGTCATGATTTTGTTCAGGGTAAATTCAGTTTAGACTTGGCTAAGGTTGAATCCATATCTGTTTTAGTTCTAGTTTATACTAAATTTAGAATATGTTAGTATGTTGCATATTTGTCTACAATAGAAAGCCCAGCCAAAGAAGCTGACAATAGCTGAAGTCATAGAAGTCCCTCGTTGTCCATGACTCAGTGTGTACGAACCGTTTTTCTGTCGTTCAGGAAACAGGCCCAGAGAGTCGTGTGGGAAAACGTGCCAAGGCGACCGGGACGACGAGTGGATGGGTGTCAGTCTGGCCCGGCAGGACAAAACCAACGGCAAGATCTTGGTGAGTTCATGAACACATCACTCAAAACATAGAACAAATGATGCGTCTTCCAAAGAAAAGGAACACACAACACAGCGAGCAATTCACTCTCAGGTCTTGTTTTGTGTTGTGTTGTTTTCTATTTCTGTGTCCTAGAGCAATACGTGTGCTGCACAATGACTGATGTCCAAACCAGGCCAAAGGAAACACATGATTTGAGTAGTTGTTCCTAAGTTGTTAACAAAACCAACTGATTGTGTAGTAATTTTCCACTTGTGTTATAATAAATAAAAAGACCATAAACATGTACATCATTTGTTTAAGCTAAAATAAATCACTTCATCCAAATTTCATTGAGATAAATTGACTCAAGTTTTACAGTGCAAAAGCCAGTCATAAAAACAGGCCTGATTATGCCAACATCATTGTAGAAAATGTTCCGGCTTAAACCACACTGTTGCACCACAGCTGCTCTGCCCATTTTCAGCGCGTCCGCCTCACTCGCAAAAGCTGAACTGCAAGTGCAGACGCTGAAGGATTTGTCTAATTTGAAGCGAAAATATCTTTTAAAGCCAATCCAATTTGCAGAGTTATTTGTAGTTCCGTAATGATACTGAATACCTGCTTGTTTGGCACTGAAAAAGTCACAAATTGTCAAAAATGGTGGACAGTTAGAAATGGAGTTGTGTTTTTGTACAAATCATAAGTATCTGTTGGCGTTACTCCCAGAGGTGCTTGGGTGAGTGTTTGCCCAGATCAAAGTTCAAATGGTGGGGTTTATTTGGTCTTCCACCTCTCTGTGGTGGTCTCATTCTGGGGCAGGCTTCATTAAAGCTTAACCTTGCTCCCATGCAGGGAACAGAGAGAAAGTTTAGAGCCTGGCAGGTCAGACTCAAGGGGACTACGGACTGGGATGAGAACACTTCGATTCAGTTTGCTTTAGTCACATTATCAGATTCATTTGTGGCTTAAAGCTGTAATGTGTTTCAATGAAATGTTCTCATTGTTGATTCAAGTGACGTGACAAATGTTAAAATGTTCCCCCCTTTGTCATACATAAAGCTCAATGATGTTATACCTTTAGTGGCACGGTGCAGTGATGAGCAGCAACGACAAAGAATGGAAACAGTACTTGGGTCCAGAATGTTTTCTTCTACTCTTTATTTATTTATTTTTATTTGAGATGATTGAGAGTCAAGATAAATACAATGTGTGATTGTCAAATGGTTCATATCTGCTGCTATCTACAGTGCATCACAACTGTCTATTTCAAAATTGCAATTAGTCCATATTTTTTGCTGTTCTTTCTGTTATCTCGGAGACTCATGTCCAAAACAATAACCACACTCACTGCACTTTTTGTCTGACCTTTTTTCCAATTGTTGGCCGGCCTTCTGCCCCATTTACTCTTGGTCTTTGTAGTCCCTGTTAGATATGTCTGCTCTTAGAATCCGAGTTTTGAATTGTACAACAGCTGACTTTTACATGAAGAGTCACGTATCCATGCACCGGAGAAGGCTGAGGCTGTCGGGCAGATGTTGCATGGTGCTGATTTAATCTGTGGGACCTGTTTGTGACTTGTGAGGTCTTTAATGGAGCAGAGCATGACATGCGCGCACTCCTTATATGGTCATTTTCTGTCAGAGCAGAAAAAAGTGGGACCACTGTTTTAGAGAGCTGCACTCAAAGTTCTAGAGTAGAGACCAGATATTGTTCCTATCATCAGGTTAAAGGTATTTTGTTGGAATGGACAAAGTTCTTTGAGCGCTTTCTGTTTACCCCTACCCCCTATCCCCGCCCACATCCCTGTATGTAGCTGTGATGATTTGAAAGATTAAGACTCTGATACATACACATTGGCTTCAAAATGCAGCAGCCATTGTTCAAAAAGGAAAACGCATGAATGAAAACGTTGCGTTGCGTTGGTAAATGTCACTATAAAGAGGCAGGGCTGCTGTAGATGTCTCACTACTCATTTTTTATTTTTATTTGTATCTAATTTGTTCGCTCTGGTCTTGTCTTTTTTTGTTTTTGTTGTTTTATTTATTTTTTGGGATTAAAAAAGAAGATGATGTATTTAAAAAGTCTCAGCGTACAACTGAAAAAAGAAAAAGAAAGAGAAGGCAAGGCTGGAGTTTTGAACAGGAAATCAATGGACCTGTTTTCATTACGCAGCCGTTTTAGATCAACGCCCAATTTGACGATGAACACAATTAAAATTGTGATCTATTTGTATTGTGCTTTATTATTAAATTCTAGAATAAAAGCACAATGTGTCTAGATTATGTATATTTGAAGTAAAAGCTGTGTATTCCCTGATATCATCCAATGTTATTTGCACACAAACTCTTGATTTGGCTTGGCTGGTTTGTGTGCGGGGGCGGGGGGCTGCTGGGGTTAAACTATTCAAGGGGAAATGAAGTGAACTCTGTCTGTGGAGGAGCGTCCAAGAGCCTCAGGGAGCACCACGACCACAATCCCCCAGGGCGGTCACTTATTACCACACATGCACTTAGTCCACTCTCCGCTGTCCCAAATCAAACCTACGTCATGTTTAGTTTCACACATCATTTCAAACAGATGCTGTTTTGGAGCGTTTCCTAGTCCAATATTTTAAACCAATGGGTGGCATTACATTTGGATTTTGTTGCATATTTAGAATACTTCAAATGTTTGTACACATGTGGACACTGGAGGTGGGAGATCATGAATTGAAACATTGTTAGCGTTTATATTGATGTATTGTCTATAGTTAAAACTGCAAAAGCTGGTTAAAATGTAACCAAACAAGGGCATCAAGTAATATTACTGCACTTTTGTTGATAAATGTATGGACTATTCATGTTGTATGTGATAACTGAACCTCAACCATAACATTTACAGATGCATTTTAGCTGTAAAAATATTGTTGATTATTGTCATCGAGATTATGCAATAAAAATATCATAATCAAGATAGTCATTATTGTCTATAACTGTCCTGCAGTGTGTTTGTAATTTTGTTTTCCATGTGTTTGTTTTGTCCTCATTGTGTTTTGCCTGTTCTGTCGTTGCTCAAGGCAGATTTCCCTCTGAGACAATAAAGTAGCCTACATTTAATTGATTTTATAGTGAAAGAAATGGTAGTCTATTAGTGTCTGTCTTGCTTTAAGAGCTCTGGTAATCGAAATGAACGTTTAAATTAATAGATTATTGAGTTAATGGTGTGAATAATTCAAAAGTCATGCATCGTAACCTACTGGCCAGACTTGCAGAAAAAAACTTTTCAGTTGTTTAAAAACTGAGAAGCAATAAACTGATAATGGACTTTGGGGATTCCACAGCTCAGACCAGAACCACTTCTATTTAAGATAATCTGTTTTGAAACATGTTGATTTTAAAGATTAATGTGACAGTTATCTCAAGACTATCTATCTTCACTTATTAAATGTTTTGGGAAGCTCAGATCTGAGATATTCACACCACAGACCAGAGCCCTTATGGTCAGGCCTGGCTGCTCTTTAATTGCCCCCTTTTTACTGACGATGATGAGGCCGCACAGACGCCCCGACTCCAGCATGGTGCGAGAGTTAGACCGTCACCAAGTCAGCCGCTGCCTCCGGCCCCTCACTGTTTGTGCCGTGTCAATTAGATTTTCCCCTGTTGTTGATGCAGACTGTTGTTTTTAGTTGGTGTTCCCACTTTTCCACAAAGAAACAGTCTGTTTATTATGATGTCATCAGCATGTGCCTTAAGGAAAATATTTGTACATTTTAAGGGATTATTTTACTATTATTTTCTTAAATGTTTTAATGTTGAACACACAATCACAGAATACGTTCTGTGATTGTGTGCAGATTGTGAGAGAGTCAATTTCTATACTTTTATTTGTAGTCATGTGGGCTGAAAACAATCCACACCACAGTGCTTTATTCATTTCAGTCCAATATTTCTGAACTGTATGACACTCCCAAAACACATGAAAATGCTGGGCAATCTGGCTTTCACTGTTGTTTTTCTTACATAACATAACATAAATCCTTTCTTTGGGTCATTTTTGAACAATATACAATAAACTTAAAACTGTAGGAAATGCATGTTTTTATTCTTCAAGTTCTATAGCTATGTTTATTCATTTAGGGATTATGTATTTTGAATCAGGGTTTGTCAACATGCATCCTTAGAATCTCGTTGACCTTATTCTTTAAGCCACAGTGAAGTAAAAACTTTAAGCAAGGGAAAGGGATGGTGCTGTGAGTTTAAATACGGCTCCGACAATTTGTTACATATCCTTCCCCAGTCTCATACCCATTTCATGCTATACTGTCCAGGGCAATAACACCTACGAGACAAAATAATCCTTTATAAATAGTTTTAAAGAAAGAAAGGGGGGCAATGAAGGCTTTTTTTTGTTTCTTTTTTAAGGAAAATGCTTCTTTGAATGGAAATAGTGGATTAAGGTACAATCTACCTTCTGTGTAAAACAGTATCCTCAAACCATGGCAGATCAAACCAGTCAAATGCCAAACAAGTAAAATCTCCAGTACCTTCAGATTGAAAATGTTTATGGATGACAGCTGAAATGTAATTGGAAACATCTCAAATGATTTTTGATCAAAAATACATAAAACTTATTCTTTTAAAAACTAAAATATTTGATCAATATTTTTTATAAATAAATGTGTTAGGTTTTCATCTATTAATAGAGTATGCATAATATAATATTTTGTTTTTCACACTCATTTTCTCTTGCAGGCCTGCGCTCACCGGTGGAAGAACGTCTACTACGAGTCCGAGCATATTTTACCCCATGGATACTGCTCCATCATCGCTCCCAATCTCCAGGGCAAAACCAAACCACTCATTCCCTGCTATGAAGGTGAAGCCACTCAGTGAACAACCACATGTTAGTCTTACAATTATTGTGAGAAGAAACATCCCGATTTTACGATTATTCACGATTACTGAGGCAACAAACAAACAAACAGTGAAAACTGTAATTTTCTTTCGTTCTCATTGTGTTTATTCATTACCATTTCTCAGTCTAGTATGTGACCAGGCGTATGACATAGTTAATGTGACATAAACAGCCTTAAAAGGGATGTTATTTTGCTTCTAAATTTCTCACAATTATTATTATTATTTTCTATATTATATAAGATTATGATTACATTTTGTGACCTGAATAATCACAATTATTGATTAACCAAATCATCTTGACATCCTTACTTTGAAATGACATTTTGTGTACTTGAAATATTGAAATACCAGTAGAAAATCAGTGCAGAACAAAAATTCACAATCTGAATATTGTTTATCCTGGTCGTAGTGGCCACAGTCTTGCCAACACATACAAAACATCTTAGATACAGGAAATTGCTTTAAAAAAAAATCAAGCCACATAGGGTCACAAGCCAAAGTCACAATCCCTTTGATGATCCCGAAAAAATTGTTTTCAGGCAGAGCATCCTATGTTAAAACAGTCGTAATATTCAAATTGAAGATGAAAACAGTCACATAATTATAGAAATAAACATTCTACCATTTTAAGAATAGACTATCACCGCCCCCAGTTTTATGGAACAAAGAAGAGCAGTGACATAAGTGAATTATACACTGTTTTATAAAGGTCTCTCCTTCTAAGACATAAATGGCTAGTTAAATGTGGCGCATATAGAGACATTGAGTATTTGTAGCTGAGAAATGTTCAGAATTTTATCGGTAAGGAAGTGTAAACATGTTGAGGCAAATGATGATAAAAACATGCACAAAACGCGTTCTGTAAACTGCAAGCGCCAAGACAAAACTACTTGCATTCTCACACTTTTTAAAGGCTTGTAAAGGAGGTAAAGTATGCGTCATTGCACTATAAAATAAAGCCTGAAAGAAACATCCCATCCTGGTAATAATCCTCCTCCTGGCTCTTGTGTTGTGGTTAGTTTTTGTCATAACACGTGATGTCTACAGTCAGCGCTGCGTTACCGTTAGCAGCCCACATGCCTTTGGTCTGGCTCTGAATACTCTAGTAGCAGTTTGAAATCCTTGTGGGGTCCTTCTCAAGTCTACACTCCAGCCGAGGCATGCATCATAATTTAAAAGACATTGCTACCTTCTTGTTACCATCAAGTGTCAAAAAATTTAGCTATTTTTTTCACACCTTTTTAGTGAGCAGCTTGATAAGGAACAGTGGTTTTCCATCATTGTGTGCCAAAACCTTATTGCTATCCAAAGAATGTTTCTGTTTTGAATTGACTAAACAAGAGCCATTTGCACTGCAGGTTGCTTTGCCCACTATACATTTTATAGCATTATTAGACTGTTACACGCATGTAGAAGAATGCACTATGAGCTTTGAAGCTGCGTCATTTAACTATGTTGCGCATATGTTTGGTGTTATGTTTTTAAAATCATTTTACTTTGTCAGAATCACCCTTCTTCTCTTGACTCTTGGAAGAGAAGCCTGACCGAGTTCGTAGGGGACTGTGTTTACAATGCATTTTGCCCAAATCCAAACTCAATATTTTTGTAACATGAGAACTCAGTCCCCCACCACCGGAGTCAGGGTCTAGTAGAATGTGGTGGTTCCCAAACTGTTGGAAGGAGAACAGTGTTGGTTCACAGGGCTTTATCTGGTGGTTTTCGCAAGTTCATGTCCTGAAATATGTCAGTCCTGAGATAATGTTACTATACTTCCAGTTCTTTGTTGGTGTTTGAATTTAAAATGTATACTACCTAGTTTAGTTCTTTTTTTTTTTTTTGTCTCTCAGTCCCTGGGTTCAGTCCTGCATTCATCCTTGTTTATATTCGATGATACTTAATACTTCAGTCCTAAATATAGCTTATGTCATGACTTGATTTACTGTTAAAGTCCAGTTTTAGACCTGGCATAGTCCCTAGTCCTTTCATAGTCCTGGTTGCACCTCTGTCTGGTGCCCCTGGTTCCTCTGGATGAGACTGGGACTTGAGTAGCTCCATATGGAATGCAGGAAAAACTCCAGTAAACGCTGGCTCGAACACACAGTGAAATAATTTGTGGTTTGTTTTTTCTTACAGACTATAAGCAGAAATATGGGGAAGAGCACGGCTCGTGCCAAGCTGGGATCGCTGGCGTTTTCACCGAGGTCAGTCACAAGCCCTGTTCGTCTTCATAATATCTTGCCTCTTTCTAATACATTTACTATATTATCTCCGAAACCACACATATGAATGGATGACATGAGAGCTTCCATTTGACAAAAAACACTTCGTTTCCTCCCCCAAAAAATGTACACACAACCCATTATTATCCTATCCATATTGTAATATACGTTTTGTACAATATATCCCAGGATTCATCATTGCATTATAAAACTTCTTTTAGTTTCAAACTCAATGCCTTTATCATTCTTTATCAAGAGATTTTTTGTTGCATGTGGTGGTACAACAATACAATGCAATAAAAGCAGTGCTTCAGTGGAACACGGCTTAATCCAAAAACACATCAGGCGTTAAACAAACTACAATGATCAATTTAGGAGGTTTTATTGGAGACTCACAGACAATAGGAGTGCCTGCCCTGCGTGATCATACTTTAAACTTTAATGATGTAATTCCAGTGAGCTAGTGTCCTAATCAGAGACTAAATTAGTCCTGGCCCTGGTGGACGCCTGTCTTTTGTACAGTTTGATTAAGCCTCTTTCACAAGTCTAGTATCTGAACATTAATTAAACTGGACTGAACTATAACCAAATCTCTTGCCATGGTTAAATCAGTCTTGACAGTGTTTCTCTTTTCAAACAAATAACCTAGCAAACCCCCTCTTCATCACCCTCACATTACGCCTCACTGATTTTGTCAAAGACTTCAGCCAATCTGTGAAATCCGGCCCATTGGATTAGAACATAAGAGAGCGTTTGTATCACACAGCCGCCACTGCACTGGACCACTGATAATTGTGGCGCATGTTTCCGTAGCCGCAGGAAGACCCCGTGCGACCCCCAGTGTTTCCACAGATAAAGAAAATACACACACTTCCTGTTCTGTATCTGACGTCTGCTGTTCCTCACTCAGCCATGACATCATTCCGTCTGTGTGAGACCCTCATTTCCTCCTAACAGCGTCAGTGTATAAACAGTGTATGTTTTGTGAGAGGATGGTCAAACACGCGCCAATTTAAAAGGCAAGGCTTTGTTTAACGTTCAGTCGATTATGCTTAAAGAAACAATGGTGTACATAATCTAAAATATTCTGAGCTAAAAGGTTTGAGGAAGATGGACAAAGGCCTATAGACCTATTATAATTGTCTTAAAGGTGCACTATGTAACTTTTCTAGTCACTTTGTTTGCTTGTCTCCATGAAGAGATTTATTGCTTACAGAAAGAATTATGTTTAATACTATACAGTGGAACATTCTAGGCAACGCAATAACATCATCAAAAAGCCTGGAAACAAGCGGGTGTTGGACGCCTCACTAGAAAAGTTACACAGTGCACCTTTAATTCAGAATTCAGAATTCAGAAAGAGTTTATTGCCATTGTCAATGAACAAAATTCACAAACATAGGAACTTGTCTCGGCCTTAAGGTGCAACATAGAACACTGAGCAATAATAAAACAACATATATTCAATCAAAAAGGGCATGCATTAGGAAACAATTTAAAATTACTTTACAAGACCCCGACAATAGCACTAACTCTTAGAATGTCAAAAACACAAAACAAAACAATTAACCTTTTCTTTCTTTCTTTCTTTGATCAATTGCTTTTCCTTAAAACAAAAAGCAAACTTTGTGTTGTCAAGCTCATACTAAAAAGAGGAAAATATCACTTTTATAACAGTGGTCATTAGTGTTAAATAAATTGATAATTGCTAAAACGTCCAACGAGCTAATTCATCTTTCACTATTCACTTAAAAACTGGAAGTCAGGAAGCATGATGCATGTATTTTTAAGCCCTTCAGACATTTTGTTTTCTATATATTACCATTATAATTCTTTCCTCATGTTGTCTGTGTGCACTACTGGACCTCCTCATGTCTCAGGTTCCAGTTCCAGTCAATTTGAGGCATATTGCATGCTACAGGGGACTGCGAAATGGCTTTAAATGAATCCTCAAATGGCACACAGAGCTTTTAGGTTAATCTGTTCCCATTTGGTGTAAGCAGTAAATACAGCATAGGCACAGACCACAAAAGGAAACGTAGAAAGGTCAGAAAACAGAAATGTTATTGATGTGTCGCTTGTGTAAAAATATCAAGCAGATTACGTATTCATTCTTTATCATTGAAATATTTGATGCAGTTTGGCTATTTTAATGACGGATTTTCTGCCTTTGATGATAGAAATGGCATCCAGTTTAAAAAGTGATACCACTTTATAATAAGTACACCGTAATAAGCCTTAATAAAGCATGAAGAAAGTCTTAATTCACTATGAACAAATATTTTAAGACAGATTCAGGCTTAGTGACTACTTGATTAAGGGGTTAGAGGTATGATAAAAATGTAGTTAATTAAACAGTTACCAGGCCTAAATTATTCATAATAAACTATTTGTTGATTATGTATTAAGTCTTTGTTCATGCTTTATTAAGGCTTATTAAGGTGAACTTATTATAAAGTGGTATAACTTTTTAAACTGGATGCCATTCCCACCATCAAAGGCACAAAATCCCTCATTAAAATAGCCAAAATGCAGTCAAATATTTCAAAAGCTTTAGGGTTAGGTCATCGATGAAAACAACTTATATTATTATTATTATTATTATTATTATTATTATTGATTATACAAGCCAACATCAAAGGCAAACGATTCAATATCCAGCTGAAAAATTTAAGCTTTACATACATATTGTATAGTACCCATGTAATCAGGAAAGTAATAACAAAAACTACATGCACCACTCTTGTGAAATGGAAATGGAGCTTTAGACGTGCGTTTTAGCAGATGGGGTACGTCAGCATTGATCTGGTAAAGTGTTTGTGGAGACTCCGAAAGAACGTGAGGAATTCAAGTGAAAACGAAGGCCAACTGTTCGAGCGTCTTCTCCTCCGTCTCAGACAGGGTTGATGCGACCGCTGCTGCCCTGATGTAAAGGCATGTAGGTGCGCTGCCTCATTTTCCATGTAATTACTTCTATCTGGCAACCTCCGAGCATCAAAACAGCAACAAAAAAAACGTGTGAACAAGTCATTTTATAGCAGCAACATCAGAGAGCATTTCTGAAAACATCAAAGCAGGCAGCTCAAGCAGGCATGCCAATGGGATGAGGGGAAAAGACAGCATAATGAGGTTGGTTTGGGGGTAAATGCGCTGTATTTTAAGATTGTATATGTCTGCTGTGTATAAAGTGTAACATTTTACTGAATAATATACCAAAAAGAAGTAATATATAGACACTAAGTAGGGGTCAAAATTTAGATAAAGTTGGGAATGCTCTGTCACTTATAGTAAAACATGCTACAAAAGGAGCTGATTAAAAATAAACATGAAAATAGTTAATTAATATGACTGATAATTCACATTTGTTTGATGACTAAACCTCAACTAATATGTTTAAAGACATGTTTTAACACATTCCTGTTGCACTAACATAATATCTTCTGACTCTCGTTATGGGGATACTGCAAAAAATCATCAAGATATTCATTTTTGTCAATATCACCCACCCCTAGTACCAAGCAATACTAAATACTAGGCTCCTTCTATATGTTTTCTCTTGGCTACATTTCTCCAGACGTGTGTGCCATCTGGACGTGTGGTTTAGAGCAGATAGTGCAAACCAGGCTGTGGCCGATGGTTAACCAGGACTTCACCCAGCAGTGTTTCCGTTTTACTCCAGCGGGTTTCACCTCACACATTTGTGACCAAAGCGGTTCCGTTTGTGTTTCAGGAGCTGGTGGTGATGGGGGCACCAGGGTCGTACTACTGGACCGGGACAATCAAAGTGTACAATCTGACCTCTGACACTTTCTACAGTCCAAACCAGGAAGAAGTGGTCTCGCACAGATACAGCTATCTTGGTGAGAGTGAATGCGCGGACATCTTTGTTTTGGTCGTAAATCTGGAGTGAATTGTGCTAAAAGGTGGTGTCCTGCTGTTCACTGACTGTGTCTGTGTCTTCAGGCTATGCTGTGACCGCGGGACACTTCTCCTCTCACAATGTGATCGACATCGCGGCCGGGGCGCCTCAGCACAGTGGCAGCGGGAAAGTATGAACTTCCTCCTCTCTCCTCTATTGTATAAAAGTAAAACCTAAATAACTCGTTGAGTATGTTATGGTAAAGACAATCACTCTCTGAAATGCACCATTGAACAAACCTGGCTTATAGTGGATAAGGGACATAACTTTTGTAAAACAGACAGTCCACTAATTCCAAGTTTAATGAGTTCTCATTTTAAGCAGTAAACAAAATAAAAAAATACTGTTTTGAATGCATTGCCCAGATAAATGAACCTATTTCATTTGCATTCTTCTGTGTTTTGTTTGTTTTTAGAATGTCACCAAAGTTCTTGTTCAAAGCTGTTTCAGCCTTCTCTCCTGGAACTTCCTTATGATTTTGTATTTATTTAATACCTGACACTTTTTCAATCACACAATTTAGAAAAATGTTATAATGTCAACCTTTAAACTGTGTTCCCAGATTTAAATCAATGGAGTCTTGTGGCTTTAAAAAGTGTTTCATTTCCCTTTTGAAATAGTTGCCTTAAGACAAAGTAAAGAAATGAGCTCACATGTCCTGTCACATACAATGTTTCCTTCACATCCTGTTGGCCTCAGAACAGACACGTGTCACAGGAGATGCCTGTTGAACCCAAACAATGATCAAGTCATTTAGAATCATTTAAATCATAAAACTACTGCTGTTAGTCACGTCTGACCATCATGTGTTTGTCTTGTGCAGGTTTACATTTTCAAAATCGATGGTGGCTCTTTGGTGAAGACTTTTCAAGCCTCAGGGAAAATGGTAGGATGTGGTCGTTTGCTGTTCCTGTCCTGTTCCCGATCAGCAGACATATTGGATCGAGGCTATGTCCCGCTAACGCTAACATGAACAAGACATGGGTGTGCTGTGTTTATTGTTGCCCGCTGTGGAGATTATGTGGCTGCTTTATTCAGATGCAAAGCAAAAACACAACTGCAATTATCCTGTTGTTAGAAGTGCACTGTTTATGTCTGCATTAAGTGTTTGGATAGTCCAGGGGAAAAATGACTTGCGAAAAAGCAGGTCCAGAGGTAGCTAATGCTTTCCATTCAAAGTAAACAAAAGGAAGTTGGAGTGGCTAAAAGGTAAATGCTGTGTAAATATTCATTAAATTTTGGGAGGGATATTAAAGTGCGAGTAAATCTGCTCAGATTTTGTCTTCTGACAGTCATGCCAATGTCCACTGAATTATCTAAACCAGTTGTATTGTTGTCCAACCTCAAAATGGGGGACAATTACAGGAGGTGGTATGTCATGGTTTAGTACCGATGCAAACATGGTTTTGTCCTAATTTAGTCCTGTTTTAGTCCTGGTCTAGACCAGTTTACCTCCAGTTTAGTTTATGTTAACTCCCAATTTTAATGTGGTGTGTGTACATGTGAACACATTTTAATTTTAAGTTGAACCAAAATAGCATATTGAGATCACGATTCGATTTCATCACCATAGCGTCCAAATTGAAATGTACTGCACTCACTTAAACCTTTACTCACTGTAAACAATAACACCCTTAACTAATTCTACCCTATACAATGACTGTGATCTGACCTGGTGTTTGGTTCTCAGATGGGCTCTTACTTCGGCTCGTCATTGTGTGCGGTGGATCTGAACCAGGACGGCCTGTCGGACCTGCTGGTGGGGGCACCCATGCACAGCCAGCTCCGGGACGAGGGCCAAGTGTCTGTGTACCTCAGCAAGGGCAACGTGAGTGTGGGACACGCTGTATGAACCATGGGTAACATAAGAAGACCATAACAAAGAAAGACTAGATTCATGGCTCTATGGTGGACATTTTAAATACTGATTTTTCACACACTCTGTTTATTTCTGATCGTTACTCATATCGTGTCATCACCGTTTACTGTGCATCAGAGGGATTCGTTTTCCTGCCAAGACTGAAGCTCCTGTTTTTTACCTTTATTTATAATTTAGTGGTTGTTAAATGTTTGGTTTGTGAGCCAAGTAACTCTCCTGCAGTTGAGGAATTTGAGATAAATCAGATAAAAGCAGCATGTTTTCATTGTGCTGTAGAGGGATGTTAATTCGTCCTCTTTCATCTGTCGACATTGTTTTTCCTGCTTCTGTTTTCAGGGCGTGATGGAGGAGGGCGGCGTGTTGACCGGAGACAACGCGTACAATGCACACTTTGGGGAGAGCATTGCGGCAATCGGGGACATAGACGATGATGGTTATCCAGGTCAGTGCTTATTTACAGTACAGGGCGCTCCAAAAAATGCACCAGAAGTAATGGGCCAAAGATACGTTTTAAGAGATAATGAAAACACAGTTGAATGATCAACTTCATTTGTCAAGCTTTTATGGGCTATTTGGTTTTTTGTTTTGGTTTGGGATCAACTTCTACATTGATACACTTTATTTGACCACAGCCTTTCTGGACATTTTCCCTTTACGTGTTATGCATATTTTGGCAAAAAGACCCTGTGATTATCGCTGCACTGTAGATCATTTGATAGTATCTTGTTCAATGATAAAGTTTCCACAATCTTGTTATCAGTTTAGATTGTGGCTACAATACAACATATACTATAGTTTCTTGTGTATTTCTTAGTCTTGATGTTTTAGAATTGGTCTGTTGGTCTGTCCATTGGGATGTATAGTATAATAATGCTTGCATCAGATTTGAATCATGCGTCATTGTGTAGTGCTAAAAGACAATTGTGTCCATCTAGTTGCTCTCATTGAGAGTTTAGATTAATTATACCAGTGGGAATGTTTAGATCCATCATTAATGCATCAAATGCCAAGTCATTATTCAATCACATTTGTTGTTGTAACCCTTTTGCTTGATCTACAAAATACAGATTTCTCCCATCTGGTTGGACACAAATCAAAACATCAAGTGATGGGAAATTGGTAGAAAAACTGATCATCTACAGCTTTACAAAGAAATTTACTACTCCTAATTGTCTTTAGCCATGACAGTTAAGAGCATTTCATTTCAATTAGTGTATGTTATTGTTTCCCAGCTTTGATAGTTGATGGGAATTTATGTTGTTGATATTGTTTCTCAAGTTTAATTGTGAAAATCCAAGCACATTTTTTGTTTGTGTGTTCTATATCCCACTGATGTTTTGCCTGTTTGGTGCAGTGCCCAGGCTAAAGTCCACACATGCGCACACATATGTTTTGGACACGTGTCGTGTTGGATTAGTTTTGAAGCCAGAATCTGGTACTTGGCTCTGTGTGTGTGCGAGATCGTCTCCAGCGCCTGCAGCCTGGCATCGTGCAGGCCGTGTGTGCAGAAAGACTGCAGCTGTGAGATATAACTCACCATGAAATATGTCACTCTCTCAACGCTCAGAGAGAACAGTTGAAATGTATTTACAGCTCCACTGATTGCTACATTTGAAAACTACTGCTTTGTGTGTATATTGTAGTGGCGCAGATAACATGAACAACTTCCATGATGAAAATTGAAATTATGCAGTTTTAGAAGTGACTTGTAAAAACTTTAAAACTGTAACTATTACTAAACATTAAACCAGGAGCCATGGATAAATCTAAACCAGCCTTTTAATACTAGGTGGTGAAATTGAAATAAAAAGTACTTTTTCAAACAATAAATCTTTGCCGCTAAATCTTAATCAAACTGTCCATCCCACTTTAGTAGGATTTAGGCAAAAAAATAAACAGCTTATTGGTTTATACATGAATTCTCAGTGGAAATGGGGGATAAGGGTGATCGCATTGTTGAAATGCTTTTGCCAGAGCTTTATAGTCTTGTTTCCACTCTCTCAAGCGTTTCACAGCCTCTAACCTCCCCTAATTGTCTAGTAAGAGTCTCACTTGCTTCTCATCCACCATTCAACTGCGTGTAAACACTATATAAATGTTAAATTGTATAGTTCTAATGAAATGTTTTTGTCATTGCAGATGTAGCCATTGGAGCCCCTAAAGAGGACGACTACAGTGGAGCAGTTTATATCTATCATGGAGACGCCACAGGGATTATCCAGAAGTACTCCATGGTAGGAACACATCTGTTTTCAAGATTATATCCTTATTGCTCAATGTATATTTGAATCGTCTTTGCTTATCATTTTGTGCTGTGTTTGTTACATCAAAGAAGTAGCTGCGTGAATGAAGGACGCAAAAAGATGTAGTTTAGCATAAAGACTGCATACCTAATTAGTTTAGCTTAGCCTCCAGGACTTCACAAATACATATCTTCATCAAACACTTCAGAAAACAATGCCCGGCTCTGTCTGTCATGCTATTATTGTCTTTTTGAACTGTGAACAAATGTAAGGCAGTTGCTTATGTAGCCTGGTTTACTGGCCATGTCTAAACTTTAACTATTTCAGCATTAATCCATAACTGTTTGTAGCGCTTTTCTGTGTAAAAATGTGTTGCACTCTCAACTCTTTGTACTCTGGCTTCTCCATTTCACTCTCCAATGATGCATGCACTGTTAGATCAAGTGGTGAAACTAAATTGCCCTTTAAGTGGCTGAACAATGGCATGAATAGTTGTGTTTGTCTCTCGTGTTGGCCCTGCAATTCAATGACCCACTAGACTACACATTATGTTTACGTTATTGAATATTACTGCCCACTCTTCCCGTATCCTGTCCACAGCCTGGGATTTTACATCTATATTTAGCTCAGTTTGTGTCACTTCAATTACAAGTCTATTCATTGCTAAGAAATACCTTGAAAATCAAATAGTAAACGGGAAATATTATGCTAATTCAACTTTAATGAGCTTTCAAGCTTGTTACAATGTGTTTCCTCCTCATTAGTTTACTCAATGTTGTATTTTGATTTTCTGTCCTACAACTGAGGCTTGAGTTCTTAGAATATTCAAGTTGTCACCTTATCCCCGCCCACATCCCTGTACTTAGTTGTCATTATTTGAAAAATTAGGACATTGAATGATACATGTAAAGTTCTGAAATATCACCGCGTTGTCAAGAAAATCTGCCAGTTTTGAACAGGAATTCAATGGACCTGTTTTTATTATCCAACCATTTTAGATCAATAATGCAGTTTACAATGAAGGAAATGTAAACTAATAATCCATTTATGTTATTGCCCCTTTAAAACAATCATTACTTAGATAACGGCCTGATCGTGTGGCTTCTCGTTTTGCTGAACCTGTAAAACCTTGCATAAATTGTGGCTAAAACACACATTGTTCTGGTTCTGTGTTTGCTCACGTAATTTACCAAGAATCTGTGTTTCAGAAACTGTCTGGACGCAGCGTGGACCCTGGTCTGCAGATGTTTGGCCAGTCCATCTCTGGCACTGTTGACATGGATGGCAACGGATACGCAGGTACAGTACAGACAGACCGCGAAGTGACGCTAATCTTGAAAAGGAAATGAATCAGAGAACTTTATTAAGCGCAGTTAGGAAATGATAGCTTTTTATGAGCGTTATAGTTTATGCCAGTGACCTGCAGCGTGTTTGTAACAGAGGCATCTTGTTTACTGCATTCCTGAGCTGGCAGCATGACAGTGGCTGTCTCTTGTGCATTGTTTGAACGTTCCAGGTGTGAAAAAAAAAGACATTTAAGTGTGTAATTTAAAGCTGTAAAAACGAATCAACTAATTCATGCTCATATTCTTACAGATGTTACTATTGGAGCGTTTATGTCGGACAGCGTTGTGCTTTTAAGGTGAGCTTGCGTTTCATTCATTCATTTAGGTCATAGAAATAGGCTGCGTAATTTTCTCAATCACTTTTCCAACTGTGTTACTGTTTTGTGCCTTTACAATCCTATCGTGTATTGTTTGAAATGTCTAGAAGCTTTGAACACAAGTAAAATGTAAACATATTTGTGTACCATAGACTACACATTTTCAAATATGTTATTGTTGCATTGCTTCAGTCAAAAGTTGAGAAGTAAATAGTAAATGCATGGGAGCAAAACAATCATTGTAAAGCTATTTTGAGGGATGAAACACAAATGAATTCAACTCAGCAGCTCCTTTTCGACCCATGTTTCAAGTAGACCACGTGAACATTGCGTTATTATTGTATTTCCTGGTGTTATTTTGAGTCCCACTGGGTCTAACTGGTGTCTCTAAATGCGTCTTAAGGTCCCGTCCGGTCGGTCATCACTGTGGACGTCTCCATCCTGCTGCCCGTGTCCATCAACATCTCCGTCCCCCAGTGCCACGAGGGCAACAACCACAACCTCAACTGCTTCAACGTCACTGTCTGCATGCTTTTCCGCGGCAGACAGCTGCCCGGCCAAATAGGTAAGCAGCAAAAAGAAAAGACATCAAATTAAACTTAGGTGAGGAAGGATTCGCAACAGAGCTGTTACTGGTCATAAACATTCTTTCCAAATTTTGACTACTGGAGCTTTAAAAACACACCTAATAAAATTAATTCAATGAAGTCTTTTCAGTTAATGTGGTGGAGATGTGGTTGAACAGCAAGAGTATTCTCGCTATTCATGCAAGGTTTTAATAGTTTTGTTGTTGTTGTTGTTGCTGTTATTAGTGGAAAAAGTACTCATGATGATCTGTCCTTAACAAGTACAACACAGTGTTACTGATATTGGAGTCAATTATACCAGTGAAATTTGTGTAAAATGAAAACTTTTACTACTCATGATCCTTTCCCAGTGTCAGTCTGAGCGTTGTCCAGCTTGTGCTCCCCATATGTGCGAGAATTGTCTCCAGACCCAATAACAACATGTGATTATTTGATTTTTTTCGTCAAGCGTAATTGAGAAATTGGAATATGTGAAAAGCTATTACAATCCTGAAAGCCAGTACACACAAATTTAGATTTATCCTAACTTTTTACTGAATTGATGTGACGCCAGTGAAAAAGTGGGAAATTTCCAACCCCAAACTCACAGATGCAATTTTCATAACTAAATTCTTCTAAATCTTTTGAAAGTTATCTTTTTTTAAATTGATTTTGTCCCAACCGCTTCAAAATGTTTAAATCTGGTCATTCTAATCCAACCTCTAATGGTGCTCACACTCACACTTTTCCTGATTTGGTTTTGGTTTAAGCCCAGTCCAGTCCTGATGTAGACTTGGTTTAGTTCTGGTCTAGTCAAAGTTTAATTCCATATTTAGTCCTAGTTCGATGGAATTTATTTGCAAGTGTGAACGCACTCTAATTCACATGTGCACATTCACAGACTATTATTACGGTTGACATTTGATGTGCCGTTTGTTGTATCGTTTCTGCTTCGGGGTGCGGTTGCCGTCGAAGTGCTGAGGTGCAGTCTTGTTCCAAAAGTTCGGGTGTGTCCCTGCCGCGCCCCCCCACGGGACCAGACCTTCTGTTGTTACATAGTGACTGCTCTTGCCTGGCCCGTGTGAATAGGCCTTCTCTGTTTGTGCGTCTGGCGTCTATAGTGGAAAATGGCATGTGTATAATGAAACCTGCCTTCGCCTCCTCTGGTCTGAGCTCATGGCTGGAAAACAGTAGGCCTTGGTTCGACCTGGGTGTGTGTTGCCACCCCTCCCACTGTTTTACCACTATGACACCCTCTTGAAGTCATTTCGACAAACTGAGGCTGATTCATGCTTGGGAATAGCTGTTAAATGTCCAAAAGACCAAATATGGGCTTCTGGGGGGGAAAAAAACGATGCTTTCAGTCAAAGTACATTTAATTTATGCTCTTCAGTGTCACTTAGGGTGGAACCACAAGCATTACAGATGTTATGGTGTTAGTGCAATGCCTGCTTTTCACACCATTACAATTTATGCTCCTCCAGCTACTAAATTAGTTTCCTTTTCTATTAACTTTTCCCATTAACAACAATGAGGTATTCTACTCATTCAAATGAAACAACCCTGACTGCTGTGTTTGATTTATAAATAAAATCTTTGTAATTTGAAGTGAAGCAAGCCACTGAAAATTATGTTAAATTGGTGTCCATTACAGATTATTGACTTAAGCGAGGCGCTTTTTTGTTGAATGGTGTCCAAAAGGAGTGTCCAAAATTCTTATTTTAATAAGAATTTAATGAACTGTAATAAAATATAATTTATTTTTCTTCACATTTTACTGCAATTACCAGCAACTCCAAGTCTGCAGAGTATTAATAGTTGTTGGGACAATTATTTCTAATAGACATTGCTTTAGAAATTGGTGCCTGTTTGAAGTTGACGTTTAGTCGAGAACCAGTCAGGACGACTGATTGGATTAGTCTTGTTTGGTCGTGATTTAATGTAGATGTGGTTTAGAACTTGTTCAATTTGGTTTAGGCCTGGTTTAGACCTGATTTAGTTATGTTAAGATCTTGATTACTGATCTGTTCACCTAATTTAATCCAATTGTGTTTCTCAGACAAAAATCTCCTACAGGTGACTACTCTGCAGTTTTGTCATCGTTTAGTTAGTTCTTGTTTAGAACTGTCAATCTATTTTAGTTTATCTGTAGTTCAAGTCCTGTTTTAGACCCGCTCTGGATCTGGGGTCTAATTTATAAAAGTTTACATACAACTTTTCTGATTAAAAGTGTATGTAAGGACAAAACACAGACTTCTTCAAACTTGCGGACTTCAGTGAGAATCTTCGAGCTCAGATCGTCTTCTGGCTCATCTCTGAACACTTATGAATGCAAAGTACAGAATTCTGGGACTGGACTTCATTTCATATGTTCAAGTTAACTTGTCTTATTTTAGATTCCAAACTGAACATGGAAAGTCCTGTGGTACTTCCAAAGTGTTAATGTTCTAGTTAAAGATTTCTTGAAGGACTGCTTATTTTTGTGTCCACCTTTTGCTTGTGTTCAGAGCTGCTGTACAACCTGACTGCAGACGCTGATAAGAGACAGAAGAGCCAGCCTTCCAGAGTTTACTTCTTTCAGAGCGGCTCTCAGGTCTCCCAGCTGAGCCAACAGCTGAGCCTGGACATCAACAGGGTGCAGTGCCAGCGCTTCACCGCCTATGTGAAGGTAAGAGTCCGGCGCACTCTAACGCTGCTGCTTCGAGCTATGTCTGTCCTCGGATGAACCATTTCCCATGACCTTGAGAACCGCCTCCCTCCACTCTCTGATGTGTGATATGAAGCTATTTGTCTTCTTGTGTTTGTTTACTTTTTGATTTGGGCATCAAAGTCCATGTTGTTTTTCTAGCTGAATGTTGACTCCCTTTTTGCTAAGTTTAAAGGCCAGATTGTTTCGCTGCAAATGATCGTCTTTATGCACCAAGTGATAAGTGGCAAAAGTGTTTCTATTCAGGAACCAAACATGAAGATTTGTTGGCTGAATAAGTTTTGCACCAAGTAATAGTGGAAGGCATTTTATTTCAACTCAAATTCACTGTATTTATCCGTTAAGGAAGTTCGATTGCAGACAGAACACCAACACAAATAGGGGCGCAACACATCCATTCATAAAAAAACACATTCATCATAATAAATAGAACGTCACAAAACAAGCACTACCTCGGCGCAAAGCAGAGTACAATGTGGCTATTTATTGCCTCATTTGGCTTATATCCATGAGTTTGCGAGTGATAAAAAAATCGAACCATTGCTTCATAATGATATCTTAAGGACCTATGAATACTATTTATTTATTTTTTTATTTATTCAAATGGAGCAACATTGGCCCACTGTATTCCTTACAAGCAAAAAAGTTGGTGGATAATCTCTCTTTTGAATTGTTTTTGAGGCAAAAGTCTCACATAGATCTCTGGGGACACTTTTGGGTGCGTTGCTAGGTCAAAGGCAGTTGTACTTCATGACCTGTGAACCTCTTTTTGAAATAGAAGAGCCCACTTCCACTCCCAAATGAACAACAAGTGACGGAGACAGGAAACAGAGTCCCTTTTGTCCTGGTATAGTTCCTCTTTTGTGTTTCCCAGAGCGGCTGCCCGTCCTGAGGGGAGACACTCCTTCCTTCACCTCTTTAATGTGGAGGCCCACTGCGGCTCTGTCAATTTCACTGGCTGCTTAAATGTGCACTCCAGGCGGTTTCACATTGGGAGGCCCACTGCTGAGGGGGGGCTGTTGTTCCTGTACCTGTCTCCCATCCTGAGATTTTGGGGTAGTCCTGGTAAAGTTCTAGTTTAGTCCTGGTTTATCATTTGACTAGTTTGGGTTTAAGTTTGTATTTATTCTTAGTATTCTTGAATGTGTTCTTTAGGCAATTTCACTGCAAGACTTAGGTGGTGTCGGATTGCCCTCTTCCATCCTAGAACCTGGTTTGGACTGGGTTTAGACTTGGTTTAGTCCTGTTTAGACTTTATTTTTACATGGTTTTGTTTTTGTTAAGCCTGGGTTTTTTTGTTTAGTCCTGTAGTTTTGTTTAGACCTGTTTAGTCTGTTGGTAGACCTGGTTTGGTCTTTGGTAGTCCTGTTTAGACCTTTTAGACCTGTTTTAGTCCTGGTATAGACCTGGTATTCCTAAAATCACACTGCAGGCATTTTCACCATGGGAGGCTAAGCTGCAGACGCTCTTCTCTCATCCCAGGACACTATAATAAGCACATATTGTAGGCCTAAACTTCATCATCACTATGTGCTAGTGAAACCAGTGTGTGTTTTATTTAAACCTCAAGTTGCTGAGGGACTCACCATTCAAGGTTTACTTTGTGGCCAAGTTTACTTTAGAGATCGGGTCGTGCAAGGTCAGGTTTCTACTCGATATACCTTTATGAGATTCCGGTGATCAAGTGTTGATTAAACCAGGATAAACATCATAAATAAATAATTGAATAATAATGTTATTCTTACAGTACATGATTGGACAAGTATATGGGATGGACTTAGGTAAACTTCTAAAAAATGCTGATAAAAGTCAACGTCATTAAAGGTGCACCATGTAACGTTTCTGGTGAGGAGTTTATGAAGATTATGTAGCTTGAATGTTCCACAGTATAACATCTGCCGTATATTTCTTAAATGTATTCAGTTACAGGTGTTTTTATTGCTAAAGAAAAACAATAATGCATTATTGTTGTGAGCACGGTCACCTCTTTATAGGTTTTGCTCTGATTTTACTTTATTGATTATTTACTTTTTTGATTTATTTCGGGTCTAGTAAGATCAAATTGATTGAATTGAATTATACCTTTTGTTGTTTTGTTTTGTGGTTGTTTTGTGTTTTGTTCAGCACATTTTTGTTTATAAATGTGCTTAATGAATGAAGTGTTTTTGGATATGACCTGTTTCCATGAAGATAGATACTTTCAATCCCATATTGTGGCATACATTCATGGCAAAGCAATAACATTGGCAATATTTGCACCTTTAAAATAGGCATTACCACTTTTATTCATTGTACAAAGGGCTAAATGTATATAGGTTGAAGGTTTCCTGTTTATTTAGGGAAACTATAGGTCTTTATATTTCTTTCTTCAAACTCAATCAGCATAAGCATCTTTTACCTTTTGGCTACATTTACTCTATATTATGGGTCATGTAAGTTCAAGCTTCTCCCCAGGCCTCAGTATAACTCCATTTAACATTTCAACACTTTGGACAAAACTCGCTCCTGTGGGTGGCCAAGTGAATTATATCTCAGTAGTGGCTTCCTGCTTCCTCAGTCAGTATCCGTGGCATCTTTGGCTGAGACACAAACACTCTTGACTTTTAGTGATGTCGCCAATGTCATTTATTATGATGCACGTGTTACTTCAAAGATGAGCTCCCATTTATAGATCCATTAGTTCAGGACATGATTTATGTTTGTGTGTGGCTCTGAAGTGGAGCTCGGCCTGCAGTTAAAAGAGCAATGTGGCGGACATTAGAGATGTAAGGTGTGACAGTGCTGCACAGCTGTTGGAAAGAAGCCGTAAAATGTAAATATTCATTTTTACCATGGTACACTGTGTTACCGGTGTCAGTTTTAAAATAGTGTCTGCTTGTGATTTTGAGCTGTTACTGTCAAATGATTGGGTTTGGACGGAGCTGGTACAAAAGCTAGTAGTAGTTTCTGTCTTCTATATTGATTTTTCTTTATATTCATTCTTGATGTCAAAAATATTTGGTTATTCATGATTTTTCAGGTCACAATATAATCGCAAGTACTAAAAAATTATAATCGTGACTATTTTAGAAGCTAAAATACGTTATTTCAATTCAATCTATACTCCTGGATGTAAAAAGCTGTTATATCTGGCTGTTTATGTTATATGTTATAATATTATAAGTGTATTATTAACTTATTAATTTGACTTTATCATCGATATCGTTGATAAAGCAGGTCACAGACTAATCTATAAAACATTTTGAATGAGAGAAAATGTTGTTGTATTTTACTGTTGTTTGGTGTTAGTAATAATTTTTCTTAACATAGACAACACCCCAAAAAACAATTAAATACACTATTGTATCATAAACAATAAAATATACAGCAATGGTTTGTGAATCACAAATAAATATAACTGTCCATTGGTTATATTCAGACTACAAACATGTTTTTAGTGCATTCACGGCACAATATCTTTGGCAGTTTGCTGTAGGCTTAGTTTATATCAATGCGGATAACACAACTATGTGATATATATTCCACGTATACCTGAAATAAATCCAGGAATTTCTGTTGCTATAACAATATAAAGCTCTTGGTTCAGCTAAATATTGTATTAGAGTTTCTTTTATCTGCAGAAACCCTCAGGTCAAATGGTTGAAATGAATGAATATTTGTATTATTTGGTCTGGTCTGGCTTTGAATGACATTGTGGTTGTGTAGCAGACATAAGCAGAGGTGAGATTACAACCAAACCCCAAAAGCCACACATGAAGGGGAGGGTTTAAACAGAGCTTTACCAGACTGTTTACAGGCAAGTATAGTCTTTAAATCAGACAAGCAGACAAAAAGTGAAGGTTGTGTGCCTCTTTGATGACACGCTCCTCGCTCGTCACTGCAAAATGATTTGTCAACTTTGCGTCCCAAACATGAAAGAATCGTCATAATCAGAGGTGATCCTAGTTCAGACGGAGGGTTGAAACTGCCTGGCCAAATCGTGTCATTTATCTTGCTCAAGTGTCTGCCCACATGAGTTAGTTGTCCCGTTCCTTGAAGAGGTATGCTAATAGAAACCAGCTGGATTGACCTGGCTGCATCCTCTGGTGGGACAGGGGGGCACTGCCTCGCCCTCCTGCAGTTAACCACAGAGGGGTGTCCCAGCAGGGCACGGGACTTTGCGTAAAACTGAGGCACATGTTGGCTCATTCTATGGAAAAGCTGCGTTTAACGGAGGATTGCACAAGTCCTGACATTTCAGAATGACACTTGTGTGGTCATGTGGAGTTTGTTTGTTGACTGTGAATTTAACACCTGCTAAAGCGGAAAAAACACTGAATATAAAAGAATCTATAGTTTTGGACAATCTCAAGTTCACTATTGCAAGTTCATTTTAATAGTACCCAAACTAAAGTTGAGGATTATCAGACAAATGTTAAATGTCAGTAAAATGCTTCATAAATGTGAAAAAAAATATGTTTAAAAAAAATATTAAACATAATTATTTATTCAGCCCTTTTGTAGCATTTTTTACCACAAATGATACTCGATATCTTCAAAACAACATTCACAATATCATCTATTTAATATTATTTTCACTGTCCACCTAGTAGACTAGTAACATGGATTAAACCAACATGAAACTATAGCATTTATTTAAAAAAACAAAAAACATTTCTTATTGACAAATATACATTTTGAAAATAACATTTTATTTGGTTCTCACAAACGGGCAGACAGGTTGAGAGAAAAACTATATTCATAAAGATTTATATACAGCTATGAAAAGACATTTATTATCAACTATAAAAACTGATCAGTAGAGCACATCCCATCCATACTAAATTTAACCGTCTAATCAAATTGAGCTCAGGCCTGGCCCCTGAACCATCGTGTGCTGTTGAGTTCACTGTGCCATAACTCAGAAAACACACTGTAGAGGAGCTAATAGTTGAAAATTCAGAATTTCCCCTTCAGTAATTCCTCCAGAAATTATGCAAGTCTTTTATGTTGATCACTTTAAGCATGTTTTCATTGGCATCAGCTAACTGCATACCAGAGATCCAGATGTTCTCTGTTTGGTTATTTTTAGTTAAATAAGCTGTACGCTGGCCTTAACTACAGTCGTGCCTCACAGTCAGGGAGGCGAATGCTGGCAAAGATGATTGATGCGTAATTGCAGAGGAAGGGGCTGTGTGTGTAACATGAAAATAGTGATTTGACTTGAGAGATTCTTCATTTGGTTGTGTTTTACTGAGGAATTTGGTGCTGCAGTGTTTTGATAGCAAAGAGCAGATGGACAGAACTGGAGTTTGATTTATGTGGCGAGGAATATGTCAATAAGTTGGCTGTACTTCTAGTGCAACCTGAGGGCAGAAGTTATGCTCAAATTCAAACGGCACTTGCGTTCAAGTCATCATCAAAAATTATTATATTTGCTTATACGGTCATAAAAACGCATTCAAAGCACAAATAAATGAAGCCATTTGACCCAGGGAGGGCATCTGATGCAGCCCAAATTAATATGCAAATCATCATATTCTTGGAGGTAGCTTAAAAATTGAAAACAGCTATGTATAAATATAGTAATAAATGCAGGTGGTAGAAAGAAGTTCTGTGTTACAAACAAGGTTAGATAAAGGTGGAAATTCAAAGTTAAATGTATTGACCTCTGTCCGTTTGTGTTATTAAAGTCTTCCGGTCAAAATAAACATGCCTACTTGGAATCTGGTTTTGAATAATGGTTTTGAATAATCAAGGTTAGGCCAAATCCATTTTACCTTCAACCTAAAACTAAATCTGTGTATACTCACTGTTTTAATGTTTGTACATTTTGTCCATGATGTCCATAGACTTGCATTTATGAACAGGTAATATCCATTGTTCCTGCAAAAGTCATCAGTGGCTGTGGTTATATGCGCATTCAAAATCTGATTAGGATAATATTTTTGTTTAAATATTATTAAAACAATATGCAAACCTCAAACTCATCAGATTTCTTTCTGATCATGATCCCTCTGCACAACAGATTTTGTGGTTTGCATGTCATTTAAATAATCTTAAAGGTCCAGAAATCAGATTTATTTTGGTTTCTGTAGCCAGTGCTAAATAATACATCTTTTATCTTCTTTTTATATCGTAAAATACAGTGTCAGTGATGTGATTGATTATTTCATTTGTTACATGACTTTATATTGTCCTCTTCAGTCTATGTTTAGACATTGACCCATTGTATCCTGCAGCAGGTGCTACCTTACTAACATTAGACTGTGAATTAACCCTTTGCATAAACTATGAAGCAATCATTTTTCTTTGTGTCAGGAAGCATTTTCCTGCAGAACGCTTTTATTGCCCGCTTTACTTTGATTTACGATTTATTTGACTAAACATGCCAGTGTAAGTCTTCCTTGGCCCGGATATTCTAAACTGGTGCGTGTGATAAAAATCTATTGCATGTTTACATCACTGAACCATCCATCCGTCGACGTATACAATGTGTGTTATTATTTTAGCGGGGTTCTGGCCCAGTGGAGCGCACGTGAGCCCTGGAACCACGCCAAACAGGCCCCTATCCATTTGTGGTCATAGCTGGTATTGTGTATCTCTCCATAGGCACATCCCAGTCTCTAAGGGAGAGCTAAAATAAGCTGCTAATTCCCTGCTGCTAACAGTCGTGCGTTTAATTTAGCTCATAAACGCTCCTCGACTACCTTTAGCCCTGGCCTATATTCCACTGTCTATGTATGTGCCCTACATGTCATGGCCCACTGACTGCACTGACATGTGCAGCAAACCACTGGGGTATTAAATGGTCCATCAAATGCTATTCCTAGACCCCAGTAACAAGTTGGATGTCAGGAAGGTAAGGTTATAGTGACTGCAGTGTTGAGTCTAATACGCTTGGACTGTGAAGGTTATGCACAATTACGCAAGAAACAGGGGTATGCATTTAAAGTGGAAATGTTACTTTTGACTACGAGTTCTACAATTCAACAAGAAATGAAGAAACTAAATAAAATATAGTGTACATAGCTATCAAAACACTTTGGAAATTATACACTGTAGCGTAGAGGGTCTCTATTGTATTGGTATCATGAATTGTCAATTGTGAACTATATTAAGCTTGGCTATATGTGCCAATATGCCTGGTTCCACAGACATTTTGAGCGGTTGCTGAAAATAAGGCCTACGAGGAGAAAGAGGAGCAGAGGACTGCTGAGGAGTTGGCCAAGGAAACGGCCTTCCAGCAGAGAGAAGAACAATGTCAGGCGAAAGAAAATTCCTTGATCCAAGAAAAAATGATGTTGGTGGCGAGACAACAGGAGTTGTTAGTCGAAATTCAGGCCCTCCAAGAGAAAGAGCAACATAAATCAGCAGGAGTTGGCTAAGGACAAAGTCTACCAACAGAGAGAGGAGGGGTGGAAGGCCAGAGAAAATGCCTGGTTGGAAGAGCAAAAGGTGTGTGTCCAAAAATCAGGCCTACAAAACGACACAGGAGCAGGTCTATGCCTACCAAGTGTGAGAAGAGGAGTGGCAGGCCAAAGAACAAACCTGGCTCAAGGAGAGGTCACAGATTATGGAGAAAGGGAAAGAGTTGCTGCTGGAATTTGAAGTCTAAAAAAGCAAAGGAAAGAAGACAATCTGGTCAAGAAGAATGACTTGAAGGAAAAAGATAATACCTGCCTCCTCCAGAAAGACGAGTTACAGAAGAAACTCAGGAACTCAGAGATGGTTTTCTTAATGAAGTATCCAGGCAAAGTGACTGCAGCAAGAGAGGCTGAGGACCTGATCATGAACCTATCTGTGTCTATGGATGAAGAAGAGGCACAAGAGGAGCTTTATTTAGTCTTAAATTGTCCTGGGGTTTAGTGCAATATTTGGGTGCGTTCACATTTGAGCAAACACCACATTAAAAGTAAGACGAAATTGGAACTGAACCTGGAACTAACCCACAGCATTTAAATAAAAGCTTGTTCTCAATAGTGACAGAAACTACATGCAGCACCTTTCCCTGACGGCCGGTTTCGTTGAAAGTGTGTGAGTTTTGCACTGACGTGAAAACCGTAATCCCCTCTTTCGAATCTAAACAAAGTGTGAAAAAGCCACTGTTTGATTCTCCCTGCCCACTATAACGGGAAGCTCAGAGATAAAGAGGCAGAGCGTCCTGTGTGTCTTCATACCCAAGTCCCCAATAGTTAAACTACAGTCCCCGTGCTGCAGCCGTTGGTCGGCACGTGCTAACTCTCTGACACTGCCTGCTTTGTTTGCCTGCCTACAGTTCAGCTCCCTTGATGCCGTGGACCGGTTTCACTTACCCTGGGCCAAAAGAGCTGATACAATGAAAGTATATAGCCCAAGACGTAATCAAAACCAGCTGTCTTGAGTTACACATGGCAAAAAGCCGATTTATAAGGGAATATTTGAGGGGGGAAACTCCACGATAGTAAATTGGCTGGAAAATGCCATAGAAACGTTACAATAAGTCCAGTTTTGTCTGTAGGTATTTGCATTATGAGCATTTGCGGGTTTCAAAAGGAGAGCTTTTCAGGTTAATTTTAGCACACAGTTATGTTTTGGTCAGGATTTCCCTACATGGTGCTGCCAGAACGAACATTAGACACCACTTTCGGATTGTCTCGATGATACGCGGCCAACTTTTGTAGCACTGTAAAATAAACTCGCAAAGCGACCTCTATAAAATTGTATTCAAATGTAAGTGAAGTATAATGTGCAACACTGGCTCATTAGCCCAGGCTTGTCATTGCAACAGTAAATCTTTCAGCGTTAGTCATATCGTGAGGGGAGCAAAGGGTGAGCTGATTTTGATGATTTGTTGACTTTGGCTGTGCGGCATGCTGGGGGGGAAAAACATTCTGCAGTCGTCTGGCCGTGTTACTGCCACCCCATGCCACCACAAGGCAACAGAATGGGTGGCCAACAACGACCACAATTAAAGAGTTTGATTTGCCATGTTCTCCACTTCAACTAAGACATGTCATCCAGCTTTAGGAAATGGATACTGTACGTCGCATGGAAACACAAGTTAGCTAAGAGTCATATTGGCCTGAGAAGTATTTTTACTACTTTATTTTGTCAGTTTTTGAATTTTTAAAACCAATTTCCCCACCCTAAGTATCTAGCACGTAAATGAACCCTCTAATTTAGCTCTTTCTTCATTATCTGAAAGAGCCCTTAGTCGTTTTGTGTGGATTTATACGACAATAGCAGAAAGTACAATGCATGGAGTGAGGTAGCTGAATCAGAATCAGAAAGAAGGAATCAGAAAGAGTTTATTGCCATTGTCAATGAACAAAATTCAAAAACATAGGAACTTGTCTCGGCCTTAAGGTGCAACATAAAACACTGAGTAATAATAAAACAACATATATTCAATCAAAAAAGGGCATGCATTAGGAAACAATTTAAAATTACTATACAATAAAAATAAAAATAGGCATTTCTATGTACACAAGTTTACAGTTATGTTTAAAGTTATAGTGCAGAAAGTGACAGTGCAGTGAGTGGTTGAATATTGCAGTTAAGTGACAGGTGTTTGAAGTGTTCATAGAGTCCAACAGCAGAGGGAAAGAAACTATTCTTGTGGCGGGAGGTTCTGGTCCGGATGGACCGTAGCCTCCTGCCTGAGGGGAGTGGTTCAAACAGACCATGTCCAGGGTGAGAAGGGTCAGCTGTGATCCGAACTGCTCGTCCAGAGCCCTGGAGACGTACAGGTCCTGCAGAGATGGAAGTCTGCAGCCGATCACCTTCTCAGCAGAGCGCACAATGCGCTGTAGTCTCTGTTTGTCCCTGGCTGTGGCTCCAGCGTACCACACGGTGATGGAAGGAGGTGAGGATGGACTCAATGATGGCCGTGTAGAACTGCACCATCATCTGCGCTGGCAGCTTGGGTTTCCTCAGCTGCCGCAGAAAGTACATCCTCTGCTGGGCCTTCCTTGATGAGTGAGCTGATGGAAGGGTTCCCACTTGAGGTCCTGGGTGATGGTGGTGCCCAGGAAGCGGAAGGAGTCCACGGTGGTGATGGGGGAGTCTGTCATGATGAGGGGGGGCTGGGGGGCTGTGACTTTCCTGAAGATCTGGGTGTGAATCTGCCTTTTACCCGTAAATACACAGTTTCCGGTACTTTTCAGTATTTTAGCAGCAGTTGTAGTCTTGTGAGTACTGAAACGTTTATAGAGCTTTCAAGCCACTCTCCCCTTTAACAATTTCTTGTGTCGACTACGGCCCTAATGATCTGTAGTGTATAAAATAATGTCCAAACGTTTGTCCAAACTTTGCCTGAGTTTGTTTTGTTTAACGTCTCTGCGAAGGACAATGCAGCTGCGGTTTTGTCATTTCTTGGCGTCTCCCTAAACAACCTGGCTGCGACCCTTTTCTCATTTCCCAGTCCTTGGCCTATTTGTTAACAGCTTTGCATATTTCTGATGGCACCGAGTCAACATCAAATTCTGTTTCCTGTTCAGAAGGCCAGGATCCTCCCATCACAGGAAGTCCCAAATATACAACACATATTTGTTGATATCCGGCGCAGTCTGTAAACTTCATGTGATGAATTGTGCTCACATGCAGACCATTTTTTCAGGCTTTGTCTTCCATCTTTGACAGTGCACAGATTTGGTTTGCAGTGACAGAAGGGGCCTCAGGAAGCAGCTGGGCAGCTCCCCAAACACAATGTCCCTAATAAGACACAAACAGTTTACATTTGAGGTCTAAATGACATGTCACAACTGTGTAATACTACTAGATGTTTTATACTATCTCAACATGAATTTCTTTTATTACAATTATTATTATTATGATGATTATTATTATTATTTATCATTACATCACTACCTAAATTGCAGTGAATTTAGTTAGGATTAGTAGATATTGTAGTAGCGGGAATAGTAGTTTTTAGATTATTTACTAAAAATTATTATTAACTCTTCTATTCTCTATTTATTAAATAGCTGTGGAGTTTTTTTTTAATCTTTAATATATGAAGCCAGCAGATAACCAGTTCCTGTTTATGCTTCAATATCTGACTGTTATGGAAAAATCTGTCAAAGTCACAATTCAGGATCAAGTAGGTCTTTAGATGTTTGTCTTAGCTCAAAAATAGCATCCGCTTTGTCATTTTTGACCCAACAGGATAATAGTGAAGGCTGCAGAAGCTTTGGACATCTCTTGGACATTTTTAAGACGCATAATGAAGATGATATAAACTCAATAGCTCAATAAATTTGTCACTATTATCATTTGCTCCTCCACTCTTCTTCCTTATAAGGTCATGGGTTTCCAGTCGTCCTGCTGCTGAACTCAGTCATTCATGTTGACCTTTGTCACACTTCAGCACTAATGGGTTAATGTCAGGTTGATGGGGCGATGTTGGAGGAAACTGGGGCCAAAGAAAGTCACCCAAACTTTCCAGAGCCTCCATATAGTTGCCGATGCTTGCCTTTATCATAACATTTTCAAATGATACAAATACAATTATATTTCAAATGGCCACTATGGCAATAAATATAGCCCTAATGAGTAGTTGAAGTTATTATTTGTTAGACGTAATACTAGCAACAGTATTCCTTATGAAGTGACAAGTGATCTAAATTTACCTGGCAAGTCAGCAGGACACACCTTTACTATACAAAGACGTTTTGGTCTTCAACCATATCCTGTCTCCCTTATTTCCGATAATGACAAGCAAAATTAACCAAAACAAAGATGGTTGCGTACAAGTAGAAATAAATACATTTACTGAGGATTGAGAAAAGGCGCACATTTCTGAGAAATCAATGAGCGAAGTGCTGAACTGAGTTAAGTAACAGACTGAAGTAACAGATTTTGTTCTGAACAAAACAAGGATTGGTCAAGAATTCGATCACAAACTTGTGTTTCCTTGATAGAAATCATGTCAAAAATTGTTTTACACATTTTATCTGTTATACACCCAATAAAATGTTAGAGGTCAGAATAACTGTGGCTGGTCAGAGTGACAGTACAGACTGCAAACAGGATGTTCTGGGAAACTCATGGAGTTTTGACCCTGAGGCAAAAGTTTGTTCCTCACATGTGATGCACCATACGCGACAAAAACAATGACATAGTCACTTGTTCAGATATAATATACAATGCAGTTTACCCTGACAGTATGAGGTCAGTCATTTGCTCTTGTGATGCTTGCTGAGCTTGAAAATTAAAACGGGGGTTAAAATGCTTAAGGTTTAATTTAACCTTGGGGAAGCTGAATCTCGTCTTACAATGTTATAGTCATTTCAGGGAGTAAGGCACATAAATGAATTCAGTAGTAAGACGAGTAATATAATATCTTGATATGGGGGTGTAGTGTGGGAGTAACTGGCATTGAGTACGTCCATCCGTTTATTAATAAGCTCCTGGATGCATTTCAAACACAGATATGATACTACTGCGGCTATAGTTAGCACTGGCACCAATTCAAACTGTTGATAGTTTGTAGTAAAAATAACGCTCGCCCTAAACGTACTCCATGCACTTAATTTCCAGAGAAGCCCCTTTTTCTGAGGCTTTACAAACCCAGCTGTGGTTTAACTGTCCAAGGGTCAAATGGTGAAAGCCTTCTTCGTGATGCATGGGAGACCGTAAAAGTGTCCTGCAATTTGTGTTTACACAAATGCTGTTTTAAGAAGATATAAATTCCGCGCACCTCAGATTATCAGCCTTGTGAGAGGTGCATATAGGTTATTGTGATTAAAGTTAGAGAATAATAAAATGTTTATGATTGTGGTTATGGTACACAAACCATTATAGATTTGAAATGTATCTTTTTAATTGTTACAGTATGTAACTTTTTATCAAAAAAATAGACAAAATCCTGGGGGGTTTGCCTACTTACTGCGAGTGCTTGCATCTCCACAATATTGACTTGACCTGAAGGAGCCTGCACCTGCTCGTTACAATGGAAATGTTGTTCCTTTAGCTTTAATATTCCACATTATGGCATAAATATCTGTCTGTCAGCGTGGAGATGTGCCTAAGTGTGTTTTTAACTTTCTGTTTCCATCGAATTATGAAGGTGACTTTCCACCTCCAGAAAGTCACATACTGTGCCTTAAACTTAAGACATTATTATATATGTGCAAAAATGAGCCAATGAGCATAAACAAAGGTATTATGTAATTACATGCACTCAAACCTAACCAAAACAAGTCATTTTATACTTTTTATTAAAAAGCATTTTGAACACAGATCTGCATTTTACTAAACCCGCAGTACTACTATCGTTTTTGCATTTCATAGTTTCATAATCCCACACAGCCTTTTTTGATTAAGGTATCAGAATCAGAAAAAGATTTATTGCCATTTTCAGTGAACAAAATTCACAGCCAAACTTGCATTCGGCGATAGGTGTAATTAATAATAATGGCAAAATATGATCAAATAAGGCATACATAAAAAATAATGAGTTACTAAAATAATAAAAATAGACTTAGATGTATCTGTAGGCTATGCATTTGTAAAGGTGTGAGTTAGATAAATGGCATGTGAAAGCTAACACAGTATTTATTTGTGTTTATCCGTAAAACAGCCCCATGCATGACGGCACACATGGTCCACGTTTGTTGTGAGTCTGTTAAAAGTGATGGCTCTCCGATGTTTTCAGCAGGAAATATGCCTTCGCTCCCGGGACACATTACAGCACAGGCCCGTATCTCGCCTCACTCAAAGTTCCGATCTACTTGATTTACAGTTGCACAGAAACAGAAGCCACACGTTGAACCACGTGCAAGGCCCTTCTGTGTCACATTTAAAGTTAAGAAAACACCAAGCGGCCATGGAAGTCGGCCGGTTGTTTTAAGGGATATTGATATTTGCAAATGGACTGATAGTAATGGACAGTCAACATGTGCAAAGTGTTAGAACATGACACATAATACGATGAACTTCGAACTGCACATTCGATCTTGTGCAGGTCGTCAGCCTTTTTCTGGGAATTGGAATTTTTATGTAATGATTCATTTTGCTGAAGGCTGCATTGGATGAAGTTGTAAGACTATGAGCAAGTTTGACTTTTGTTTGAATATTTGTCCCATTGTTCTGAGCCGCAGAGGTAGTCATCAGTATCTGTTTTTTGTTTCACCAAGGATGAGTTGACCAATCAGATTGTAATGTGGTGCCTCATTCTCATATGGTTTTAATTGTCGGATGTTTCAGTGCTGTACGTGGGGGGGAAATGACCCTGTAGTCTATAAATAAAGTTTTTCAATGTAATGATGAACATATGTGACAGATCTTTATTATTTTACTCCCCACATCTGTGAAAGAAAACCTATAGATCGCTCATTTGCATTAGGTTTCAGGCTTTACCCACAGCATTATTTAACAAAAACAATTATATGAGTGAGTGAAAATGTTGTGCCTTTTGTTGAATAAGTTCATAACAGACGATTGGAGCCTCATACTTTAATTTGAACTGTTCATTCTGTTAATTATAGACGCACCACATTTGCACTACATTCTTTGTGTGTAAATAACTCTTGAATACATCAATTGTTATTAAGCTAATTATGAATTTCTTTTTTTCCATAATCTAGCAGCCCTAAACAGTATGCTGCATTACATTATATACATACAAAATATTTCTAGATCCTTGCCTTTATTTCCGTACAACCATATTTCCCTGGTTTAACACTTGTTGAACCACAAATTTAGACTTTGGAATAATTAAATAATCATTTTCATAAAGATCTACGTTGTCCATGTGCATTAGTTTTGGTCACTTCTGTATAAAATGTGAAAAACCAAAGCTCTACTTCCATGTTAACAATCATGGCCCTTGTAAAAATATTTGCAGGGATTCAGAATGAAGACTTTACAACTGTCCGATGACGTTTGCATGTGTATATTCTAATGTACAGCTCTTAATGTGTCAAACCAAACCCTTTCATACACACTGAGCTATGCCCTCACCATTAGATTACCAACACAATATAGTGTTTGCAAATCAATAATGCTGCTTTAAATCATCTGGCTGTATTTTCTGTCTTTGCTTGTAATGTTTGTGAAGGAGTTTATCTTTCTCATCTAATCACAGCGGAAACAAAAACAAGTGCAAGTAAATCCAAATCAACCTCATCCAGCTGATAAAGTTTAAAAGACAGAAAGGGGCATGGGAATGGCAAGATTTTGGACCGTATCTTGTTTAACAACTTCCCCCAAATATTTCCGAATCGCCTGGCATTAAAAAGCACATAAAATATCTTCTGTACCACAAATACCAGGGAGTTAACGTCTAATGGAAGGTTAAATAAGTCATGATAAACAGCGCTCGGAAATAACTACCCAGAAAACAAACAAAACTTTGGCCAACGCACGTTGGCAAAGTAATACAAATACACCAAATAACTTTATCACCGATATTGAACGTTTACTTCGAATACAAATTGACTTTCTGACTCTGCTAACATTGACTGTGGTTATGCTGAGTTCTAGTCATTCTGGGAGCGCGGCCCTCGGAGAGAAATGAGAGTTTACTATGAACTGCAACAACTCAAATCAAATAATATTTACCAGGAAAATGCTCTAATCAACCAAAATGTGGATCCAATTGACTAACATTGACTGTCATTACATCTGTACGTTATAAATCAGTGTTAGAGATTGAATTTCTGCTTTTATTGTCATCAGCTCCATGTAGACTTGAGCAACATTAGCATAACAATGCATTTATAACTGCAACTACAGGGAAAAAAATAATACAATATTTTCACCTTTGGCTATGAAACTGTATCCAAACGCTGGGCGCAGTCATGTTGAATTGTCTAACTCGGATAATGAAATGTTGCCCGAGTTTCCAAGTAGGAGATCCAATATGTGAGGCTGTTCCAGTGTGAATTTAATGTGAATTTTTTATTTTTCGTTCAAAGTAAAGTTAGGAGTTCGGGTTAGGCTGAAATCACAAACAACATGTAAACAGCAAAACCATATGATTTCTTTCTGATCGCGGTCCTTCTGATTACTCAGATTTTAGATCAGATTTTGCAGTTTGCGTGTCATTTATTTAAGTAAAATTAAACGTCCAGACCTGAGATAATAATCGGACTGCGGTGTGCGTGTGAATATAGCCATTGTTGGGGAAAATCTTCTTCTGTCAATTGCCTTTGCTGATAACATTCATACCTTACATCAGCATATAACACTTTGACACAATCACTTTACAAACGCTGTTTTCCATTTAAGCCTGAATTTTCCATAGCGTTTATTCGTTGAATGAAACAGATGCATATGATGTCCTAAAAAGGAGTGCGTATAGTGCGTGAATGGTCCCCCCAAGAGTTAACACTTGAAGCTTCTCGTGCGCAGATTTAAGCGATGTGATTTTGTGGTTTTGGCAGTGAAACCAGCCCCAGTGCCAAGTCAAGATCTGAGACAATTTGACGTCAGCTTGCCCTCTCCCTCCTGTACCCAGCGTACTAGAGCTATGCAATGGGACCACTTTGTAAGACGCCATGTTTCTGATCATTTTAACATGTGCTGTCAAAGTCCAAGTCATTCATAAAGTCTAGAGTTTATCCCCCCGAAACTTGAAGTCATAGCAGTCAAGCAAAGATGTAGATTTCCTTGGAATATTCTGTATTCTGTATTGTTTCAGCAAAGTAAATAGTCACATTATGATTATGTAATAGGCTTGTGCTTGGAAAAATGTTAGGACAAGCGTTTTATGCTGAATAATCTTTTAGGGGTTTCCAGAGTAAATTACGTTCTGTCTACTTTCTAGAATCAGTCATATAGTCGTCATAAGCCTGTGCCTTAAGAGGGCCTTAAGGGAGTTGTTGTTGACTCCTATGAAAAAAATAATTTGTGTTACATTTCAAACTGGAAGAGGTACATACATTTAAAGAATCATCTGGTCTGGTACAGAGGATGAACTCAAAACAACATCATCACTCACAAAAGACATTTGACTTTCACCACTGAATATGAGAAAACAAAAATGAGCTTCTTGGACATTCTTGTATGTATTGACTCAGATAAACTGTGTTCAAACCTGTATCGCAAAAGCACAAAAGATACTTCATGGTGAATAAAATATGACAGATTTACAGCTCAGACACTGATTACCAGACCCAAGTAAAGAACCTTGAAATACACTTTGCACAAAGACAATATTTATGTCTGATGAAGGGCTGTGCCCAAAACATCACATGATGCTGTTTAATTAGTATTAGCAAGTATTTCATAAAAAAAACATGACCAACTTGTTTACAATTTTCTATCAATCTTGTCCCACATTCAAGAGAGTTTAATTGCTAAAATATGACATGGGCAAGATATAGAGAATACAATACCTCAACATTACCTATACTTTGTTGGTTGAACGAGATTTAAAACGTTTCCACCAAGCAAGAGTTTGTATTTGACATATAAAGGAACCATACTCATCTAAAATAATTGTTGTGTCATGTATAATTCATGACTTTTGACATGACAGAAAGTCTCTTCTCTTGTAATACTGGTCATTTCATGTCATTTATACGACTAACTGCTGTGTAAGGGATGAGCTTGGTTGGTTTCCATTTTTCTGATCATAATAACATGTGTGAAACAGCCTTGTGCAAAAATGTAGTGAAGTCATTCATAAAGTAGCGGTTCACAAAACTCAAAAGTCATAGCTGTCGTATAGAAAGCTTAAAACGGAAATGTTAGGGAATAAATAGCTGCTTAGGTGGGAGCCGTGTAAAATAAATCACCCTTAAGAATACCTTGCACATTACCTGGTCTTTTGGGAGAGATTTTCGCAGGTGGAGGTTCGAGTCCCATTTGTTTTGTCTCCAAACACAATGGCAAACTCCAATGCTGCTTCCTGCCAGTTTACTATTTGGACACGCATAAAGGGAGAAGGGGTTTCTGGCATCAAGTGTGTCGTAAAAACAAGAAAAAGTGCAAAACGCAACATGTTTTTGTGCTATAGCAGAGACTTTACTGTTTCCAATGTGGCAGCTTATGGAAAACAGTTGCTTTCTGCTGGCTGTGTTGGCATCTCTGAACTACACCTCAAACCATTAATACGATATAAAGAGAGGTTTGGACCAGATTTTCCTCTATAAAAAGTGATGAAATGTTAAAGCCATAGATGCAAAGAAGCCTTATCTGCAGTCTTTTACCATGTTTTCTCAAATTTTAAACTTGATTTTGATGTTAAGGAACATACTCTCCATACAAATAAAGATTTTCATTTAAAAATGCCTCAATCATCAATGTTTTAGACAATAGACTGACATTTAAACACCAAAATACATTTCTTTATTAAACCCTAGTTCTGATAAAGCTCAGATCATTCTAAAACTGTTAAAAAAGGCAAAGGCGTTCAGTTAATGTGATATTTTTAGTGGCTAATGAGTACTAGCTTGATTAGTATCGGATTTTCAATACTATAACTCTAGCTGGAATTTCCAGCTGCTTTTTGATGACGTGATTATATTTATATGATTATTTATATGATTATATTTAAAGAATCAGTACTTGCTTCCTTTTTTTTTTTTTTTCGCACAGATTTAACGTTTATTTTATTTTTGTGTTTCCACTTTTTTAACACATTTGTTCAAAGACTTTAGTGTGGAATTAATTTACTTTCCAAAATGCCATATATCCAAAAGAGAAACGATAAAGGTATTGAATATCGTATAGATGGTTAAATCTCTGAACATAAATTAAACTATTCATGTAATTAATTATACTATAAGATACTCTTTCCAAGAGCACTTTGCAATTAAAACCTATAAACTTAGGGTGTCACAATATCAAATTTTTTATTACGATTATTGTGAGAAACTTAATTTAACCATTATTTTGTGGGTAAACAGGAGTAACAATGGAATTCTTTTTCTGTTTCTTACCTTTTCTAGCTCATTACTATTCCTCAAGTTTGTATCCAGCTTTACAAATTTAAACTTTCTGAATAACAAAACAGCCAGATAAAAAAATGGTTTGCCTTTTGTTACGGTTATTATTTTTACTTGGTTAGGGTTAGAATAATCACAATTATTGTATAACCTCTCTTGACCTTTTTATAAACACATGTTGTTGTCTTCTCATGTTGTTTGTTGTTTACATCCTTAGCAACATATAGCAACAACCTGTCAGGCCGCCACATTCAGAGCACTGCAGTCTGAATAAAAGAGTTTATCTCAAATAGCATCAGCGGCCCACCCTGCAATTTCCTTTTGAATGAGCGTTAACAGTAGCAGGCTTTGAGCGCAGACAGACTTGTTGCTAATGACAAATATATCGGGCTGTTGTTGAGTTTCTTTCTTCAAAATGAAGCTGGGAAATCGTTTGCTTAAGTGGTTGTCCTTTTTTAGCAGCAGCTCAATATGCTTTCTGTTCCATAAATATAGAAATTAAAAACAGGATCAAGAGGTGTCTGTGACGGATGGAAACTCGGGTGGAGCTACTGGATGTAATGGTCAAGGATAATAAAGTACTGGCCAAAGGGTTTGCAAACATCCTCTTGCACTCCCTCTATACTTTTAAGCCCTTTATTAGTTTTAGTAGAGTTTGAAGTCAACATCTTTCTGTAAAAACTGCACAGTGCTTTGGACTTTCTTCTTCACAATAACATTTAGCAGAATGTCACTGGAGCCACAGATTCTCACCATCCAAACATCTCCCCCAAAATAACACATAACTCAAATTTCATTTTGCATTTGTTAACATAATCTTGCAGTCCAGTTCGTCGTGACATTCTGTTCCCAGTTCCTCATGAAAACAGCTGATAAGATGTCGCTGGAGTTCAGCGCCGAGCCCTAAACTCCCAGGAGGTCAGTTCACTCGGGGGCCAGTGGACAGGGGCCATTTGAAGCCTTTAATGAGTGCGAGGAGCCAGGCCCAAGTCACTGCACTAAAGTGTAGCAGCCCCTGTTGAACACTGACTACAACTGTGTTCGTGTCCCCCCCTGCCGAGCACAAATACGATAAACACTGGGTCTAAATGTCCGATCGGCCGTGCACTATGAACTCTGGGTAATGGGGCTAACCTCTGTAGGCCTATTACTGACCGGTCTCATTAAGTGTGCAGGCAAATTAGAGGTGTCGTTTCCTTGTTAACTGAACAGTAGACCGCTTTACTTTACAGAGGTGGTGGCAAAAAGTCAAAGATGTTAAACGCAATTTGGAGAGTCATGAAAAAACTATTGGGAATATTTCTTCTTCATTGGTGTTTATTTTAAGACCAATAGAGTTACACAGAAGTTACATTTTTATAGCTAAAAAATTTTACCAGCTTGTGCTGGAATTTGATTCTGCCTTTTTATTGTTTTAAAACAATCATATTATTATAATCTTATTTCAGCTTTAAATTAGAGTGGAAAATAATCATAAACGATAGACTTTGGCATTAGGAACAGGAATGTAATTTGTGTGTCCGATTTATTTATTTAATCTCATTTGTTCATTTGATTTTCAATTTAAAACTGGAAGGGAAAAAAAGAAAGGAAAGTTGATTCTTTTATTTGTTTTTTTGTTTTTTGATGCACAAGACAAATGACAATAAAACAGTTTGATTTTTAGTTTTTTAATTTGACTTTGACAAATGTTGACTTGCAGGCTCAATCCATGTATCATTTGTTCAACAGATTGGTTTGTATTTTTCCTTCTGAATTAGTCTCATTTGGTTCATTAAAATCTAACGTAAATATTTAAACGGGGAAAGAAGGAGAACCACTAAGACAGACAGATGTAAGTTTGTTATTTCATTTCTTAATGGTGCTGATTTAGCCTCTATGTTTTGAAAGACAGCCACAAATATTAGTGTCTACCTCAGCAGAGCAGCAGCGTTATCTCCTCTCAGCATCATTTCCCCGATGAGCCCAAATCTCGACTTTTGGTCCGTGTCCTGTCCAAACGCCGACCTCTTCCTGCCCTCCCTGAGCTGATGACACGGGTGCGATCTCCACAGTGACGCCTCGTATGTTTAATGCCCGGCCGGAGGAAAGAGGATGGGTGTGTGAAGCCAAACTGATAATGTGATAGAGGAGTGAAAGTTGGCTCTAATGGATAACACACACAACCTGCTGTGTTGACACTGGGGGTTTGGCTCCAGTGGACATCAGTGCGTGAAAAGGATGCAGGTTGTAACCTCTGGGCTGCATTCAAACAGTGGAGTGTATCAGGAGTGGAAAACAAATCTATCTATGGCAAATTTCTCAGGTTTTTGTCCAATTGAACTTATATGGAGCTGTTGTAGTCCTGGTGTAGACCTGCTTTAGACAATGTTTTGATCTTGGATAGTCCTGGTTTATAAGTTTAAAAGATGGAATACTAAAGTAAATTAGTCAAATTCATGTTTCCCCCCCAAAGAGTGTGTGGTAAAAGGAGCTGTTCGTGACTAAATTAGCCTGTTTCTAATCATAAACTGTTCTAACTCTCGTCAACCTGGAAGTAAGAGCCGTAAGCAGCGTTCTGATTGGATGCGCTTTGGCAGACCGTCGAATCTTCACTTTGTCGTCTGAAAAAAGCTGTTCTAAAGCCGTGCACGCACCCAAAATATCACGCACGTGAATTGGGACTGCAACTAACGATCATTTTGCTAATTGATCAGTCTAGCGATTATTTTTTTGATTAATTAATTTGTTGTTTAGAATGCAAAAGTCACGTTACTAAATTTGGTCCAGCCGAAGCTGAAGTGAAGCCGTTTGACGATCCTGGTGGCGCACACTTATGGACAGAGTGTTTTCATCAAATACACTAAATCTACATGTCCTTTTCATGGAATTACGGCTCATAAATCTACTTTTCTCAGATCATGACATGTGTTTTGGAACCTACAATTTGTTGTAACTTGTTGCAGCCCTAATGTCAATAGAAACATGTATCAAAGGTTTGTAAGAGCTAGAAACTAGTTGGATAGATTTAAGTCAGGTACTCAGTATGTTTCTCTTTCTGGGAAGACTATAATTTTGGCGTATATCAGTACTTACTTGATAGCAAAATCAAGTAAGAATTCTGAACTTTCAGTTCAGAATTCTAATGAAGATGTGTGAGCTCTTTTTGTTATCATTCCTGCCTGCGTTGTTTCCAAATCTGAAGCCAATTCAAACACTTTTTATAGACATAGATTAGGCCGCCAGAAATTGAGGGGCTGGTTCTCTCAGAGGCGATGCCAGCAGGTTTTTTAGAAAATCTTTCGTTTCACTTCCATCAGTTGTTTTTGCCCCTAAAACGTCTAAATGATTAAATGATCGAGAAGAAATTGGCCTTAATGAACTTGTCACATGAACCTATTACACTGGGTTTATTCACGGAGTACTTTCAGATACAGTAAGATTAATGCGCAATTGCCATAGGGGTAAAATTAGCCGTAATAGCTTTGTGTCTTTGACTAAGGCGTGCATTCATAAATAAAACAATGTTATGGGTTTTTTTAGGACGACTATAGAAACCTTATTGAGCTAGTGTTCTATTACCAGTCCCAAGAGCAGACAAGTTGATAAAGTTGGATCAGTAAAAGCATTAGGCTCTCCACTTTGTTTGCTGTTGTGACCCCAGATCGGAGAATAACTGGGACTGAAATAGTCTCTAAATAGTTTCTAAATTGCTGCTCAATTTGACAGATAGTAGTTGAATGAAATTGACTATCAGTGCTAGGAAAAGCTTTGGAGTGCATCTGGACACTAAGCACAAATGGCCCATAAACAATAAACAAATGTCCTTAAGTGACACTGAATATTTTACAATTGAATTAAAAGGAACTTGTTTGTTCTCTCCACAGAAAGACGTGAAGGATGTGTTCACGGCCATCTCATTTGAAGCGGCGTACAGTCTGGGCCGACACGTCGTCTCCGGCCATCAGGACAGAGACCTGCCCTCACTCACTCCTGTTCTGAGATGGAGGAAAGGGAACAAAATAGCTGCAAGGAATGAGGTAAGACGTTCATTGATTTTAGAGTATATATGGAAATAAGTTACACGTATTATATATCCATATCATGTATTTGACACAAACTGCACTCACAAAACCACAACTGCACGAGAGTTCATGCAAAAACACCAGTTTATTTAAAAAAAACACTGGAAACAGTTCCGTATCAAATTTGTCGGCACTGTGGGTGCAGTTGGCTCTCCGACAACCCCTCCCTATGTGTCAAATGATTAAATCTACTAAATGCACGGTTGTTTTGAGGTACAATTAACACTAAAAGAAGGTTAAATGCTCACAATAGTCCATTTTGCATAAAAATTGATTAAACTCATGATTCAGTCACAAATCTTCAGCTAACTCACTTCCTTTCTGCTGTTGTCCCATAAAGACATATAATCTAAACTAAATAATAATAATAATAATAGTCAACTAATGCAGATTTTGGTGGACTAAAACACCATTGACTGATTCTTTGATTAAACAACTAAAGGCCGACGACCAAACACTCACGTACCACACCACATTCATTAAAAGTATCTTGCCCAAGGGCACAATCACAGACTTCTTTCATCAACAGAAGATGTAATTATAAATCAACAAATCTGAATTATCCCTAGTGATTTAATTTGTCCAAAAATGTTTTTACTTGCCATTTCCCCACTTAAGCCTCCAGCCAAATGAGACCTCTAAACATGCCAGCTATTAGCTTTAAAGAAAAGAATTCCATCAATACCTTAACGTTATTACATTCAGCCAAAGAAAAATCACATTCCTGTTATCACTCGTGTATATTTTCAGCCAAAACACAATCTGACACAGCTCGTTTCCTCGCTTGATTGGTTTGAAAATGAATCCTAGCCTACACCTCCTGAACGCTGCGATGGCACGTCGTCTCTCTGACCACAAAAGGCATAAAGGAAATGGCCCAAATTGAGGTTGTAATGATTCGGTGTTCGTTACCAGCTTATTATTGTCTGTGTTCGCTTTTCTTGAGTCCCATCCAAGAGACTGATTCATTTATTTTCTTTTGCGACCGCCTCTAACCTGCCCCACATGTGTCTCCCTAAAGTTTACTGTCTGCAGTGCTTTCGAGAGACGCGGGGATTTGTGTCTTTCAGCACCTGCGGGAGTAATTTATCTAAAAATCATCAAAGTCACATTGGACTTTTCGGCTTGACTTGAATTTCCTGTAAGAGTTAACCTAAAACCGAAGAGTGCCATGATTAAAAGAGAGATCAGAAAGTTTCAAATGTTACAGAAGCTTTTGGTCCAACAAAAGCACAACACTGCCCCCTAGACTAAATACTCCGTCAATGTGTGACTGCATGAGGTCATATAAACTTTGCCCGACTCTTCTTTGTTTTGCAGACTTATTTTGAGAAGAACTGCCTGTCTGACGATTGCGCCGCGGACTTAAGGCTTCACGGGAAAATGTACCTGTCTGGGTAAGGCTTGTGCTTTTAGTATTTAGACTGAATCCTGTTCTGAAGAAGCCGGCTGACGTCATAGGCCATGTGGGTGTGGGGAGCAGCGGAATGACGCATGCTTGGAGGATATCCATATGTTTTTCCATTCTTAGGGAGTTCCCTCTATATTTTATGTTTTGAACAGTTAGCTAAACTCCCAATCCTCTTCACTAAAAGCGTGTCAAATCAAAATCAAACCCACTCTATAGGAGTATGACCACTTGACAAATAGGATGTAAACCTCTTAATGTAGAAATATCCGTTTGATGTGTAAACTGACATCTGTGTTAACTTTTGAACTTCTCTAGTCATTTGAACTACAGTAGCTTGTCTGTTAAATTCAACACATATTAAACCCATCCCTCCCCCTTCTCGCTCCCCAAGTTCATCATCTGTTCTGGTTTAGTGCAGCCCTGTTGTTTACTGGTTGGTTTAGTGGTTTAGTCCTGGTTTGGTCCTGGTTTAGTCCTTATTTAATCCTGCTTTAGATCTGGTTGGGACGGGTTGGACGGGTTTAATTCTGGGTTAGTCCCGGTTTTGTCCTAGTTCAATTCTGGGATAGTTCTGGTTCAGACCCTAGTCATGGTTTTTAATTTGTTTATATATTGTTATATTATCATTACTGAAACAGCTCCAGTGTGGATGAATTTTGTGCAACCCCAAACTCTGCCACAGCCCTCGGGAACGTTTTTTTTTTTTTTATATCCTTGGTTTTGTGCGATAAGGCTGCATTTGCACACAAACAGGGCTGAAATGGCACTAAATTGGGACTAGACCAGGACTATACTAGGCCCAGACCAGGACTAACCTCGACTAGATTAGCACAAAACCAAGATGTGTGACCGCAGATGTTCTAACCAAATTCCCAGGCTTCAAGATTTGGCCCATTTAAATATTTTTCCCTTGTTATTATGCTCTGCCATCTAATAAGCGTTTATATTTGCCTCGTGTGTCTCTATAGAGTCCATATTAAACCCCATTTAGCCCTGGGAGGAGTGAAGAACATCTCTTTAAATCTGACCATCGCTAACATGGGAGATGACGCGTACGACACAAACATTTACTTTAACTTCTCCAGAGAGGTTTTCTACATCAACTTCTGGCAAAAGGTCAGTGGCTCCTCAAGTATCCGCTGTTTATTTGTGAACTCCATGTTTATTTCCCAGTTCAGTTTGTATGTGTTTGTATGAGATGCTTATCCATAATCCCAATGTACAGAGGCAGCGCTAATACTGTTCACTTCACACTACGACTGGTGCTTATCCCACACCTCAGAAAGTATTTGATTGTCAAATATACAGACTTCAACTGACTAAAATTAGTATTGCTAAATAAGGGCAAAGTCAACACAAGCCCAGGTTTAAACAATGACTAAAATATAACTAAACCAGAACAATAAACTGGGACAAATTCTAGGTTCGGATTCAAAATTAAACTTCTTCTTTAAAGGTGCACTATTCAACTTTTCTGGTCTTCATGGAGGTGTTTTTATTGCTCAAATATGACAATGTTCCATAATAAAAGAAAACTGAATTATTTAACTAGCTAACAACAGATACTCCTTTCTGTAAACACCAAATTTCAGTGTAGCTCCTCCCTTCAGACAGATATAAGGGCATGACTAATCAGTTCTGTCTGAGGAAATGAAGAAGGTACTTGGATGAGCGGCGAAACGTCTTGAAACTTTTGTCCTGCTGCCACCAGAAAAGTTACATGTTGCACTTTTGAAAAATAATTCAAGTAACTGAAGGATTTAAATAAAACGCTGCACTATTTATCCCGCTCTTGACCTCATCGGCGTCACTCTGACCTGTTGTTGCATTGGTCTTACACGCTTTATACCCCCAATAATGCAAGTTCTCTGCTGAGAGCGAGATTTTTTTCTTGTAAATCGCTGGCTGCCATGTCAGTATGGACCAAACGATGAAACCCAGAATAGACAGAAATTCAGATCAGGATTAACTGGGCTTTTTAGGTGACACAGTGATGTTTTGGGAGAAGAACAGGAGGTCACAGCTGCTACAGATGCACCACCTCAACATGTGCCATAATGCCTGACTTATGGACCGTTGGAAATGCATTCACTGTGTAAAAGGAAAGCCCCCGTGACAATACTACTGGAGAAATGGGATTACAATATGATTTGTGCACACTTTGAACTATTATGGTGTGAGATTTTCCCTGGTAACACAGAACGTTGCAGTTAAGAAGTAAAAAAGCATGAAAACCCACCACTTTTCATCATTTACATTAACAGTAATTCATGGAAACAAACATAACATTAACATTAATAATGTGTTATGGAACTGTTAAAAATGTGTTGCTGGTTTAAACCTTTCTTAAAATGCATCCTGTTGTGGGGTAGGAGATGTAATTAAACACAATTGCTCACACCAATCAGAGTAATTAGACCACTTGCAATTGGAAAGGCCCCCCGGGAGAAGAAAAACTGTCCGTCTGGGACACAATAGTCTAAAAAAGCTGTGAACATTTGACACACTTTCTACCAGAACCAGGATTAGTTTGCTAAATTATTCAGCAATTGGAGCCACAGTATCTTGTCTTGTACATCGGACAATGCACTATGTCCGGGATAAATGTTGCATGAAAAATAAAACTAAATCAACAAAGAGTGCTGTGGTTATTTCAAAGCTAATGTCCAGCTTTATTCATTTGTTAAAGCGGCTAAGAGGTCTCATTGATGCCACAGGTCAATAACCTTTCAAAAGCTTTCGGGGACTCCATCAATCTCCAAGTGCATCTGCTCATAATAGACCTCAAGCATGCTTTTTCTGCCTCTGTGATGGATAACACAATCTCTATAATGCACATAAGCGATGACATGGTTCAACCCTTCCAAACAGAGATGCAATTGAATTAAACAGAGGTCGTGCTCTGGGCCAATATTAGGAGAAAATGGCATTTGGTTTCACAGCTAATCCAATGAACCCAGCTCACATTAAGTATCAGGTTTCCAGGAGTCACACAGCTTCATTTAGTCCAGGAACGTAATAACTCAGGGTGGTCCGCTGCACAAAGGCAACAGGAAGCCCCGGGTATGAAGAGATGACAAAGAGGCCACTGGTCGGATTTACTGCTGCGTGCTTCTCTATGCATTTCTTATTACTCGAGGTGATGATGTGAACCTATTTTCAAAGGTCAGGCTCCAATTGCAGCCCTGCAGTGTTTTCATCTGTGAGAAAAGCTTTAACCTATATAGTTAATTTTCACAGCAGTCTACCACTGTGCAACAGTAATGTACTGGTGTGGGGGAAATTTATGGGGATGGTCATATGGATTTTTTTTGGCCGATGGCAATATAAAGATATAAAGTTTTCTCTTTGTAATTACAAATTGTGTGGGGGTGTAAAATAATTAGTTGCAGAGCAATTCCTCTTCTATTTCCATTTAAACTGATACACATGGCCTCACAGAGACCGGGGCAGATTAGGCAAAATCTTGGTGCCAAATATTGGCTTAATATATGATATTGGACCTACATTGATATTGCCAATACCAATATTATATATCTACATTGATATCGCCAATACCAATATTATATATCTACATTGATATATCGCCAATACCAATATTAACACTGATATGGTTATGATATTGACAAAGTTCTTCAAACCAAATGTTTTGGCACCTCCTGTTCAAGTAGACTTTGAGAGATACATTAAAGAATATTCGTGTTTGACTTAAAGTAACATTTTCAAAAGAATTCAAATTTCGTCAACTTGAGGTTCAAGCAGTACATAATAGTGTGCTACTTTGTGTGTATCGTGTGTGTTTGCATAGCTATATCTATAATAATTGTCTTAAAGCATGACTTAAACTAAATAATGTATAGATTTCTGCTGTTTGCTCACTATTGTTTGTGTAGCAGTAAAATGCAGTAGACTTTAGAGGTGAAGTAGTTTCTGGAGCAGGGCCTTTGCTGCCGAGAGAATCCACAAACATAATCTTTTCTTTGATTATCTTCAAAGCTGAAAGACCTTTGGCAGATTTGTAAATTGTGGTGTAGATATATAAGTTTATTGCCATACTGTAGGCAAAGGACATCTATGGAGACCAACAAGCGGCAGATCCTTCACCAGAAAAGTGACATGGTGCACCTTTAATGCCTCTTAAACTTATATAAATAAAGTGGTGACAATGATTTGCTGATTGTTCTGCAAATGTTTGGAACAATTACAAACTCTGCGGTGATGAAGACATGGGAAACATGCTAAACCTCCTGTGTATTGTCACCGCAGCGGTCCAGTGACACTTAATGGACTTGCCACTTGTTAAAACACCACCATTTGTTTGGGAGACCAGGGAAAGTAAGCAAGAGTGAGAGGGTGAAGAAGTGCTGGACAAACAGTGGTCAGTGTGCTGCCTGTGGAGATCTGCGCAGGGGTTCACCATATGAGAAAAACATACTGTAACTATGATGAAATGAAATGTGCCAAAACAAATCATGGCAATAGTTTGATACTAATCTGATCTAACTGTAGTAAGTTCAAGTGAAAGCAGTGTCCGTTTTACTAGCCAAAATTATGTCAAATTTAAAGTACAATAAAGAATAACATAGAACAATGTATGAACTCTAAACCAGGACGAAGAAGAAAATCTGGAATAAAAACGGACAAAACCAGTCTAGAATGTGCTAAACAAAGAATTTCCGTAATCCAAAAACAGAGCATCATAACAATAAGACTGCCTGTCAAAAAATGATAATAAATCTCCACAGAAAAAAGGGCACACGCTCTCGGAGGACCGTCTTTAGCTTTGACTACAGCACACGTTCACTGTGGCATTGTTTCAATCTGCTGCAATGTTAAATGATTTATTTCCATCCAGATATTTTTTCACACAGATCTTGTATTGATAATGGGTGGGAGTGACCACTGCACAAAGCCTTCTCCAGCTCATCTCAAAGATTCTCAATGGGGTTCAGATCTGTATTCGATTAGTTTCTGCTTCTCCTTAGATCAAGGCTATTCAACTATATTTTTCCATGGGGCCATATTTTTCAGAGAGCTATTGTCTGGAGGGCGGACTACAAAACTGAACCACAATTTTATTATTTAGATCCAATATCCAGAAACAACTCGCAGTGGTACTATTCAACAGAATTCTTTTGTTTCACTTTTGTTCAATAAAAAATAACAAACAATATTGTTCTGTTCCATAAAACCAGGACAAACGCAGGACTGAGCAAACACCAACCCAGTGTCAATCAATAACCAGACTTGAACTAGAGCAGATCATAGCAGCAGATCTAGAACTAGACCTGGTCCTGAACCAAGACTAAACATGTAGGTCACATGGCCCATTTTACCATGATGGGCCAGACCATATTGCTTAGTATTGCTTGATGCCAATGATTTGACCCTTCTCAAACACACTGACATCTTTTCCATGACCTCGGGATTTGTCTTTCACATGGTTGAAGAAGCCACTCACTGCATCAGTTGGGTTTAAATAGCATGTTGCAGCTGAAAGACAATCATCCATTCATCCCAGTTCCAATAAGAGCCTCTGACCTATTTGCTTAGTTGAATCCAGGTGGCAACCTTTTCTTGTTCAATTTTAAGTATATTTGACAGGTTAGACTGCCTGTATCACTAAAAGGTCGTGAACATGTCTATATTTAAGATTTTACTAAAATGTTGCCTATTTATTCCTAGTTTGACAATTTGAATGGTTTATAATTGTACTTCCTGGTTGGACGTGAGCAGCAGACGAGACATAAGTGAGGGAAATCCACAACTGTAAATAAAGGTCAAAATCCATATAAATTGTGCAATAGTTATGATTTGACAAATAATACATTATAAAAAATTTTGTCACACAAAAATGTGTCCTTTGGTTTCAATTGTCCCTGTATTGACAGGGGGGATTTTGATAAATATTTACCACTGGGACTATCCCACCAAACTATGTCATAGTTAGAAAAACATGAGAACTTGTGCACTTTAAGTCTCCATCATAAAAAAACACAATATACATCTTCCTCAGGACAATCATAAAATAATAAATACAAAATATTAAATCGGGTTTCTTGCAACATGACTATAACTATTTCAAAATATCTGGTTTTCCTGTACCCCAAACCCCCCAAACCCACACCATATGTCCGGGCGCTGTGCTTTGCCTCCGAGGTGGTTGTCAGTGGGTGATGGGTAAACAGCCACTTCCCTATCCTGCCCAATCCCACGGGACAGTCCTGTTTGAACAGCAGCACAGAGGGATACAGGAAATAGATGGAATTCCAACATGGCCGCCACAGGGTCTTGTCACCTCAGAGCGATGGTTCATTTGAAGGGTTAGGACTTTGAGTTAATGAAGACGAGGCACAGTCACGCCCCAAGCTGAGTTCTGCTGAGGCGGGGAAGTTTGAGCGATGGTTATGCGAGTTGATTTGTAGCTGTAGTGGATTAGACAAATATTTTGTGAGTAAAAAGATTGATAGAAGTTATGATTATACACATTATTATGGCTCATGTAGGGGTCGAATGTATAGTTTGTAAGTCTGATCATGTAATTATTAACCCTTCTAAGGAAGCGGCAGGTGGTAAACAAAAGAGGGTTGACAATTAAAAATAGTTTCAGTGATTTTTATAAATAAGTACTTAAAGATGTGCAAGATACTTGAGTAATTAACAATAATCCCGATGTATTTGGTCTGATTTATGATTTATAAATATGCCCGCACCTTCAGCTCTTAGCACTTTCCCTTTATCACTTTTGGATAAGAATCATAAACGTGAGCTAATAGTTGGCATGTTTGATGGACCTTCGTGTGACTCACCAAATAAGTGCACTCAACAAGCTCTATTGTATTGTATTTAAATGCTGAATCAATTATAAAACTGAATGATGTATCAACTACTACCAACTCTGAGTTGGATCAAATGCTGTTGGACTGTAGCTAATTATACAAAACGCTTCAACAAAGACAACACACAAATACATTTTCTCATTATACAAGATAAACAAAGAACACGCTCATAGTACAGTAATTTGAGTTTTTAATAAATTGCTACTTTCACCTCCGAAGCCTAGATACATCATCGTTCTCTATTTTATCACACAAAGTTGTCAAGCTCTTAAAATATGGCTGTGCAGGATTATATTTTGAAAGCAGGAGTCTTTGGCAGACAGCCTCCGAGTGAACTCTCTCTGAAAGAATCTCTCTCCTTGTCAGGTCAAGGCCTGAGTGTTTAGACAGCGCAGCCGGTGAAGCTCCGTATTGTTTAGACAAGCTTCCAAACATACGGACTGCAGCCTGTCCCATTACCCTCCCGCTGGCTGCGTGTGTGCCATCTCTTCGCTGTACATTCTTAGTTTAACCTGATTTCAGACTTCAATAAGGCCCAGGGATCTATTATCTTGCATAGAGAAATATGATGCCAAAAACACAATACGAACTCAGTAGGGTGTGTATCCAGGTGGGTTTCAAAAGCAACTTCTTCTCACCTATACAGTGAGAGCAAATAGTGCATGTTACATTAATTCTACTTAATGTTAAATGGTCCTCTTCAAGACGCTGTAATCATGATTTCTATATAGGCACTGGACAAGCTTTATATCAAATACTGTTAGGCAAGAAGTCTTTGTTGACATATAGTGTTTTGTATCAGTAGAGTATGTAATTGAGAGAGTGAGGATCGCACAGGCCATCTTCTTGTTAGTTGATTGGACAAACCGTCATGAGTTTTACATTCAACAGCAGAGGATATTTGTGGCAGATTTATGTTGTGCTGTTAAAGAATTTTACACTAGCTCTAATGTAGATCCAGAGCTTTCAAAAACGCTTCAGAAAAGGTTCGTTTTTTTTTCAGTTAATCAGTTAATTAGTATCCGGGTCGTGATACTTTAGACAATCTTTGTATATTTTGACACAATTGCATTATAAGTTTGAAGTCTGGCCCAATTTCTTCTGAGCGAGTGAGCAGCAATGGCCTTTTCACGATTTGCACAAATCTTAATAGAATGTTTTACTTGATTATAGTATGATTTTGTCACCACATCAAAATATCTTGTTGACACTGATGCAAAGGCAATTTAGAATGAACTTAGGTTTAGTTTGATTTTCACAACGAACATGGTGTATGCATGCGCTTGTTGGGTTTTGCCGCACACCAGTTTCTGCTTTTGTTGTTCTGTCGCTGTGATAAGTGTGAATTGTCTTTTTTGTGTTTTTCTGTGTCATCGTTTGTCCCTGCGATTGCGGTGTCTCCAGATTGTCACTTTGACGCGCTCTATCTTTCGTTGTTGCAGGAAGAGAAGGGCATTTCCTGTGCACTCGTTGACTTGGACTTCCTCAAATGCAGCGTGGGATTTCCTTTCATGAGAGCTCAGACCAAGGTATTCAACACCAAAGAACAACTACAGCTGATCGCCACTGCAAATGCGTTTTTCAAATGTGATTATCCTGTAAATTCACATCTTATTTTTGTATGTATTTATTTCCTTGTGGCCTCTTTGCTGTTGACGAAATGTCTATTGTTACGATTTGTGAGCTCTCTAATGCACTGTTAACGAAATATGACACTTCCATTTTAAAAGTGGAACCAATTTTATATGACGTTTTGCACAATGGCTACACCTGTCACAGTTAACTCAAACTCATAATCATTTCATTCCATTTTCTGTCCCGCCTCCAGTATCATTTTGCAGTGATTTTCGACACCAGTCAGCTCTCGGGAGAAAACGACACCCTGCAGTTTTTAGTTTTAGCAAAAAGGTTTCAATATTTTATTCAGTCATTTTGTTTATGACTTGTTTATGTTCCACAAAAACTAAAATTGTTTACTAAATGTTGTTTTACAGCGCCAATCCTGAGCACAAACTTCACGACAACACATTAGATTTGTCCATTCCTCTTGTTCATGAGACTGACACCACCATCACTGGGTAAGATTAGATCAATATGTCAAGTTTTAAAATGTGTGTAGGTCAGTATTATTGCGGATTTAGATGGAAAGATTGAAGGAATTAGACTAAATGTACTTTAACATCAATCTGTCTTGGTGGAAACATGACATGGGCTATTTTCTTTTAAAGAAGTTAAATGTGCATTGCCTGACAAAAATAAATCAAATAAATGCATTCACTTCAAATATAGAGCTATTGGAGTTTTGAATCTGTCACCGTTCCCTTGGGAAAGACACTATATCCCACTTGTTTAGCTTGTATAATTGGCAACCATTTTTCTTTTGTCCTACCCCTGGACATAAGGACAAAACAACTGCATTCATTACAAGTAAAGGGACGTACAAGTATTTACAATTGTAATCTAAGTATCTGAATTAGTTTTTAGTTGATGATGGATTTTTAGTTGATGATAGATAAACATTTAGAAAACTACAGTATTTGTGTTATTAGACAGAGGCTTTGTCCATCTGGCGCTTGAAGGAGGCGAGGGAGTGTGCTGGTGTCAGCATGGGCCATGTCAACTTAAAAAGCCTTATCTGTGAACACTTTATCATGGCTCTGGTTCAATGAAGGAGAAGAGAGATGCAGAGCAGTGCCAGAAGTCTGACGTCTGATAAAGCTGCTGTTTGAATGCAGACGGGCCCTCGCTATAAAAACAAAACACGTCTGACTTACATCTCTGAAAATTCAAACACTTGCGGCTGAAATGAAGGGGATTTACCAGGCTTTTGTGAATGTCAAAACTATTTTATCACTGTAGTATTTCACTAAGTATCCCAAAACCTCTTCTGCAGTGTGGTGTCGCCGAGCTCCTTTGTTTATGGCAACACTGTGGATGCATCGCGATTCGTCCTGTTAGAAGACATGGAGTGCCAATTTCAACCACTGAATATAACTTTCCAGGTACCATTTCAGTACAGTTGTTTAAGAGTGTCCGTACCAGTCACAGACCATTTTGTTGTCACGATAACACATTTAGCAGTGCGAGATATTGCTGCATCCAAATATTACAATAAAGGATCATATTGAAACTGCTTTATTGACACAATAACTCCAAAGCCAAAGCTGAATGAAACACATTAGTCTGTAATTCGTCATGAAAGTGATTTATCCCACCCTCTACAGCACAAATTACACAAAAATACAAAAAATATCCCCACTATTGCAAAGAAAATGTGCAAACAATAAACATTTAGCCTCAAAAAATATATTTCCAGCTTTTTTTAATTTAAGTTGATTTATTGTGACAGGCCTACTTCTTGTCTTTTGTGTTTTATAAATGTATTCAATTATGTACTGTTCTTAAAAAAAGGTATATCAACAAATTAAATTATAAAACTAAATTATAGGAGTAAATGTATCTTTGTTATGTGCTACTGATTGACGTATAGAAATCCTGGATCTGTTGAACTTTACAAAACTGAACATAATAACCCACTTGAATGTGTAATTTGGGCTCAAACTGCTCTTACCGTGTTGCTCCTTCAATATTAAAACTTGTTTTCTTGACTTTTCTTGCTTCATGTTCTTCCAGGCCATAAACAACGGGCCCAGTCGCCTTCCCGGCTCCACTGTGGACATCCGGATACCCAACCGTCTGGCTGGCAACGGCGCAGACATGTTCCACATCGTCGAGACACAGGTGCGTGCCCACAGTACTCTTTATTTACTGAGTCCAAATCATTATTTATGAGTTTATTCACCTGCGGACACTTTTTGGCCCAAGATTGTGTCTGGTCTGTCTCCCCTTATTCACTTCAGCCGCCCGAATTCACCTTTGAGGATAATGGTATGCTCAGAAAACTGCTAAAATTGTGTTTCATGGCATGGGCAATTTGCGTAGCGGGGGCCAGTGAAATGTTGCGGAGGCCAGTGAAATGTTGACGTATAGCTACTGGAGCTCACCTCGTCATTTTGTTTCACAGCATTTTACATTTAGATAAGGCAATGCAATACTCCCAGTGCGTTATACTTGTTTGCCTAACCCTTGGGTTGCTCCCGTCAAATAGGTTGGAGCTCAGACTGTTAATTGTATTTGCTGTGAATGGAAAGGTGGAAGTGACTGTATCTCAGCCTCCCTCAAAAAAAACCCATCTGGACTCACTTTGAGGGGATCAGACGGCTTGCACGAATGGGAAAGGGACACCTGTAGAGCTGCTACTGCTGCGTACCATCCCGTGCTGGAACCACACATCACAAAGACTGTTAATGTTTTGTCTAGAGTGACATATTGGACACATATTTAAGCAGATATTCTTACATTAAATAGTGAGTTAAGTCAGAGTGGATATGATTTACTGCACAAGCCAAAAGCAATAACAAATGTTGGAACTGTATTTTATTTAAATGCAACGAGCAACCAAACAAAAACATATTCGTCATGGAAGCTTGGATGGTTCTTTAAAACACATATTTGATGACCATTATCTACAGTAATTAGAGCGATAAACCATTCAATAATTTGGTATTTTCAGACAAAAACTAAATCATATCAAGGAATGGGGGAAGAAACACAAACGTCCTTTATAATTTAATATTTTTTCACTTGTAGATTATAGTAGAAAGAGGAACCAAAACAAATACTTAAGTTAGACTACTTTCAGTGTACTCAAGCAGGAGTAAAAGTATGGACTCTGAAATCTACTCAGACAAGTACAATTTTAAAGTAAATGTCTGGGAATTAGTAATATTTTAAGATCTTTTTCACTCTGCTAAATACAGCTTGAATGCATTCTGTTTAAATAACTTTTTACCCAGTGACCGGTCATGTTAGGAATCGGGCTTGTTCAAGCATCTGGTGCAGAAGCTTTTATTTGTTTTGGACATTTCTGTCAAAGCAGGACATGAGCTAGCTCTGCAGTAAAAGTCCGTAGGATGACCACACAAGAGGGTGGCAGCCTGGCAGACAATGAAGAGAGATATTTCCCCCATGCAGAGCTACGGGACAGCCTGAAGAGGAAAGGGGAAAGACTCCCTGGAGAAAAGGACGTAAAACAGACACCTCTAAATCACTCCATATGGGGAAGGGGACGGGGAGGGGCAGCACCTTTCAGCTGGGTAGACCTTCCTGTCATCACTGGAATGATAATGGGTTTAGGCCACTTTAGGTGACGAGACTGCTTATGTGCACATTTTCACTTTCAAATTGAAACTAGGCGATTTAAGGCGTTGTGCGTTTGCTTTGGCCTCGACCGTTTGTCGAATGCCGTTGTGTTTTATGAGGGATTTATTAACACCTGAAAATGGCTGCACAACAAATCTAGTACAAATAACATCAACTGAAACTGAACTGTGCTGTCTAATAAAGCCTTCATTATGTGGATTATCATGTACCGTATTTAATTTGCCTGATATTTCTTTAGGTAGCAGAAGGCAGAGGGAATTGTACCCCCCACAGAAACCCCACACCCTGCACCATCCCACAAGACAGAGAGAGCCTCTTCCACTCGATATTTGCTTTCTTCACCAAATCCGGTCGTAAAGTCCTGGTAAGTATTCAAGACGATACTCTACACTTTACGTAATAAATGTTGCAAAAGTCCAAATTGATCAACTGCTCCACTTCCTTCCTCGTGTAACAGGATTGTGACAGACCCGGACGAGCCTGTATGACTATTACATGCACGCTTGGCCCAATGATGAAAGAGGAAATATTAAATATAGACTTAAAACTTCTACTCAACACTGAAATATTAAAAAGGGTAACTACTGTATTTCAATATCGCTGTAATTAAAAGTTTTGTTTGTTAGTTGTTTTCGTGCTTTGACTCATCCCTGCACATCTCGCCTACAGGACAGCTCCTCTGTGATCCAGTTTGTGACGAGGGGCAGCGTTCAAATCAGCGACAGGGCTGTGGAGGTGGAGGTGCCAAAGGGGCTGCCAGAGGAGATATCAGTAAGTATATCATTCATTAATAGTTCTTTTAACAAATCAACGTCAGTCGTGGTTGAGGTTATCGTTTTTATCTCTTGAGCTAGAGTCCAAGTCCTGTGTGTTCTTTCCACCCAAAACATGCCTTTATTTGGACTAACTCATTTTACTACAAAACTATTTTACCAGTGGATATCCAGTGGTGACCCAAAAATCCAACCTGAGAAGCTACTGTTTTTATAAAGAAAAAGGTTATAGAGCATTCATTCATCATCGTATAATACTTAGTAGAAGCAGTTATCAAGCTATTCATTTGTTATTAAAGCAGTCTAGTTTTTACATCTTTTAGGAACTCTTGAGGACCCCTTGAGAATCTTTGAAAGCACAAACTTGATTCCTGAACAAAATAAATCCAATAGAAAGACTTGTGACCGTCCCACACTGGGTCGTTAGTATACATTTCATAAAGGCAGCAAAAGATACAAAGTGAAATGTGTTGATGACCCAAAGGAAAGTGTCCTCTGATGTGTCCGCTGTTGTTCCTTTTACAAAGACGTGAGTGCGCAGAACAGCTGTGTCCAGTGGGTTTGTGCTCCTTTGAGTTTGGGTCCTCAGCTGCGCCCAAGGACACTCCCCATCTCTCTCGCTCTCTCTACTGTTGCTCGCTGAGTGATTGAAAAGCCCTCTAGATCAAATGTGATGATGGTGGCGAGCGCTGCAGATCTATCATGTGATTAGAGCAGTCAGTGGGCCACAGCCTCGTGACCCTGAGGCTTGACGTTCGGAAAATTGCTGCGTAGACGAGCGTAGCGTCCCATTCTTTCAGCGCTTTTCCAATGCGCTCGTTCCAGTAGCTATTGCTCCCACAGGCTCCAGAACACACAGTTAGCTTGTTCCACAGGAGCCTCTGACTGACTTCATACACTGCTCACTGCAATCTGTGCTAACTTTGTGATTTCTACAACAAGTACTTCCATTTCCATTCAAGTATTCAATAACTCATCATACTTTGTGCGTTGTGCGTTGTCTGTTTTGAAATGTACTCCTGTTTTAATCACCTGCAATTATTTTATTTTATTTTACTTCAATACAAATATGTAAATGTTTTTATGATGTTGGCTGCAGTGTACTTAGGTCCTGTTCACCCTTGAAAAAGAGATTTAGATTTCAATGGGTCATAATCATAATGCACTGGATTTATAAAGTGCCTTTCAAGACATCCAAAGCGCTTTATTGCATTAGTAATTCGCTCCGCACTTGATGGTTTGATTATATACTGTAAATGCAAGATAGATACTTTTAATGCTATACCATGCAAATAAATTACATGTTCATGTTGAAAAATCCCACCAGAAAAATGATATAATGCATAACAGACATACGCAAAATGGAAAAAATAACCTCAGGACTCAAATTGAAAATAGACAAAATAAAAAAACAATGGACAAAATGGGACAAATATTCTGAACTTAAAATGCTCTAATTCTTCTCCTTTTTTCTCCTTTTTTTTTCTTTAATTCCTTTACTTACTTTATGTTCTCCCTCATCCAGCTCGTTCTCTGCATTATGTTTTTTTTTATGTGTTTTTTTGGTTGTTGTGTGTTGTTGCTCGGTTGTTTTTGTTGTTCCTATGTTCTAATAAAAAATTGCAAAAAAAAAGAAAAAGTTATACAATGCACCTTTTAAACTATCTAGTGTACATTCAACTTCATTACATGCAGTAACTGTTACAAAACTAAAACTTGTGAAATGATTATTACTTCTAAGTTATAGCTACTGTCTCCATTCTGTCATACCACCATTCTGTCATCACTGCTCAAGCCTCAGTAAACACGGTTACCTTGTCCCATCGGAGCAGTACTGACTCTTGATTTGCGGTCTCCTCTTGAACTCAGCGTGCAACCCGTCGACTCAGCACAGTTTTTACCCCCCTGCCATGTAAACAAGCCCCTCTGTCGGTATGCGAGTGTGCTGTGTCCCTAATATTAGTCGCTATGTTGAATGAATTTAGCACATTCCCACAATCTGCACTTGTCAATATGAGAGTCAAAGTGCAACGACCATTTGAGCTCTCATGTGTTTTCTGTACGCAAGTGCTTTGGCATGTAGTCCAGCATGTGCCGCGGGAGGGGAGGGCAAAGACAGGGGGGCTGTTAATGTGGGAAAGAATTCAACAAAGAGATTAATGCGCTCTTGTCCGCTCGGTTTTGTTTTTTACAGTTGGTGTTGCATGCCACATTTGTGTTGCAGCGGCGTCATTCCAGGAATGTCTGTCTTCATTAACCTCCATTTTGTTTAGCTTGTTTGTTGAAAAAGAAAAAAAAAAGAAAAATGTGTGCAGTAAATGTGTGAGTTATATACATATATATGCACATTGCAGTTCGTTTTCTGGTTTTTTTCTGAGTTTACTTTGCTCATAAGCCTAAAGGCCACTTTTGTTTTCACCACCTGCCAGAATGTTCCACAGTATGGCTTTAAACTTTGCAATCTTGAATTCGATGCACATTTAAAATGCCATTCCAGCCCAAATCAGTGTATTTTCACAGTAAATGCACATAAATAAATTATACTGTAAGAATATCTAGTTTCACTCCCACTTCTTTGTGTGTTAATCGATATTAAACACGTTTAAGCTCAACACCAGCTGAGTGTCCAGTCTTCTGCTCTCCATTTAAGGCCAGACGCGCACTTTGCAGTGGTCAGGAGTAATGATATAATAATATCTCTCAAACACCTTTAATTGAATGACAATCAGTCCAAGTAATAGTGATGGAAGTGAACCATGTACTGAAGTATCAAATGGCTCAAAGCAAGTTTCCTTCAAGCTTAACGCCAGCATGATCAAAGAACCGCCATGAATTCAAATTATGTGAGCGTTTACTAGTTTTCACAGAGTTCCCATTGTTATAATTGGCATCATTTTAGTCAGTAAGTGCTGTTTCGTTTGAATGGATAATAAAATAATGTTTCTGTATTTGCAACTATATTTATTGAACTTAAATTACAAACACATTTTCCTGTATTTCTCATAAATGCCCTCATTTGCGCTGATGAGTTGGAGTAAGTACATTGGCTTACAAACACTGATTTAAAAGCAGGAGGAATACACATGTAAAGGGGAGTGAAATTATAAATGACCAGTTTATTGCAATCTGCTGTAACTCATGAATAAATGTTAGTTTGAAAAGGGTTCGTCTGCCATATCGTTATGGCTTTTTAAATTCAAATAAACAAATCCATTGCAAATGTAGCCAAAGTTGTTTACTGTTTGTCCAGCTCAAATGGTCGGCGCCGGTGGTTTGTTGCCTGCGGAGCCAAAGGTCAGGCTGACCATGACCTTGTCCTAAATGTTTCCCAAAATAAAAATAGTTCACTTTTAAAATGCACAAGTACTAATCGATATATATATAAAAAGAAAGTTTCAGATGGCATTTGGTTGGTATTTAGTTTTCATTTGCATCGTGTTACAGAACTTGAAGAGCCAACGTTTTGGTCCAGGCACGCTTCATGTCCACTTTAGTAACTTTTTTGCTGAAATATAATTATAATCCTGTAGTTGACGGACAACAATATCACAGTAAATTAAGCGATACAGAGTCCTTGGGCAAAAACACATCTCTATTGCCTTACATGGAAACATAATGACAGTACTATTATGTTGTGTGGAAATTACATTCTATTGTCTAAAAAGGAGTGTTTTTATTATCCTTGTGCGATCGAAATTGGTATCGAGCCTTTTCCTTAGTATCGGAATAGAGTTTGACATTTTAGTATCGCGAAAACACTGTATATACTGTATCTAACAACACTGTATCTTCATGTAGGCCTTCTTTTCCCTGAAATCCCTGTGATTAGATTAAAAGTTACAATATGTCTTCCATTAAAGTTGCTCTCCATTGCGTCAGCAGCCTTCCCTCTCCCTGTGTGTTGTGTGTTTTGTATTGAGGCGTGACTCACACACTGACTCAGGCCTTTGTGTTGTAGCTGATCTTCGAGGCGTTGCACAGTCAGGAGCCCCGGGGTTACGTGGTGGGCTGGATCATCGCCATCAGCCTGCTGGTGGGGATCCTCATCTTTCTGCTGCTCGCCGTGCTGCTCTGGAAGGTACAATCTGTCATCTGCTCACTTCATCCGCACACGAAACCTCTGCATCAGCGCTTTTCCGTCACTTTAGTATGAGCTGCAGACCAGTCCAAACAACAGTGTGATTACAGACTGTACTGTTTATAACCAGCCTTCCCATCCCAATCCTCAAAATAGTTTCATCCCATTTTAATGCCGAGTTATAATGCATCTGATTTGTTTAAAGAAATAAGAGTTTTCTTAATTTTGACCGAATCAAAAGAAAATGTATGAAAAAGTCATGTGGTTCAAATGTTGCTCTCTTACATCCACTGAAATATAAATAGGAGCTTACAGTGAATACGTAAGAAAAAAATGGGGATTTTAAGTGATGAAACACCATATGTTTTAGAGAAACTGCTGTATAAGTCGACTCTTAGAGTAAATACATGCTTTTTCCAAGATGCCAAGATTTTTCGGTTAGTCAAGAATTGTGATTAGTCAGTTGTAGAAAAAGATTCAGTTGTAGTCATCTGGACTCTGTTTTAGAAAAACAAAACGTTTCGACTCTCATCCAAGAGTCATTCTCAATCTGTGAAACAAGTCTGAGAAGAATTGAGAATGACTCTTGGATGAGAGTCGAAACGTTTTGTTTTTCTAAAACAGAGTCCAGATGACTACAACTGAATCTTTTTCTACATTGGAACACTCCTGGACGAATGAGGGATTACACCGACGTGATTAGTCAGGTTACAATATCACTAGAATCGAATTAAAACTATACTAGAATAGAACAAAATATAAAAATTCTGGCAAAATTAGGTCTTTTCAGTTTAATTTGTGGTCCAAAACTATACATCTACATGTAAATGACTTTTTTTTTTTTTTTTAATCTGGCTGTTTTTACATTGATGAACAGTAGAGTGTATGTGTAACGACGGGAAAGAAAGGAAATGAAAAGGTTTCACAGTTGTTTGGTCATGATCTCAGTAATTGTGAATAATCGTTAAATCCCGTTGATTTTCTTACAAAAACTCAGTTTCTTTTGCCTCACAATAACCAATATTGTGACATCCTTACTTAGAACAGAGTGATGATAAGTCATGAAACACCAAACATTTTCAAGCTGTACAGAAGTGAATTCAAGTAGCCAGTAAAAGTGCACTTCTGAGGCCCCTTTTGTTTGATTTTATTTTCTGTACATCACAAATGTGCGATGAGCAGCACTTCAAATCTTTCGTTTGTAGTTGTGATTGTATTGAAGTTGGCCTCTCTTTAATGTAAGTCTTCATTAAAAATATCACACTGGTTAGGTTTAATCCCCGTCAACCCTTTTCTAAATGTACAACGTTGTTCAAATCTATGCGCTGAACATAAATAGCAGAATGAAATACTTAGTACTTTAACTTTTATCTATTATGAGTAGTGGAAGTTATTTGATGCTCTACAGCTCAAATCTTATCATACTACGAAAAAAATAACAAAAGATTCCTCACTAGTGCAAAGAAAGAGGTACCCACAGTAAATATTAACCCTGAATAATATATATTTATTGAAAGATATAGTTAATTATTGTGACAGGCCTAGTCAGGTCAAGCATTTTCAGTCCCGAAACCCCTTGAACAAACTACAGTGCAGACTTTATGAGACTTTTTATCTATACTAGTCTATAGTTAAAGTAGGGTAGTAAAAGTATATGTAGTCATGTCTACTTCCACTCACGGTAGTGTCCGGCTGTATTGGGACAGCTGGATGTCACACAGAGAGTGGGCGGGGCATAAACAGCCATGAAAAGGACAATTCTCACGGCGGACAATAATTCGCACCATAACACTCACATGAAAGAGCCGCTCCAAAGGGGAAACGTCATTACGCTGATGTCCAGGGACGCGGTCGGCACAGAACTCCTTTTCTTTCGCCGATGCTCCACTTTCCGCCGGGAATACCACGACTAAACCCTGGAATGTTGGTCCTGGGATAGATTTCCCTCAGTTCCCCGGGTCTCTCGGATCCTGCCAAAATAAACGGCACTTACAAGAGCAGCACATGTCCTGTATTGCTCAGCGCAGGAAATGCCTGAGGAGAGCGCAGTTCTGTATCAATAAGCTGTATTAGTCAAAGGCAGATAAATGAACGGCGTCGTGGTGAGAGCGGCATCACCCCTGCGCCTGCCGCTCCACAGGATCACAGCTCTGAATAAGGTGCCGTATTACAGTCCTCAAGAAACACCGCGTTTTCAGTCAAACGCTGAAAATGTTGATGGTTCGATGCGATTTAATCCATCAACTTTACATTGGACAGCACCTTGCAAAACAACTGAGTAGTTATAAAAGCGTACAGTATATTTTAAACACGCTCCCTCATTTATCTGGTATACTGCTACCACTACTACTTCAACTACACCTAATACTTCTACTACTTCAACTACTGTCCCAAGCTTGGTCCAACCCATTTTCTCCCATGATCATAAGTTAAAAAGTAGTATTTCTCTTGTTTGGGGTATATTTTGACCACCTTAAAGTAAGCCTGTTGATGGAACAAGCATAATATATCTTGTTTTACTTAAAATGAGAAAAAAAAAAATAATAATAATAATAAATAAATGCTACTGAAATAATAACAAAACTTACATTCTCTATTGGCAAATCCTATTTTAAGAAAGTCGAAATATACACAAATCAAAATAAATACTACTTAATTCAATCACTTTTTAATTCATTGTCTTAATAAGACAATTTTTCCAGTGCAACAATTAATCTGAATAATCATGACTAACTGACTGTTAAAGTTATTGTTGTCTAGTTTGGTAATAATAGGTAATGATCATCTAGAACAAGGGTTTGCAAACTTTTCAGGCTAAGACCCCCAAAATAACCCTGGGAGCGGCTGCTGAATGAAATCAACATCTGGGACAATTTCAGCTTGGAAAACATTTTTAATCATTTTACTTGTATTCATTTGAATCAGAATCAGAATCAGAAAAGGTTTATTGCTCATTGTCAATGAACATTATTCACAAACATAGGAACAATTTAAACAATAATACACTTTATTTGTAAATATTCTCAATCTTGAAGCCCTCAGTCAGCATCTTTTATCTACCCTTTTACCTTTGCAGCCTTAGTACTAAAGTAGAAGTAGTACATTTTGTTACATTTTCTTGTTGTTTTTCTCTGCTGATATTTGCAAACAGACTTCAAAACCTGAACTTTGAATGACCTGTAAAGAGGTGGTGTATATGACTTATGTTCCCTGTGTGGCACATCCAATAGGAGCCACAGGAGAATCCCACCTGTTGCATTATCAATCTCTAGTGGCTTCGGTTTAAAGGTTCACTAAAATAAAATAATATTAATATACTTTCTGTGCAGTCTTGTAGTGCGGCGTATTGTCCAAGTGATTCGTCATTAATGATGTGTTGATCTTGTGAAACCACTGGTATGGCCTCAGACACACTTTGCTCATATTGTTATCCTTTTTTTTTTCTTTTTTTTTGGCAGCTGGGCTTTTTTAGACGACGCTATAGAGAAATCATTGAAGCTGAGAAGAACAGGAAGGACAGTGACGAAAGCTGGGACTGGATGGAGAAGAATCACTGAGACTTGTGGACTACAGATTGGGTCGAGAAGGATCCAATGGCATCGGGTCTCACAGCCCAGCGTCCCCCTGGAGTCTTCCATATGTGGAAGAGAGGAATTTCTCCATATTTTTTGGAGGCTTTGTATTATTTTCTTTGGAGCGGTGGTGGGGGTCCAGGAAAAAGACTTCTGAGGTGACAGTGCGTGGCTTGCCAAAGAGGACACTTAAAAGCTGAAATATCTCCATGAACGGCAACAGGAGAGTCAGAGCCGGGACGTCCTGAACCGAGATGTGGGAAACGGCTTGATGTAATGGACAACAATACCCTCAGGGCTGTGTGACAGAGCAATTTTATTTTTATACGTTCACTTAAAAGCCATATTTTGCAAAAGAGGGATTCGAGAGGAGTTGGCAAACGTACCCTGTCACTGGTATGTTTTTCTAGCACTGATGTTTGATAAAATGGCTCATAGCTTTACTTTTTGCCAAAGATATGTCCTGTACAGTGTATGATTGAGGCCGTTTGTATATTCAGACATTTCCGGGAGCGTGCGATGGTATCTTCCCTGTATCATTTCCTGCCTGTGCGTATCTTGTTTTAACTCATCTGTTCAATTCCCCACTGCTTAAAGCTAATTCTGTGTTTTCACTCTCGTTGCTATTGAAACATCATGTCCTTATGTCATCAGAAGAACTCCCAGTAAACAAGAAACAAAGAAAAAAACTGTCAAGATGTGGTAATTAAGTCGACACTGTGTAGTTTCTGTTAACGCTTGAGTCACCGCGCTCATGGTTACGCTCACACTTCATAAGCAGAGACATGCTTTTCAATTTAAACCACAAAAGCTGCCATTCTTTGCACTGGTGATGTGACTTTTCGGAAGAATTCTCTTGGTCATGGTTTTGGTTAAGGTTTAAAGCTGACAGAATGATAAAAAAAATAAAACAACAAGCTTAACAGATTCCAGTTTGAAACGGTTCATGTTTTTAATCAGGGAGCAAATCCAAAGATGATGAGAATAATCGCTGCTGTTTGCTGCTTTTGTTACTTATCTGAAAACAATTCTTCTACCGACACAGAATATTGAGTGGAAAATGATGATTACCTAATAAAGACTAAATCTGAACTAACACAGTTTGTTTAATTAAATAAAACTTGGACAAAACCGGGACTGGAAAATGGTAAAGCAGCGATCAAATTTACTAGCCACAATCGAACCTATACAAAACCAGATCTACCAAATTCCAAGCCAGGTCTAAAGCTGGACTCAACACAGCCTCGATCAGGACCAAGCAGTGATTGGTCTGGTCAAAATTACATTCATCTACTTGACCATTAAGTAAAATACAGTTATTTTTCTTGCACAAAATTCCATGAAAGAATGTACAGTTACAGTGGCAATGTTTACTGTACATGCAACCCAAAATCTGAATATAATCTGATTTCTGGACCTTTGAGGTTTTCTGATTAGAGCAACTTTGATCAGAAGGAAAACAGTTTACTGGCTTCAGGTCTTGCTGTTTACAATTCATATGAAGTACAGCTCGTACAACTCTGAGGACAGATGCCGTACTGTGGAATATTCCATGCAAAGAAATGACATCTCTTCAAGAAAAGTTAGATAGTGCACCTGAATAGCAAAGCAAATTACCGCCTCCATTTGTACCTGCCCCTCAATTTGAGAACCTTTATTCCAGGAAATGATTCAGTGACAGGACTGATCTAGATTTATCCGAAAGCCATCCCAGACCTCCTAAAGGCACAATTGAATTTAACTATTATGTTATTACGTTTAACAATGAAATACGAGACCTTGCATTACTCTGGTAACGGATGAAAGCATGTTTGAGGAGTCTTACCTACAGCCATTTATTGGGGCCCTTTTGGACTGAGTAAGGTCCTAAAAATAGGCAAGAATGAACTGCGCTCAATCACGACATATAAACGACCTCACTGGGGAGAGCTTATTTTAGTCAACATGAAGGAATGCTTTAGCTCTGGCTCTAATAAAGTCCAAAATGGATCTGATTCTACGCCACACTCCTCCACAGAAGGGGGCCCCTATTGCGAAACATTGCATTGACAATCCCACAGTAGAGGAAAAGGTGTTTTTTATGTATGCATGATGAAGAATGGCCTAAGGGATAGATTGTATTTTGTTATATTTGTTTAGATTTTACAAAAATATTAGGAGCTGTTGCATTACGAGAGATGAAATGTGCAATGCCGAGGATTTGTTTTTTCTTCAAGTCACTTTAGTTAGCTTTTTCTATTGTTCTGTCAATAGATTCACTCTTATAATAACAAATGTTTCCTCTGGTATTATATACTGTACACACCAAACTCATGTTAAAGCTTAATGCAGAGAATCCAACACTTGATTTTTGTTGTTTTGCTAACTGTGATAGACATAATTTTGTTTGTGAATGTTTGTAAATTGTCACACATTTTTCCCACTTTTGATGTTTGGTTTAAGTTTGGCTCCGAGTATACTACTGTCACTGAGTATAAATTCCATTATAGTTTGCTGTATGTTTGATGTTCAAAACTGTTTTGTTTCAAAGCTGTATATTTATCTGTTGATAAAATTATAGAGTGAATTTCTACTGCACTTGTCTTGATTGCTAGTGAAATTGAGATTGATAGATTATAAGGCGAGTGGTGCCCTCTATTGGCTGACGTGCAGACTTGTCAGCGTTGCCTTTGGGGATCAATTCAAACAAACTGCATCAAACTTAAAAATGCATTAACACAAAAAGGCATTACAACATGGCCCAAATTAGAAAACTACAGGCTGAAATCCCTATTAAATTTGTCATTCATTGTAGAACTATATCGTCTTGATTAAAACTATAATCAAGACAATGATTGGACATTACATTAAGAAAATAAATAAACTTATCTTTATTTTGTTTAGCCTAGAGCAGGCATGTCCAAACTACAGCCCGGGCAAATGCGGCCCTCAGACCAATTTTTTTTGGCCCTCTGGCTTCCTGCTAAGTTGGTCCATACAACAAAAAGTACAACACTTCTTACTGTAAAATTGGAAAAATTCAAGCATTATGAATTTATTCCAACCTAATTTTAATGTTTCAAGCCTTATTAAAGGTGTTGAGGCTCATCAAAACAATGTCAAATGCTAAATTTCGAATGATTCACCTCGTTGTCGGGTGTCTGTGGCCCTCTGCTCCGTATAAGTTTCAAAATGCGGCCCTCAGTGAAAAAAAATGTTCTCAATGTTTGAAAAGGGTCAAGCCTATAAGCATTTGAGTGCGAGACCAACGTGTGACCATCTCCTGAGGGGTGGTCCTAATCTTCAAGGTGAACTTGAATGTTAAGAATCACATAAATAAATATATCCATCCCCTTCCGAGGGGCTCTGAGCAGGGGCTCCCAGACTTCCCACACCCCAGACACTTCCCCATACCGGTGGAACTTGCCCGTACACCTCCCCAGGGAGGAGGCATTAGGAACAGACGCCCAAGCCACCTCAGCTGGCTCCCCTCGACGTGGAGGAGCAACAGCTCTACTCCAAGCTCCTCCCTTGTGAGTGCTCACCCTATTACTAAGGGAGCGCCCAGCCACCCTGCAGAGGATACTCATTTCGACCGCTTGTATCCGCGATCTTGTCCTTTTGGTCATTACCCACAGCTCATGACCATAGGTGACTTTTTTGCTCTTATTTCAAGTACAGTAGTTTTTTTGTGGTAATATCAAGACAAGATATTTCCTGCTTGTTCCATTGTTTCAACACAGTCAAAATATACTCAAACAAGATTAATACTACTTATTTCAAGTAGTTATTATGAACTTATTTCATTTAAGTTTTTTCCCCCCATTAAAAAGTAGTGAAGCAGTTCCAGATGAGCTGTCACCACCACAACGGTCAGATCATCCTTCATGTCTGAAATACAACGTCTCTGAGTAGAAAAGCTTAGATTTGAGCTTGTCTGTTTCATTATCATAATTGTTAGGCACACATTGGTCTCTTATGCTGAATACCTATCATGTGACACTAGTTGCTATGACTCCTCCAGACCCTTTGTCAAGCTTCATCAATAATTGATATAGACTACACTCTGAGAATACGCAGCAGTGAGAGCGGCGGTTTCTTCAGATAAACCTTGCTCTTGCATCATGTCCACGCTGCTGGATCACGGGTGTATTCGGACCACGGCCGTGGAGCAGGTCGTGGCACCAATGGCCAGTCACTTGTGTCATTTGGTGCTGCTGTGTGACGGGGCAGACGAGCCAGAACAGTTTCTGCAGCTAGAGGGCACTGCTGAGGCTGTGGCCAGGGCAACGAACAACTTGGCATCAGTGGCTTATAGGTAAGACTTCATTTGGGATAGAATTGTTGTCACGATGCAAACTTGATTTTGATATGAAGGAATTGACTTGATACTCTATACCACAATGATAATAAAAAACACTCTTTTTAGACAACAGACCTTTTCCAAACACAAAATAATATAATATTTTCTTTATCTAGATTCACTACTGATAAAGCTCAAGATCTTTCTAAATCCGTTCAAGAAACCTCACATTTTGTCTGTTTTTAGTACTGATTCTTGTTCATGTGTTTCCACTTTAATTTAGAGCAGGGCTGTCCAAACTTTTTTCACCGAGGGCCGCATTTTGAAACTTATCCGGAGCAGAGGGCCATAGACAACCCAACAATGAAGTGAATCATTTGAAATGTTGCATTTGACGTAGTTTCGATGGGCCTCCACACCTTTAATAAGACTTGGAACATTAATATTACGTGGGTATAATATCAAAATGCTTGAATTATTCCAATTTTACACTAAAAAGTACTACTTTTTGTTCTTTGGACCAACTTAACAGGACTTAACAGGAGCCAACAAAAATTGGTCTGTGGGCCACATTTGGCCCCCGGGCCGTAGTTTGGACATGCCTGATTTAGAGTAAGTGTTTTGTGTGAATGTTACTCAAGACAGGCCGAGGAGACCCAGGATGAGGTTTTGCAGATGGAGATGTCCTCGCTGGTGGAGTCACTCACTGTGTCCGGACAAGCACGTGCTGCTGGCCGCTCAGAAGCTCAACATCCAGCCCAGTGAGATGGAGCACCGAGAGGAGCTCATCACAGCCACGCAAAATGTCTTCCTGGGAGTGGTCAAAGTACAACATGTTTTCAAATCAGTCAATTTTAGTGTGAGCATGAAGAAAAGTACTACGATAGAATAATGCGAATAGATGCGTTTAGTTTCACAGTCGCATATTTTAAGCCGTAAAGTAGATCCGTCTGTTTAACATCAAGTCAAAATGCTAAGAGTAAAGTTACCTCCAAATTTCTTTTCAGTTATTTAGGTTTAGATGTAAGCTCTTGTTCCCATCACTGCTAATGTTTGTTTTCATTTCCATCAAGTTCTCTGGGTTATTACACATATTCAAGAGCACAATATGTATATAAAGTGTGTAAAGACTTACTGTTCATACAACATCATATTCCATCTCTCAAGCAACAGTTTATAGACTCAAAGTGTTTATGGAAGAAGCTCCCTAAAGGCCCCAAAAGAGATGAGGATTTTGTATTTGTAGAGCACACGTACATTTTGAGATAAACGTTTATATTTATACGACTATCAGACATTGTCCTGGTGTAGTGCCACTGTTCTATTGCTTATGAGTTGTGACTGTGGAATATTATAACTGGAAGAGATTTAAACGTTTACAGACAGAAGCGAGGTGCGATTCTTTACTTGGCACCTGCAGATGCAAGCAGAGGCAACTAAAGACATTTGTAGAAGTGTTGCACAGGCTGCATTGAATGGATTCACATTTATCTTGGTTTGGTCCTGGTTTGGCCCATGTTTAGTCTTGATGTAGATCTTATTAGGTTCTCGTCCAGTCCTGGTTTAGTCCTGGTCTAGTCCAAGTTTCGTTCCAGGTTAAGAAAATGTTAGTTGACAGCGGGAATAGAGAGCCTATTAAAGGTTTCTGGGGTTTTTAGGACTTCATTATTCAAAAGATGTCTGATGTTATTGTGTTTTGCAATGTTGCTAGATTTTCATCGCTAACATTTAGGAATGGGCGATATTGACACAAAACGTATATCTCGATATTAGAGAATCCCGATAACTATACTCAAACAATAGCCAATTATGTCAATTCAACATAACTGTGTTAAAACTAATCTTAATAGAGTATTAGATGAGGTTTTGTTATCAGACAAATGTAAAAAGTCAGAAATACCTTCTACCCTTACTTTTAAAGATTACAACATCACTTATTTAAAAATCGTTCTGCTCTTTTTGTATCATTTTTTGCTATAATCAATATACTCTATATATTCAAATCTTCAAAATAATATTCCCAATTTGATATAGAAATAGTAAACAAAAGAGCTGTGCTGGGTCACTGGTACCAGTGGGTAACTGGCAAATACATTTCTCACACTATAGCTTAAATCGATTTTTTTCATCTTCAAATTTCCATTGGTTTAACATTAGGCTACTTATTTGAGGTATGATGACTCAATCCTGATCTCTGTTGGTTGTGACAGATAGTTGGCAGGCTGTGATTGCTTAAACAGGTGATTTGTTTGTCAATAACCCCACTGCTTATATACTACATTATGTATTTGTACTTAAGGTCCTTCTTGTGAGCGATGACGCCACTGTGAGAAAAGTCCTCGCCGCTGCAGACCAGGTTTTGGAGATTTTGTCTGAACTTGGATCCTCTCCGGACATCAAGACCCTTCTCAGATCCTTCCAGTCCTTCTCCAAGGCTCTACTTGGCCTCAACAGTCTCACAGTGGACCGCGCCCACTCTTTACAAGACCCCAGGCAGAAACAGCAGCTGCTTGAGTCTCTGGAAACACTCAAAAGATGTATCTCCATGCTTCACACGGCAATGTGCACAACTATAAAACACCCCAGCGAGCGAACAGGCACAAGCGGCTAAAACTTATATTCTAGATAAAGTTCAGAACACAGTCAAAGATATAGTTTTTACACTAAAAAGTGATAGTTATATGGGGTCACTAGGCAATGGCGGATTTTACATTTGGAGAAGGGATGGTGTTCTGCAGCTTTTGGCCAACCCCTTGGAATTATCAGATCGAGACAGTGGTTTCGACAGCATGATAAAAGATATGGTTTTTCACTGTATGAGTGTCGCTAACTCCTCTCGAAGGGAGTTCCAACTGACAGTCGTGGGCCATTGCAAGCACATACTCAAATTCTGGTCGGATGTCAAAACACTGTCAAAATCAGATGATCTCGAAGAGCTGGAAGACATGTGCACTTTGTTGGAGGAGCAAATTAAACTGCTTGACAAGGCGGTAACAACTGCGGCGCTGTATCAAGTTTTAGACACATTCCTGACAGCTTCTTCAATGCACAATGAGCTTTTTGCCGTTCTAAACCAGGCCAATGAAACCAATTCCTCTACAGATGTCAACGATGTCTTAACGCTGGTTGAAGACTTCATTTCATTCACTGACAAAATAGTGCAGGTGGCCAACTTCGTCTCAGCTTTGGCCCACGACGCGAAGAGCTTGGAGAGAGTTGAGACGTCCATAGCGTGTCTAACGAGAATTAGGGAGCGGATATTACCTCTGTCACTCGAACTAGAAGACAATGCCGTCCAAACTATTCAAAAGCTTGTCGAAAACTGCCAGAAATGGGAAGAGGAGACGAGCCAGCTTCAAGACGCCTTCAGCTGCATTATGAGCGTCCAGGAGTTTACTAGCATAAGCATTAGTGAGATGGTTGTTGAGAGACATGGTTGTGACACAGCATATAGAGAGCAAAATACTGACAAGTTTAAGGAACATGCGAACAATCTTGTTAGCCACATGAAGCTAGTGATGCAAGCAGCAAGAAGACACCTGGACAGAAGCGATGATCCTATCTATAGAAATGGTCTTTTGGTGTTGTTGAATCAAGTTCAATCATCTGTAACTAAAGTGAACGGGACAGTTAAAGATATGCTAGCAGGTCCAAGTCTAAATATTGAGGTTTATTCTAGCTTTTCGGACAGTGTTTCCATCGCGATACATGACTTCAAAGTTCTAAGAGAGGGGCTTGACGGTCAACAGCATCCGCACCTGCTCAGCCCCCTGCGGGAGAGGGCTCGTCAACTTGACACTTTACGATCCCCTTCTCCGGTTATGGACATCTGTGAAATCGTCAACAGTAATGACCATGTAGTGTGCGATTCCCCTGAACTTTTTGAGAGCTATCCTCACTCTGAACCCGAAGAAGAAGAAGAAGAAGAAGAAGAAGAAGACGATGAACTAGAGGTGACTACAGAGGAAGAAGTGCCTCGTAAATACATCAACGTAGATTTAGAGATGTCAAATGTCTCACGTGAGCCCAAAGTGGTTCTCAAGCCATCCGAATTCGACCTCCTGCCCCTCTTACATGAAGTTGTCACTGTGACTAAAGGGAAAGATGTGTCAACGTTAAACCAGGCTTGCACTAGTGTACTTGAGCTATCAAACTGCTATGCCCAAGCTGCAAAAGAAGCGTTACTTTTAGTTGATTCTGTTGATTGTCAGACTTTGGAGAGTTTTAAAGCCGAACTGGTATCGCTGACTCCAATGTTGGTCCAAACTGCGCAAGAAACAGCAATGAGTTCAGCCATGAGAACTGAAAGCATCTACAAACTCAGTACGCAATTTTCTGACCTTATCAATAATGTCCGTAAAGTCTTACTACCGGCAGCTGGACCATGGTACCACTCTTTCTTCAACATGCTCCGAGAAGATAGATCCAAAATGGCAGCCACAGTGTCCCAGCAACTCTCTGAAGTAATAACTTTATGTGGAGATGTCGTGCAACAGCTGACATCCTCTGATATAAAGTCACAAAGCGACGGGCAAGAGACTTTCGGAGTTTTGCACAATAAATTAAACAAGGCGCAAAACAATACGAGATATTTAGTTGATTTTTCCTCAATGCTTGAAGGTAGACAAGACCAGTTAGAAGGGCTATGCATCCTCTGGGGGCTATCCATTCAGATTGTACTACAATCCCTTGATAAGATTTTGGGAACAACAACCGCAATGAGTCAAGTTACTCTGCAAAAACAGCTGTCGGCGTTGTCCGAAAACTCCCTCAGAATCCAAGAGGCAGCGAGAATCACCAGTTTAAATTGTAAAAACGCCTATAAAGTCAAACAGTTTATAGGATACCAGGAAGAACTCAAAACAATTACAGAGGTCTATCTTCAAGTGGCAGATAACGTTGATGCAAAGCCCAGTGTAATTCAGCTTGCAAAATCAGAATTTCTAAAACGCAATCTTCTTGTCAAAATGAAAGCAGTTTGTTGTCAGTTGAACACAGCTAACGGTGATTATGGGAAAGCGCTTCAGAATATGGTCAACGTGGCATTCTTTGATGCCCAATATTTAAGAGAGGATGATGATAACAATTCATTTGAAAAGACGGCGGAAATACTAGCAGAAAGGATCAGCTCTGGGACCAAAAGTGTGGAAAATAGCTTGCATTTTATCCGAGATCCACGTTCCAGATCCAACCTCAGGTCTATCAACGAGCACCTGTCATTTCAGATTTCAGACATCATCAGCAGGGCTAGACTTGTAGTGGAGTCCAAGTACATTTGTGATACACTTGCTATTGAAGTTCAAATTCAGAGTTGGGCAGCTAAAGCCAACTTTGTGGTGGAAGAGATATGTAAACAAGACAGCATCAACCAAGGAACTAAAGACAGCATAAGAGCTGCTTTCCAAGGCCACGCACTGGTAAAAGTAGCTATCAAAGAGATCATACCTGAAATCCCACAGAAAATAAAAGAACCAGTGGAGTTTGCTATAGAAGCTGCTGCAACTGCTGCTGGTGGTGGGACGTCCAGGCAAGAAGACACTGTTGAGAAGTTGGACATTTCATTTCTCCCCATGTCTCCAGTGTTCACCTACAGCCCAGAACTACTGGAAAAAGACGTGAGCATTTCCATATCGTATGTAGCCTATGTCAAGTGTAACAACGTGATCATGATATTCAACATGACAGGTAAAGGTAAAATATGGGAATATGTAAAAGAAATCATCACAAATTCTATGTAGCAGGAATTGTTATTTGTTATTACTTGACTAACCGAAATTCAACTTAAATTTACCCATATCTTAACTTTAAACCTTCATCGATCTTATAGTAAAGGATTGTCCTCATGAGGGTGGATGGCGCCATATAGTGATAAATATCTGCCAACACATACAACCGTTTTAGTAATGTTTTGATCAGAGCTGGAAATTCATTGATAATGCACATGTTGTAAAAAAATAGATCTATTGTTTTCATCTTAATTAACCATTTTTGTTTCATTTCCGCCCAGGATGTAGCAGACTTTGGCATGCACAGAGAAGCCCCTTCACTCACGCACAGATCTCTTTTCCTTAAACAAGAATCTAACAACTGGGATCCAGAGGACAATAAGATCGTCCAGGTGACCAGAAAGATGGCTGACATCATTTGCCACATGACCCAATACCTGAAGAAGAAAGGCCCCATACCGGTAATGTCCACAAGAAGGCAATGAAGTCTCTTTTTAGCCTGTGTGGACATAATGCCTAATACTGAACATTATATATTCTAGAACAAAGATGCATTTGTAGCAGCAGCTAAAGATGTCATCTCCAACTGTGAGTCAGTGACACAGTTTATCAGTGTTATAGCCAATCACTGCCTCGATAAACAGTGCACCATCGAGCTGTCTCTAATAGTGGAGCAGATTCTAACCATCACCAACCAACTCAGCATCATCTCCAGGTAAGTTAACTTCCCTATGACAAACATGAACTTAATGAACATACAGAAGTACTTTCACTTAAGAATGTCTGGCAAAATGAGGAAAACATATTGATTCTGTGCAAAGAACGCTATATCTTTACTTACAACAACAGCAGTGCACGTATTACCTTTATTATTAGTAGTATTGCATTACTTCATAGATTTTGACTGAAAAATTGGAAATGAAAATATTCTCGAGGCTTCTACTGTTAGTTTCCTCTTTTATTATAGTAATATGTGCATTTTTACTAGTATTTTTGCACCAACTCTTTTTCATTAGTGTGAATGCTGTTACACCTGGCTCCAAATCATCTGATGAGATTCTGGTGAAGAATGCGCAAAATCTCCTTCAGACCGTCCTGAAGGGGGTCCATGCTGCAGAGTCGGCTTGCATCACTGTAAACTTCACATTCGACCACTTCTTGTATAGATTTATCTTTGTCACTTGAACTTAACAGTTTTCTCGCAGGGTTTGAAGCAGCCTGAACCAAACACTGAATGTGCAGAGGCCACAGCTCTGTGCTTCCAGTGGAGGAGGAACCTGGAAATGCACCGCGCTCAGCAGACGTCCAACCTGGAGACGGACGACCTGGGTTTGAGGAAGACCCCGGCCCACCATGAAGCCCCCAGCCTGGCCCCTGCTGTCAATGTGCAGGACAACTACAAGTGAAGGCAATGGATATGATTCTGTCTGTTGTAATACAAGAGTTAAAACAATGTAACATTTCTGATGGAACATTGTCTCCGTGAAGATGTATTTCTTGGTCTACAGTGAGTATCACGATAAATGTGTCTAGCTAGGTGTTTTAATTTTTTTTTCCCAAAGCTGTAGCATCTTCATAGAGACAATCCAGATGCCGAACCAGACACTCCACCAGAAAAGTGACATCATTTGACTTGTATGCACTAGAGCCATGGTTATCAAACGGTGGTGTTCTGTGCACATTGTAGCCCTCCTTTAGACTTGTACTTGTATACTGTTGATTACTGCTTTCTAAGGTAGACCTGCTGTGGTACTTTTGTAGATCTGTTTTGGATCTTGTTTAGATCTGGTTGTACTCGAGTATTTTGTTTTTGGTGTGAAAACACTAAAGAACTACTGTAGTCAAATGTAGCGGCTATAGTAAAGTGTTTTAAAATGATTCTCCTGTATTACTAATTCAAAACAACTGTGACTTTTACCGTTGTAGTATAATCTAACCACAATGTAGCCAGGAGTATGTACGAAATTCAGCTGTATTACACTTTTAATTTTTGTATGTTCAACTTGAATAATAATGTTTGCTATCACTGGTTACAGTTTATTTATTTAGATATACTGTATATAATCTGATTATTAGCCGATGTTTTGAGTTAAGAGTATTAAAACTATATGTAAATAGCAAACTCATCTGATTTTTTTCTTATCATAGTCCCTCTGATCACTCTTTGTGCTTTGCATGTCATTTAAAAAATCCTAAAAGTTAAGTAATAAGATAATAATCAGATTTTGGTGTGCATGTGGACATAGCCAGTAAAATGTCTTAAATTATGGTATAAAATAAATGGGTGAATACGTCTACATTTGTTACATTCATGCACACTGGACACATCTCTTTTGTTTATTTAAGTAAAACTGCCTTTCTTGGATTATCTACAGTATAACATAACTTTTTTCTTCTTTTTTTTTAATCACTGAAACAAGCAAAATGTTTAAAAATGCATTTGCGATCTTGTACTGCTTGAACAAAACTACAACACCCTGATCTGGATACAGTGACAATATGTGTGGTAGAAATAAGCATTTACAAAGTATTAAGAAAAACAATATAAAAGTACATATGGAGCTCATTATGTCCAAAGAGACAAAGAAAGGTCAGGGAACACAACAAAAGCACTTACAGAACGCATACAAAATGTAGATAATCCCATATGAAAATGGTGATATTTGATAGACACAACATACACAACAAAAGTATTCAGAATATAGAAACTGCTGTGTTTAAAACCTTGTGTCTCATGTCAGTGCAATGTTTTAAAATGACACATTATTTAATTTAACAACTGTTTTGATCCTATGGAGTCACCACTTGAACATTAGATTTGTGACAAAGCAAATTAACAACAAAACGTTATATAATTTCTGATACGGACACAAATTTAGTTTAAAAGACACTATAAAAATATCCCTTTCAAAAATGACAACACGCAAAATGAGGTACAAAAAAAAAAGTATAAAATGTTTCAAAATAAAAATACAAATTGTTTCCTGAACTATTCATCCGGGACACTCAAAAGTAATGGCAAAAACATCCGTCTGTTGTATTGGTCTATGATTTACCATTTAGACAATACCAAAGAGACAGACGCATCTCAATAAAATAAAATACTCTGAAACAGCACAAGTATTTCAGTAGTTCAATTCAGAACATGAAATTTAAAATGTATAATAAATATATCTGATCACGCCCACGTTGTATTTATGTTTTCCTAATGTGTTGTGATGCCATTTTAATTAATGAACTACTAAAATACACTTTTCAATAGCATTTTAAAACACTGAGATGCACCTTTTTTTCCCATTAGAAAATAAACCAAACAAACTAAATTTACCTTGTGTTAATAAAGCCATAAGCATCTTCATACTGCCACGTGTGATACATTTTATAGATGCTGTTCGATAAGTTATGAGCACATTACGCAAGAATAAATAGTTTTTAAATGTCTCTGGACTGTACAAACGCGACTTATTGACAGAAAGGCGACGCAGTGGGATCAAAAGTCTTAAACACATCTTTGAGAGTCCGATCCTCTGCCTCCTCCGACACGTCCTGTTTGTCCTGGTCCACCTCCATTACCTCCTCCTCCTCTTCCGCCACCTTTCCCTCACTTTGGTCCCCCTCTTTCTTTTGCTCCGCCTCCTCCTGCGCCGCCATTGTCCCCTGTCCCGCTTGTTTGGCCTGTCGAGGGTCCGTGTATTGCGGCCTCATGAGCCCGGCCAGCGCTTGTATGGGCAGGTTGTGCACTGCGGCGGGCTTGACGGGAGGTGAAGGTGGAGGGGGCGTGTCCGAAGAAGGGGGTGGGCTCTGGTCTGAAGCCGTTTCTGTGCTTTTAACTTCCTCCAACGAGCTGCTGCGTTGCGTTGGAGATAAAGACGGCGGTGGAGTGCTGTCTTTTTTTAACTGGGTTTTTAAGTATCCCAGATTTTTTGGGTGGGTCCGCCTGCTCTTTCTGTTCCGTCTGATTGCGAGGGTCATACAAACTAATCCCACCAAGAATAGTCGTGGGACTTTCAAGCCCTCCACCTGATGAGGCAAGACGAGGCGCGTAAGGAGGCAGTTTGTCTGGATCACTTTTAGGAGAAACCGTTTGCGATGAAGTCATGGCGCTTGATTTCTGAAGTCTTGGATCGACCACCGCCGCGCTGGAAGACTGCTCTTTCTGCCCCGAGCATCTTGGTATCCAAACTGGCGGTCCGTTTCAGTCTGGGATCCAACGATTCGCTTGGCGTGGGTCTACGGGTCTCTCGATGCTCAGGCGCGACTCCGTGGTTCCAGATGGCACTCGAGTCTTTAATCTCGCTGCTGCCAACCTGGGGTCGATGGGGGGCGGGCTGGAGACGGGCGGGCTGTCGGGGCGACTAGAGCGGTTCATTTGAGCGTTAGCAATAAGAGGCGGTAAAGGCAGGTTAATGGAGTGTTCCTGTTTGGGGATGAGCGATGGGATCAAGTCCTCGGGCGCCCACACAACCGTTTCAGCAAAAATGGGTCTCTGGAGAAGGATGTCCACTTTGATATGGCTGAACTGTTTTAACTGACAGCGTGGGTCTCGAAGCACGACTCCAGGACTTGGGTCAAGCGGGATAAGAGCCGCCCTGTCCCTCAGCTCTCGCTCGCCTTCCTCATCGTCTTCTCCAGTCGAGGGTTTTTGCGTGACGGTCTGCCCCTGCTGCTGATACTGCTCTCTCATCTTCCTTGGATCTCTGGACAAACGAGGATCGCCTGCACCGTCAGACTCCTTCTTCACCTCTAGAGGGCGCTGACGTGGGTCCATCTTTATTCTGGGGTCACTCGGAGGACCTCGCTCTTTTAGACGAGGGTCACCCACTGGTCCACTAGGTGGTGGGACAGGCTTGGCCTGAGCTTGCTTCATTTTTTCACTTTGCTTCTTCAAAGACTTCAAGATGGACGTAACACTGCCCTCCTCACCGTCGTCACTCGAGTACCAATTTGTAGACTCATCTGAAATCAAGACATATTTGATAAATTGTCAAGTCTAAACAAGCACTATATACAAACCAAATTGGCCTGCCATGATGATTACTATATTGTACAATATATGATAGAAAGAACAATATATTTGAGGCTCAGTATTTATTGGTGCTGTTTTCTTTGCACTTTTCTGTCTTCTTTCTGTAGTGCGACGTAGAGACTGAAATACGTACATTTTATGACTTATATCGACACCAACTAACTACTAAAGACGTTAATCTATTGCAGCTCATGTTCTTAACAATATTGCACATTTAGAATATTTCTTAGTGGATTCTCTTGCTTTAGGGTTATTGTGTCATGGCATTAAGTAGTGTCAATATTGTAGTGCATGTTGTAGTAGCAATATATCCCAATACAACATTTGTTATTGTGACTCATGACATACGTAGTAGTAGTAGTAGTAGTAGTAGTAGTAGTAGTAGTAGTAGTAGTAGTGAACCCATAAAGAAAACAGCGTTCTGCAGTTTGTCTGTTTAGTGCAGAAGTATGAGACCAAGTAATCGGTTTGTCATACTTTGTTTATAACACCCTCCGACACTCACCTCTTCCTGCACCGTCGTCTTTGGGTGTGGCCCCCTGTGGCTCGGGCCCTTTCTGGTTGGCCTCCTTTTGCTGCTGCAGGTGCATGAGGATGGCTTTCTGCACAGGTGGAGGTAAAGCCTGAAACTGCGGCTCTGCGTTTAACTGCTGCTGGATAGTCGGCATGTAAGCCCGATTGGGGTCCACTACAGAGAAGAACATAACTAATGAATTATCTGTATGGAGTAAGCATGTTTATGATACACTACTGTTTCAATACTGACCCCCTTGTTGTTCATAGGTTGATTTTGAAAAAAGCTGCTCAGAAAATCCACAGGGTTTTGCCCCATTGAAGCGAAGGGCAACAGGTTCTGTAGCATTTGTAAGTCGGGCACAAAAGGAGGCCTCTGCATGTTCATCTGTGGTGGGTTTGGTTGGAAAGGACCCGGGCCCATTGGAGGAAACCCATGTGGACCATGTGGACCATGTGGACCATGTGGACCATGTGGAACATGTGGAACATGTGGACCCTGTGGACCCTGTGGAGGTGGCTGCATTGGCCCAAGACAGGGGCCCATAGAACCAGGAGATGTTGAAGGAGGAGCGCCATCTAGAGGCATGTCTTCTGCCGCTCCTGAGAACTGATCTGTGCCATCATCCTGGTAGTCTGACCCGCTGTAGAACAAAATGTTTTGTTAAAGCCAAATCCACCTTGTAGAAGAAAATAAAAGCTTATTAACAAACGTATAGACCCTTTAAACTCCTATGTCATCAGAAAGTTCAAAAATGAGGCAAAGTTAAGTCGACAATAACTCACATAAGGACTAAATTGTAATGATTTTTAAATCTTCAGAATAAAAAACAAGTTTGAAATGTTGCTTTTCTATTACATACAATGGAAAAATACTATTTTCTAAACTAGAAATTGTATTTGAGCTTCACAAAAGTATGTTATGTTTAAAATGTGTAATATATCTGTAGATAAAATGAAAAACTATTATGGTTTTTTTCAAGTATTTGTCCAGTAAAATAAAAACATTTAAATGTTTTGCCTTCATCAAATATGCTAAGTGTCTGTTATAATAATAATTTAAGCAAAAACAAATTACGTAAAATGCAATAGTAAATGTCCTAGCAGTATATGCAAGTGGTTTTCATATTTTGTGGGATTCTGTGGTTAATCCCAGTTTCTCCAGTGAAATCGTGATGTTTCACTTCAATTTTGCCTGAATTCAAAGGGTCCATTTACCCCAGTGCAATCTTCTGTGCCAGGTCATTTGTAGGCTGGACCTTGATCTCAAACAGGGACGGGATCTTCTTCCCCGCTTGGCCGTTGTCAGTGGGGCTGCTCTGACCAGGCGTCGGCAGAAGTCCCACACCCGGAGGAGGTTTAGGCAGAGGAGCGATGCCATGCTTCCTCAGGTCCTCCAGCTCCAGCTCGTCGTTGTTCTCCTCCTCTGTGTTGATTATCTAATGACAAGAGCACAATATGTAATTCAAACATGTGAAGTAGTTCAATTTTGACATGTTGTAAATGAAACCACTCAAATAGAGCTGTGCAAACATATTGAAACTAATCAAAATCGCACTTTGAGTTGCAGCAATAATCAAACTGGTTGTACTTGTAGATCTCTGCAAACGTTTTCTTCAAATGTCTGAATTATTATTGCATCCGTTTATCAGTTCATCTTTCAGTCTTCCTCCAAATGTTAAAGTTTGTTAACGTGTTAGAATCTGCACTATTAAGTTTAACATACACTGCAAATCTAAGAGTCAGAAATCAGAAAAATTGCAATTCCGTTTTAATAATAATAATAATAATACATTTTATTTAAAAGCGCCTTTCAGAACACCCAAGGACACTGTACAAGAGAATAAAACAGCAGAATAAAACAACAGAATAAAACAACAGAATAAAACCCACAGTACAGAACTGGATGATGGTGTTGGAGTGACTGAGTTATGTGGTGTAGTGGAGTGTCTGAGTTGTGTGGTGTAGGATTGTCTGAACAGGTGAGTTTTGAGTCTGGATTTGAAAAGTGGAAGGGTGTCTATGTTGCGGAGGTCAGGAGGGAGAGAGTTCCAGAGCTGAGGAGCAGAGCGGCTGAAGGCTCTGCCCCCCATTGAAATAAGACGGAAAGAGGGGACAGAGAGCTGGAGAGAGGAGGAGGACCTGAGGGAGCGAGAGGGAGTGGAGATGTGGAGGAGGTCAGAGATGTACGGTGGAGCCAGGTTATGGATAGCTTTGAAAGTATTTAGGATAATTTTGAAGTGAATCCGTTGTTTTATGGGGAGCCAGTGAAGTTGTTGAAGGATGGGGGTGATGTGATGGCGGGAAGGGCGTCCTGGTGATAATGCGGGCTGCAGAGTTTGGAGAAGCTGCAGTTTCTGGAGGGATTTATTGGGAGACCAAAGAGGAGAGAGTTACAATAATCGATCCGGGAGGTGACTAGACTATGGACAAGTATGGCTGTGGTGTGAGGAGTGAGAGAAGGACGGAGACGAGAGATGTTGCGAAGTGGAAGTAGGCAGAACGAGTGATGTTGTTGATGTGGGAGTGGAAAGAAAGGGTGCTGTCGAGGATGACACCCAGACTCTTGACTTGAGGGGAGGGGAGGACAGTGGAGTCATTGATAGAAATTGTGAAACTGTTTGATTTGAGAGAGTGGAAGGGGTGCCTACCAGTAGGACTTCGGTTTAGACTGTTGAGTTTGAGGAGATTTTGAAGAGAACCAGGAATTGATTTCCTGCAGACAGAGGGTAAGAGAGGCTGGAAGTGATGCAGTGGGTTTTAGAGGAGAGTTAGAGCTGGGTGTCATCCGCGTCGCAATGAAATGAATTTGTGTTTTATTCCACAAGAGTCCAGCCCTACTGCTGATATGCAGCTCCAGAAAAGAACTGTAGCACTGAGTAGTGAACGCCGTCTAATTTAGAGCGTAACCATAATATCATGCCTATGTGTGTAACTTAAGAACGCTCTTTACCTTATTAAGCAGCTCCTTAGTCACATCATTCAAAGCATCATGGGAGAATTTGCACTTGTCCCCTTGGTAGCATTTCGCTCCGGTGTGAAAGAACTTGCAAGGATATTCATGTGCAGTCGCTCGTTAAGGATGCATTGCATGTAAATAAATAAATGTTCTTCAAAAAAAGCGCACCGTCCTCACTCATTTGCGTGCATGTTTTGAAAAGGATATTGTGCATGTAGCTGCAGTTATCTCCTTTACGCAATATCCCTGGAATAGAAGCACAGCTCCTTCTTCTTGTCGAGCGGGATAGCTCGTGCTCAAACTTGCAGTGGTCTCCCTGTGATTCAACAAAGGTTTATTAGTTTTGAATGATCTGTACACACCTTAGTTACGCGAGGGCTTCAGAGTACCTTGATGCAGCGACCCTCCAGGAAATATTTGCAGATGTGCTTTCCGTTGTGCTCCACTGTATGCTGATTTATAAACTCCTTGCTCATAATGGGCTTTCTTGGATAAGCGTTTTGTCCTGTAGCAAACGAAGCAAGAGATAACGCACCTAAAAAGACAATATTAGGTCAAGTCTATCACATACAAACAATTGCACAGTTATATTAATGTGAGAGCTTCAAAATGTAATGTAATAAACTAAAAAAGCTTATGGTATAGGTATTTCTTAGAAGGGAAGTCAAGATGATTTCGTTCAAAGATAATCGTCAATATTCAGGTATAAATCACAGTATAATCATAATAATTACAGAAATACTTATTGTGAAAGGTTTAGAAGAAGAAAAACAAAAGCAAAACAAAAAAATTATACCTACCTTTTTCACTTTTAGTAATAATAATAATAATAATAATAATAATAATAATAATAATAATAATAATAATAATATATATTTTTAATTTTAGAACATAAAACAACAAAAAGGAAACTTGGCAAGAGAAACAAAAAATATGTTAAAACATAAAATTAGAAAAGAAACAAAGTGGCATCCAAAGAAAATAGTCCAGTGTCTGTCAAATGTGTCCATTTTCAGATTGAGTCCAAAAGTGTTTATTTGCGTTCATTATGCGTTTATTGATTATGATGTCAATCCAGTCATTTATCTCATCCATTTTTTGTGTTGGCCTTCACTTTCCTTTGTCATTCAGAATGTTTGATTTTAAGCGGAAAAACAAAAGGGTCTCACCTCATCCATGCCGCCCTGGTCACCTCGCCCTCTGCCCCGGCCGCTCCAGGGTTTGCCCTTTAGCTTCTTTCCTCGACCTCTGCCCGGTCCACTGCCTCGGCCGCGGCCCCGCCCACCGTCTGAACGCCACGTTAAAGTTTCAACACACACTTCAACAGACATTGGCTTTTTAAAAATGTGTTATTACTCTTACATGGTTGGTGCTTCATGCCCCTCATGCCCCCTTTTTCGAGTGACGCCCCTTCGATGAGTACTCGCACTCTTCGCATACTCGTCCTCCTCTTCCTCATAGTCGTACTTTTCGTCGCTGTAGTCGCTGTATTTGTCGTAGTCACTGCTTTTGTGAGGTGGGGACTTCTGAGTTGCCGTGGCTTCCCTTCAAGTCTCTCCCATGCTGTTTCACCAGAGTCATGATTGTATCAGATCATTGTCACGTTTTATGTCATTTGCTATGACATTGTGTTTAGAGTTTACCTGTGAGGACTGGCCGTCGGAGTCACGGCGTTTCCTGCTTTTGGGTCTGTCTGGACGGTCGTAGTCCGAGTCATAACTGTCAGAGCTCGAGCTGCTCGAAGGGGAGTGATGCTGAGGAGAGGGTGAATATAACTTATTTACTTCACATGTTTTAATAGGTGATTTCCTTGTATGTGTGGACACTGTTACTGTAGGTGTGAGTGGAAGAGCTAAGTTTTATCTTCAATAATATGTGAGATGTCAGATTCCTCTCATCCAAACACATTTAACCGTATTGTTGACCATGACTGTGTGCCAACTTGTATATGACAAATAAATCTAAATTAGGGCTGAAACTAACAATCACTTTGCTAATCGATTAGTCTAGCAATTATTCTTACGCTTGATCGAGTTATTTAGAACGCAAAAGTCACGTGATGAAAAGAATCTTACTAAATTTGACCCAGATGAAGCTGAATTGACGCAGTTTGAGGATCCTGGTGGAGCACGTTTATGAACAGAAGAGTGTTTTCATCAAATACACTTTAAATTTACACATTTTCCATGTACGTAATTGTGGTTCAATCATGTTTTCGAGACCTATGTACGAACAAGTTAATAATTATTCCATGACTAAATTAGTTAACAGTTATTTCAATAATTGATTAGTTGCAATTTATCAATGAACTTGTTGCAGCCCTAATCTAATGCTAATAGACAAAGGACACCATTATTTAGCCAGGCCGGTCTCGAATAATTGAGATCCAGAGCCCTGTGCCAATTAGAAGTACCAACTTCTCTGTGTGTGTGTGTGTGTGTGTGTGTGTGTGTGTTTAATAGTTACACAATTACTTAACCCAGTACCTTCTGTCTGTCCCGCCTCCCCGCTTGGATTTCTTCTTGTCTCTGTTTTCTTGTAGCGCTTTCGAGTGTCTGTGACTTTCTCCTCTTTTTCTTCCCTTTCTCCTTTCTTTTTCTCGCTCTCTCTCTTGTCTTCGGTCACTTCGGTGGAATCTTTTGGCTCTTCTTCGATCCCAATTCCTTCATCATCAATTTCTCCATCTTCCAGTTCCCCATCCTCCCTGATCAGTAGAAAGGACAGCAACAGTTCAGCAGGTTATTCAGTGTTACAGAATCGTTTATGCCACAAATTGGTTCTAAATAACAACATGGAAAACAAAAACAAGGATTCATTCACACAATTCTCATTTCCTGGAAAAGAAAAAGTCTGAGTACAGTAGCTGTATTGTGTTCTAACATCACATTTTGAATAAGGAACTTGTGTATATAAAAGGTCCCATTGATCTGGTTACAATTTATTATAACTAGAAATGTACGTTATTATTAGCAATAATGTTGCTAACACTTTAAAAGGGGATAGAAGTTGGTCGTACTACACTCTTTTCGAAGTATTTACCAATGAGAGTGTGAATTCGAACATAATATTTTCAATAGAAAGTTTGGTAATTAACCGGAATTTTGTAATGTTCGGTAATTAATGTAATTGAATAATTGCTGTATTGCCATACTAAATCAACGATTAGTAAAACTGTAAATAAAACAAAGTAAAAAGATATTGTAGGAAACAAATAAAATAAATAAACATGAAAAATTACAAATGATCACGTTTGTGAGAATTGCTGTTAATGTGTAGACATTCATGTATTAACTTTGTATTGATGGCAACAGTCCAGACAAGGCAGAATAGAACAGGCCAAATATGTTGTTTAAGTGTTGACAAGTGTTTTTTTTTAACTTACATCATATGTTTAACACTTGGTTTGGTCCGTTTCTGCCCCGTTTAGTCCTGCTCTTTGGTCCTGTTTTAGTCCTGGTAGAACTGGGAAAATGGTCGAATTTGAGTTGCACTTCTAGTCGTCAATGATCAGTTTGGGTCTTTAGAATCGAGAGGTCTACGGCCAATCCTCGAGTTCAGACTTTGGAGGGAAACAAATTATGTGTCAAATGGCAAAAAATTCAAGTTTGTATAGTTTATGTTCAGGAAATAATTATTGAAACACATTTACGTTTGTCTTTAATAAGACAATATATAAAATCAAATTGAAAATCGAGATTGATCAAAGATGTGATCGATTTTTTGTCATATCGCCAAAGTCCAGCTTTAGGGCGCGTTCACACTAGTTGTCTTGTTGGGTTCCAATTTTAGCCCAGTTTACTCCAGCCGTAAACTTGGTTTAGTCCAGATTTGGACTTGGTCTGGTCCTGTTATAGTCCTGGTTTAGTTCCAATGCCAGTTCGAATGTGGTCTATGTGCATGAATGTGTCCCGGCTTTCGTTCCTGTTAGTCCCAAGTCCTGTCACGTGTGTGTAGTGTGAACACAGCCTAAGACCACCACACACTTGTCCCATCTGTGGACCAATCACAAGAGCCTGGTTTAGGCCTACAACAAACCAACGCTAACTCCCCGCCTACCCGCTGCAGCACTGCCACACGTCCACCAGGGGGCGTGTTACAGCCGGGATGGCGTGGCATTTCCATCAAAGCTATTTGCATTGTCTCCTGCAGATGGCAACAATGAAAGCATATTATCTGTAGCACAAACAAGCGACAAGGGCCGCTCCAGCGCATGAAAATGTGATCGACGCGGTGATGGAAAGCCATGCTATTTGGACAGCTTTCTGCATCACAAAGGCATGCAACCGAGAGAATCAATTTTGGAAATATAGTGTTGAGAGCTCTAACTTCTGTAATTCATGGTTAAAAGAACAGTCACACAAGCATGTAGAGACCCACAGCACTGAAACGCACAGATGAGCGTATTAAGAAGGTGTATACAAGAATGTTACTCGACCTTTCATCCCCCTGCAAGCTCAGAGTCTGACATGTTTTTGTCAAGAACAGGGGCGGGGGGACTGGAAACAAGGCTCACAGAAGCCATCTCTCCGGCACAAGAGTGAATTAACACAGTCACTCGAGGAGACGGTGGATTGTGAGAGATGCAGGAAGATTTCAGACTGAAAAAAACTCACGCAGTTACATGTCTCGACAGAAGAGACAGTAAACAGACACTCTCCTCTTTCATATCAATGTCGTTTTAACTCTGTGAGCACTGATCGATGGCCCGCTTTGCTAATGTCCCGTCCGCTGACAGCTGCCATGGTGGAATAAAACACACGGAGGGAGAAACACACAGAAATGTAACCAGGTCGTTGATTTCAGCATCTTCATTAGGTTTTCTCAACAGGACATCGTCTCAAAATGGCTTCTGAAAGTCTGCAGCACATTCCTCGTCGTTTTCTGCGCTCGCGCTCGGCTTTATACCGCCGCAGATCTACCTAACATGAGGTAACGCAGCGCGGCTCCTGATTGGTCGTTTGCCTGGATACGAATGCAGAGGCGGTTCTGATTGGTGCAGAGCGGTGTCAGTCATGTCTTGGTTTGGCGGTGGTGAGTGAGCGGGGTGTTGGGCGCGCTTTTGTACGGAACGGTGTGTTATGACATTGTAATACGCACTTATAACAAACAAATAGAGCCGCTATTTTCAAATAGTGGTAATACTTTATCATATAACAATTTAAATAACTTTGAAATGCCAATGACTGTGCGTGCATGTCTGGCGCGCGCTGTCTGTTCTCAGAGATCATTAATCAGGAAGAGAAGCTTACATTTGCATAATGATGCATTTACATACAAATTAGGTTTTCTTTGTCTCTTGTCTTTTGTAGTAAGTTATTTTTTGGCTTCTATTTGGTGAGAACAGTTTATTTGACTAACGACAAATATTGAGCTTATTTTCCTGGGACAAAAATATTTCGCAGTAAATGTTCATATGCTCATGAAGAAAACATTTCACCACTCCACCTCAAGACCCTATACTACCGTGACCCCTAAACCTATGACCTAACATGTGGGGGCAATTTGACGTATAACATATTGAGCTGATGTAACACAAATCCTGTAATTCACATGGCGAAAAAACACTGTCATCTCCAAACCGAAGCCAGGACTTTTACCATCCCTGACCTTTACACTCGTCATCATGAGACAAAAATAAAATTAACAGATACATGAAAACAGCAACAACAACAACAACAAAGAGGTGTCACTTATAATAACAATACATTAATTTACCTTAATAAAGTACAAGCAAAGACTAATTCATAAAGAACATGTTTATTAAGATTCAGGCTTAGTAACAACTTTATTATATGGTAATGGGTGAGAAGCAAAACAACATTTGAAGTTTAATACGCTTGCATAATTCTAATTTGAAAAATTTGCATTGTTAGGTATCTGTCCCTGATGGCTGTAAATTATCAGATTTGTGTTTAAGAGTGTTTCTCCTTGTTTGAAGAGTCTCTGCAATGTCCTCTTTCACACCAGGTGTCACGGTCACACTTGAAAATGAAGCAGCCGCTGTTGTTATTGTTGAGTTAGGTTTCCATATATTTGTGTTCTTACTGTTCGCCATCATATATATATAAAAAAAAAAATTAAATCAAACGCATGACTGTATTAAACAATGACAATAATATAGGCTTATATATTTCGCATTTGTAACTGCATCCTCTACTACATTTAAAATAATGCAGTGAGAAAAAGCCTTAAAGACAGTGATTTACATTACAAAACACACACATTTAGGGCCTATCTTGACACCACCGAACAGGAAGTGGCCTTTATTCACTGGTTTCCTCTTTCTTGGCAGTGGCTGCAGTGCAGAGGAGGAGGACCCAGGGCTTGATGCTTGGTGTGTAGAGCGTGGAGCAAACTTTCTTAAAGCTGAGAGAGAGGATGAGCATCTTTCAGAGGCACCTGATGAGAAGCATCCAACCTCGGCTACTCTTCAACTCAACTATCATGAAAAAACTAGTGGACTATACTATACGCCTAAAAAGACTGTGGAAGTGAAAAGAATAGCTCAACTTTGTTTCATTATCAGCAGAGATTACAGTGTCTCCGCGGTCCATCTATTTCCTCTCTGTGTTTGACAGCTGTCCTTTCCAGTAATGCTGCTGTTCAGTAGAGTTACTTTAATTGTTGTCCATTGTTGTTCTAGCCTAATAGACTACTACTGATGCAAATTATGAAAGAAATAGGGCTAATTTGTGTAATAAACACACATACTCTATATAAGCTACTCAAATATGTTCACATTTACCAAACTAAAGCAAATGTTTTTGGTGGTTTTTCCCTGTCAAATGTGCTGTGTTGTACATGCTCCTCAGATGCTAGCAGGAATTAAGGTATGCTGCTCTACAGAAATTGTCCAAATGAGCATTGATTAATAAGCTTTTCAGAAAGGATTAGAGGCACTTTGCAGGTCAGACATCCCTTCAATTTATGTGAGCTATTTTTATGTTTGGTCATTTAATACAAACCATTGGTATGTGCCTTCTTACCACAACACGAGTACAAAAAGGACAGAGTTTTGGACTTAGTCCTCGCACATCGCCTAACAGATGCATGCGCTGCAGAAGCTGTGGTAATGAGTGAGAACATGAAAAGTTGATGGTACTATACTTCATGAGCACTGCCTGGCAAATGTCACTTAGGTTGTGTTAGACCTAGTAGCCTCATAAATGTAGTTATATTATGGTAGCCAAAATGTGACTTCATCGTAGCCTTAACAACTGTGTAACCAATCATAACACTGTATTAGTTCAAATACATCATTCCCAAAGCGCATGTGGCTGTTATGTTTTATGACCACTGAGGTAAGGCTGGGCTTGATTTGTTCATGGAGACAAGGTCTTGTAATAAGTCAGTCTTGCTCTTGTAGAGCTGTATGGACAAGCACCAAGTGGTTGGGTGCTTCGGCAGATGAGAAGTCCTAAAAGGCCAAGTTCGGTTTACTGAGGGTCTGGCATCATGAAGTCCAAACTGGCCACTCTTCAAAACTCTGTCTCCAAAATCCACAAGCCGACCAGTCGCAGGTTACTACGTTTTCATATAATATCTTATTTCATTTTGCCACTGATTGATTGCAATATTTTAGATTAGTTGCAACTAATCTTTCTCCATTTATCCAAGCTTAGAACCAGCACAAAAGTACACTTTTGCCCCTCTTTTAGCTGTAAAATGTAGATTAATTGTATGCAGAACATATTCTATTCACAACCAAAAAACTGCTTTATTCTCATCTGATCCTACTACACATCATCCGAAGTCTGACAAGGCCATGGTGTTATAGGTTGGATCTAAAAAGGAAGCAGATTTAGGGAATTGTGTGTTTGCAGAAAAGACTCGAGTCAATTGTTAGTATGGACCAGAGCAGCCCATAACTCTGGAACGCGCTTGCTAACACATAGAACTGAAAGGTTTAAAGCTCTAAAGATTTAACTGGACTGAATTTTTGGGTAAATGCCATGTTGGTCAATTGTGAATTTAGAACTGACAATTATATGCAAACTATAATGTTTCAGTACTTCAATTACAAAAACTATATTTAACCTTTCTAGCATAATAGACCTTTCACCTACTTATTCAAGTAAGTGAATTGAGTGCAGTGCAGTGCAGTACTCTCTGTGGCGCTAACCTGCATAAATACTAATACAATACTAAAACCATCAATGCACATACGTATGAGGAGATCTTAGCTGTGGTGATTGAAAAAAGAGTGTACATTTGCGAACCAAATGCAGACATGTGTGTTTCAACCACCACAAAGCTTTATTTGAACAAGTGTAACAATTGACGCTTTACTTTTCCGATGATAAATCAGTCTGCTGTGTGAATGAAATGAAGCATTTCAAGCATCCTTTCCCATGAAGTCGCTCCTGCCCTAGACACGTGTATGTCCTGAGGCGCTGAATCCAGAGGATCCAGAGGAGTTGGATGCACATATGACATCCTTTTCTTTTCCTCTCCTCAGCCCCCACCGCCGCTCCTCCCTGAAGCCCCTGGCACGGAACAATGTTTGGCTCAAAGTATGTGTCGACATGAGATACATTTCACTTGTGCCGGGTACCAGCTTGTTGGCCCGTCCACGCGGTCTGTCAGAGATGGCAGCTGGAGTGGCATGCTACTTTGTAAAGGTGAGATATGAATGAGAGAGTCAGCAGATGTGTGAAGAAAACCGAACATTACTAACTGTTTGAATGTGTTTTAAGTCGTAATGTAGATCAAAATAACATCGCCTCAGTACGCTCAATCCATTACTTACGCGTACTAAAACATGACATTCTTTTCCATATTTGTTACTTGCACCCCTGCGTCTACTCGCCAGTTCAAATATCAAGTCTTTGCTTTGAAAGCGTCTGTCCATATCTTGAGAGGCTTCACAGCTCCACAATCTTCACATGCCAAACAAACAGAAGGCAGAATCAAATGTCACAACAGAGATAACAAGAAAAGAGGCATTCTTCAGGACGGCTGGGCTCTCCTGAAGAAGCCCTCGTTAAAATGCATTAAATGTCTCTGGACACAAAAACACCTCACCGCATTCCTCGTGGGTGCCCTCCCCTTTAAAACCTGGACTGATGAACAACAGTGGTGGGCTACTGTAGATATCCCTCCTCTGGCTCAAGTTTCTGTAGATCTTTGACTCAAACCAATGGACAAATCACACTCATGGTTGTCAAATAAGTGCTATATATTTGGAAAAATGCGGGCTACCTCTATTCTTCTATCCTACAAACCTATGCACTGCCTGGTAGTGTTGTAATAATTATTAATTACACAGTTACGTTCATATTTTGGCAGTTCCAAAATGTTATACAGTAAACTAACTATGGTACATTTACCTGATCATGCAGTACACAGCACTATAACACTGAAAGCTAAAATAACATGAAGAGTCACACTCGCACAGTATTACATTGTTCAGTGAGTCTATTAATCTAAATTTAGCCCCTTCCTTAAAAAGCTGTATTCAACATTTGTGGAAAAGCATTAGTTAAAATTAAAAATCTAGCAAAGTGAGTCGTCTTTTCATGTTTGGTGCTGCGGTGCCTCAGGGAAAGTCAAATAAACATTAAAGGGATTGTTGTCCTCCGTGCACCACGGCCTCCACGCTTCACCTCAGAGAGAGCTCCATCATCCTCACATCTGCAGAGTGTTTGAGCTGACCACAGACCTCAGATCATAGGATTTAAAGCCCTGCTTATTTACTTATTTTCTAATTTAATACAGGCACTGGGGCGTTTGCTGCCCATGAATCATCTCCTTGTTGTTTTCACACAGTTTAAGTTAGTAGCACAGCAAAGTGAGAAATACAAACAATGTGTCATAAAACAAGATAACTTACCTTTTGTGTTTGTGGCATGGCTGGGTCATTGTAGTTCACACGTACTAAAAAAATAACAATACAGGGAACTATAAAATTTAGAGAGAGTTCACAGAATGCATTAAACTTGGCATCTCCATGGAGACAAGCAGTAACTCCTCTGAACCTAGTATTTTTTGGCAATAAAAAGAGCTGCAATTAAATAAATGAAAGATAAATACGTTTATAAACTGTGGAATATTTTGAGCCATACAATTTTCACAAGACAAAAATGTGACGAACCTTTCACCTGAAAATCTACATAATCCACCTTTAAATTGAAAAAATAAATAAATATTAATTTAGATGTATAATCCTAATGAGAGCTCATTCATAAAGTAATGTATTCAGACAGTAAATATTTTTTTTTTTTCTGTTTGCAAAAGTAGAGAGAAAAGTGTAAACAAAATCCATATAATTCCAGATCCACACTAAATCTCTTTTTGGGACCCTTGCTGAAAATTGCATAAGAGTATTTTTATTGCAATAATAGTAAACTAAATACCAATGTGTTGTGGCACAGACATATGTGTGGCCAGTAACCCCTGTCAAACGGAGGCACTTGCGTGGAGTCAGTGAACCGTAAAGTGCACGTCCCTAGAAGTGGAGCGGCTTTCCTGCCAGCACCCAACACAGAAGGTGGGTCCACCACACCTTTGTACTCCGCGCGGCCGGGTCCGGACCGCACAGACAGGTGGGACAACACACCTTTGCATACCATCCGGCCTGAACAGGACCCGGGTCCCGCGACAACAGACAGGTGGTCCAACAACTTTTCCCTCGCACAGCCCGGGCCGACCGACACAGACGCAGGTCCAACACCTTGTACCTCCGGACAGGCCGGTCCGCACGAACAGCAGTGTCCACACACCTTTGTACTCGCGGGCAGCCCGGGCCGGACCGAGACAGTGGGGTCCACCACACCTTTGTACCTCCGCGGCAGGCCGGGTCCGGACCGACACAGACAGGTGGGTGGTCCACACTTTGTACTCGCGCAGGCCGGCCGGACCGACACAGCAGGTGGGTCCAGCACACCTTGGTACTCCGCGACAGCCCGGGTCCGGACGACACAGACAGGTGTCCAACACACCTTTGTACCTCCGCGGCAGGCCCGGGTCCGACCGACACAGACAGGTGGGTCCAACACCCTTTGTACCTCCACGACAGGCCCGGGTCCGGACCGACACAGCAGGTGGGTCCAACACCCTTTGTACCACTTCAATGTGTAAAAACATGTTTTAAAGGTGTTAGTTTGAGGTTTTATTGCAAATGTGAAAATAAATCGCAAAAATGCAGAAATACCTATTTATACTCTTATTTGAAAAGCTTTTTAAAGATTTTTCCTATTAACCCCGCTTAGGGGACGTTGGACTTTTTCTCTATTTTTCCATTATGTCCACTATCTTATAAAAGAAAACTCTCAAGTTGCTGATCTGCTGTACTAAATATAAGCTGTAACTCTCTTATTTCCAGTCAAATCAATCATTCTGGGAAGAATCAGGGTCAGTTGTACTCAAACTCACAGTAAAAAATTACCCTAAAATAAAATGAAAATGAATAGGATTTTTATATGGATCCACTTGGTAATTCCTGAAACTCATTTTTAGTGAATTTACCTTCAGCTTTTAAAAGAGAATTGTCAAAACCCAATAAATGCTAAAACTAGTGTCAATCAGACCCTACTCCAGCAATTCTCATTCATATTTAACCAAAACAAATCTAGGGATTAAAATCTGAATTCCTCTGTGGCGGAGCTCGTTTCTACTTATAATTAGATAAAACAGACTTCAGAGTCAAAACTAGAGTCTCAGCTTCACAAAGGCTCCAGCCAATTGTTTTTGCCCAGAGGTTCAGGAACAGCTTCAGTTTTAAAACAACATTACGATAGTTTCAAAGTTTGTTATCGGCCCACTATTGCCCACATCTACTAAATAGTTTTAATAATGTGATTTATTGTTGTTTTGTCTCTTTGCAACTACCGGAGACAATAAATGGAATCAAAATAGTAGATACTCCTTACAACAAATGAACATTAATTGTCCTCAGCAAATATTTCCCACGAATTCTGAGATTCCGATTGAATGATTGAATTATTTGTCCTTTATTAACTTTGGAAATCGTATTCTATTGCCAAGCGCCCCTCCTGAGTGGAGTGTTGTGAATGATCCAGGTTCAGAACGGAAACCCGCTGTGCTCAGGTGAACCGGGCCCAGCACTGCAGCTGTGACGCAGGTTTTCACATGAGCGGCACCTCCGACAACAGCATGCCGGGTGAGCCGACCGGGCAATGCACGCCAAACCAGTAGCATAATTACAACAACAAACAGCGTCATCGTCATTCGTGCAGTTTTGTTTTCGGAAGGCACATTACAGTGGTGAGACGTAAAGAGTATTATGTTATTATTGTTTCATTAAGAGCACGGTAAGAAAGAGCTGCAAATACAGAAGATGTCTTTGGGAGAGACAACAATGAATTGGATTGACGTTGAACATCACAAGGCAGATCCTTGTGATGTTCCAATCCAATCCAATCATAATCATGAGACTTCAGAGATGTCAGAGAGGCCACTGAGATTGTAAAATGAATGTATCAGTAAAAATTCTAAAGGTGCAGCATGTAACTTTCAGGAGGGAGGTCTACACTGGCTTGTCTGCAAGAGATGTCATTGCTTAGCCAGAAATGTTCCAAGCCTGGCATTAAATTAGTGTTTTATGCTGAAAACCAACTACTCTCACTGTGAGTGTTTGCCTCTCCACGAACTGACCTGAACTTGTCAGATCTGGTGGTCCACCTGCTTGTCTGCACGATAATTAAATGTCACACTGTGGAACATTCCAGCAATCGGGAAAACAATTAACATTCTCATGGGACATCAGGGTGCAGACTTTCCACCAAAGAACTACATGGAGCATGTTAAAGACTGGGAGATACAGACAGTTAGGGATGAAGCGAAAGAGGATACATTGAGAGTTACTGTGAAGCAAGTTGGTAGAAGGTAAAATGCTCCTTGAAGTATGGGTATATTACAATTTTAGCCAAAATAATTCATTCCAGTGGGCACAAGCTGATTGCCTCTGTAACAAGCTGATTAGCTGATTGTAAGGTAAAATACATTACAGCTCTGTATGTAATCCCGTATGAAGAAGCGTTATTCCTATAAACAAGAAAATGGATAACTAAATGCTGACATACAGTAGCTTACTACATTTTGACTCACGTCTCTTTGTTTTTGGACAGACGTAAACGGTGTGAGGTTTATCGACTGACCAAGAGGGAATTATGTGTCCATGAATGTGTGAACATCCGGGTTCTTACCACGCTCCTGCCCCAGTGGTACAAGCTGCTCCCGATGGGCGTAGCTGTGAGGGTGAGTGACAGGGCGAAACAGAGGACAAAGACTCATTCAGAGCACTGGCTGCTGCCTACAATCTGGCTCTAATGTCAGAAAATACTTGCAATTGCCCTGCACGTTGCCAACACTACAGAAATCCTAATATATGTATTGGTAACGATATTGTGCATGTCTAATTCAATAGGTTATTGTGAATTGTGAAGTTTTCCTTGTGCCCACAAACGTTGCCACTACTTCCATTTGCACCTTTGTAACTTAGCAATGCAGCCAGTGGAACACATGACTTCACCCCTTCAACCAAAAAGAAACAAAATCTTTCGGACATGAGGCATTTATGGGAGACTAAACTAAAAACCAAATAAACACCCCCATCTCTCACTGTGGTAACCAGGAAGCCCACAGTACGTCTGGCCAGTCTCCCCCTCTCCCTCGACTCCTACAGTACATGTCTCTGCTGCTGTTTTGTCTTCCAGATGTGGACGAATGCTTGAGCCAGAAGCACAACTGTACCAACGGGACGACATGTATCAACACAGGGGGAGGGTTTCTGTGTGTTAGCCCCGAATGTCCGCGGTCACACGGACACATCCATTATGTCAGGACATCGCCTTTGTAAGTCTTTAATCTCCAATTAACCTCAGGTTACTTGAGTTATCACCTATTACTGCCAGAAGTACTACATACTACCTTTGAAGTACAACTTATGTTGTAATATCAATGTGCTGTAATAAATCTCTAATGGCAGCACAAAAATAGCTGGTCACAGTTGTGACAAAAACGTGTTAAAATGTTGTAACGTCATATGACCTTTCATCTTAGTCCATGTTTTTGGTTTTTTCCTCCATAACTAGCATCACTGTAATGAGTCTGAGGGCTTTGATTGTGTCATAGTGTAATGTGTCTGTATGTCCACAGTCAGTGTGAGAGGAACCCCTGCCCCATGGACAGTCGCCCCTGTCTTCTGGCTCCTAAAACAGTGTCCTTCCACTACTTGTCCTTGTCGTCCAACCTTCAGACTCCTGCCACTCTGTTCAGAATGGCCACGGCCACTGCCCCGGGGCGCACAGGGCCGGACAGCCTGCGCTTTGGGATCTTGGGGGGTAACTCCAGAGGCATGTTCGTGATGCAGCGCTCGGACAGACAGACTGGAGAGCTGATCCTGGTGCAGCAGCTGCAGGGCCCGCAGGAGATCAGCATTGATGTGGACATGTCCGAGTACAGTGAGCGTGTCTTCCAGGCCAAACATGTGGCCAAAGTTCACATCCTGGTGTCGCCGTTCAACTTTTAAAACAGATTCAAGGCTCTCTAGCGGAAATATGAAGAACTGACTTGATTTTGTACAATCATATGTGTATTTAATCAGCGGAATTACTATATGCACTTTCCTTTTTTATTTCCTAGTTTTATTAGTACATCAAAGGCTTAATTTATTGGAAATATCGTTGGTATTTTTATACTTCCTTTTGATCATGTATTGTATATTTGCTCATTCTGGAGTACAAACGTTACATTATATTTTCTGTAGCCCAGCAGTGATACTGTACCAAAGCATTTTTGCTGTATTAGTCATAATCTTTATATTACCCAGAGACACACATTTTTAAATCAAAGACTTTACCGTGAGCTTTCCAGTGAGTTTTCAGTCCGCCTGGAATTTGAATTGTCACAACATAATTGAAATAAAGTTGGTCCAATACGTCACAATTTGTTAAGAACTACCTTTGCTGAGACTGAACACTGGACTATTGAATATCATTGTGGCAGCGGTTTTTATTTTACCTCTATTGAAGGTGAATTTTAATGAGTGAAAGGCACACCAGTGCATAGTTGAAAAATGAATAATAATCTGTACAGTATACCAAGAGAGCTTGAATAAAAGAAATACCAGATGTGGTTTAACAAGACAAGGGGCACAAGAAGAGGTACATGCTCTTTCAGCCAAAGACGAAGGGGTATTTAAAACAAGATGTAGTCTACAGTGAAAGTACATGTGTGCAGGAGTCATTTTGTAAAATTTCTTAGTGCCAAATACAATTGGAAAACAGTAAATAATGTAACATAAGCCCCTTGAACAAAAAACAAACGAACTTGAACAGCCCCAGTGGTTACGCGGCAGTGAGCGTGTTATTGCCCTTTCCTCAGGGGCTAATCCCTAACTTTTGTTGCTGTACTTTTCTCTGCTGAGGTTTAAATTGGCACAAAACAGTGACCAGTGACATAATCCCTAATCATTGAAAGTTGATTAGTTGTAATACCATAGCAACCTAAAAGTTTAAATGGAAAACACGACAAACAGTACAAAGTCATGTTGAGGTTACTGCTTTTTCTTTGCTCTGTGCAGTGGACATGAGAAAAGGACCAAAACAATGTACGAATCAGATCCTTGTGATCCTGGTGCGTTTAGTCAAGCCTTTATGCAAAATTAACACTTCAGGTGTTATTCAAAATGAATGGACAGGAAAGAGAAAGGCCAGTGCAGTTTTCTACTTATTTGTAGGAACAATAATTAGGGGAAGATTTTGTGCAATATAAAGCGTATATATACACACGCATATATATACACATTATATATATATATATATACACATTATAATTGTATGTATATATATATATATATATATATATATATATATATATATATATATATATATATATATATATATATATATATATATATATATATATATATATATATATATATATATATATATATATATATATATACACACACACACACACATATACATATATAATATTTTTATATTAAGTGCCGTAACGCAACAACTATAATAATATAATTGTTATTTTAATGTGTAGTGAAAGAAAAACAACATTTTATAAATTATTGATATTTAATCAGAAGAGGAAAATGCTGGTAGGAAGAGCACACGGGATGCCATCTGTGGATTTATGAATAACAGGAATAGCCATAACCATCTGTACAAATAACCAGGTCACTGCAGGTGTCTGCAGTTTTATATAACAGAAACGTGCCATTAAACGCAATTATTCCAGCTTTCTACCATTAAAAGAACACATTGAAACCCCATTAGGTATCGGCTTGTGCCTGTGCCGCTCATATCTGAGCTAATGGTTTCATCAATATAGAAAAAAAGATTAAACAAAAACATAGTATGTAAAATAAAGGATTTTTCAACAAGAAAGCAAAGCAACGAATGGCCAAAGCCGCCTTTAGAGAAATAATCCAAATGGAAGCACACTTCGTAAACATGAAGCCACATATGAACAACCTATAAGTACACTTAGACAATTAAAAATAATAATGTCAACATACACAACCGTATATTGCTCTTATTTTGGAAAAAAGAACAGCTTCCCACACACAAAAATCAGAGTCAAACCTGAACAACTGTATAGATCACAACGCTAGAGTCTACATTACTGAACCGATTAACATTTGTATTAAAATCATCTGTGCATCGACCTCCACAAATACTGTAATTGGACTTGCAGACAGTCACCAGAAAAGAGAAACATCACTTTTCAACAACTTCCAAAACCTAGGCCCCAAACCAGGGCTACACACAGGCACAGCTTTGACTTTCAAAGTGCATAAGAGATAACATGAAAATGTATGAAATATTATGTTTTCCTGACATGGACAATTATTAGATGGAGATCAAGCAACTTTAGACACATTTACACGTGTCGAAATTTAATATTCCTAGTGAAATCACTACTTTACACAGGAAAATGTATCCAAGAAAATAACTAGGACCTCCCACTGCACAGCATTTAACTTGGTTTTCTGAAAAATTTCGGAAACAAAACATAATATTTCTACATCATATAAACAACGCTAAAGTCAATCTCCAATATGGTAGAATATTTTAAATAAATCCTCTTATGGTTTATTTTTTTTTATGAAACCAGCCTTTATCTCAAGCAATATTTTTCTGTAAATGTTTATGTTCATGCATGAGGCCTATTGTTCTTACTAATCTCTGGTAAAATAAATTCAAAAGGAATATGACAAAAATCAATACAGCACTTAATAAAACGACATTCTCTTAGAAAAAAAAAAAAAAAAAAAAAAAAAAAAAAAAGACTGGAAACTGATCACTTCAGGAAATCACTGGTCCACTGTCAGTGCACAGACTAGTGTTGTTAAAGAGTTAAAACAACAAAGGGTCCCACAAACTGTCTCATGCTGGCCCGACCTCTGAGGTAGCACCCACACAGAGGCCCACACTGAAACATCAAGAACAGACAATGAGATAGATCCAACGACGAGTGCACTTCGACTAGAAACATGAACCACCTCTGAGTCACAAACAAAGTATCACTCCAGTTTGGACATCTCGTACTTGGTCGTCATGATTTCCTGAAATACGAGTAGACAAAAGTTCTTTTTAAAATGTGTAACAATTTCAATCCGAAACACGAGTGCTAAGAAGTAAGATAAATGTACCTCGTCTGAGTCGAGTAAGACGGGTAGAGCTCTGTGGTGAGGATAACAGAAAACAGTCAGATTTCTGTACAATTAATGTGCATAAAGAGCAATAATGTAGAGCTGTTTCGGCGATATAACAATTACGAAGCTTACACATCAGTAATTGAGCTAGGAATGTTGTCCTCCACCCATTTCAAGTCTTCATCCTGTAAAAAGAACATGTTAAATGCTGCCACCTGCTGCTCTGAGAGACAACTGCAGATTACCATTTCAAATTGAGTATCTTAAAAGTGTATTTTTCATTGATCCATTATAGCTATTCGTATTGATCATGTACGCACTGGGTTAGCTTCTGCAGGTTTAGCTGTACCATTGGACTCAGTTTTGGCTGCTCTCAATTTGATGCCGTCAGCTGTGAATAAAATAGAGATATTAATAAATAAGTGCAGAGAAATATAGTAAAAAAGGTCAAATTCAACATTAAATTACCCATGTTTGTATTGGTCATAAACTCCTCAATCTCTTCATCATCAGAGTCGTCCATAAGAGGTGTGAAGGCATATCTTTGAGCAAATAAAACAAGATTAGAACAGTCAAATTCACATTACAAGGCATTGACGTACCTTTGGTTGTTTGCAGATGGTCTCCATAGAAACATAATGACGAGCAGAATGACGGAGAACAAGAACCTCCAAAAGGCATCTTCCACCCACAGCTCGATCCAGTCCTTTGAGACAAACATTTGAGAAAAATAAGTCAGTAATATTTAAATCGTCACATAATATTGAATGTATGAAACACTTACCGACTGACAATCCGCAAGACGGAATTTCTTAGCAATCCATGCCATGAAGATGATGGAAGCTAATCAGAGGAAATGAACATGTTATACTCGTTTCACGCAAATTAAGTACCAAAGCAATGTTAATGAAACTTACCAAGAACAGCAAATATTAGCGTGTTTGTAAAATGTCTGTAAAGGGACAATTTGACCGGGTTCCTCCTGAGCTTCAGAGTCTTGATGGTTTGAGCCAGACTTACAAATATGTTCACGAGAGTCAAGGTAAACAACAAACCCAAAACTAGAACAGACAGCAGTTTTACCAGCCAAAATTAGGGGTTTACTTTATGTACATATTCAAATTAGGTATATTTTGCATGTTTTGTAAAAGAAAAAAGAAGAAACCAATTTTAGTAATGAATGATTCAAATGATTGTGAAATTAGGTAAAGGTTTATGATACTGTATGTCAACGCCACAGCTTTTGAGCGCTAATTTAGGCGAGGAGCAGAGGAAAGGTGCACAAAAGGATATCCACCAGCAGAGAGAGGAGTCAAGCAGAGCCAGGGGAATGTTGGCCAGCAGGGCCAAGTCTGAGTCTTTCGCCTAGAGGTCAGAGGTCACGGTCAGGACAGTGCAGGAACACACAGGGAGGAAGAGAGAGCGGGAATTAAATGAAAGGGATTTAAAAGTAACTCTGCAAAAACAATACCGAACAAATGACCACAGCAAATGGGAGAAAATGAATAATGACTAGGGCTGCAACTAATGATTATTTAACAAGTTGACGAGTCAGTGATTATTTCTTTGATTAGTCGACTGGTCAAATTATTATTTCTACTGTACATTGAGACTTTTTAAATAAGTAAATAAATTATCAACAAAATCATCAATTATCATCATTCATGTTGTAAATATGGGGACTCAAGGCTTCTAGAGAATTAGTGATGAAATTGTTTATTCTACATTTTGATTTAATATTACCCCTGTATTTGTTAAATAAAAAAAATAATGTTTAAGAGTCTGTATAGTTCAGATAATGATTACAACTTCTTTTTTTTGTTGCCAAATAGTCACGATTAGTCAATTTATTGTTGCAGCCCTAATAATGACAATAAAGAAAACAGCAAAGGTTAAACCACAACCTGACTGTTCAAATTAAAATGGCAGAAGCTATGTATGACCATATAAAGGGCAGTAACTGGAAGGATATGAACCAGATGGCACAGGAATCGAGAATGGCAAGAGCAACTTCTGTAATGAGAGCTGGGCCATTGTCGCGACCCTTTAGTAAAGAGGCACCCAAAAACACATTATATTATTTAAAGCTGCAGCTAAATCTAGTAACATGCCAATCATTCTATGAAGATTCAATACAAAAGACAATTTGAATAGTCTCTGAATTTAAGAAGTTGGACGTCGGCTGTTGGTCTCACTCACCCCAGTTATTCTTAGGACCCCTTCGATGCTTGCAAAGGCAAAGTAAAGCATCCCCAAACCAACAACTCTGTGCATAACCGTCCCCAATCGAGGTCTGCAATTATGAGAAACAGGACATTGACTGTACAATATTAAACTAATGATATGTATATTACGTATATATATATATAATGTGGTGCTTACTTTACAATGCCATAACCAAGACTAACGATGATGACAAGCAGTCGAGCGAGGGTCCTCTTTAGAGCGGAGATCAGTTCGGCGAAAATCAATAAGCTTGATGCTGCAAAAAAACAACGAATGTATTTAACGCCTTTCCATCACATTCACGGTAAATAATTATGCTTTGTGGACTTACTAGCGGAGCCGACAGCGTTTGTGTTCTCATATTCGGCACAGAACACCGCCTTCTCCACCATCCCCAGGAAAATGACCCCCGCGATCCAAAACTGAATCCGCAGCAGGTCCTTCCAGTAGCAGGCCGCCCAGAAGAACCAGAGCACAGCGTACAAGATGTAGACGATGCACATCACCATGTAGAACTAGAAGGACGAGAGGTAAATCTGTTACGATTGCACTGCTGACGTAGAATCAAGAGAGTAAATATTATTAACTTACGATCATTAAAGGCCACTCTGTGATGGATATGTAGCCATGCTCCCCTCGCATCACCAAATCCACTGAAAAATGACACCAATCAGCACAGTGAAGGCCTCAAATCCTTTTACTGAATTGAAACACCAGACAAAACAAGTTTATTTATTTTTTATTATTATTATTATTATTATTATTATTATTATTATTATTATTATAGTGTATTTATATTGTGCTATTCCACAGTTAAGGCACTCGAAGCGCTTTACTAGGCAGTGTGGGTGAAATGTCTTGCCTGAGGACACAACGACATTTAAAACAAGTTACGGTGTTTATCTTGTCAAACAAAAGTCTCTTACTTGTAAAATTCCAGTGAGCGTTTGGTTTGTTGGACTGGATCTTCACGACCAGCAGATACGGTCCATCCCTCCAAGTGGTGGCAATGACGTTCTCTTTAATGCTCGCACTGCCGTTTTTGCCCGTTTTAAGCTCATACTCGTCCGTGATCAGCCTGGTGTAATTAGAATCCTAAATGTGACGCACAATAAAACAAACGCAAAACAATTTCAGAATCAGAAAAACGTTTTATAGACATTAGACATAGAATGTGCTTTGGCAATGTAATGAAACTAAATGAATGATAATAAAAGTTAAACATATTTATAAACATATAAATAAGCATAAAAAATAAAGTGTTGGAATAAAATAAATCAATACAAAATAGGGCTCAAACAATTAAACTAATGGTGACAAGTCGACTGCAAGAAAGTTATTGTAATCGTGACCTGGGCGTGTAATTACAATGATCAAAACGTACTGCAGATTAAACCACATACAAAACGGCCTTTCTATTAACAAAGATAGTGGCAATATTAAATCAAAATGCCAATGAAGAAGAACACCTGGTTTTCATCAATAATGCACTTTATTTGTAAGTATTCTCTTTCTAGAAGTCTTCACCATATTTCAACATTTATTTTGTTGGTAATGTATAAAAGTCTCAATGTACAAAAGAAATAATCGACTATTCGACAACTGAAATACCGTAATTTTTAGTTGCAGGCCTAATACAAATAATACAGTATGGGAATAATGTGACACTGGTAAATAAGGTTAAAAGATCTAACAATGTTCTTACCTTAGGGTCGATGGGCGGGCCGGCAGGATGTGGATTTGCCTTTGCTTTCTGAAATAACAAAGATTTGAGATAACCAACATATGCAACTTTGGCGTGTCCAGGACAAAGAAAAGACAAACTCACACTGAGCATGGGGTAAGAGTGCATTTGGTTGGTGCATGTTATGGCCTTGTGCATGTGTTCAATGACTTCTCCTTGGTCCATAGGGTTGGGATCCAGACCTTCGCCACGATTCAGCGGTGTTCTCTCGTACATTTCCTGGAAACAATACACACTTGCATATTACATGTCTAAATTGACATTTGAATTTGAAAACAGATGTAAATGACTTACGTCGATATTATTGAATTCATTGTGACAGGGGTAGAATTTTAAAAGCCAATGAATAGTGAAATCCACGTTCTCAGCAGGACAACCAAGTGATACAACTGAAAGATTAAATATATTGACAAAAATGAATACCGGTATATCTTTTTCTTTTAGCATTATCTCAACAAAAGGCAGGCAATGTTTTAAAAATGTATCATGCATGTGTCAAAATGTGCCTGTAATTGTCTTTGTTGAGGTTCAAGTGTCAAAAAAAATACTGTACCATAAAATTAACCACAAAAGTTTACTGTACCTTTCAATTGTATGTCTGTGTTCCTGTACATAGACTTTCTTATCAGCAGCGGCCTGGACGACTGTGGAACAACAATGTTAATCACTGTTTACAGAATTTGTTGAAAAGGTCAATAAAATACATTCAGAGGCAATGATTCAGACATGTCACTGAAACTAAAGAAAAGTCAACAGAGAAGCTAAAGAAAAGTCAACAGAGAAACTAAAGAAAAGTCAACAGAGAAACTAAAGCTTCCATATGCTGAATTATTGATCAACACGTTCAAAGTGATTTTGTTAATATTCATTAGGCAATTTCGGCGCAGTGTGTCCAGCGTTTTTTACCTGGTGATTCATATAATCATCTGCATAATAAATAACTTGAGGAATCAGCTTTGAGGCAGGGGAATGTATTGATTGGAAAACTGAGTCACACCAAGGATCTTTAGCTTTAAAAAGTCTAAAATCAAATCTGAGTTCTAGATGCACTCACTATCAACATGTGTCGAGATATATATTTTAAGCCGATTATCTGTGACCGTAGATTATAAACAATTAGAAAAGGACCAGGGTTAAACCACATTTCACGACTGTCAAACACACACACACACCTGGGCATTAGCATTACTAGGGTAGCTAACTACTGAAGCTAAGAGACTGCGGCTAACTCCGGTCAATTATCGCCGCTAAAGGTAAACTTACGTTTACTACAGTTAATTTCCAAAGGCCGGGCTCTGGTGCGGCACATGATGTCTGTAATGTGCTGAGTAAAACCAGTGATAATAGAAGCCATGGACACAAAACCCGTGAAACAGGACAACTCCACGTCCACATCTCGGAAGCAGCGGCCATGTTGGATGTGTACAACGTTTAGAGCTGTACGTACGTAAGCACACACGCACCTACGCAGCATTGTATATAGAACACTAGAGACTCCACCCCCACTTTGGAATCAAACTGTTAAAAATCTTGAAAATCATATTTTTTATTTTAGGTGATGAAATCGTTTATCATAATAGCCACCGTGACGTAATAGATTTATAGCATTTTGGGTGACTATCGATTTTCATAATTCAAGGAAAAACTGTGCCCTTTTCCCTGGATTATTATGACAAAAAATTATACCATTATGTCAGTTCAAAACTTCTAATCAATGACATTTCTGTCTGTTTAATTTTCTATTACAATTTTGCCCTTCTTACAATCACAAGATGGCCGAGACAATTGCCACGGCAAAATAATTCAAGCGTTCTCTAGTTTTATTACACCACAGGTGTATCCACACAGGGTGAGCGAGGAGTGCCAACCAGCTTCTGGTTGTACTTTCCCGACATTTGGCCCTCTGTATTGATTTCCCGATGACAAGTCAGACCAAGCACTCTTTCTACGTGTCAAGAGGGGGCTTTAGCGCTCTAGAAAGCACATAAGATAAGATAAAATCACCTTTATTTGTCCCACAATGGGGAAATTCCACTGTTGCAACAAAGGATAGAGAAGCAGATTAGGCACAGTATAATAATAAAAACAGATCATGTAGAAGAACAAAAAAGGGAACTCTTATAATCTTAATAATAATTACACTCTTATTTACAGCTGTCATATAGACGGAAGATAGAAATATATTGCTATGCACATAGGAAATGAGTGTAAAGTAATAGGAGTACCCCGTATTGCAGGAGTATAACAGTATTGCACATATTATGAAAGCTGAATGACCGTTCAGGACTAACAGTGATTGTTGTAAAGTCTGACAGCAGCAGGTAAAACCTCTCCTTCACACAGCGAGGTGGATCAGCCTGTCACTGAAGCTGCTCTCCAGAGCGGACAGAGTGTCCTGCAGGGGTGAGACTCATGGTCCAGCATAGATGTGTGTTTAGCCAGGACCCTTCTGTCCCCCACCTCCTGCACCGAGTCCAGAGCACAACCCAGGACGGAGCTGGACTTCTTGATAACTTTGTCCAGCTTCTTCCTCTCCCTCTGTGTGATGCTGCTGCTCCAGTGCCACTGTGCAGGAGGGTCCAGAGGGAGACTCTGCATTAGGTCTGATAACAGATTTACCACATAAATGAAAGTAACCAGTTATCCTTGAATGTATTAAACTGTTATATTTTATACTATATTAGTGAATAGCATGGAAAAGTATGAAAAACATTGTAATTGTTTTTCTGAGAAAAAACAACAACAATATTGACCCACAGTGTTCCCCTCACCTATCCATCCATCCATCCATCCATCTTCTTCCGCTTTATCGGGGCCGGGTCGCGGGCATCAGTCTAAGCAGGGACTCCCAGACTTCCTTTTCCCCAGACACTTCCTCCAACTCCTCCGGGGATCCCGAGGCGTTCCCAGGCCAGCCGAGACATAGTCCCTCCAGCGTGTCCTGGTCTTCCCCGGGGCCTCCTCCCGTTACATGCCCGAAACACCTCCCTCGGAGCGTCCAGGAGGCATCCGGAACAATGCCCGAGCCACCTCAGCTGGCTCCTCTCAACGTGGAGAAGCAGCGGCTCTACGCCGAGCTCCTCCCGTTGACTGAGCTCCTCACCCCATCTCTAAGGGAGCGCCCAGCCTCCCTCGGAGAAACTCATTCGACCGCTCTTATCCGCCGATGATAAAGGAATTAATTACCGGTAAATCGAGAGAATTGTTTTTCTTTTTTTAGAATGATAAAAGGCAGCGAAGCAACGGAGCGAAGCAAATGCATGTGATCTATGTCATCCTATAATAATATTAAATAATAATTCTGTTGCAATGTATATCTATTGTAATGCACATGTACAGATTGAGATTCGTGTGTTGCACTCTGAGTATGAATTGAGTTCTAGTTTGTGAACTCACAAAAAATGCGAGAGTTCGTTTTACTTTAGTAAATTTAGGGTTAAGGTTAGGTAGAATTCTCTTTACTAACAAATCAATTTTTACCCCTACCAGTTTTAATTGACTGTAAGCGAGAGGCTTGAATGTTAAACGACACAGAACTTCCATTGAAGGTTCAGCTGTGAAAAAAACCACACCTGAGCTATGAATGTTAATGTAGCAAAATATACCACTTTATTTATGCTCTAGTCTCAAAGATAAATCATAATTTATTTTAAATAGACTTGAGTCTAGCTAATAAACAATATGTACAAATCTATATTTACATTGCATTATATATTTCATGTAAGTAAACAATTCATAGTTTAGTGGACCTCAAGCTCATTGAACATTTGCAACCTTCATTTGTTTAAAACAAAAAACAAAATAAACAAAAACTATAACAACACTGGCCTTATGAAAACGTGACTCACTTACATGTAACAAAACACTTAAACTAACTGTGCAAAATGTTAGTGGTGAGTAAAAATTATGTCAACTGTACTGTGAATATTATGCAAAACAAACAGCATTTTTAAGAATGTTGTGGGTCCAGAGCTAAGATGTAGAGGTATCTTGACAAATTGAGCGAGAAAGTCAGAAAGCTCCATAATAATTCATTTTAGACAGAACAGTATCTTCACAATAAGGAGGAAGTGTCACTTGTGCTTGAGTCCCGCGACTCTCTCTGTCCATTCACTTGACTCACAGTGTCATTTGGTAAAAGTGGAGAGTTTACTGCTGCGGATCTTAAGGAAGGGTCAGATGAGATGACCACCACATATCTGTCTCCAAAATCTTCCTCTTCATCCCCCAAACTCCCATGAATGTCCGCTCTGACGACTGAGCTTTCTGCTGCCCTCTGGTGGTGACTACACGAGGGGGAGGAGTCAAAGGCTGCGTGGTCAGGATTAAAGTCTGCACTGTCTGGGTCTTCTTCAGGGAAACTTGTGTTAATGTAAATGATGTCCTCTTTGCTGGAGGCATCTGGAAGTTTCTCAGCGAGTTTCTCCAACATTTCTCTGAGTTGAGTGAAGACGGGTCGTTCCTGCGGGTCAGACCTCCAGCACAAGTACATGATTTCATACCTGCAAGGACAGAGATTCGATTAGGAATTTTGGATGTAGTAATTTGACAGAATGGTTTTGGCATAGGGAAAGTACATTTACTGAATGCTATACTTCATGCCTTTGATTAAATATAGTGTGCAGTGGCGGAAAGTAACAAAGCACAAAAGTGAAAGTACAGTAACATTTGTAGCATTTGTACATAAACATTTTTACAATGCATACTTTTTACTTTCACTTTGCTACATTTGAGCGCAGGTATCTGTAATTTCTACTCTACTGCATTTTTAAACTGGACTGAAAAGTAGAAAGTATTTTTATGTGGTTTGAAGGGTTATTTTAAGCACGTTCATGAGGACGTCCTGGGTAAAGCGTTTGAGTTTGGGCAAACAAAAATATGCACATAAAATTAGAAAAATTATTTCGCACATATATTTGTACTAGTACTTCTTCCACCACTTCTAGAGCTGACGAAATGCAAAAGTATGTAGTCGTAGTTTAAATCAAAACCCATTTTATAACTGATACAATCAATATGCAAATTATGAATGGATTACTGTAATTGGTTGGCATGACACTTTTCCCTAAAGATGTGTGAATGGCTTTATATTTTGCTGTATTAAAGGTTGCCAGCAGAGGGGGCCGTCAAGCTAGTCACAAATTGCAAAGTGCTTGTATCTACAGAACAACCTTCAGGCTTTGCAAAAACTCAATTATATTATGCAAACAGGAAGCAAACACTTACAGCTCGTCCAAACAGTCTGGTGGCTGCTTTAGTCTGTGTCCTTCAAGCAGATGGTCATAAATCTCGTGGTTTTGGATGCCAGGATACGGTGTCATGCCTCTAGTAGCAATCTCCCACATTGTAACGCCAAATGCCCACTGAAAAACATTGTAATCAGTTATTACAAACAGTGAAAGATGATCACATTTTGACCTCCACTTGATGTAACTTTTTCAAAAACAAAATTACAATTGCCACAAAATGTTTTCGTACCACGTCACTCTTTACAGTAAAAACTCTGTCTGCCAGACTTTCCACAGCGATCCATTTGACGGGCATTTTGGCAATTCTCCCCTGTCTGTAGTAGTCGCCACTGTAGATCTTTTTAGACAGGCCAAAGTCTGCAACACACACGGTCATGTCGTCACGCAACCTGCGAGAAAAGGAGTGAGAATGAGGTCAAACAAAATGAAATAAAGCAATAACAGTTTCCAAGGTATACTTTAAAGGGCCTATATCATGCAAAATGGACTTTTCAGAGCTTTTAACCTTCTTACAGTGCTATTGGTACCTCGTATATTGCAAAAGTGGTTTTTGATTGATTCCTGCAGTTTTAACAAGAGAATAGTCTCTATCCTTCACCTCAGATGAGCAGACAAACAGGGCCTACCAGGATGAGTCATCCTGGTGAGTACATCCTCCAGAAATCACTGTACCTGTAACATGCCCCCCCTCCTCTGTGTGTTGTCCTTGCGTGGTCAAGGCACAGCACACGCTTGCTAGGCTCCAAGTGCAGCCGGCCGCAGTGTTGTGAGTTTGATTCCTGACTTGACTATTTACTGCATGTCCTCCCTTCTCTCATAGCCCATTTCACACAACTTTCCTGGCATTAAAGCTTACGGGCACAACATCTTTTTAAAAAAACAGTACTCAATTTAAAGGTATTACTAATTTACACTGTTGCCAATGAGAAATGTACCCAATAAAGTTTAATATTTATTTGTTTTCAGACACTTTCCTCTTGCTTATTAAATGACTAAACAATTGTTAAATCCATACATGCAGTTCCTCGCGGCCAGGTCTCGATGCAGAAAGTTGCGATTGCTGAGGTACTCCATCCCCAAAGCGATGTCAACCATAAACTTCAACAAAGTCTGAGTGGGCAAATACTACAAAAAATATATATAATTCAGTGTTGTATTCCCTTCTTTAGTGCAACAGTTGCTTACTAATTGGTTTCTCACCATTGGACTCTCTCCCAGACGCGAGCGAAGCAAAAAACTGTGCAGATCTCCGTATTTCATGAAAGGCAATATGACCATGGGCTTGGGAAAGTTTCCGGGGCCCATTTCCAAACAAACACCTGGAGCGGACAAAGCAAACAGGCCGTGACAGAGCGCAAACACAAGGAGACAGCAGAGGCTAAATATCCTAATTCCAGAGAAGTCAGAAAGTACCTAGCAATCTGATGACATTTGGGTGGTTGAAGTCTTTCATACAGGCGGCTTCATTCAGGAACTCCTCAATCTCTCTTTGCGAGAAACTTTCCACTGTTAAAAGAGAGAACAAGTATTTCATTTCTGTTATAGATAAAGTTAATATTAAAGACTTACATTTCATAGTCTTCACAGCAACCTTTTCGGACGTTCCATCATGTTGTCTAAACTGTCCCTCCACCACAGATCCGAATTCACCTAAAGAAACAAATGCAATAAAATACTTATCTTTCTTATTGCTAATCTTATTTTATTTTTACTAATAAAACAATAAAACTTACCTTCTCCAAGGATTTTTCCAATGGAGAGCAGGTTTCTAGTGACCATTACATCCTGTAGTTTAGCGTGGAGTTGATCGCTGATGCCGAGATTACTCACTAGCAAAAAATAACACATCAAAATGACTTTATAGAATTTAAAAGATTACAAAATAATGGTGAAAATGTTTGACTTACATGTGATTGCAACTGCAGATCGGTTGTAAGACCTCTGCGGATTGTAAAGCATGACCGGCTCCAGCTTTTCTCGTTCTCCAAACTGCTTCCTGCAAAAAGTCAGAGCGGGAATGTTGATTTGAGGTGAGCAATATATCTAAATTTAGATTATACTGTGGATGTTATTTTGAAGAACTTTAAAAAAAAAAAATGTATATAAAAAGAGCTGTATAGAAATCAAAATGAAAAATTGCTGTTTCAAATAAGAGTATAAGGTGATATTTCTTATTCATTTTACATTTGTCTAATAACTAATCCAAAAGCAACACTTTTAAACACATTTCTGTTGAATTGACATAATATCATATATTGTTATCAGGATATAGAAAAAAATATTGCTTATGACATTAAACTATGATACTATGAAACAAATATTCAGGCAACAATAAGACAATACAAAATCTATAAAACAAAATCACAGAATAAAAACATACATACATTAAATCCAGTTATTATTCTATTTGAAAATTTTGGGGCAGTTTGTGTTGAATTTCTGATTTATAAAGGTTTTATAAAAAACATATTCATTTAATATGTGCATTATATTTAGGGCTGGGTGATATGAAAAATAAAATAAAAAATATAAATATATTTTTCTTCTCACACTGATCCATCTCGAATTAAAACGTGTATTTGGTTTTTCCAAAAAAAAGGACGAATAGCTTTTAGTAATGATTTCATGAACATAAACTATACAGACATTTAATCTGTGCCATTTAACACAAATAATATTCAAATTTCTTCCTCCAAAGTCTGACCTCCGCTCAAAAACCACATATTGTGCACTCTTGAATCAAAAACACACACAATTGACAATTTCACTTGACTCGATATCGATATGACAATCTTTCGATTAATTACCCAGCCCTAATTATATTATCAACTTATGTGATTACAACTTGTGAATGGTAAGGCTGACTCAGAGTCCAGTACGAGCACCTGACATAAATAAAACCTGGATTCTGTGGGTCACTTCAGCTGCAATAACAATAACACAGGCCTCACTCAGGTGCAGAGCGTGATTAACAGGAAGCACAGGAAGTTTGTGACCAAAACCAGGAAACATTAAGTCGTCATGTATTAGAGGTCATTACAAAACGTTACTCAGCATCCCTATGGACAAGAAAATATATTTATTTTCTATTTTTTACTGCCACTACTCACTATTGTTGAATTGTAGAAATGATACTTTTTCCTTTAATCATGACTGTCATAATCCAAATACCTCAAATATAATAAGTGCTGAAAAACAGTTATGTCGTCATGTTGTCTGCAATGAAATGATTACTGTTACAGCTCTACCATTCATTCACTTTTACTAGATTGTTATTTCAATTTTACTGGTGCACTATGTCACTTTTTGAACTGCGAGTCCTTGACCTGCTTGTTTCCATTGAGATTATACTGCCTTTCCTGAAATGTTCCAAACTTTTTATTGAATTACAGGTATTAAATATTAAGAAAAATATAATTCAAAGAGTGCACAACCATACTGCTGTGACCGGATTGGATTATATTTTAATCAAGAGCCCAATAGCAGGACAGTAGGACAGTAGGACAGTAGGATGCACTAATGTTTGTTTACATAAAGAATCCAATATATGTGATGGTTAAAGAATTCTTACCAAAGACAAGATCCAAGGGTCCTGTTGCGCACACAGATGCCTCCCCAGAGCACCAGCAGCAGCAGGCAGAACCCACACACCAGTCCCAAAACCACATACACCAAATCTGAAGCGGCAGTGTCAGGGCTGGACGATGGAAAAGGCACTGACTCTGAAAGAAATGGAGTCACGCAAAATACAAAGGTAAGCCGATGTTTTTGTGTTACGTGTAGTCTAAAAACAAAACAAAACAACAACAACAACGCAGTTACATTTACCAGTACTTTTTTTCAAGAAATTGTACTTTCTGACACTATCCTATTCCTCCTACATGAGAAATATTTTTATTGAAGTAACAGTACTCTTACTTGAGTAGCTGTTTTCTCTTCTCACTGTGAGTAAATCTACAAGTGACAAAAGCTTTATGTTGACAATGCCCCGCTCCTTCAGATATGATTTTGTTTTTCAAATTTTTGTGCCTATCCTTTGAAAATACCAGATTTTGTGCGTTATTTAATGTTTTGTCACGCCAATTACATTAACTTCAAATTGCACATTTTACACAAATGTGCAAAAAGTTACTCTTAAAGTTACTCTTGCTTGAGTAGTTTCCCCAAATAGTTTTTTAGTCTTTATACTAGAGTCATTTCTTGAACCACTACTTTGTACTTCTACTCGCGTAATATTATTTTGAAGTAATTTGAGTATTGCTTGAGTACAATTTTTGTTCTCTCTTTTAAGACTAAAAACAAAAACATAGGCCTTGATACCCCTGCAAAAGCACCACAGTTTTAGAACCACTAGTTTATAGGAATCTTGTTATTTATGCATTTATTTATGTATTTATGTATTTATGTATTTTTATTTTTATATTTTTATTTTTATTTTTATTTTTATTTTTATTTTTATTTTTATTTTTTTTTTATTTATTTTTTATTTTTATTTTTATTTTTATTCAAAGCCCTTCCTTTTATACAGCTAACAGTTTCCAGACGAGGAGATAAATCCATAGAGGGACTCACTGTCCTCTGGCACAAAGATCCAGACAGGAGGGCTGATCATGCCGCTGCCGGCCTGAGTGCACGCAGACACCTCCACACTGTACGTCGTGTTGAAGTCCTGCAGCGGCACAGACACAGAGGTGGTGTAGCTGTGGATCTGAAACACACAAACAAGGACATAATGCACTCCAGTTTGTTGAAGTAATCAAATGAGACAACGTTCATTTAAGGGCAGGAACGGACAGACTACTATTGACACGTAAGCTCTAAAAGTTGTTCAGTATTTAACCATTTTTTGACTTTAACTTGATTACATTTTGCGTTTTCTGTTCCAGTTTAATAGGACTAGCACTATACTGACAGTGTGCAAGTAATAGTAGTTGTTGCAAACTAACAAGAAAATACAAGTAGATGTAGCCAGTGTGAGGAAGTAACTTACTCAGCTGTTTGTATTCTATGATGCACTCTAAACACTGTAATCCAATGCAACTCAATGTAAAACGTATTCTAAATATACAGAATACAGTACTCTGACAAGGCCATTTAACAGAAGAAATGGCAGCAGCAAGAAAATTAAATTTAAATGTGTAAAATGTAGTAAATTCTATCCTAGTAACTCTTTTTTTGAAGTATTTGAAACAAAGTAAGATTTGGGTACTTTTCCATTGCGGAATTTTGAGAACTAAGAAACGTTTTGTTCTGTTGTTTGGGCCCCTTCCTCGTTTTCACTTCAAAACCAAAACTATTCAAACAATTCAATATGCTCCTTTATTTACAGTACACCTCTGTTATGTTCCCACAGATGCATGATTAGAGGTTGTTAAAAGAGGAAGACACATTTTACACCGGAGCAAAACATGTGACAGAGGCATTGGACAAAATTTCACAACAGTTACATTAATATTCTGCTGACGGACAAAGAAGCTGCACATGTGATTAACTGGCTCCTAAAATGTCTGTGGTATATGTGTCTCTAATTTCAGGGAAAAGTCACGTAAGGAAAACATATGATTGAATTTTGGCCTGTGTAATTTAATTATAACTACATTTTAATCTAATTTCTACTTGTCAATGATATGTCTGGGTCTTTTAATCAACAGCCAATTATCTGTAAGTAGAAGTGTGTTTACAGCAGATTTCATACTTTTGAGGGATAAACTGGACTATTTCTTGTGTAAAAAGGCAGCGATTACAAATTCGTTTTTTATGTTCATGAAATTAATATTAATCAATATACGTTTTAATGAGAACATCTTAAATAACATTGAAAATTGGGATAGAGCAGTCCAGAAATTGCCCATGATAAAACCTACAAATGCAGCCGCTAGACTTTTTTTGCAGTTCCAAGTCTGTATAAATTAGGATAAGGCCTGTGACAAACCTTTATGCAAATGAAATAGGCCTCCATATGTAGGCACGTGATTTAAAACGCTTTTCTTCACTGACTAATACTATTCAAATTCTGTAATGTCAACACACACCGTAAAATATTTGACATTTCATTGTTTCTCCGGTCCCTCCGCAGTGCAGTGACTCAAGGCTGCATACCAGAGCTACAACAACATCAGTCTGCTTTTTCACACTGTCAGCTTCCCTTACCTTTGACACAGACGGGAAGCCACGCTATTGTACGAGAAGACACTATCGCAGTGACAGAGACAATGACTGTAGAGTTTAAAGCGAACGAAGAGTGTTTGAAAAAGAGGTGCTTCTCATAAATGATCATAAGGGCTTGACCTCTCATTGAAGGAGGAGCCCCAAACCAATTAAATTAAATGTTGACCCTATTTAAAGATACTATGTCACATTTTGCCATTTAAACGTTAAAAAGGTCAACTGTAAAATGTTAAATATCTGCTTCAACACATGTTTTCGGTGTTATTAGTGGAGGACCAATATACAAACACAATGGTAAGATATAACGCAAAAACTGCCCATCAAATTTACATTTTACATGCAACAATCTGTGATGCATAAAGTATCTCAATACCTCGCAGTCAAAACCAGCAATAACGTTTGACTATTCAAACAACAGTAGCTCAACTCGCCACCTGGACAGGACCTGACTTTCCCCTCTACCTTCCATGGACCATTTTTGATGTTGACTTCTGCAGACAAAGAATCGTAGTGACCCAGCCAACATTGTGCGTGGGCCCCATATGGGTTTTGTCTGGGCAGTGTTTTTGGGACCCATTTAGGCTTGAAAGCATGAGACCCACGTGGGATATAAGTGGGGTGTGTGGGCATTGGTTACAAAGTGGGTCAATATATGCGGGCCCCACTTGGGTTTGCCAACTTGGGGAGGCCCGCTATGTAATGTTGGCTGTGGATATTTATGCTCTGATCTCAGCTTATTGACTTATTTCGGTGTAGGGCCTTGTTACTGTGAATAATCAGTTTTTTTGTGAGAGATTTTTGTATAGTGATTCACAAATGTTCTGTTCAATGCGGCTCTACCATTAAAAGTGACCCTTTTCCACACACACTCCTTCTATAAGTCACTCATGCTCTGAGTGAATGACAAGTTGATTTACAGAAAAGTGAATCTTCTGAAGAACGATCACACTTCATTTACGGCCCAACGTTGGAACGAACGCCCTCTCTCCCTGTGTTCTTTGGACTCTGCGGATGTTTTTAAATGTAAACTACTCAATCACTCACTGCACTGTCACTTTCTGCACTAGAACTGTAAATTTAACTGTAACTCTCCTGTACACAGTAATGCTATTTATATTTATATTTTATACTATAGTAATTTTAAATGGTCTCTTAATGCATGCCTTTGATTACATATATGTTGTTTTTATTATTGATTGTGTTTTATGTTGCACCTATGCCTAACAAGTTCCTATGTTTGTGATTTTGTTCATTGACCATGGTAATAACTTTTCTGATTCTGATTCTGAAAATGTATCGAAAGACGTACTGACTCAGCAGCTAAAATTGACTGCATCTTTGTTGTAAAGTCCTACTGTATATTTAAAGGCGTTTAGTACTGTGAAAAGCACTATGCAAATAAAGTTTACATACTTACATCTTTAGGCAATATATATTTAGTGTACATGAATCGTAATACTAATGAAATCATGATCTGGCTCCAAGAAAATCGTCCAGCCTTATGTCAATGTAAGCCCTGATTCGTCCAGGAGCGGTCCACGATAATAAAAGTTTCAAAGTTCCAACTCAGAGCAGATGCCACAAGGAAGAGCATTCCCTTTTATTTTTCACCTACCAGTGGGTGTAACGTTACCCCTCCTAGTGCCATCGTCACCATGAACCCATTCCTTACCATACTCTTTTGTCCTCCGTGTCGAATGATGATATTGTAGCCGTTTAGAACCCCATTTATTTTGTCGTCTGGAGGGGGCTTCCACTTTATCATCAGCGACGACTCGTTTATTTGGGCCGTGACATTTCTGGGATACACAGAGGGCACTGGAAAACGGGGATAAGCAGTTCATTCAAATGACATGTAAAGAAGAAATACATAACAGTACTGATTTTGACTTGAAATTATTTTTAGCTTTAGTCCAGATTTAGTCAAATAATTATGTTAAGTTTTAGTCTAGTTTACATCTGTGTCTGTGTTTACTTTTTATTTCATTTTTATTTTGTTTTAGTCAGCAAAAATATGACATTGACAAAAACTATGACGGAAGCATTTCAGTCGTCAAAATTAACACTAATACATACATAAAGACATGATTATTATAGTATTCAACTGGAAAAAAGCTTTGATTACATTGTGGTATGTGTATGTGACAAGTATCAAATCTTTGAACTAAAATATCCTCTGTGGTCACGATAGGAAGGAAGCCCATCGCTCCTCCGCCCTACTTTGTGTTTTCGCTGTGTGACAAAAACCCCTCCTATTTCCCATGTGTTACTTTCGGAAAACAATTGTGGATATGACGACGGGTACAAGGACTCTAACCACCGGGCAGCTTTGTGAATTCCAGTAATAAAATGACTCCGCTGACTCATAGAAACACAAAGATTTAAGAAGGAAGGATGCAAATACAGATATATGTTTCTCGCAAGAAAGAAACAACCACATGGAGATAAGTGCAGTGTAAGAAGTATGCACGTATTTGAGAAACTGACAAACTGTGAATGGGATGACAGCTATTGTTTGGATTATACTGATGTATTCAAATGTAGAAGGTTTATTGAATGTAAAATAAATTGTTGCAATACTGACATGGAAGTTGTCATGTTACTTCATATACTGGAATAGTGAATGTAGTAAAATTACTTACAAAATAGTAGCAGGGCTCAGCAATATGACGACACATAGTCACGGTTATATTATTATGTTTTTTATTTTTATTTTTCATTTCTGAATCCTGATCTTGATTCAAATTGGAATATTTGCAAGCAGTATGAGAGTATTCTAGTCTAAAAGGCATTCCTGTACATGTATTTGCTTATACTGTATTGTTACTTCACGCTAATGCTTGTATTTTATTGCACATTGGGCTTGAACTTGTCAATGATCATTTCTATAGTACATAGAAATAGATTTTTAACCAGAGACTTATGCTGACTGCTGGACAGATGCGTATTATTGATGAAAATAACATTTCGCATTTTGATATCATAATTCCCGCTGTCTGTTATAAAACATTATTTGCATTGTGCTTTTGACCTTATATAGTCCAGATAACAATGAATGATTCATTATTAAAATAGTCAATGATTATTTCAATAGTCGATTAGTCACAATTATTCAGATTCATTGTTGCAGCCCTAAATGAGCTGTGTAATTCTCTAAGTCAGATGTACCTCCTTCAGTAGTGTTGCTCTGAATCCACACAGTGACGCTGGAGGGGCCCAGCTCGTTGCTACAGGAAACGCTCATGTTGTACCACGTCATGGCCTGGAGTCCCGGGACCTCACTCTCAAACGGAGGCACTGACACGTTCACGAAGCGGGTGGTCATCACTTCCCCTTTCCTCCGACTTATCTCTCTTACCTAAGAACAAGGAGATATACAGGAAATTCCAACAGGGAAATTATCAATATAAAGGAATGGTCATGTTGCATTAAGGGAAATTATGCCATGTTAGTGAAATTATTGGAAACTAAAAGATAGTTTTAATGGACACAATGGAGGCTGGAATTCCCCTATCTGAATAAAGTATTGCCATGTTAATACATTCATCTTAAATATGCCAGAAAAGTCGTAGAAAAGTAATTATGTTTTGTATTTAGTCATTTTAAAATTGTACTAAAAATAGTCTCGGTCCTTTGATACTACTGTCCAGTCATTTCTGCTTTAATTTAGATTTTTATCTTTAATATATTGTTTGGATTAAATTGTCTTGTGGGAGAATAAAAATGACAATTGAAACTGTACAAGAAACACTGGGAATTATTTTTGGTGTATATAATTGGTGCACAAACAACACTTAAAACTTGAAACTAAACTTGAAACTAAACTTGAAACTAAACATGGACAAGACCAAAACAAGTCTACATCAGACTTGAACTGGGCTCAAACCAGAACCACGCAAGGGCAAGTGTGAACGCACCCAAAAAATAAGCATGACTTACTCTTATGAGGCATTTAGTGAGAGGAGAGTAGCCATCGTGTCCAGGAGTCCAGCTGAGCTTTAACTTATTGGACTGTCTCTGCATCACGGTGAAGTTGGACACAGGTCGGGGAAGAGCTACAGAAACAGCAGGAGAAGCTTTGTCAAGTAACAGTGGGGCCACATGGAGCCATAAAACCCAAGGAATGTCAGTACCTTTAATGTGGATGTTTGCCTCTCTGGATGTAGTGACGCCCTTTTTGTTGTAGGCTTCACAACTGAACTGAGTGAATCTGTCAACACCTGGAAAAAGACATAAAAAGGTGAATTTTAATATACATCATTGATAAGTAATCCACCAATTTTTTTTAAGCGAGCGCTTGGGAATTGAAAAATAACAATGGAGAAAACATGTTTGTAAGACTGACGTCCACACTGTGAAGGCCAACTCTGACAGAAGCCAAAGCAGAGTAAATGTAGAAAAGCAAACCCAGAAAGTATGTCTACAAATTCAGTGTTATTTAAATCATATTCTTACAGTGGATTTGTTTTCCGCCTGGATAGTCACGTCTCTCAACCAGGCACAGATCTGTGCAGAACAGGACAAGAACAGCTGCTACATAATGATCTCATTGTCCACTGCTTTTTTTTCAAACTCAAAATGACCACAACAAGTTTGTCAGTAATGGCTGGACTGAATCTGTCATACTTTGTTTACATTCTTGGGATATTTATGATATAATTGAGTATTGGACAAATAATACAGAGTTTACAATCTACATGTGGCACATAGAATAGAGTCTGGGAACATTGCATACGTTATAATTATGTTTAAACACACAAGCAGGTGTTTGAACTGCCTGGCCAACAGATGTCGGACTGGAAACTATACAAGTGTAACACTTGAAACACGCATTTAAATTCTAGTAAAAAAACTAGAAATTCATATTGACAATTAGCCATTATGGTTGAGGAACTGTGTTTAACAGGATGTTTTAGTCATCGGTAACTCGGAGCAAATTACCCCACGTAAGGGATTTTCTTTGAAGAACTGACTCAGCTCACAGTGCAGTGAACTCAAATAAAAGTTCATCACTGATAAAGAAGGAAATGAAAATAAGGTTGTGTTTTTGCTCTGGTCTTGACACTTGTCTATAAACTAAATCTAAAACCAAAACAGGAAAGATGAATTATGTTGTAAACTGTGGCTTCTTACAGTAAAATGTCTCAAGCCTGAATTCTGAAATTGTGGAATCTGTAATTACGAGGTTTGGAAAAGCACCAGCGAAGCAAGACGTTTATGTACAGTTAATGTAGGCAGCAACTATTCTGTGTGACAACAAAGAACTGTAGACCAGTCCAAACAATATTATCATTATCATTATTATTATTATCTTATAATAACTTTAATTCCTTCACTGTCCCACTATTTTGTGAACGTATGCTTTGAGGACTTATGTAAGACGTGCACAATCCTATAACCACACCACCCTAATCATATCCTGCCTTTTTCCAGTGTGTTGTAAAAAGCTCAGTTCAAGGGCTATTTACGCAGAGACTGGCTTTACTGTGGTGCCAATGTTGAAATCATGCATTGAGCTCCCGTCGCTTGGACCCAGTCCCCTCCATGCTGGCCTGTGTGGGACGCCCCGTCAATGAGGCCTTTGTCCCCTGATCCAACCCCCGAGCAGGCTCCCGGTGCTGCCCCTGTCCTTTCACCGGCCCAGGCCTGACGCATGGCACTGAACCTTTAACCCATGAGCTCCAGCTGTTTTACTGCACACTGTGAGGAGAGAGATTTGTCTGTGGGTTTTAGACAATTAGCCAAAAAGGATCAAAGTTTATCCGTTAAAAATAACAGTCTAAGATTTCAAAGAGCACATTTAAAAGAATGAAATACAGGAAAAGATTTACTTTATGTCAAACATGTCGCCTGCGTGCAGAGAACTACTCTGACAACAAGCCTTTAAGTTTACATTTATGCCCTAATGCATTCATATATACAGTTAGTGCTGAAATGAGTTCCTTCTAATAGAAAAATGTATTTTCCAACACCTTTCAAATCTAATGGACAGTTATCTCAAATAGAATGAAAGTACACAAACAGAGCTATTACTTGATACTTGCCTGTCAATAATAAACTGTTTAAGTGACCTTACGTGACCTTACTGAGTGTGTAGCATAAGGATATTTAGTAAGCAAAGGCACATCGAGGCAGCAACGACAGGCAGAATAGAAACCACTAAAAAAGCTACCTGAGTTAAATAACTCGAGACAATGTTGCCAAAAGAAACTTCTATAGGGATGGCATTTTTGGCTGTATTTAACTTACTAGATTGTGAATTTTATTTAAATTTCATGATGACATTAAAAAGCCCAAAAATAAGATCACTTTTAATAAGTAAACATTTCTCCGCACTAAATACTTCAGACCGTCTAAAACTAGAACGCAAACAGGAAGAGCCCAAGGCTGTTGTTGCTTACCTGACACAGGTACTGCTGGTAGTTGGGAATCACTGTCAGGAGAGCCATCCGAGCCAGCATTGCACTGGACTCGAGTCCACAGCCTCACAGACAATGAAGGGGTTCCTCGTTATATTCCTGTCTCTGGCTGTTGTATAAATTGGCAAACTACAAACAGTTAAGCACATAAAAACACCATGTATACAATTGTATTTTGTTTACCATCTCTCCTTCTACTTCAATATGATTACTGGATTCGACAGTGAATTCATATGCTCAGTCTGCACTATATTCACCAGTTCTGCTCTGCACTTGTGGTATTCTGGAAACACATGAGTATAATATTTATTAAAAAAGCCACAGCTTGTAAAAATACAATAAATTGAAAAGTATTATTAAAATATAGTATTCTACACATCCTTTACTTAATGTTTACTAAAACAATACTAATATAGTTTTTATGTTTTGGGAGCAAGCTCAGTATTGATGAAAAATATTGCTTACACTTATTAAACATCCATCACATTTTACACTCATTAGAAGCTGAGACCTTCTGGTTTTGGGCTTAACCACTAACCCACTGTAGCTACAGCTGTCAAAACCTCCAAGCAGTATTGTATATATGTATTACACTGTGTTGGCTCTATTATGAAAAGTTGAGTGCACGGTGGTTTACTGGATGTGGAGACAGATGGACTCCGTCTGTGACTGTCTGCAGGTCATTGTACAGGTGTCATTTGGACCATCCTGTCCATCTTAACCAGTTGATGTGCTCCAGTCGGCGTCTGACTTCGATCGCAGTAAACATGGCCTCGTCCCCTCTGAAAGGAGAATGGACCCACAGTGGTTTGAAAGCAGCCTCCGCACTGTCCGGGGTCAATAACCTGAAGGCTGTCCCGCTCGCATAAAGCTCTGACGTCCTGTGAGCCGATGGAAGCGTCTCACTGAGCCGGACTGCCCAAAAAGAAAGTAAAATTAACATTAGCAGAAGACATAACTATATACATAACCATTAAGAGCATCATGGAGGTATAGACCACATTCAGCTCCACTAATTAATAATCATCTGCCCCTCCACGATCGTCGTTCATTTACACACCAAATTCACACAATTAAGGGCTGACTTCTGCCCAAAACACAACAAAGTATGCACTTGTCAAGCTGAATCAAACAAACACTTTTGCATCTAACACCAAGCAAGAGCCACTGACCTCAAACACAACAATTCCGTGAATTGTTTTGAATGGTTAGAAATCCCTCATCTAACTATTATACGTTTACATAAAAGGAAAACTCATTGATGCACTGGTCGTTAAGGACCTGCAAGACCCACTGTAGAGCAGCTTCTCAAATCTTCTATCTTACAAAGGGGTCACTTAAAACTAACAAGCGGATTGCAACACCATAAAGATAATAAAGTAGCTTCCTAATATCATAGCCCATAAATAAGACAATATAAATACAACTGGAGTAAGCCGCAGTACCCCAATTAATACCGTTTATATAAACAGCATAAATTGACAACATTCAACAGACTAAAAGCCTAACGTCTTATTTCTACATATGAACACTTTGCAGAGAGTGATGCATTCCTGTAAATTCCATAAGAAAAATCCATAAATCTAAGTAATTAACTCCACACAGAAGCAGACTGACACAAGCCTTCCAGAGAATGCGCCTCAAATTAGAGAAGAAAGAAAACAATACCATTGTCGCACAAGTCCCAGAGAAATCCCAAAGACGGTTGAAGGAGAAGCGTAAAACGGGTGAAACGCCAGCGTCCAGACCAGCACCTCACTTGTAGCTCTGGTATCGTCGACAGCCCAAAAATGCGTTTACAAACACTAAACTTTGATTCAACTTGGACGAGAGTAAACGACACCCGCTTAACCACTCCTCCTCTCACAGTGCACCACCCCACACCAACTCCAGTGTGACCACAATCTGCTGCTGAGGGGAGAAACATTCACACTCACACGAGATCCCACGACGGATGTTCAGAACAAATTAAGCTTTACTTTGTCAAAATACTCTAGCCAGCAGACAACATTACGGTCTTTTTTATAAATGCGTGATGATTGTTCTGCACTTGCAACAATAGCCTAAACAGCTACACGATGAGATCAAGACCATTTTATCACAGGCTCAGTTCTTTAACATTACATCAACTTATTTGTTTGACTCCCACCCTCTGACGAGCAGAAGTGTTACCGCTATCATACCGAATGCAAATCTCCCCCTTGGTTAAATTAGTATGAATGTTTAAAATAGACCTTAACTAATATAATTATATACTGTGATACTTATACGGTCATACTGTAACTGGTATACTGCTGATACTTAACTGTTCGGATGAGGTTGTTTAAATCAATGTTTCAATGTTTCCACTTAATCACAAAGAAATTATTCGAATTTAAAACAGCCAAACAGGGAATTAATGCACATCATTACAATAATAACACATTAAAAGAGCAAACAGTTACAATGTATGAATGTTTACATCTTCTATCGTACCATAAAAAACTAATCATATCCCTTCATAGAAAAGTTACATAACTGAAACACGATACAGTTAGCCACAAATATCCTTTTTAAAGACTGACTGCTTTACTATTAGTTATACTTATTCTGTTTTTTTCTGTCATTTTCCAATCATTCTCCAATCAAACATTCGCTTTCCATACAATGAATAATCTGGAAAAGATTAGGACAGGCTGACGCCACACTGCATTAGGATTTGGTATACTGAGGAATACATTGACTTTGAACCCCTTTTTACCAAACAAGAGATAAAATACTTACACTAATCAGATAATGTAAGATAAGATTTTATTTATTCATTCATCTTTCACACACACACACACACACACACACACAGAAAAGAACACAGCATGACGGAGTGAGTGCTATCTTACATGTGCAGAGCTAATTGAACATTTATTGTAATCAAGTCGGTGTAATCCCCATCGTCCATGACTTCCACATAGAAAAAATACACTTCGTCAACTGGACACTGCTTTTAAAAAACAAACGTTTTGACTCTCATCAAGAATCATTCTCAACAGCGGATCAAGCCTGGATATATCCTACCTAGTAGGCCCCACTGGTACCTTCTATAAGGGTTTACATTCACCTTCCCATTATTACATCAGTTTGTCTGCAACTCTGCAATATACTAACTAATTATCTAAATTAATGATTTTTGTCATGCAATACCACGACATTAATTACTCAACTCCAAATAGTTACAATTACTAGAACTATTGTAGCGTATGCCGTCTTTTCGTCAATCATGATCATGATAGAATTCATTTTGGTGTTGTCGTCTTTCCTTATAATTATGTTACTCATCGCAGAGTTTGCTTGGCTGGTGGTCTTATTATTCTCATTATTTGCATCACAGCTTGAAACCTCTCAAAGCACTACACTTGTCATTAGCCATTCACCACACACATGAGTGCAATAGAAAAAAAGCAATACTGTTTTTTTCTCTTCTTTTGTGGTGTTTTATTCTTTAGATCCCATCTTTATTTTATTTGGTCTCCAATGCGGCCACAGCCAAGCAACCAACCAACCACCCGCAAAGCGCACCTCTCTTCTTTGGCTTTCCAAGGCGGCTGCTTCCATAGTCCACATCACCGCCACCCACTTAGTGTGACTCTTGAGTCACTTTGCTGTTTCACCGCCCCCATGCAGTTGGCAATTGACGTGCAACACCACAACACAACCGAACAAACTCAAATCTTCCAATTAACCCTCTTACATAATAAGAACCATAGCCCACACATCCCTGTGACTGATTAAAAAGATTACGCACATTGAATTCCGGATATAGTTTGAAACCATAAAGAAGGTCAGTTTTTCTCTTTCATATGCCGAAATAAGTAGCAAGCTCAACAGTTTCTGGTTCTTGACAGTGATTACACAAACCGGTAGATGCTGCCTATCCTACTCAGCGACCAATGAACCAGTGTGCCTATTTCATCTACAAATTCTCTCTTCCCCCGCTTCCTCCCATGGATCTCATGGGCCAACACTACTCTTACCTGATACAGATGTCGTCCTTATACATTCCAATAGTCCTGCCATCTTCATTCACATGACGCTAATAATGGCTTGATTTCAGTTTCTTATTTCAATAGTACATCATTGATGCCACCTAAGGCATCTACCAAATCTCCATTTCATACCACTCACCCCAAACCCAATGAACCCAAATGAAGGAAACCCTCACATCTTCCTGACGAAGCGCATCAGATAGAAGATGCTATATAGAATATCTGTCGCAATCAATTTTCCTGATTAATGTTTGCAGTGCAGAGAGGCTTCAGAGCAATCACACGTCATGTCACTGTAAAGTTGACGCACCCATTCCATCGCTAACCGTATCGAGTCGTGACTCATGACCCATACCTATCTCAAGGTCAGTATGAAAAGCACCCTACTTGCCCACTCTTCGATCCTTAGATCCATCATATATATAATCATACCATAGAGCTTATCGATAGCCTCGAACAATAGCTGTGGCGTCTTTTCAGTTTTTCCTTAAGCTTCGAGCAAACAGTATCACAGGATCCGAGCATACTTCCAAGAGCCATGGATGACAAAGCACAAAGGATTCAAGTTAAGATCGCTTACCAGCAAGTCGTCATTTGCATTTCCTACCCAGCTAAAACACTATCGTACTGGTCTACAATATATTGTTTCATACTAACAGAAGACATCCTAATCCCAGATGTGATTAAAAGATTTAAAGAAGAAATGAGGGCATATCATCACACCCACTTCACCTGAAGTCTTTGTCTTCCTTAGAAAACGCACCCCTTAGTCAAATAGAATGGAGTCAAGGCCATCTGAGTGAAGCCTGGTTTTAATCAATTCAACATTCTGTCCAGATATTATCCCTCATTGCTTGCTGCACGAGAAATTTTCAGAGCTGTGCACTGACACAAAATACTTACCAACAGCTCAGCTTATTAACGTTGCTGACTGCTTCAACATCGTTCTTCACTAGACGGCATCTCATAACTGCGCTTAACTCCACTCATACGCTTGATCATCCCCCAACATCACCGAGTCCGATTCTCTTCCAATTCTGGAACAGTACTGCCTCCAATAGTTTCTTTTGCCGTCCTGAATATTCTTCACACAACTGCACAACTTCTTGTAGCCAATGAGCGCATCATACTGGAGACACTTACGTTCTTAATCCTTATTCCTCCCTAATAGATTCACCACATGCTTCATTCCACCATCGCACCTTCTCTTACGCCCCACCTTTACTCTCGGAACCGTATCTTCATTGCCTTGTGAGAATAAGACTATTCATTATTTAATCATCACCTGAGTCAATTCTCCTTCACGCAACGACAACCACAGTTGTCCTTTACAACACCCATCGCACAGCCAATTTCCACCTCTAATCTTTTCCCTCTATGCAGCTTTCAATGCAACTATAGTCTATGGATATTGATCACTTCCAAACGACAACTACTAAAACTCCCACTCACTAATGCCCGCTAATCTCCTTGGACACAGCTAATCTATTAACTTCCGTATGCTCACAATATTGATCGTGTTACCTGCCAATCATTCAGATAAACCACTCACTTCGATCAAAAAATCTACCACCACCAAGCCATTCTTGTCCTTGACGCCCCACAAAGGCATTAAAATCGCCACACCAAACGGTTTTCCCTTAACATCCTTGCCAATACCATTAAAGAATCTAGCATTACCCATAGCATGGATTATAAAAGTTCACACATGACAGCATCATTACCAAACCAAATACTAATACCATACTCTACGCTAAACTCATATGACAAGTTTATTCGGCCATTCGAATAACATAGCTACACCCCACCTACCCTGCTCCCTTCATTCCTTACACTCATATATCCTATATTATAAATTCCCGTCTAGTAGTAGCAATCTCCTGTACACAAATCTGTGAGGTTTGTCTTGTCAGCAACAAAAGCTAAATTCTGGCCATTGCAAGAACTTCACGCATTTCATTGAAATACAGCAACTCCATAAGAACCACCAGAACATTCCACGGGCGAATTTCTTACCCCGTTTCTCCGGGTGCAAGTATGTTGACTCTGACTCCTTTGCAGCGTTTCTACTTCTTTCCACTCCAATCCTTCTTCCAGGTATCTTCCTGCTGCTTTACAATGATCCTGATCTTTCAACTCTTCAGCAGTACAGTTAATAACTTCACCATAAAGAGAAACATTCTTTGCTCTGGTGTGAGCATGCTGGACCCCCACCGTATCGACTGTCACCCTTTCCTTAGCACTGCATCCCCTGTAGCAAGCTATGCTCTACCCCACATTACAGCATTCAGTTTTGCCCTTCACATTTCCCTGCACATTTACACCCTCTGCTTCCTGCAGACTGCGCAATATGACCGTAGTGCTCACTTGAACCAAGTAGTTGCAGAACATAGCCTCACGCATAGCTCATCAATCCAATGGACACTTTACCATGCAGGCATCACACAGCTTTAACATACTGACATGCTGTCACATCTTCCTCCATCCCGGGTAGTTTTCAATCGCCTGGCATCCTCAACCTTAGCTCTAGTTAAGTACTCCTTTACTTCATCCACAGTCATCTTGTAGATCTGTGATATCTCCTCTGACTGAGTTTCTTTCAGCATCCGAAACGACAGCCTTCTTTCCACCCAGACTTTTAATCTTGATCGCTTTCCTTTGCTGACCGGTCTTCGCAACAACACAGTGAGCCATTTCAAGACTCTCGCATCTTTGATCTCTCCCACCCTACGTAGCTCACTTACACTGTGCTCCACTCCCAACCTTAGATTTCCTCTTGCTTCTCACTGCCAGACCCTTCCGACCGGATGCCCTTGGGCTTTCCAAGTTTCCGTTCTTCCTTCCAGACTTAACAGAGAATCAGAATCAGAAAGAGTTTATTGCCATTGTCAATGAACAAAATTCACAAACATAGGAACTTGTCTCGGCCTTAAGGTGCAACATAAAACACTGAGCAATAATAAAATAACATATATTTAATCAAAAAAGGGCATGCATTAAGAAACAAAAAACATTTTCTATCAAATAAAAATAAAAATAGGCATTTCTATGTACACAAAGTTACAGTTAGATTTACAGTTTTGAGTGCAGAAAGTTGCAGTTAAAGTGACAGGTGTTTAGAAGTGTTCATGAGTCCACGGCAGAAGGAAAGAAACTATGTTCTGGTCCGATGGACCGTACTCCTGCCTGAGGGGAGTGGTTCAAAAGACCATGTCAGGGTGAGAAGGGTCGGCTGTGATTCACTGCTCGTCCCAGAGCCCGGGAACGTACCGGTCCTTCAGAGAATGGACGTCTGCAGCCGATCACCTTCTCAGCAGAATCACAATGCGCTGTAGTCTCTGTTTGTCCCTGGCTGTGGCTCCAGCGTACCACAAGTGATGGAGAGGTGAGGATGGCTCAATGATGGCCGTGTAAACTGCACCATCATCTGCACTGGCAGCTTGGCTTTCCTCAGCTGCCGCAAAGTACATCTCTGCTGGGCCTTCTGATGAGGGAGCTGATGGAGGGCTCCCACTTGAGGTCCTGGGTGAGGTGGTGCCCAGGAAGCGGAAAGTCCACGGTGGTGATGGGGAAGTCTGTCATGACGAGGGGGCTGGGGGGCTGTGGCTTTCCGAAGTCCACGATCATCTCCACTGCCTTCTGGGTGTTGAACTCCAGGTTGTTACTGCTGCACCAGGAACCAGCCGGTCCCTCCCTCCTGTAGACAGACTCATCCCCGTGAGATGACCCGATGAGAGTGGTGTCGTCCCAAACTTGATGAGTTTTACGGAGTCGTGGCTGGAGGTGCAGCTTTGTTACAGGGAGAAAGTAACCCAGCACTTGGGCTCCTGTGCTGATAGTCCGAGAGTCTGAGACATTCTTCCCCAGCCGCACGCACTGCCCCGATCCGTCGGAAGTCAGTTCCACCTGCAGGTGTAGTCGGGCACGTTGAGCTGGGAGAGCTGTCCTGGAGCAGAGCAGGAGGATGGTGTTGAAGCAGAGCTGAAGTCCACAAACAGGATCCTGGCGTAGGTTCCCGGGGAGTCCAGATGCTGCAGGATGAAGTGGAGTGCCAGGTTGATTGTGTCGTCTACAACCTGTTGGCTCTGTAGCGAACTGCAGGGGTCCAGCTGGGAGGAGGTGAAACTTGAGGTGCAAGACCAGCGTTCAAATATTTCATGACTACAGACGTCACCCACAGGCCTGTATCATTAAGTCCAGTGATCCGGGGCTTCTTGGGGACAGGACAATATGGCAGACTTGAACAGGCTGGGACAACAAGTAAAGTTTTCCCATCCTTCACTCTCCAAATCGCCACTGATCACCGAGTCACTCTCCTCCATCTTTGCACCTCTTCGCATCTTCTTCTTCTTCTTTGGCGGGTTTTATGGGAGTTGGTATCATATGTTACATTTCCGCCATTCTTTAGACATTATTCTGAGACACTTCTTTAGTTGTTGTTGTTGGTGCTTCCAACGGCGGCTGCTGCAACCGCAAAGGCGCATCCTTCCCCTTCTTTTTTGGCTTTCCACGGCGGCTGTCTTCCATAGTGCCACATCACCGCCACCCACGGTAGTTGTGTTCTTGGAGTCACTTTCGTGTTGTCACGCCCCCCATGGCAGTCAGAATTGGGGCAACACCACGACGACGCACACAACAAACTCACTCGTACATTATACCATAGCCCCACATAATGTCTGTGCTGGATGTAGAAGATTCCGCGATTGAATTCTTCTATTAGTTTGAAACCATACAGACAGGTCAGTTCTTTCTCTTTCATATAACAGTGAAGCAGCACATGCTCAACAGTTTGTGGTTTTTGACAGCCTTTTGTACAGTTACTTTTAACTTGTCATTCTGAAAAATCTGTTCAGGTTCCATTGTCCTCAAAGCCCATGGGATCAAAGCGGAAAGGACTAGACTAACACTAGACGGCGGCAGAGTTTCAGACTCCTTTTCTTTCTCTTTCTCTCTTCTGCTCTCTCTTTCTCTTTTTTTCACAGAATAGCTTCGACTCTCATCCAAGAGTCATTCTCATGCAGTGTATTGTGAGAATGATGTTTTTCTAAAGTCCAGATGACTACAACTGAATCTTTTTCTACAATGGAACACTCCTGGAAGAATGAGGGATTACACCGACATGTTTACAGAATAGGGTAAAACACTTTGAAGACGTACAACTACAGTAGGTGGCGGTAAATGGACCTTTTCAGTTGGTTCCCACCCGCTATTAAAAGTAACACAACAATAATAAAAGAATGAAGTCTAAAGAATAAAGTCTAAAGTCTAAAGTCTAAAGAATGAAGTCTAAAGTCTAAAGAATGAAGTCTAAAGTCTAAAGAATAAAGTCTAAATAATAAAGTCTCTTTGCTCTCTCTTTCTGATTTCTTTTTTTTTTTTTTATGGTATAGCGAAACATACTTTGAAGACGTACAACTACATTGCACCCTGGCGGTAAGTGCACCTTTCGGCTCCCAACCGCCATTAAAAGCAACACAACAACAATAAAGTCTAATGACTGGCGGTAATGTAATACTATGGATACCAACAGGCATAAAACACCCCCAAAGAAGAAGAATAAATGTTGTCCTCGTTTGCGCAACAAGCAAGTTTCATGTTCTAAAATAAAAGCAGAAATAGCCCCTAAAGACATAAAACATGTTTAGGCTACTAGGTCCATGTATTTGTACTAGTTAAAAGTTAAAAACTGAGAGACTACTACTTTTTACGACCGCCCTGAAGCAGACACATGACAGGAAACGCCGTGTTTTGGAGTTGAGGGGACAAACTGACCGCAGGTCTGTTTCTGTACCGCCCAAAGCACAAACTCCGCTTTACGCAGCAAAGTAAAACTGTGTTCAGGTCAGTTCTGGCTAAAAGGCGTCTTTTCCGGAAGCAAAAAGTCGAAGAAATTTCACTCCTGCAGCGACCAAAGTTGTGGTCCACCAGCCGAAGTCGCCATATAAACGTTTGAATTTGAAGCCAAATAAATAGTTGTTAGCTCTAGCTTACAGCGATGGACAAGCTTCGTCGAGTGCTCAGCGGTCAGGAGGAAAACGAGGAGCTGGGTCTCACAGCACAGGTATGCAAAAGTACAGTGAGCTAAAGCTAAACCCAACTGTATTGACTGATCCACTTCTCTGTGCGTATCTCGCGTGTTTGTCACTGTTGGCTGAATGTAGAGGCGTTTGTAGACTCGATAGACATCACCTTATGTACTTTGTGTTTTCTGTCCTGTCTGTAATTTTAATGCATTTTCCCTGTTGTGTGAAGCACTTTGAATTGCTTTGGGTACGAATTGTGCTCTACAAATGAACTTGCCTCATCATCTGATCACCTAAGTTCTTCTTCTGTGACGCTTGTGGTGGAGCCTTTCAGCACCATGACAACTTGTATTCACGTGTTTGTTAATGCTTTTACATGCAATCATGATCAGGAGGAAACAAGGTAAGAGTGTGCCTTATATATGTATTGTGCCTTATTAATTCATTTATTTATTTATTTATTGTGCCTTTGTTTTAGACCCTTTAATGTGTTAATGTCATCATCAGAAGGTTCTATGTCCCTGGATGAAAACGAAAGTGAAATTAGCATGATGCATTGACTTGTAATCTAAATGGTACTAATGATTTGATTTAATTTTGTCTTCTTTCTAACAAGACAAAAATTCCTTTAAAAATAAAAAGCAGAACACTTTACAAATAAGCTGCTAAATTTCTAAGGTAAAAATGTGAACTAGTTTGATTCTATATTTTAAACAAGTTAACATATACACACAGTAATATATTTTGTTATACTATGTATAAGCATCTGTATGTACTGTGAAGACCTAATATTGGTCAACCTTCAAGTATTCGTCCAATAAAATGTTTTAACCAGATTCTGAAATTACTTATGCGTAGCTGAGTTTTTTCATTTGTAAAAACGACCTGGATTTTTCACATTTTATGATATTCTGTGGTTCTTTGAAAGTGTAATTGAACTCACATTGTGTTGATTTCACTTTTGCCTCCATTCCGCAATTTATAAAGTATTTGTTATAATCTATAAAGGGTTGATAGGCTACTCGCAGTCATTTACAACATTAAGGCAGCCAATGTAAGTTTGTGTTTTGACATCTTACATTTGTATTCCTTTTTTTTGTGACTCAATGAAGCGTTGCTCTCCCTGATATCCAACATTATTGCCGGAATTTGACATTAAGTTAAGTTGTTTGCGTTGAGTGTGCAGCAACAACCTAACGCTGGTGTTTTCTGTGTTTACTTCAGAAAACCTTTTATCTTTCCCAGAGTGTGAATAAAGTGTTACGTGTTTAACCCATTAGTAGTGTTGTGTTTGACATCCTCCCATTGTCTGCACAGGTCCTGGATTCCAGCACGCTCAGCTACAGCACCAGGATCAAATGTTTCGTTGTATGCTTCGCTGGAGGCATTTTGTGTTCAATCCTGGTGAGTCTCGCGCTGGACACAGGATTATGTCACTCAGTGTTTAACCAAACTAAAAATTTAAACGGAACACGTTCTAGAAATGGGTGACTTTGGAATTTGGACTTTGGAGGACAAGAGCCTATATAATGTGAATATGTATTATTTATGTTGGTAATAATATAACAATCGGCCTATATACTCTTTCATGTTTTTTAAATAAATATCCAAACTCATGATCCACAAAAGTATCCTTATTTGTTAGAAATTGGCTCCACAATCTTGCCATATTGATAACCTCATGGCTTAAAGTCCTTTTTAACTGATAACATTCACGTCTTTGGGGTTGAATAATCGCACCACTTCTGCAGCAATTGTATTTAAAAAATGCACTTTTTCTCATTTAAACTGACAGAAAAAACGTTTTAACTTGATATTTACAGAGTTGTTAACCATAAACGATGCCAACAAATCTGTAGTTTGGCAACTAAATTTGCAAATTGTACAATAGAATTCAGGCCTGTCCTAAATTTTTTTTTTTGCAAAAGATCTGAACTCTGTCAACTTCTTCAGTGACGTGTAATTATCAGATTATCATTCAAATCTCAAACAAAATGGCTGTCACTTTGAAAATTCTCGGCCCTCTTAACTTCTGGTTAACCGCTAAGAGACTCACAACATGGTATTTCAATGAACTAAACCATGTTGTCTTCCTGTTGTTTGAGGGTAAGAGCTGAACTTTAATGAATTTACCTTGATGAATGTTGACAGCAAATGTTTACTCTCTCCATATTCTCTCCACCTTCAAAGATCATCAACTCGTCCTGTCTAATCTTAATAGTTTTATTCTTGTTTTGCCTTGTCAGCTCTCCTGTTCTGCTGTTGGTGAATGTGCTGTCAGACACTTTTTAGTTTTGTGAAATAATGGCAGGAAGCATGGGTGGAGGCTGATAGTGACACAGTGTTTTACTCCTTCTTTATGAGTCAGACCATTTAAATACATAATATATTATTTTTATCATAAACCATACATAGTTTTCACATTACAGTTTAGTTTAGACTTCCTGTTATATACAACAATTTGAGGCCTTTCCCTTTCAAAAGATATCATATTTTATTTGTTAATTGGTAATCATAATGGCATCAATCGCATGGAGGATTTTACTTATTACACATTGCATTAGAAATATGTTTGAGTTGCCTTTTCTCTAATTACCTAGAATGAGTCACTTCTTTCTTTCCACTTCTATTGAAAACAACATTTCTTACCACTAGGGGGAACCAGATATGATCTAAAACAATGGTTTTCAAACTTTTCACACCAAAGTACCACTTAAGAAAATATTTTCCCTTCTGAGTAGTACCAGATCCTAACCAGGTCTAAAACAGGACTAAACTAGAGCTAAACAAGGTTTAAAATAGGACTAAACTAGAGCTAAGCAAGGTCTAAAACAGGATTAAACTAGAGCTAAACAAGGTCTAAAATAGGACTAAACGAGACAAACTAGAGCTATAGCAAGGTCTAAAAAAGCAGGACTAAACTGAGCTAAACAAGGTTATAAACTAAGCTAAAGGTCTAAAACAGGATTAAACTAGAGCTAAACAAGGTCTAAAATAGGACTAAACTATTGCTTTACTAGTTTTATACCACGACTAACCCAAACAATGACAAAACTGTAGATTGAATTGGCTCTAAATTCTGCAATTAATTTAACTGCTGCTGAATCTGTGTAGCGCCTGAAGGAGCTCAGGGGCCACCAGTGGTACACATACCACAGTTTGAGAACCAGTGATCTAGAAACATGGTTTTCAACCACCGCCTCATCTGGTATTTTTCTAAATGGTGACTTCTAGGTATAGAATCTAGACCACACCTGGGCATTTGCGGCCCCAGGGGCTGGAGTAAAACAGGCCAAGGGCCTGATGCGGCCCCAGGGCCCCCACAAGATGTTAGTTTCTATTTTTTAACTGTTAGCTATGCAACATGTGTCTGCACTTGTGTCCCACTTGTGTCCTTAATAAAGAAATGCATGAAATGAATGAAATAATGGATTCAATAGCCTATATTTTACAGAAAAGTGCTTATAATATAAGAATTTGTTACACCAATGATCACAGTCCGGCCCTCGGCCACTTCCCTGGATTCAAATATGGCCCTCGGAGGAAAAATACTTGCCCACCCCTGGTCTAGACCTAACACTAGTCCATAACTAGACTCAAAGAGGACCAAATAATGCATAAACTGAATTATAATTAAACCTGGATATAAACTAAAAAGGTCTAAAACCAGCTTTAAAGCAATGCTGCAGTTTAAAGTAAGTAATAATAAAGACTGATTACAGAAAAGTGCCAATAAATGGCGCCTACCAAACGGATGTAGAAAATGGAGCAGTTATGTAGATTTTTACAGAAACTAGCACAAGTCTCAACATACTGTAGTGTTGCTATAAATAGATATTCAAATGAAAACTAACCAATTCTATTTTTGTTGACTAGGGCTCAGCTCTCCTGTTCCTTCCAAATGGAATCAAGCTCTTCGCCGTTTTTTACACTTTAGGCAACATCATGGCTCTTTCCAGGTAAGACTCCGAGCCAACAGTAACTTGGCCGATCTAATTGTTGGCTTGGCTTCATGCTTTTAATTACTAATGCGGCCTGATAATGGGAGCCAAGAGTGCCTCGCTCAAACGGCACACAATGATTTATAATGTCCTCAATTACCTCTTCGTTCTTGGCAGTGACTCAGTTTTTACTTGTTCCTTACTATCATAATTTGCAGTTTTAATTTATCTTCACTCATCACCAAGAAGTGGTTTGACAATAATGACAGTAAATGTTCAGCGTCACTTTATTTAACCGTGAAATCACTAATATGTAGAATTATTCATCTATCTTTATGTAAACAACACCAACAAACAACCAACAACAGCCCAGTATAAAAATGACCGCAAACGCTCTGTAGGTTTGTTATCCAAGTCTTTCCTAATTGGATAAAAATGTAAATGTTTCTTTTGGTCTTCTGATTTGTGAACAATTATGGTAATTTAATCAATGATTTTGATTCATAACACTCTCAGGGCTTGAATAAATTAAAATTAAACTAATAAGAATCTATGACACAAGTTTTACAGACATTTGTGTCAATATGTGTCCATTTGAATATCTTTTGTTTAAATCTAATTGTGAGTTTCAGCTTTCTGTTTACAGCCAACATCATGAGGAATGTTGACTATTCAAAAGAAAGATTATATGTATTTTTGAATTGTTTATTATGGCAACTTTTCTTCACTTGGAAATAGGGCTGAACAAAGGTATTGCGATTGTGATAAGATTTGCAAATTGGTTTTAGTAGAAGGTTCCAGCTCAAAGAACGTTAACATTTGAAACAAATCCAGGGAAATGGACTTTTGAGACTGAAATATGAACTGCTGAACATAAGAAGAATAACATTTCAGAACATGTTTGTAGATGTCTAAACTACAGGCTTTGCAGCTTTCACACATAATGAGACAGGATATTTTTTGTTTTATCCTAAAGGCATTTCTTACGATTTGCTGATTGGGACCGTTCTAATTTTGATTTGTGAAATATCTTGCAGCCCTACTCTGAAATGTGTAAGTATTCAGAATACAGTACTCTGATTGGACCATGTCACAGAATACATTACAAATTACATTTTACAGCAAAATTCTGTTACTAAATACATTTTGCACATTCCTGATTCAGTGTTTTGGTATTCTAGTACGAGTAAATGTTAGTCCTCACACAATGGAGTATTCTTCCCGTCACAGAGTCTGGAGTAACAGTAACAGCCTGTGCGTGGACTCACACAGTGCGATTGGACAAAGCGTCTCCATCGCTCGCTCTCAGGTCCCACGTCAGACCCCCACACTCCAGACCTCGAGTCACCGAGCAGCGCCGACGCTCCTCAGACGCCCTGCACTTGTCTCAGTCCGGACCGGCAGTGCGGGAAACCCTTTGTGTGTACTGACGTCACCGGGCAAAGCGTAGTGTAGGAGGTTTTATGAATGTGTCATCGCAGTCGTCCTGAAATGTAAACCTGAATCGACCGAGAAATGCTGCATCCTGTACGTGGGGAATGACACTGACGTAGAAGTGGGCAATAGATCAACATTTAGAGCATTATGTTGTTTTGAAGATATGCAAAATTTGAATATCAAGCAAAAATGCTACAAAAAGCTGAAGATTAAAAATGATGTTGGAAACTATCCAGTAAGGGTACAAGATTATATTTCCTGTACCTTTTTTGTTATTTATTTTACAGATGTTTTACACTAATAAGTTGAAAGACATGTTTTAACACATTTCTGTTTGATTGACATGAATCGTCACAATATCGATAAATGGAATACTATAAAAAATATTGTATATTTTTGTCAATATTGCCACCCCTACACTGACGTTTATATTGATAAAACTAGACTGTATGCTGATGCAGGTATACTACTGAATCAATATTTTGGCTATTGATGATCATTTGTATATTTCACAAAGGCACATTTTGGCTGCATAATAATTCTGTTTCTGGTATAAACTTGTTGTTCTTAAAATATTGTAAATTCGGGTGATATTATGGGTATTATATTGTATTCCCTTTGTGCAGAAAGCAATAGAACATTAATGAGTGGAAGGACAATGAGACCACCAGGTATTCAGGGCAAAAGACATGGTTATTTGGTGATTTTTTTGTCTCAAAATTGTTCTTTGTGAATGAACATGAGAGGAACTGGTCGTTTGTATTTTCTTGTGAGATCAACTACTTCCGGTGGACCCAGCATAAGACCCAAAATGCAAAGAAAAGGTAGTACAGTCATTGTCACATAAACAGAATCCCATTACATTTGTGAAGGTTTAACTGAATCGAAAGCCAGAATGACGTGGTTACCGCGGGACACTGAATGTAGTTGGAGAAAGCTGTTAAGCTCAGCAGTGATATTTGGAAGGCTTGGATGTAAAAGATGAGGTTAAACAAGGGCTAATGACTTTATGTGGCGACTCTTGATCAGGTTCAGCAAAAGCGGAGAAGAAATACTCTAAATGTATTCATAGTCACAAAGAGATGACATCAGTTGGTGATGAATTGATTATTATCACCACCTCAACCTAATTCTCACCCATCCTATCCAAATATGTAAAAAAAAATATAGAAATAAATGTAACACTTACTGTATTATACGTAAAAGTATAATATGATGTATAAACTGTGGTCAAGGCCAAACGTTCTAAATGTCTTTCAATGTTTTGTCTTTCCTAAATAAAGCACATGTTTCCTAATGGGACCTCTGAAACAATTGAAGCGCATGTTTGAACCCACCAGGCTGATAGCAACAATTGTTATGCTGGTAAGTTCGACATTGTTATACATTTTGTTTTCCTGTATTTTAAAATGGCCTTGGAGAGTAAACAGTGTGATTCGTGACTGTAGATTCCCAGGTCAAATTTGATCAAAGATATGGTGCTCCATTGGTCTTAAAGGCTTGAGGGGCTAAAGTTACCAATCGCAACATTTAAGCTTGAATACTCAAAACCTGAAACTATTCTTTTTTTTTTTTTACCTCTTTTCTGTTAATTGCCTAGCACCTATTAATGCTGTATTTTCACTATATATTTATTTATCTTTCAGCTGTTCCTGGTCTTAACACTTTGTTCAGTGTTTTGGGTATGTACAACTTGATTCTATAATAGTCGTGTACTGATGAGATGTATCACTTAGTATTGGTAACATTACAATATGTTTATTTCTGTTCCAGTGGGGTAAAAAAGGACTCGCTATCATCTTCTGTATTCTGCAGTTTTTGGCGATGACATGGTAAGTGTGCGAGCTCAGACTGTCATTTGGCAGCGTGTTTCTTGGGGAGCTTACGAGACCCATTCGTCCTACTTTGCCTAACCCACATCTGTATGACTAACGCGCCGAGTCAGAGCTCTGCAGTGTTGCCAGGGGTCCCATCTTCGCTCTGGGTTGGTGTATTTTTAACCCGGTGTCTGAAATGCAGCTGGTTTTAATACCTTTATCCAGCACTCAGACAGTGTCATCCAATTAGTAAAGTTGAAAGTGAATCAGGGTAAAAGATCGCTTTATCATCGGTAATGCTCATATTTACAGGACGTTAGATGAAATATTACATCTCTTCTTTAACATATTTAATTGTTTTTAGGCATGAGTCGTGTCAAATTGGGTATTTGCTTTGTTTTTCTTTTAATTGTTCATTAAAAAAAGGTAGGGATGTCACAGTATCAGATGTTTTTTTCGATTATTGTGTGAAGAAAAATCACAATATAGCAATTATTCACGATTATTGACACACATTACAAAACAGAAGTGAAGTTCTTGCTTTCTAATACATTACCATCCCAATAGTACGTGACCAACTTTAGGGAATCAAGCTTTTTGAATGCAAAAGTAAAGTTTTTTTGCGATATAAATAGCCACATAAAAAGCGCTATACATTTAAGTGTACTTTTTTTTGGATTAAAACTGAATTTAAATGGCTTAATATTGCTTCTTGAATTGGCACAATTGTTTTTAGCTCTTCATCAATCATGAGAAAGCAATAAACCAAAAAATCCTCACATTATGATTTAAAAGATTTCAAATGGATAAGAGATGAGACTGCATTCAGGAGGAATTAAAAAGCTACAATTATGAACTCCATCCACAAGAAATGATTAGTTTTAGTTTGATCATTTAAGCAGGTGGTTGTGTGGCAGTTAATAATGTCCCTGGTAATTCCTTTTCAATGCGAAATGGAGTCAAAGGTTTTACAGTATAAATTCAGGAAAGAACTCATTTCTTTTTAGTTCTGGCTCTGGAAATGTATCACACCGTTCCAAAAACGAATACAAAAGTAATGTATATTAAAATACAGGTCAGATCATAAGAATCCTAAACTTATTAAAAACTGATGATCTAATGAACCTAATTGGACACATAGCAAAGGTAATTCTACCAATGTAAACAAACTATGATGATTAAACACAGCGTTGTCGACAGCAGGCGTCTTTCTACATTCTAACAAAGACCTGATTGATATGTGTGCCCGTGCTTGTTCTAAATTAAGCATATTTACAGAGCGACTGGACATTTGTGTGGCCTAAAGTGCTTGGAAATGCAAACACCATATATTACAGGACAATAGTTAGTCTGGATTTACTCCATGAGCTGGATCGTGTCGGCTCCTCTCTCGCTCTCTCTCTTCGCACCCCCACGTTGAAAAATTCACTTCCGGCACATTGTCGGAGCATCACCATGGAAACCTGAAGTCGCAGATCTCCCAGGCGTGTTCGTTCTCGCAGCTCGAGACCGCGGGGCCGTAGTGCACTCCCACACAGCCCTCCAGACGGCAGCGCGAACGTGGGATTTGAATAAGATCAGCGCTGACCCACACAGACACGAGCAAAGTGGCAGGGAAAAGTCCTATTCTCTGGCTTTGTGAGACGAGAGCAATGCATTGTGGGACTAGTTGGAATCATAAGAACTGGAGGGACAGATAAAAAAGAAATGAAAGTCAACATTATCGATCATGATCATGATTATAAAGGTCACAATGTAATGCTAAGAAGTTTTCAAACATGAATTTTGTGATATAATTGTAATCTAAACCAAAACTCGACTTTACATTATATAAATATAATGTTGTCTCTTTATGCCACAGTAACAATACCTTTTCATTCAGAAAGTTTAGTTCTATAAAGGTAATCACTTGTTGAGCACTGACAACACGTGTGAACAAAAGCAATATAAGGATTTTACAGCTTTGTATTAATAGTTTTAATAGACATGAATAATTGTCAAATCATGATTTGAGTTTCTTCTCACAATAATATTGACACAAACATTTTAATTGTGGCATTACAATTTACTTCTCTACTATTAGAATAGATAAATAATTTGTTTTTCTACATGTAAGTACATGTAAAGGAACAGAATGAAATTACTTGTTTAACATTTTAGTTTAATAATACTAATAATAATAATAATATTTAAATGTGAATGTTTTTACATATTGTTTTTCAAACTGCACCAAGAACCAAATGTGTGGGTTTCAATATAGCACCATAAATTCATATCTCAAACTAAATCCAGTCTTAAATCTATGCCAGACTAAAAACTGGACTATTTTTTAGCAGGACATAACACAAATTTAGAAGAAAGAGACCTGAAATAGAACAAAATCCAGAGCAGAGTAAACTTTAATGTTCAATAAACATTAACATCTAACACTTCCATTGTTGGTGCCACTGTTGCGTCACAACATCAGCTGCTCCTTATAAGGATGAAAATGCCTCTGTGACTTGTGGTGTCACGCTATAATCAGACATTAGTTAATCAGTTAACTAATGTGCAGAATTCCTCACATGTTTGACATTTATGAGCTGCACTTTAATCTCTCCAAGCGCAGTTTAAGATTGAAACTGAATGTGAAGGAAACGATTCAACCGGTACGCCTTACCAGAAGTGCCAGCACCAAGCCTGGTGCTTCAAATAAGGCATTTAGATGGAAAACTCAAAGGCTCAGACAAACAAAATGCCAAATACCAGACAAATATTGTCGCTAACACCTTCAATGTTTGTTTTTATTTCTGTTGTTAAAGTGATGACTTTGTGTTTCAGGTATAGCATCTCTTACATACCATTTGCCCGGTAAGTTTGACTCTTTTTATCATTCATTGCCCCACGCTGACTACATTACACTGTATTACGACTGTAGTCAACTAAAGACATTCTGGACAGTCTAAAGCCATGCCCTGCAGATCGATGAGTCAGCTGAAGTGGACAATGGAACAAAACTGGCAAAATCTCTCAAATCTTGTCAGTTTCTCTGCAATCTGACCTTTTTTATCTGACCCAAAATGCGCTCAAAAGACTAAACTGCACAGGGGTTGATGCCAAAAAAAGGTTCATACAGAAAAGTCTTGGCATTTACTTGACGGATGAAACTCATAATTTACTGCCACATCTCCAAATATCGCTCTTCATGCATTCTCCTTTCTGCTATTTTCCTATATAAATCCTTTTAACCTACGTAAATATAGTCGGCTATTACACGTTTTTGGTCAACCAATGGCATTGACCGATTCATCGATCAAATGACTAAAGGTCCACAGCCCTACACAGTGTTGTTTTTTTGATGGCGTCACATTCAGCAAACTACAACACTTTACACAACATGTTTTTTATTTATTTCTAAACATTGCCCTGTTTGCCTTCACCATATGGTTGTAATCCCCCCCAGGACTAATGCAGGCACTTAATGTCCAGCAAATGGCAGCTTGTTGTTTCACACTCCTCTGAGCCCCAGTGCCTTTTCTGTAATATCAAAATGGATTCATTTCTTGGCCAGTGTTGATGCGCTTATCCTCAGATTAACCAAACATGTCTCGTATGATTTGACGGTGGGTTTATGTTAATCTGGGTGAGTCTAAATAATTTATTTTTGATTAGATTGACACCCTATTACTGCACCTGCTTACGTGAAGGATCAAAATCTCATCTGATTTGGAAATCCTATATTATTAATCCTGTCATATTGATTTTAGCGTGATTCATTTCTTGTTTATGATTTACATGAGGAGTCAGTGTTATTCTCTGCTCAAATTGTCCCATATGGTGCGCCCAGGACTCAAGCCGAGCACAAAGTGTGATGTTGTTTTGCCAGTCCAGCTGGGAGCGGCGTTATGTCTCAGTTGGTCCACCGTCCCGGAGCCTGGAGCTCGTGCACCCCTCCTTTTAAGTGCCCTGTGTATTTGGGTGACACTATAATCCGTCCCGACAGCTGAGCGCCCCCTTTCTGACCAGCCCTTGATCCCCATCCCCCCCAACTCTAATGCAACAACAATACGACACAGAGACAAAGACCTGTTCACTTTCTGCCACCCTCAGAAATTCCTTCACTCAGTTCTGCCATTCACCACCACTGACTTTTTACAACAACTGAGCATTTGATTTACTCACTCATTCAAATGTTTCTAGTCATTATCTTCTTAGAAGATCCTAATCTTCTTACTATAAGCCATTCTTCATTTCATTTATTTTGATCATTTGCATCTATTGTTTGCCCTGTTTTTACAAAGCAGAAACTTCATCGCGCACACGTTTCCACTCGTAAATACCAACATGTCCGACTCCCTGACGTAAACAACTAGCTTACTTGGCTATTCTGTCCGTGGCTAACGCTGACTCAACTTTTATTAAATATATTACCTTGTTTGTAATTCATTTTATGCCTGCTGGCTAATCCCGCTGCATATGCACTTTCCCTGACGCTATAAGGAAGATCTTCAGTAATATTTTAAATGATGAAGGAAGGATGGCTTTCATTCAAATATTGAAAACAGATCAAAGACATAGTAGAAGTAAAGAACAGTAAGGTTTTTTCAGGGTATTTACAGTTACTGAAATAATGGATTTATACCAACAACAAAAGTTCACAACTTACAAAAAAAACTCACTAAAAGTATTTTTTAAAAATCATTATTATTATTATTATTATGCTCTTAATTTAGTAGAATAAAGAGGCATAACAAAAAGTAATAAAATAAATATCCATGTGACTTTTAATCGCATTTTAAAATAAAATATTATTATTGTTTTTATATATATATATATATATATATATATACATATACATACATACATACATACATACATACATACATACATACATACATACATACATACATACATACATACATACATACATACATACATACATACATACATACATACATACATACATACATACATACATACATACATACATACATACATACATACATACATACCCCCCCTACAGACGTTCAGAGACAGTCTATTGATGAAAGAAAAACAACACTCAACTGGATGTTTTTTTTAAGTGTTTTCACTGTTTTCACTGTACATTTAGATTCAGTTGTTAGCAGTGTGTTATTCTCATCACTATTCAGCGTTTTAGCTACATAACACCTCCACAATGTTTGCATAGAACACTTCTGAACACTGCTGAAAGGGATGCAACACCTCAAGATCCTTAATTGATATGTTGAAATCCCTGTTTTTTGGGGGGGTTTTTTTGTTTTGTTTTTTAAACCTTAGTCCTCATATGTGTGTAGTAATATATGAGGAGGAAAATAGCACTGTCAAACGCCACTTCAAATTTATTTAAAGATTTTTTTTTACGTGATTTTGGTGTATGCGAGTCGTCTTCTTCCAATCATTTGCTACGATCCCAATTTAAAACGTAGACTAGACTAAGGCTTTGCGGTTAATCATATTTTAATTAATTAAGATTCATTTATAATAATCAATGATTAGCTTTATTATTATTATTTTTTAAATCAAGATATCTACTGCCAAAAACAAGTCTGTCAGACTTGAAGGAAGAATTTATCTTTTTTTGTGTGTGTTAAATGGTACTGATTAAAAGTTTGCCATTTTAATTTGGTTTTACTGATTGAATCGGAAATTGTGATTGATCAATATGAGGAAAGAGAAATTGTGATACATTTTCTTCCTCATATCGCCCAGCCCTAGGGTAGACACTTAAAATCCTACTTGTCATTTTGTTTTTGAGTGTTTTCAGTGGCCCTGCACACTTAAGCGTAAGACCCCTCCTCCCAGTCCGTCGGGGGAGTCTACAGTTATGATTTCCCCCTCCCCTTTCTCCACTTCTTCTTTCTCTCTTCGACCTTGGCAGCTTTCACACCTCCTCCACTGAAATTTGTGGCTCTGGCTCCCGGGGCAGAGTCTGCATAGCAACACACGAGCTGACGGGCGCCGGCATCACTGGCAGCCGTGTATATCGAGGGGAGCTGAGTTGCCAAAAGGATGCGGTTGCCATAGCGATCCCTCACATTGCATCATCCCTCAACCAGAGCGCTACCTGAAGCATCCCCCCACTGCCATCACTGGAGCTTCCCCCCGCCAAAACACGCTCACTTATTCATGACAAGCCACACCCAAATCAGTGTAACAAAGGCACAAATGGCCTTTTATGTCACTCTTAGTTTTAAACGCTCGACTGAGTTGATCTCAAAGTGCTGTTACTCTTCTCATGTTGGCATAATTTATTCTTGGCTTTGGTACAGACAGATCTGTTTTTACAGCTAATATTGTTGACTGTATCTCATTCTTCCTGTTAGAATATTGTGTAAAAGTCAAAAGTCAAAGTCAATTGCACACTAAGCATTGTCAGAAATTATCATTATGATAATAAACACTCTTTTGTGTGCAGTACTTCTATATAGATCATGTATTTTTAAAAGAACAAAGTTATGTTGTAAACTTTCAATTTAGAGTATAAGGTGATATTTCTGCACTTTTTGTGATTAAATTATGCAGACATTTTTTACATTTGACTGATAATTAAACCTCAACTAATACATTTAAAAACACTTATGTGGAATTGACATATTGTTGTTGGGACACTCAAAGATGTTCTTTTTTATTTCTCACCATATTCCAGTTTGTTGATATGTCGTGGTCAGTATAATTTTACTAGAAGTAATTCAGACAACAAGGGCAACGTCTAATTCACACTTTGACAAGAACTCTGACTCTTGAACAAACGAAAGAAAGAAATACAGGAATCGCTTTGATACAAATAATATACCAGTAAGAAAGGACAAATCTCTGTGAGAAGTGCCATGTAAACATAACGGAGCCTAATAGGATTATACTTCTGTAAAAGAAGTGTTTTACTTGCTCTAACACATTTCTCACTTCTGTTCTCTTCAGGGATGCGGTGATAAAGTGCTTCACTACGTGCATAAATTAGGATGTCTGCGTCCAAAGATGTCATGAAGACTGGTCCCAATATGCAAACTGGCTTTGTATATACAACTACATTCTTTCTCTTTTTTTCCTTTTTACTCTACTGTAAATAACTGCTTTTTAAGTCTATCTCAGATCTGTTTCTAACGAGCGCCGTTTCAATCACATGTGCATATTGTTAAAGCGGTTCCTTTAACATTTAATATATTTAAAGATTTACCTTATCCAGACTTTATTCAGAGCATTCTTTCAGACATTATGAGCAGGGAAATGGAAACTTCATACACATTTATCTTGAGGTGAAACATCTTAAACAGTTTTTGGTTGTTTTAATTATCTATCACATGACAACATTCAAATGCGTTTTGTGTTTTTATTATTATTATTATTATTATTAAGGCAATGCAGCTCATCATGCCAGATGTGTTTCTTTGCCTGTCTATACTGTGCATTCTTTCATCTTCACTGCTTTAGCTTTTTGAAATTGCATTAAAATGGGCCTGTCCTTTTTAAATTAGATTTCGCTGACAGATGCAGCAAAGTCCCGCTTCATTACGCTCTTGTGAACATTGTGATTTATATGTGACCTAATAACCCAGTGCGTTGTGGGTTTTCTCCATCGTTTCGGCATCACGGCGCATGGACCTTTTGAGGATGCGGTTGTCATGGTAACCCCCTCCGGAAGAATCCCAACCTCGTCCCACCCCCATCAGTGGTGCAGATGTTCACATTATCTCAATGAGAAGGTGTAGGGACAGCAATTTAGAGGAAAAGCTTGAAACAGCAGCAGTCAGGTTCACAAAATGCAGAGCTTTTTATATCTTACTCTATTTTGAGAAGGGAACTGTGGGAAATGTGCCTCAAACGTGTTGGAAATGACTAAAAAGGAATTATATGTATTCGACTAACGTGATGTCATATAATAAGTGTTATTGCAATTTGTTTGGACCATTTTAATATCGTTAACTTGATTTGAATGAGAAGCAGACAGGGGAAACAAAGAGATGTATTTTGCTTTTTATTTGATTTGTTAGCTCTCTAAAAATCTGTGCTAATTACTGTCGCCGGTGAATGAAATGTGGTTTAAAGAGTTTTTCAACCTCATGTTGAATTACACTTTTTAGACCGGGCTTTGTACTTTGTCTCTCTGTTGCCTTTAGTTTACTTGGTGGCGCTCCAAAATCCACGAGTCTTGACCACGTTTCTTTGGCCCTGCTTGTGTAACGTGGCGGAGGATTAGCGCAGACAAAATCTCCTTTTGGCTGCGCGTGTACAACCAACTTGGCAAAGAACCAGCAAATCCTATGTACAGTGTCGTTGGCCTTGGTAAACAATGGGACATTAGAAATCAGGATGTGCTCTATTGACTTGCCTTAAGCCGGAAGATTCTGTTTATTATTGTATATAGTTTTCACGACAATGGTGGAATAACATGTCATGGGAGAGGGGAAAGTACCATCAATCTGCGCCTCCTGTCTCCTCTATTGAAATGAATGAATCGTTATGTTAGAGACGCCACAGCAAATACCAAAACATTGTGCTTCTCCTTCAGATTACTAATTTAATGTAACAAATTATGCTGTGAACCTTTGTATCTAATCTTATTTTGATCGTGACAAACACTGCACGGAAAGTTATTAGCCATGTTTCCAAATGTGGATTGTGGAAAAGGCCTTTTTTTATCCAAGAAGGGCTAAACAAAGATCCATCTGAATTCATTTGCCCTGTAGCCCCATGTCCTTATAGTAAAAAGTACTGCATATTATACTCAAATGTGTATTCTGTGTTCAGGGGTAAATACTTCTTCTCCATTAGGCACAAGGCCCAAATATCTTGCAGCCAATCTAAGATCATTTGTTATTTAAAAACAATAGTTTACACATTTTGTTTATCTCAAAAGAGGCACAAAATCATTTAAATCCAAGTTGTAATTTTCATCCCAAATCACATTTTTATTCTTGACTATTCTTTCCTAACCTTTTTTCACAACACAAATAAAAACGTATTTATTGATGCACCTGAGAATGTTGTTACATCTCACTAAAATGTTTGTTTTCATGTCACATTATAGGCTACAGTCCAATGCATATTGTGATGTATTGAGTGAATTGAATGTGCTTGACATATTGTAAAAATCTGAACATCCTCAGGCAATATCCAATAAAATGTCTAAAAGCAACACATTTTCACTCATTGATTTTCTTTGGCCGGTGACAAACTGACATTGAGTTTTTGTTGGGTTAAAAAACACAAAAAGACCAACGGACTGTTTGTGTATTTCTACTTGTAACCATCTAAATGACATAAAGCAAAGCTTCTCAAACTGGGGAGCGTGAGACGTGTGTGCTTTCGAAAAGAATGTGTGTGCATTCGATTCCGTTCCGCTTTGATCTCATGGGCTTTGAAGACAATGAAACATAAACGCAGAGGTACAAGTCAGCTCCGCTTTCTCTCTCCTTCTTTACGGAAAATCATAAAATACAGACTTTGGAGACGTACAACTACAGTAAGTGGCGGTAAATGCAGCTTTTCAGTTGGCTGCCAACCGTCATTACAAGTAACACCACAACAACAGTCTGTGTGACAGTCGTGGAGCCGCAGTGGTAAAAGTGATCCACAGTGACGAGAAGTAAGGCGAGTGCGTCTTCTCTATAAGTATTTACTGATAGCAGCTTCTGCAGCCCAGTGAGACTGGAATTCTGAAGTTTCGGAGCTGAACATGAGACATGCCTGAACACAAACTGAGAAGGACAAACACTTGTATTTGTCATAGCTGAAAGTTAAGGCTCTGGCAGGTTCAGATGTGATTGTTATTTCCTTTTGAAACCAAAGAGCACAAGCTACATAGTCTACCCTTAATGTCACCACAAGCTGCTATAATCCAAATCACATGTCCTCACCAATGCAGACAGAAGCTGTTTGATAGGCCCAGTTTAAACTCCTGCTCTAATTGTTCAGCCATTTGGCTTTATATCCACAAAGTGAAACTGTCCCTTGGACTCCAAAATGACAGGCCCATGTGTCTCGGAGTGGGAGGAGATGTTTGAACTTGATAAAGTGACATCATTTTGGCGTTCACGGCTTTGTTTGGTGCGCCTCGTGACCACGCCTTCCTGCCGGCGCGTGAATAAAGCTCCGGGAGACGCGCGAGTGCGCACCAGTTGAATCTCAGTCGCGACAGGTGCACTGCGCGCTGCTGTCACCCTGGATGATAATGAACTGTTTGGCACGTCTCGTCGCAGGGCTTCTTCTACTGCACTTTGGACATTTATTTTTGACACTGTCTTGATTTCTTCCAGACGCGAGCAACATGCCTTTTCCGCCGATCAGCCTGCACCAGCGGATCTCTTCTCCTGGCAGGGATTTATTCGGGAAGAAGAAAGCCAGCGCTGTGCCTCCTCCGTCTGAGCTCACCAGCAAATCTGGAGCAGATAAGGTGTCCGAAAAGGAGAAGCAACCGTCATCCTGGACATCTGCTAATTTACGGAATCTCGGGAGAAAACCTCAACAGGAGAAGAGCAAAAGTCCCGTTCAGAAACCGGACGAGCCTCAGGGAAAGTGTTCGTGGCTGGCTGTTCCCAAACCTCAGGAACCGTGCGAAGTGGTGAGACGCTCCACTTCTATGGACTCAGCAAACAAACCGGGCAAGGACGAAGCCAAGAAGGACATTCAGTTTACTCTCAGTCTGACCCCAGAAGCCATACTCGTTATTCAAAAACGCAACTTAGAAAAGCAAATGATGGCCAAGCAGCAGAAGTGTTGTGCCGCAGCGGACTTTCGGCACCGGCGAGTGTTCCCGTCCAAAAAGGCGCAAGGAGCAGGCAAAGGATGCGTCCCCAGCGCTAAACCGGACCCCCTAGAACAGGACATTACTGCTATAGTTAAAATCTCACTGTTAAATGACCAATACAAGTACGATGATGTGGAGTATGAGGACGAGGACGGGGACGTGGATGAGACAGTTGTGAGAAAATGTAAAGAGTGGCTGAAAGGGGTCGAAAACGCTGCTGCTTTGGGGAAAGTGGACAAACTCTCTGCACTTCCGCACCTTAAAGGATGCTGACACGTGATACTCGGGAGTCCTTTGTTTATCTGTGGACTTTGCATAATGCCTCTTGTAATGGCATCTCGATTAGAGACTCAAAATTAATGTGCGTGTAAGAAAGATATACATGTTCCAAGAATTAAATGTCAAATTGTCTTTAAAAACAAACCAACGTTTAATGCAAGAAATGCGTAATATTCTGCACCAAAATAATGCTATGTGCTCTTCAGAGGAGGGTATCTGTTTGCTTATTTATGTTTCTCTCGATTCAAACACCTTAATAATATTGTCCTTTGCACATGTTTCTGTTGTCAGAGGGGCGCATGCGGATTGGCTCTGCTTAAAAAAAAAAAGAAGAAAAAAAAAAACATGGACGCGAGTTGGGATGCGCTCCTTTGTGCTGGAGACAAAGCAGCCCTTTACGCGCCTGCCTCTGAAACCAAACGTTATTGGTGACTTTCTCCCCTCCATAATAAGAGGGCTCTATGGATTTCTCAGTAATGTACAGTATTTAATATTGACCAAATATTTGTACTGTCACTGCTGAATATTTTATGCCTTTTGAAGTAAAATGTTTTGTAATTATTTAAACCCGAAGTCTGTTGTAGTTTTTATACATTTTGACTCTGATTTATCTGGATTTTTGTTGTCACTGTTGCTACCTGAGGCCATTTGGGCATTAGTGCACTAAGCTTCTTAGATTTACTGTTAAGCGGGGTTGACAAGAGCACTGTGGTGCCCAGGTGCATGATCCTGTCAGGAAATTAGCTTCAGTCGTCTTTACTAAAGGCAATATCCCAAACACTACTGCCACTGTGCCATATAGGGACTTCTTTAGTTGTAAATAGGAAATAAGAAACTGGTTTATTACTTAAGCAGCCATTACTATCAATAAGCACAATGAGAAGAGCTTGAGGCAGCAGAAGTCTGGGAACGGGCCAGTGTTGTGAGGAAACAATAAAGCTGGACTTTATTGTATTCTGTAACTTGGTAACAGTACTTCATTTCTGTGCCACACAATGACAACACAGACAGAGGAATGTTAGACAGCTAGAAAACTTCACCCACAACAATCGGTAAGACATTTCTACTTTTACAGTATAAATGTTACCAGTTCGTTTCCGTATTCAAACTTGTGAACTATCTTAAAGGTTTTGAAGATGACGATGTCCTGTGGCGCTGATATCAAACTGTTGCCTTTAATCTCAGGTGGACGCCAAGCGGTTTCTATCAAAAAGGTACAATCTTGGAAGTATTCTGGCATTTCAAAATTCTTTAGTCGCACATTTAGCCTTGGATTCATGCTTATTCAAAAACCTGTTAATATTGTCTGTGTAGAATTTAGATTCCCTTTGCCCTTTTCCCTCTTAATTTTGTATTATTTGGGGGGAATTAATATAGTGACGATATATAGTACTTTATTAACTACAGTTGGTTGGAGTTGAACCACAATAATCTTAAAGTAACAGTAGAAATAACCCACCCTTTCTGATGATGGAGAGCTGGTATTTCTGACCATAACTGCATTAGAAATTCATCTTTGCAAATACAGAACAAATCAAAACAAGAAACAAACAAGCTTAAAAGCGTGTGCTGCTGTTTATCATAAATAGGCCCAAATAAACAATACCTTTAATGTAACTTTACGGATGAAGTTCCCACAGTGCTTAGAGCCTCTCATCCTGAATAGACGTTCTCACTGGTGTCACATAGAGCTGTACTGTGACTCTGTGTGTGACTGAGATCATGTTGTTACAGCGTGTACCATGCACTGATCGCCTCATCCACAACTGCCTTCATCTCAAACTTGTGTAATCCTTTTCAGTTAAAGTCTGGTTTATTTGACTCCCACGCTGCCGTTGCTCAACACGGACAACAAGCAATCGACGTGCTTTCGAACAGTTATAATGTTACCACACTCAATAATAGTATATATCAATATCAATGGCACTGCAGAACTCATGCGGCCCCCATTGTCGCCCCATTTAATTTACTCATATTCCTATTATTATTTATTTCTTTAAGTTTAACCGTTATTTATGCAGTTTGGTTGACTAAGAACCAATCTTCATCTACAACGCCCTGGTCACGAGGCAGCAACACAAAACGCAGAGCAATACAGATGTTTGTTAGATTCGGTTGTTTAAAGTATCAGAGTGTGTTTTCTTAGCCATCCACCTGATGTCAGAGTTGTATTTATTTTACCAGTCCCAAGCCAGTATAAATGAGGACAGTGCAGCCAAGTAGAGCATCTTTGGTGAAAGAATCAGATCAATATGCTATTCCCTGCATACTCGTCCTGATTTGGTCCTTGGTCCTGGTTTGAGCCCAGTTTAATTCTGATGTAGACTTGAGTTGGTCCTGGTTTAGTTCTATGTTTAGTCCTAGTTTAGTGCTACATTTTGTAAACACGCTAAATTCACGGGGACCTGATCCATCATGGGAACAGAAATCAGGTCCCCATGAATAAATCCTTTATTATTCGGGTTAAAATACTTTAAGGTGTGGGTTTAGGTTTAGGTTATGCAAGTAGCGCTGTGGGACTTTCCTAGTTGAAAAAATGAAATGTTAAGCAGTTAAGGTTAGGATCAGTCTCAAGGAAATTGATGATAGAGGAAGTTCGCATTAGTTCCCATTCCCGTAATGTTCTCATTGGACATGTTTCTGCAAGTGTGAATGGACCCATACAAGGTTAATTACTTACTAAAGCTAATCTAACTGTTACTACATTATTATCAAGTTGCCATTCAAATAAAATAAGAACCATCCTGATAGCTCTGTGTTATAGCTTCAGGCTGTGGTGCACCTCCGAGTGACAGTGTCCCAGCCAAAATGACGTCCCACAGTGAGACAGCACTTTTATCCTGCACAGATTTACAGTATCGTTGGACACATATCTGCTCTGTCACTGATAGCGTCCCGGGACAGACAGTTCCCTTTGCTGTGCTCTGCCAATATCACTGAGGCAACGTGACGGATGCATTCTCCGTCTTTTGTAAAAATGTGTGCGCTTCCTGAGGAGACACACGGCCCATAAAGCTTCAGTAATTGTGCAGAGGAACAGGAGGCATTTCCCAGAAAGGGGCAAGGACAGGGTGACCTAACTAGGGGATATTTCGAACCAAACTTTGGCTAGTTTGTTTTGCATTTCTAAGGTTGTCTGGGAAATGGCACACAAGAGCTACAGTCTTCAGCTTGGACTGCAAGATGACTAATTGATATATTTAACACTCATCACACTTATGTCATTTGGCAATAATCTTTCTATTATCCAAGCCACATTTACTTGTGTAGTACATTTTACCAGCATGTAGTCTCCAAAGTGCTACACAGAGTCATAGAAGAAACATTAAAAAATGCTTTAAATCTTGTTTCCATTAACTTTTCCATTTGTGGGGTCAGTAATTTTCAACCTTAAACACGTGCACCATTATAAACGACTCCTCCGGTTATACCTGACTCTCGCAGCAGTCGCCCGCTGCCCCTCACCTAACTGCTGTCCCAACTATATTGAAGAATGGGTCAAATTTCACTGCATGGTGCAATCATGTGTATCTTACCCTTGTAAAGATGCACCCCGACACTTGTTTATCCACTATTTTGATGGTATTCGAGGGTTTCAGCGTCCTGTTATGTGCCACATTTTGAGGACTCTTTCCAAAACAAAAGATATAATGTCGTGAAATTGTTATTCGCTATGGTAACGTCTTTCTAAAACCCATGGATAGTGACAGCTTCATTTAGAGACAAATCTATTAGGTTTTTGTCCTAATTTGCGTTAGTCTTTATTTATAACCATGGTTCAGTCTCATTCTAGGCCATGTTTAGCTCTAATTTCGGCCTGATATAGTCCAGGTTTATATCAGGTTGTATTCGGAAAAGCCAAATATTAGGGATTGAGAACCCCACAATTACTTCCGCTTACTTCTAAACCCTACCCATCATCTTTACCCAGATGCCATGTGAAGTGTGTTTTGCAGCAGTTAATCCCTGTTGGCATGTCTGTCTCTGTCTAGCGTTTTCTCAATCATGCACGATTAGAGCTGCATTGTTTTGATCCCCTTCTCTTTATTTACAACAAGTCGACATCCGGCCTGTGATGTCACAAAAATCTGTTCCCAAAACTTCCCTGCACAACATCTGCCCAGCATCATTACGGCTCCTTCATCCGACCTCTTCATCACGACAGATTAACTGGAGTCAGCGCTGGCCAATAGCAGATCCATGCTGACGGTGGATCGGAGCTCTCTGCAGGCACCAATTACAGAGAGATTTAGGGCAAGTTGTCAAAAATAAATGGATACTCAAGTAAAAGTATTGTTTCTCCAAAATAATATTAGGCAGCTCGAGTGGAATGTGGTCTGTACGAACTTCACACAACCACAATGTATTTAATATAGTGGGTTTTTTTATACATTTTTATTTATTTTACTTATTGGTTGCTATTTTACTGGTTTTATTGTTTTAGTTGAGCACTTATTATAGCTTTTGTCGTTTTTCTATTGCTTTGTGTCTGGGCGACACTTTAGAAACTGTTCTGTTTATAAAGGTTTTTTCAGACTTATAGTTTTGGAACTATAAAGGATTTGTAAAAAATATCAAATAAATAAATCACACAAATTAATAATTTCAATACAAACATAAAACATCTTAAATCAACTTCTTATGTGAAGCCAATGACTGAGCACAGTTAACTTTAAACTATTATTACTATCCTGGTCGTATCTATTCTTATAAGTAGCATTTATCTTTTCTCAAGTAAAAAATATAAGGTGTAGTTGTAACTGCTTGTCAAAAACGGTTATAAATCAGGATGAGCTCTGTAGGAGGTTGAGGTGGGCTTGCTCCTCTGAGAGTCTTTCTTATTTTAACAACACATTGTCAGGCTGTCGTGTAGGAGGACTCTTCTTGGCTCTCAGAAAAAGGGATTACCAAAAAATGTATTCTCTTTCTGATAATCTTAAGGGAAGCTTCAGCAGGTTTCACTCCCACGTTGACGGTCTAAATTGGGCTGTGACTGTTGACAGGCAGGAGCCGAGAGCTGGAGAAGGAGGACTCCCGCTGGTCCAAAGCAAAACCCAGACCAGGATAAAGACCAAGATGAAGACCAGGAGGCCAAGGCCAGGCTCCGGGCTCAACAAGAACAGGTGTAACAAACTGTGTTGTTACGTAATATGTTCTGTTTCCTTAAATTAATTTAGAAAGGTTTATGGAAAGGTCCTTTTTTGTAAATGAAATACATCAAAACATAATCCACATATTTAAACTAATATTAATAATATTAATATATTAACTAATATTGAGGTGGTAGTGTCATGTGACCGCTGGCCAACCAAAACAGTTGTAGTGATAAAAACGAAAAAGTTGTCGAGCTTGTAATGATGCTAATGGATCTATTAAAATATTGATGTGGTCCTACTGTTCTCATTAAATCAGATTGTACATAACTAATTATTATTATTATTATTATTATTATTATTAATATTATTAATATTAATATTAATATTATTATTATTATTATTATTATTATTATTATTATTATTATTATTATTATTATTCATTTATTTGTTTTGGCTTCCCCCTGCGATGACTTTACGATTAGCAGGAAACTATATAATAAATAAGTATATGTAAAATATATTGCAACTGCCCAATCACTTTTACAGAGTTCAGGCTTTGCACAAAGGTAAAAGGCTTCAGTTAGACTTGACTTGTGGCTCTTTATTGTCCGATGGCGCCACCCAGAGGACAGCGTCACAAACAGCGTAAGAGCTGGGTGAGAGGGATCCTGGGTAATTCCTTTGGCCCTGCGAAGCAAGCCCATGGATGTATTAAATAAGTCTCCCAGCCCAGTAAAGGTCTGTGGGAGAGAGAAGTCTTGTCCTCATGATGTCCTGAGTAGGGAAGTCACGGTATAAAATGTTAGTGTAACAATTATTGTGAGAAAACTATTTAACAATTATTCATGATTATTGAGACTGTGACTTAACAACACCAAAATCTTAAATTCTCTTTCATTACCATTGTCCAACATGTTACTGTTCCTCACATTTGTGACGGGCTTTACTAAATTTAACTTTCTGAAAGACCAAATAAAGTTAAAAGTTATTTACATTTAGGTCTATATTTTGGACAATGGATTGAACTAAAAATAAAAAAAATTGCGTCTAAAATTGTCACAATTATTGGTTTTCGGTTCAGACATCCTCCTTGGTTTTGGAGGAATATAATGACAGGTTGTTCAAGGAGCACCACTCAATTTAAGGGCATCCTCCCTAAAGACTGTGTTCTGTGTCAGTCCAACTACAGTGGCAGTTTCCTGGAATAGGATAAACGCCAAGGCGCATGGAATTTGGGTGCTTGTGTGGCCAGCTCAGGCTGCTCTCCCTTCTCATGTGTCTCCTCCAGGATCTGGGTGTAGGGGACTCCTGGACTACGGATTGGATTGAAACGTTTAATGTTCCAATGTGTTTGTTTTGTACTAACTGCTAATGTGTATTGAGTGTAGAAGTCTTGTAGTGGCTGTATTTACTTAACTTTTATACTGCTTTAGGAGTTGAGGTTCCTCATGATTACAGAAGTGGTGGTGTCTCGTCTGGTTTTGGTGCAGGTCACCCCTTTTCTTTGTGTTGTTTTCCATGTTGTGTGTTTGCTGTGCCCTGGCTGTGCCTAGGGTGCCCTTTCACGGATCCATTTCCTGTCACACTCCCACAGCCTCAGTCTCCTTATTTTTAATTGGATTTGGCCACACACTGACATTTTAAAATATTTTGTGACTGCATTAAAGGTAAGGACTCTATTGATAAGACCTCCCTACAAATATATATAAAATCATTTCAGCCCTCAATAAACAGTGCTGTTTATTCTGTTGTCAGAGGGGCGCAGTGGAACAGGTCTGTAATCATTTAGACTTCCAATCACAATTTTTGGCTGTACCCACCTCTGATTGAACCAGAGACTGAACTGATCCTGGGACCTTCTAACTGTGAGGTGCAGTGCACACCACCCATATAGACTACTTTCAGAATTCAGAAATGTATCATTGTCTTTTCCTCTATGGCTTATTAAGTCTGTATTAGCTGCTAGTTAGTGTATTATAGTGTAAACCTCTTTATGAGCTCACATTATCTGTAACGTATTGATTATTTATCCACATCCTGTGTATAAAATGATGTCAGAGGGCAAAACAAAAGGAATAAAAGCCAGTTTTTCAGTGAGCTGCTTCTCTGATCCCACAGCGCCGTCTGAGGACGTACTGGGACATGCACCGCTTCAGGGACCACCTCCACCGCCGCTACTGTTCACTGCTCAAGGACAAGCTCCATTCACAAAGACTGCAGCAGCAAGAGCGCGTCAGAGCGCCCCCTATCGCCCCCAACAACGGAGTCAAACAGGTGAGCTTTTACATGTGAATGAGCTTTGGCGTTTGTGGTGTTTGGAGAACTTACGCACCGTTTCCTACGCTGTTCAATCCAATCAGCGGTTTGTCCTGACGCACGCACGTACGTCGTCTGGTTCCAATCCACATCCGCGTGATATCAAAGGCTTTGCGTATTGTGCCGCTTGAGAAGAAGCGGCAGGCGAGTGATTTGCATAATTAACAGCCTAATTCAGTGACAGTGGGTCTATACGACTGGATACACAAAACAGAAGAGTTAGGCATGAATATAGATCTCAAGATTTTATGAATTATTATATTTTTACATAGCCGAATTATCTCTCACTATTGTATTCTCCTTGTGGTCCTAAAAGAACAACAGCATTATTAAAAAAAACAAACAAAAAAAAAAAACAACACATTTATTGATATGAAAATGTCCATGCGTTTTGAAATATCTAACTTCATTTATTTTTTATCATTTATTTTATATTGAAATGACAATTTATTAGGGAAACTATTTACAACATCCATATAAATCAAATACGCAATACATCATTTCCCTTTACAAGAATAAAATAAAGCCTTTGATCATATATTATCTACAATATGACAATAACCATGAAAATCACACTTTAAGTCAAAACTATGTAGGCTATTTGGATTTTTCAAAGTTACCTCAAATTGTGAAGGTGAGACAAGTTGTGCAGACTGTTGAGACAGACACAATGAAGTGTATTTTCTTCTCTATCAACCTTAACGTGCAGCGAGAGGTTGGAACATCAGTAGCTCAAAATATTTTACAACCCAAAATGCCAGAAAAATATATGGGTTTTTTTTTGCCCACGGAATATTTATTTGATCTTGTTTTGTAATTTTTCCTTTTTTTATTCAATTCAACATAAGTGAAGATGGAGGACATTCTCTAAATTAGTGGGACGAGGGGCAGCGATGGGACAGGTGGTCCCTCACAGTATCCGCTCCTCGGTGCAGGCCTATTTCATGTGTATTCTGCCCTGTCTGTTTCCCCCTACGATTGACTTTGATTTTGACTGTCTGTGTTTGGGACATGGGTGTGAAAAGAGCAATAAGCCATAGAGGGGGTCCGAGACGTGACAGAGATCCTGTCTTATCTCCCTCCTCTGTAAAAAGCCCAGTTACTTCAGGGGGGTGCAATTGTCCTCACTAATGACTTGTACTTGAGGGACTTTAGACAAAGACAGACCAATAAAAGCTCTTCTTAGAGACCCATGCCTTGGAATCCTTCACTTTAAATTACAGTTTCTTCGACTGGAACGGAGGAGCTGACCCACAGACGCTGGGGACGAAAGCACGACTGTCCCGGGACACCTGCTGAGTCCTAATTGGTCCGTGCTGCAGTTAATGGCTTCCTGTGGCTGCGTGTTTACTTCTCATTTGTTCTGTGTGCTCTCTTTCCCAGCCTCTCAAACAAGGGAGTCTAACTTTAAACATGAATTCCCACCACTCACTGACTTTGTGTTTTCTGATAGAAAAAACCCAAAACGTCCTTCTCCAAACTGAAGCACAACGACCTTTACCTCAAAGATATTCCCAAAACGAGTTACTATCTGGTACGTCAATGTAGTATTTAAGTATATTTGATTGTAAAAAATCAGACAAGTTTGTCCTTTGCAGATCTTTGAACTTCAAAAGGAGTTGGTTCAACGTGGGCAGCTGCAAGCTCACCACCAGCTGGAGGACTTTTATAAAAGTATTCAATATAACAGACATCCTTCAACACTACGGAGAGGTTTACTGCACATCAAGACAAAAAGTTAAGTGTATACAAAACGATTAATTCATTTTCCTACTTCATATTGGAAACCTTTGTCATCGCAGCAATAGGAATCTTACTATTTTGTATATTTTTGTATGTATGTTTTGTATGACATCTGGAACTCTAACATATATTGTACGACTAAAATATCATCAACGTTCTACATCAATGGCATGTTGACTAAAGGCTCGCCACTGTTCTCAATCATTTGTTTTCAAAGGACAAATATCATAAACTTTTCACCTTGTTGCAACCGTGTTCCTTCATCTTTATATTACTCATACTTCTATTTTGATTGATTCATGCTTGTTTGAGCAGTCCTGTATTGTCCTGTAACTGAGGCTTGGGAGCTGAGAAAATTCCTGTTTTTACCTACCCCCTATCCCCACCCACATCCCCGTACTTCGAAGAAATAGTTTTTTAAAAATGTAGACTAGAGAGCCAGTCATGAGAGTGACACACGTAGGGTTGTAATAATGTTTCATATCCACTTTTCAAGAATAAAAACATGTAAATGACGATGCGCAGTTTGCTACAGTGAATTGTCACTCTGAAGAGGCGGGGCTTATCGGTTCTGCAGTTTTGAACGGGTCAAAGTTAATGGATCTGTTTCTATTACTAAGCTGTTTAAAGTCCATTTTACAGTTTGTTTTTTACTTCATTTTACTCAAAATGAAGTACATGAAAAAATATAATATGTCTTCTTTAATATAAAAAATGATATTAGCTTTCATCTAACAAATTCACCGTGTTTTCCAGTGCTGGACAAGACACCTGAAATGACTATAACAGCCCCATGTGACTCTGACGACGCCGACACTGCACGCGACTTAAGGTCCTTTTCTAATTCTTCTGATTCAGTGCCAAAAGTGACTCAATTTCAGTGTGTTTTCTCATCTTTCACTGTCCTGCGCGCACTTGAGGGCCGAGCTTGTTTTTGTGCAGCTGCAGTGGCCCCTGGTGCGCCTCTGTTTGCTCTGCCTCTCGGGGCAAACACTGGGACCTTGTTTGTTTCGAGACCCTCCTGAAGGAAAGATTACCCCTGATTCTCTCGCACCGCAGTGAGACCACCAAACACACACTCGGCTCCTCCCTTTGTTAAAGAGACCCGCTCCTTCAGATGGGGCTCAAACATCGTCCGGGGGAAAGTGCAGTAATTATAGCCTTTACAGAAAGACATGCAGCAATTGGGCTGGTGGTGTCACTTCATGCCAGCTCTGTAAGAACATCTTTGAAGTCTCTTTTAAGGGTTTACGGGAGGCAAACTCATCATTGTTTGGTCAACCTGGATCAGAACTGCTTTGCCCTTTTGTTTATTTCTACGTGTTTATTCTTAGTACTGCTCCGAGCACGTAGAAAACATCAGAGCAAGTTTACGTTTGCACCTTTAGCAACTGGATCTAGAATTTGGAAGGAAATTTCAATCGCTTTTCCTAAATCTTTGGGCGTCATTGGCAAGAACAATGAGCTTTAACTCTCGTAGAATTGCATTATTTTAAAAAGGAAGGGGAATAATTCAAGTAGAATTTGCAGAAAATAAACACGATAAACAAGTACACCCTATTCCAAATGAATCATATCGTAAAAATCCTGACTTGTAACAGTTAAAAAGCAGAATTAAACACTTTGGTAGTTATTTATGAGTCATTATTCAACCATCAACAGCAGAAATGTTAACATATCACCAAAAAAACAACAAAAAGTTTCATGTTAGTGCAAAAAATGGTACATAAATGTTGAGCTCCAAAAAATATTGTTCCATTTCTCATTTATTGAAGTCGATGTAGTCATGACAGGTCTTACTTCAAGTCTAACCAACTTAGATGATTAAACTTACTCTATGAGACGTGGGTTGTTTGTTTTGCAAGACCTAAAACACGTCTTTATGCAGTGTTCATAAAGCCCCGAGTCTGGTCCCGTTTCTGCCCATGTCGTGAAAAGCGTGTGCCACTGTCTCCTCTTGTTGCCAGTTGGTCCCGACTCCTCTTTAATACCTGCATGTATAGTGTTCGGCGCTGTCCCTCGGCCACATTAGGACGTCCATAAGAAGCCTGGCAGAGTCCTCGCTGACAACTCTTCCTCCAGTGTGAAATCTCACTCCTCCGACATGCAAACATCTCCACAGCGACTCGCTCAGCCCCAGCCTCAGCCCAACATTCCCCACGACTGTGAGAAATACTCAAAATAAAAGCAATTAGAGCTGCAGCTTCTGACTGGAACCATGCCTCTGTAATGAGTTAAATCACCCATCTGTCCTGATGTGTTGTTATTAACATGCTTATTATTAGCTGCTATGAATTATGGGACAGCTGAAGGGGTGGTTTTCAATCTTCGTGGTCATCTAGTTGTCGTCGCATCACCATGTTGAATTTGACACTTGTGCATTATAGATATGTAATTTTAGAATGTTGTATATTATCTTTATTAATGTGTATAGTTTATTGTACAGGACGGAAAAACGATCTGGCGGTTAAGAGCTTTAAGAAATACTCAAAAGTCTCTGCCCAAATAAAGGTCTTGTACATTTTCATTATAATTAAATCTGATTACAGTACATACATTTTGGATTTACAAAAAATTAAGATGACATGGCACTGAACCAGAAACATCCAAATCCAAATTCAAAAAAGTATTCAGTCGTGTTGAAAACTGCCAAAACATATACCTTCTTTGCCAAAGTGCTAACAACACCTCTGAAAGTTGTTAAAACATGGCTCTTGGCAGCTCTGGGGGCTCAGTGTTGTGATGTGTGTGTGTACGTAATGTCAGCTAGTTAATATATTCTTAATAGCGTGCCACTTCTCAAGAGCAAGGCCCTGGTGTGGTGCACCTCACGCCCAAAAACGCTGCGCACCGGGGTGACAGCACACTTCGTCTGCTGGGTGCAAACTGGCTCCTGTGTGGACTCACAGCTCAGTGCAGCTCCTCACAGATCTATACAAAAGCTACGAGCAACAGAAGATGCACCAGAAGTGAGGCAGGTGCATAAGGATGGCATGATATCATACTTTAGTTTTCAATAGGGCTCTGTATCAGTTGGCTATTTTTAAAATGGCAATCTCATTGTACTACTGAGTACTTCCTGTCTTATTCATCTCTATGGCATTTTCTCTAGGTCAGTCTAAAATGAATAAATGCTATAAGACTATATACATGACTTTTTAAAACAGGTGAATACTTCATCAAAGGACATTTGCGTGTTTATAAAGGGATGGGTTTGTGTCTCAATGCTAACGCTAAAGCGTAACAATTTAAAAATAAAATAAATTGTTGCTCTGTGCGCAAACATCAAATATCTTGATAGGTTGTGTTCACAAGACAAAATTGTAGAATCCCTATAGTTTAAGTTCAGAATTCTATCTGGAATTTGCTGTTTGATTGTCAGATTCCAGATTTGTTGACCTTGTTTATGGTTAAGAGCTCTTCATTTACTGTGCATATCTTCATGAAACCAAAACTGGCAGAAAGTTCAACATCTTCTGTCAACATGATGTAACTGACCAGTGCTTGACCCTTTTTTGTCCAAGCCAAATGTGCACACCAAAAGTCTAAAAGATCATTTTCTACATGTTCACACAATCTTGTGGTAATTTAATCTTGCAAGATCTTGTGGCACGAGAGCTTGTCCCGTAACATGGCAGAATAATGAAAATAATGTCATGTATTGCCCTGGCAGTGATATGCTCATTGAGCCCAGTTTAATTTGACAATGGTTTGAACTTGCCAGTCTTGTTGTGATGCAAAGTACTTGATTTAAATGCATTTGTGTTTTTTGTGTCTGTGTCCAGGTTGGCAGAGAGACGATCTGAACCAGGCCCGAGTGTGTCAGAGGAAGTTTGTGGAGGAAGTTTGGAGGATGAATTTGAGCAAATGTTTCCTAAGGTTAGTGTCAAAACCACAGGAGCAGTATTTCCACTTGACAAGAGTCTATCACCTGGAACACAGGCCTGTGTATCAAAATGTGTCATGGATAATGTTGTGAATGTTGTTGAAGATATGCTAATTGTATTTGAATATCAAGTGTATCGTTTATAGTAACAATAATAATGCTGCAGACGAGCTATAATACGAGTAATATTTCTGTATTTTTATGATACATTTTGCAGACATTTAATAATTTTCTGATAATTAAACTTCAACTAATTTGTTTAAATACATGTCTTAACACATTTCTGTTGGATTTACATAAAATCGTTATTGGAATACGCCACAAACAAATATTGAGATATACATTTTTTATTATTGCCCCTCCTTAACCTGGAGCACCATATTTTTATTATATTCACATTCTTAAAATCAGTTGTCTTCATATGATACATCACTGTACGTGTACGCCTGTGGTCTCCAGCAGTGACCTGTAGGGATTGCAATCTACATAAAATGTACTGTTATCGCTAAGTAATAGTAACATACATAAAAGTAAATGCAATGCGACAGAAAGCACTAAATTAATTGCAATGTTTTTATTTGACAGAGATTCTTTTGGTTGAAAATAATTAGGTAATTAATCCCTGGTTTAGAAAGGTTTGAAATTAAGTTTAAATGTTAATGATTTTATGTTGTAAAAGTTGAAAGGAAATGAATCTGTTCCATGTTGATCAAAGGGAATTTGGGGATTTTAAGTTATTGTATAGATCTCCGGACCTCACGGAGGACGCCTTATTGGCAGGAAGTAGTTGGTGGCAATAAAAAAACCTACTTTTTGTCTTTAAATTAAACCCTAGATAACCATCTACCTTCAAAACTAAACAGATTTAACATTAGCAGCACAGGTGCCCTTTAAGGAGTTTGCATTACTTGAATTGTGCTCTAAATCTCCAATATTCAGAGATCTGGTTTACTTTCCACCTTGGAGATAAAGCAGGTGGTGCACTCTCTACCAGAAAAGTTACATAGTGCAACTTTTAAAACTTTTACAGGAAACAAAGACATAATGCATGTACTTGCATGTTGGTTTAAGAATACATAGTCATACATTCAAAATATTTGTTCAAATGTTGAGTTGCTCGACAGTGACACCGGAGATGATGTTATGCTGAGTTGCTGCACTGACAAGCTTGCGCCACTCATTTTTCTCTCACCCCTGTGTCAGAATGGACTTGTGCAAATATGGGCTGAGTTTGGCTGGAGGGGCACAGCGAAGGCAAACACTGGTCAGACAGGGACGGTCCGAGGCATGCACAGCCGTTACTCAACCGCCCTGACACCTCTGAAACACCTACAAAGTCACAAGGAGAACTTACTGATATCGCCAGTTCATATCTTAATACACAATGAACGTTCAATGTTTGGGAAATTAAACTTGGATATATCGCTTATTATCGCTTGCCAAAATGTTAGTTTATCTTCAAGAACAAAGAACCCTGGATTCAAGCTGTAATTCTCAACATCATATACTTTCTTATATACCGTACTACTTATTCTTCTCATATACTTTCTCTTATATTAGTTCTAATAATGTTCTGTAATGATGTGATTTTTTTTTTTTTTTTAATCAAATTTTTTTTTTTTAAATCAAATCAATATCTAGTTTTGATATTAGTTTTAGTATTTATTAGTATCTGATTTTTGATACTTTTGACAAGTCTAGATGTAGTTACAACTATAATCCTCAAAGTTGTCTATAAAATTATTTTGGATATAAAAAAAATAGTTGAGCTTCATCATTGTAATTTTAAATAATTTCCGAATCTGAAAAGGCTTATTGCAATTGTCTAGGATAGGAACTTGCTTTCGTGATTTGGTGCGACAGACAACAATGAACAATAATGACGCAAAATATATCAATTAAGGCATGCATTAAAGAAAAACAATTTAAATGTACTAATAAGATCAAAATAGACTTAGTATGTACACAAAAAGGAGTAGTGAAGAAGCGAACAGTGCAATGAGTGCAATATGAGGCTCCAGATCACTTTTTAGACACTATATTTCAGCCAGAAGGAATAAGACATATACTATTTTCCAATACAGTTTCTCAGATGGATAGTTGCTTCTGAGAATAATAAAATATATAGTACATTTCACACAGCTGATGATTTTAAACACCGCAGCTCTGACCGTACTCACTGGCAGACGATGTTAGCCAAAATTATGATTAAATAAAATACAAGTTCATTTTAAGATATTTGAGATTGCGGTTAAAAGCTCTGAGCTCAAAAACACATAGTAATTATTCAAATATGGGCTCTATGTGAGTGTCCAGCTCATACAATATGTGAAAATGCATAAACTAGCATATAGTAGAGTGGCACTGGTGCTTACTGACTTGAATGGTTCCTCTTAAAATGAATTGGGTTTGCACCTGCGTTTGTAGGAAGACAGGATGAAGCGACTGTATACCACCATAATAGATCAAGAGCACGAATTCTCTTTGCTGCGGATTGGGACCAGGAAGTGGGCTATACTGGAGGAGTTAGCACTGAGGGTGTGACAGGGTGAGAACCAGGCGCCAAATGGGACACAACAACTGTGGGAAACGACACTGGGCGCGACACCTCGACTTTTACGTGGCCCTGCGTTCAGCTCGTATACAGACGGACTACAGAGGAACATGCCTTTTAAATAATATAGGGAATTATGGACTACACGGACGTGATTACTGAGCGTCAACGACTCACTTTAAGCCCTGTGCTCAAGTGAAGTTGAAACAATATTAGTTATATTTACACAGAAATAAAAGTTCATCTACACTGAACAACAAAACTTGAATAAAAAAATCAGTAGAACATATTTTTCTGCAAGAACATTGCTGAAAATGACTTCCGCTTTCACTTCTCTCATTACTTCCAAAAGTACAGCTACTATTTCTACTACTGCTTCGTGTACCACTATTATGTGAATACTCTGCTTTAATACTGCAGTCTAACATCACTTAAAGCATCACTTATCTGTGAGAGCCGCTGTTAATTTGTGTCGTACACTTGCAGATGAAAATGCCTACGTTTTTAACTCTTCAGCCAAACTTTATGAGGAGTTTCCAGTGCACGCTGCCACATTCAGTGAACCAGGTGATGCTATAGCTCTTCTACTGATTCATTTTATTTTGTGGCTGAATGTTCGAAAGGTTTTCAATGGTAGCTATCCATCTGGACAATGTTTCTGTCATCCGGAGTTATAGCCTGAAACTACTGACGATTTCAGGCTATAACTCCTCCCTTAGAGCAGGACTAGCTCAGAGCAGTTTAAATTGTAGCTTCTCAGACCAGTGCCCTCAGATTGAAAATGACCTGCTGTTGGCAGTCGAAACGTCTCGATTTCAACAACATTGTCCAGATGACTGTACCTTTGTAACCTTTTCCATCATGGACCACTCCTGGACAAATGTGAAAAGAGAAAATGCAATGTATTCTTTTCCCTTTCTCTTATAGAAATCTCATGAAATTCCCAAGAAAAGCAGGAAGGCTGACATGTATTTGAAGCAAGTAAAGGATATGCACAGCCTCTGCTTGACCAATATGAAGTTTTCACAGAGTTTTAAGTGAGTTATGAAGTTTCCAGAAGAGGGGTGAATGCTTAAAAAAAGAGTATGATTAGTTGAAATAAATATTACCAAAATGAAAAAATAAATAAAACCGTGACTTGTGTTCAGCTTCTACTGCTACAACTACTTTTGCAATTGTCGCTCAACTTGAGCTACTCCTGAGATTACTACTTCCTTCTGCTACTATTTGAACTACTTCTGCTATCACTGTTACTACAAATGTATTGGTATTACTCACACGTTTAAATTAAATGATAAATTAGTTAATATAGACTGATTTCTGATTTAGCTTCAAAAGACTTCAAAAGTGGTGGCATTATTCATGAACACACAGGACTTCAAGCCACAAGTTTAATATGGCAATTCAGTCTCCAACAGATAATAATATGGTTCAACGATTGTGAGTTTTTACTTTGTCAATTTGTATAAAGCTGTGAATCTTCCACAGAGTTAAAAGCCACTGTTCTCCATCTGAAGTCTTTTTAAATTCCTCCAGTAAAAGCTTCTTGTTCCTGTTCACAGTGGTAGTTTTCAGATGTGTTTAACCATTTCTCAGACTTGTGTCCGACTCCAGAAGCTCTTCAAAGTGACCTGGTGATTTGTTTTTCTCTGTTTGCTGTGAACTCTTCCACAGACTGTTGGACCGAAAGGTAGACTCTGTGTTTTGGCTCGAAGGGGAAGACCAAAAGATCCCAGATTCGGTTGGTAACATAAACACACCACAACAACACGTTTTAGGGGTTTATGCGTAGCCGGGGTGACAGTTTGTGACAAATAGAGCTTGAGGCAGTTTTTATTACACAAGTGTGACTTTGCATTTAGCCCGATGTAAATCAAGTTGTCCTTCTCCAGATAAATCCAGATATTGACTCACATAAGCAGACGACACCATCTCCGTCTTTGAGTCAACGACTAAACGTTCACAGCAACCCACCGCCATCTGCCCAAGACAAGTGTGCTCAAGTGGAAGATAAGTAAGAAAGTACTCAAATGTGTTGCGTCATTACACGTTAAGTTGGCACAAGTGAACCTGCAGCGTGTGGTTGATTCTTGGCAGTCCTCCCTCTTTTGGACAGTCAGTGCTTTTGGACAATGAGGGGCTTCGCAGCACGTCACCTGAGCCTTTATGTATTGAACATGTGTTTAGGCAGAAACATGTGGAGGTGACGTTATTGGTTTTAAAGTTCTCTCTATTTGGTCTTTATTGTTCAAGTTATTTAAATGTCTGTGCCTTTTCAGGTCATCAGCTGCGGATTGAAGTTTTGGGAAAATTACACTTTAGTGTCAGAATGATTCAGACGCTCAAAAGTGAATACATTTCTCACAAATATTGCCTGTACTCGCATTGATGTCTCAAAGTTATTTTATTCTGTTGATGTTTGATAAACTTGTGGTAACTAGTTTTCACATTATGTAACATTTGTCATTATGTTGGCTAGATAAAATGCCTGGTTATTTACTACATATTTTAATTTACTTATATACAAAAACAATAAAAACTACTCCCACATTTTACTGGTACTTTTTCATTACATCTGTATTTGTGTTTTTTGCCGATGGTGCTAAGATAAGACCTGTAACTTTCTCTTTCTTGTTTAGATAAGGATGTAAATGTTTTTGCGTTATCTTCAATTGTAATCTTAATCCATCATTTATCAAAGTCAGGCTCAAATCCGGATCTGATGGCGTCCTGTGCCCGGTTTGAGACGCTCAGTCTGCGGCCGGCGCTTTCTGCAGGTCTGGCTTTGATCTAAGTGTCAGTCTTTACAGGTTCATGCAATAAACTCGGACTTTTATTCAAACCCTACTCATCCTGTTGACAGCACCCACCGCAACCAATCACAGACGTGCCCGCAGAGATCAAAGGGTATATGGACCAATCGGGTTCGACCACTGGGCCATCGCCAGCAAAGAGGCCTGTATAAATCCGGGGATATTTAAACTCCGTTAGATACAGTTTGGATTACAACAGAACACGACCTGAATTTATTTATCTTTGCAACTTTGTGTGGCGTTTTAACCCTGGGTTTACTGGATACAATGACAACGGGAGCCGGTGAATGTTCAGTCAAAATGAGTCAATACCGGGTCGACCATCTCCTCAGCGCCGTGGAGACGGAGCTTCAAGCGGGCAGCGAGAAAGGCGACCCCACGGAGCAGGACCTCAAAGTTTCCCTGGACGAAAATGAACTCTGGGGCAAATTTAAGGATCTTACAAATGAAATGATTGTCACAAAGAACGGCAGGTAAGACCAGATTTCCAGACCACATTGACTCAACCGGTGCAGCGCGTAAAGGTTTTCCTCTCATTTCAGGCGCATGTTTCCAGTTCTCAAAGTCAATGTTTCCGGATTGGACCCGAACGCAATGTATTCCTTTCTGCTGGACTTCGCCTCTGCAGACAATCACCGGTGGAAGTACGTGAATGGAGAGTGGGTCCCGGGAGGTAAACCTGAACCCCAAACTCCCAGCTGCGTTTACATCCATCCGGATTCTCCAAACTTCGGCGCGCACTGGATGAAGGCGCCAGTGTCTTTCAGTAAAGTCAAACTGACCAATAAACTCAACGGAGGTGGACAGGTGTGGACAAGAGGAAACGAAATATTGCTTCTGATTCATTCCTATGTATGATGATGATTATGAAATGCTATCTGATGTTCCAGATTATGCTAAATTCACTGCACAAATATGAGCCACGCATCCACATCGTTCGGGTTGGAGGCCCAAGGAGGATGATCACGAGTCACGCTTTCCCCGCAACACAGTTCATCGCGGTGACTGCGTACCAAAACGAAGAGGTAAACAGCATCATTCATTGTGATATCAGCCTCTCAGCATAAAGAAGCAGAATTCTTATTTTAAGGCCGTGCGTAAAATCCAAGCGCACATTTACGCACGGATATTACGCACTGATTTTCTAAATGTTTGTGTTTTGGCTTATTTTTCGTTTTGATTTGAATGTGTACAGCATATTATTTTTGGGAACTTTTGCATTTATTTACTCAGTACTGCTTCTATTTTAGGTAACTTCACTCAAAATCAAGCACAACCCATTTGCTAAAGCTTTTCTGGATGCCAAAGAGAGGTAAGATCATTTCTCCTGTCTATTGTATTTATTATTATTTTTTTTTATTTTTTTTCTGCTAAATATGTTTGATTGAATATCACATTTTTTTCCATCAACACCACGTCCTTCTCCTCTCCTTTGTTTCTGCAGGAACGATACAAAGGACATAAAGGAAGAAATTCACGAAAACCAACAATTGCCATATTCACAATGTAAGTATGTTTACATTTATGTTATGCTTTCTCATAATTACTAAAGATTTCTTTTCTCTTTTGTCCCGTAGGTGGCTGGTTTCTCCCTGGATCAGGCTCACTCTGTCCGCCCAACACTAACCCACACAGTCAGTACGGGAGCCCCATCTCACTGTCGCCTTCCCAGGGCTGTGAGCGCTATTCTTCCCTCAGGAACCACCGCTCTGCCCCGTATCCCAGCCCATACTCCCATCGAACCAACTCGCCTAGTAAGTGCCCAAACATCACCACTTCCTCTTGAGCTATTAACAAGAAGAGCAAACAAGTGTCACAGAGCTGCACATGTTTTAAATTCCTCTGGCTTTTGTGTGAGTTGAGACTCGAAGTAGTAAAAGTTTTAGACAAGGAATGTATGGACACTTTTAAGAGCCACTGATGGAAAACACAATTAGAGACATCCGCCGATTTTAGATCCAAAAATGTCTTCTGTTTTTGTAGACGGCTACACAGACAACTCTTCGTGTCTGCCGATGCTGCCCAGTCATGACAACTGGTCCAGTTTACAGATGCCCACACACTCTCCAATGGTGCCCATGACCCACAACTCAACTTCAACGGCAAACTCTGCGTATGTATATATATATTTGTTTTAGTTTTGCTTCTTGATTTGATCTTTGTACATTGTCTTATATAATTTCTGTTAATGTATCAAATCATATTGCCTTTCCCTCCTGAACAGGCAGTATCCCAGCTTGTGGACTGTGACAAACTCAACCCTCGTCCCAATGTCGGATTCGGGAAACAACAGTTTAAACTCACAGTTCCTGCAGAGATCCAACACCAACTACAGTGGCCTCTGTCATTCAGTGACAGTGCCCTCTTCTGGCTCCCCTCTGTATGACAGCACTACCTCAGAGCTGCATGACACTGTTCACTACGAGACTTCTCCACACAGGATACATTCAGCCTGGACCCCTGTTACCCCTCCTTCTATCTGAGAAACTCTGGGACCCTTTAAACAGGCTTGTGTGCAATAAACTAAGTTATTGGAACAAAGTTTTTGTTAAAACACAAAATAAGTGCCTTATTTTTATTCAAGAAATTGTGAGGGACAATCTCTACCTGCTTATATTAAGCAGCCCAACCATGTTATAAAATGCTCTGCCAAAATATTTATGTGTAAATAGTGATGCAATGTGGTTGACATCTAAAAATGTTAATAAATAATTGCTGCTTTAGTCATAATGCTTATTTTATAAATACATTGCGGATCATGTGACTGTTCAGTGCTTTGGGTGATTTAATCATTATTTTTCATTGGCTTTCTTCTTTTTGTGTCTGGGTCCACCTAAATGTGCCAATAGATTATTTGCATAGGTTTCAGAAGTTGGTAGCTTAGCGTACATAGTTACTGTTCACAATATGATTTTTTCCATGCTTTCAACATTTGGACTGTACAGACAGTGAATGGACGTTAAGCTGCATCGGCCCATTGAGCTCACAAGATCAAGGTCAGGACATAAGGACATCATGCGTGTGGTCCAGAGGCAGCAGCAAAATGTGACAGAAGTAGCTCACGTGTGTCTGCTGGGTTTGAGGGAGGCATCTTTCCACTGACGCACCAAACTGTCTCAACATCCAATAACATTCATAGAGTTTCGTAAAACATGCCTTCTTGTAGACAAAGATGTACTTACCTTCATCATGAGATTGACTAAAAATGAAAAAAGGTTTATGTACTGTACCGTATTTACATTTGATGAGTTTGCTTGCCAAAATACATTAGTTCACTCAATCTATTTTCATGAAAATATCACCAAAAGGACATTGTGTTTTCCTAATGCTAGATATCTAAAATGCAATATGTAAACCGTAATAATGTTGTTGCCGTTATGATAAGGGTTATATGCATGTTTTAAAAGAAATGCATGCCTATTTAGACTCACCATTGTGCACAAACATACAGAATGCTATTGCATATGCACGTGTAAAGCTTGAATAAGGATTTTGCATTTTAAATGGGGGAGTTGTGCTGTTTAATATTTGTAAACCAAACCAAACCTCATTTTAAAAGCACTGTATATTGTGCCATTTCAAAAAGTACTAAATGGCCATTACAGGAGGATATTTCTCTAAGCCTAATAATCCCATTATGATACAAATGAAAAAACCTCTCTGTCAAAGCGGGGAGCATTGACGCAAGCATCCCCTGACGTCAGTAGCTGCAGTGAATGAGCGAGAGGGAGGGAGGGGGGGGGAGGGGGAGCGCGAGAGGCGTGTTTGCCTTCAGAAAATACCACGAAACATCAGCGTCACAGACATAAATGCAAGTGTAAAACTCCGCGCGGACGTGATACACAATCTCTGAGAGCACAATGCGCGTGGAACAACAATCCACAGCCCTGCATCCAAATGAGCAAATGACACACAAGGAAACGTTAGAGGCGCAGGAAAGAAATGCAAACCAGATGTAGAGGGAATCTGATCCCTTGGCCCGGAGCCTTGATAAATAAATGAACCGGTGAAGTCATGAAAAGGGAGAAAGGTGAGGCGAAGGGGGCTGAAACTCCCCTGGTGTCATCCAGCTGTCACTTTCCCGAAAGCAAAAATCAAACGTGTCAAACCAGAGGATACTTTGACAGTGTCTCTAGAATCCTTTGTTACTGAGGCGGGGATTTTTTTTTGAGTTTTCTGCAACTGAGACCCGTTTGTAACCCGAGGGAAACTGCCATCAAACCCCCAGCACTGTCGTCATTGCCTTCTCAGAGTGGCACACGCAACATTGGCCTATTTATCGCTGCCCCTGCGTTCACTGAAAGCACTCTGATTGCAGACGCACAACAGGACAGGAGAAATGAAAGAAGGCGGCTGCTCGGGACACAATGCGCGCTTGTCCCGTTTATGGTGCAACTGTGGCACTTGGAGTGGGTGGTTTTACGCAAGATGTGTCAAAGACTGTGTTTTGCGCCAGCTGTTGGATTGAAGCAAGAAGAAAGCGCTGTTCAAACTTCTGCTGAACTTGGCGCGGACTGGTCTGCACCAGAGGGATTTCTTTTACCAGAATACAAGACGAGGACACGTTGTGTGGGAGAGCATTTATCCCTTAACCAAAGTGCAGTTTGTGGAGAAGGACATATCGCAGGCAGGGCACGTCCAGACAATCTCATCTTTACATGATCTGCTCGCGAAGATACCCAAGAGTTCCCGGCGTGTCGGCTGTGCGTCATAAGTGTCTGATTTGACCTGCACTCTGACGTCGCCCGCAGCCATTCAAACACCACATAGACGGCACCGAACATTTAAATAACTTGAAAAATGACGAAAACCGAGTGACGAAGACCACTTTTTTTTTGTCGGTGATAAAGGCGATGCTCAACAAGTTGTTGCGGGAGTCCGCCCAGAGCGCGTAAAGGTCCGTGCAAAAGGGCTTGCATTAATCCGCTCCCTCCCGCTCCAGATGCCAATATTTCTCATCTGTTGCAGAAATAAAGCCGCGGCAGTGTCACGTCTCTGCAGATTACGGCGGGACTCGGCGCGGAGCTCGCGACGCACACTCCATTGACGAAAAAGCGGGGCATTTAGAGAAGGTTATCTGAATGAACGTCTCTGCGCTGCACTCGCCGTCCTCCTCTCGCCTCCCTCAGACTGTTGCATGTGTCTTGTATCCGGCTGGGTGAGTGAGGGTTGTCTCGCGTTATCAGCATCTCGTTGGATAGAGCTGTCATTCCTCCAGAGAGCGGCAAATGTCGAAGAAACGGAAAAGTCCTGACGAGGAGGACTTCGAGGAATCCCCCGGGTGCAGCCTACAAGGTGAGACACCGCACAGAAGAGCACTGCACCGCATGAGAAAAAGGGAAAGTGCCATCATGTAATTTGATTAAAACAAGTTTGCAACCGAGTGAAGCTGTCAGAAAACACAGTGGCAGAGGGGATCAGGGGGGCTTAACCTTTGACCTTTAAAGTCTTTATACCTGTGGATGGAGATTGCGTTTATAATCCATCTCAGAGTTTTGAGAGCAGTCATGGTTTAGATTTCACATAGTTTGAGTGTTTGAGACTGACAAAATGCATAAAAAAAAAGAAAAGAAAACAGGGGAAGAGCAGTTTAGACCTATGTTCAGGAAACTAAACTAAGCTTTATTTATAAATCAGATTTCATAAACAGAATAGTTTCCAAATGCTGCACGGACACAGAACATTAAAAAAAAGGTATTACGTTGTTATGCCAACACCTATGCATTATGTTTGAAACTGACTCCTTTCTGGCATATGCAGGATACAAATGACTCCACTCTTTCTGTTGTGTCATGACTTTTATATTGTAGTAATTCAGGTTGGTGTGATTTGTCTATGAGATCCTCAATGTCTTAACATCATCACTGCAGTAACGTCAGTTTTATTTGTGTTTTCCGTCAGTAAATAAAGTCAATACCGTCAGCTGTCACGAAATAAAAAGCACCACAATTACTTTTTAGACTTGTATACACCAGCTTTAGTTCTGAAGATATTACAGTTAGAGGTGGGCAATACATCGACATTTAGATTATGTTATTAATGTTGTTTTTAAGTGTTACATTTGAGTATCGAATCAATCGTTTGTTGCTACAAAATGCTACAAAAGAGCTGATTAAAAATACAAATGAAACAAAGTTATGTTGTAAACTTTCAAATAAGTGTATCATGTGTAATTTCTGCACTTTTGTGATTAATTTGACAGACATTTCACATGTATAACCGTCTGAATATCAATATCGTTGCTCACCCCTAATTAGATAGATTAAAGATATATATGAATCTTGCTCTGTTTTTATTGCAAACCTATTCACCAATGTTAATTCAAATATAATATCCTGGGTTTAGTCATGTATTTATACTAAGATGTGCCTTGTTTGCTTTACTGTCTTGGCTCAGTATCTTTTGAGCCTACGCCCAAATACGTGTTTCCCTTTGGCTCATGCAGGACCAGGCTCTTCCATGTCTCACTGTGCCCAGCATCTGTGCCTGCTCAGGGGGCACACTCCCACAGACAGCCCCCCCCTCCAGATCGACACAATCAACACTCAACCGCACAGAAGCTACCGTATATGGCCTTACAACAGGAAGTAGAGTTAGCAAAACAAGTACCACAAAGCTTAAGACAATGCTACTAATAATAACATTTCTGGGTTTAGTCCTTGTTTAGTCTCAATTTGAGTGTGGTGTTTGTGCGAGTGTGAACGCACCCTTAATTCTGCATCAAAAATAAACTTAATGTTAAAAATAGATTTACAGACCCCTACTTTGTGCTGGTTCCAAGCCCGATCTACATTGGTTTCAGACAAATAACAATACTAAACACGATATTATATCTTTTGACAGTTGAAAAGTGGTCAAAATGGTGCCTATAAACAAGGAGCTGAAACCCATAAAGCAACATAAATCCAAACAAACAAACAAAACGGCTCAAATTGAAAAACCGAGAAAAAAAATCTATTGTGTAATGAAGCCGTAACATATTGTGTATGATGATGGACCAAGCACAGGCTTCAATTTAAATGGCCCATTCGTCTCCTCCGCTGTTCTGCGAGAATTATATACTTTTCATTCTTTCATTTGTCCACACTGAGGCCAAAGAAAGATAAAATGGAGGGGAAATGTACCCTTTACTGTCCATTATGCCGTATCTATCTTTCCTTTTACAATATTATACTGTAGGGATGTCAAGATTATTAAATTCATTGACTAAACTAAATTATCTAAACTAGATTATCTAAACAAAAAATGATGATGGAGATGATAATAAGTTATTTCAGTTCAGTCTATTCTCTAAAATAGTCCAATTTAAGTACTTTTTTATTTGGCTATTTATCTGACAACATCAGTACTTTTTCATTCAGAAAAGAGGAATGATAATCCATTAGATTGGTGAAGGAAAGCAAATTAAATATTTCGATGTTGCTTGGTCATAGTAACAACAATTATGAATAATCGTAAATTGTGACTAAGAATAATTGTAAGTCTAAAATTTGATACAGTGAAATTATAGCGTATTATTTAAAATATTGTTTGAGGGAAAAATAGATAACCAATTGTTCACTGACATCAAATAATGTTACTAGTAATTGGCGTTTACTTGTACGACTAAGCAACATTATTATAGAAGTTAGACGAATTGTGTTTAATATGCAAAAATTCTGTAAATATAAATGGTTTAAGATGCTTTGTGCGTAGGGCTGAAAATGTGAATATGAAATAGTGATTTGAATGGTCACAAATAGAAACACAGCCACTATTTATGTTAATGTCCTCATATTTAGCGTAAGACCTGCTTCAATTTAAACTCACAGGTTCTGAAATGCATTGGTTTCGCGTATTAGTTTTGACGTTCATAATTCAAACGTTAATGCTACCAGACTTAACGCTCTGGACTAAATCCTGAACATACTGTATATTGCAAATCCAATCACAAGGCTTGTCAGAAGAACATACAATAGTTATATTTCCACGCTTTTTTTTTTCTTCTGTTTTTTCCTTCTTTTGTTTTTTTTCATATTCTGGAGAGATGCGGAATATGAGTAAAAAAAAACCCACCCCTAGGATCCTTCTAAAAACACAGAGGAGGATGTTTACAATACTTCTGTATTTAAAGTTAACCAAACAGACCGGTCAGACTATGGCTTTTACAAGCTGCTTGTATTAAAACGTTAAGCCTGTCCTTTATGTCTGCAGTCGCACCTCAGCCGCTGCTTCTCGAGTTTACGTCTAGAGGCTGTGCAAAGTGCGTAAAGTGCACGTCAAAGCTTTGAACGTGCGTCTTTTGGCTGAAGTCCCATTGAGCTGAAACAGTGTAAAGTGCAGGAGGCTGTGGGCCACATGAACGCACAGCAGCTCAGATCTGTTGCACCAAACACATGTAACTCTACACACATCACATACGTTCAGATTACCTGCGGCTGCTGGTGCAATTTGCAAATACTTATGGAAGCTTTTCACAAGTATTTTTGACATTTTTCTTCTTCTACCCCCCACAGGCGAGGCACCAGGTTGAAAGAGGAAAATGTTAAAAAGCAAAAAACGATAATGATAGTCAGACGACACTATGTAAATCCAGCAGAAATGTCTTCAAACATTTCAGTCAAGGTTTAATTCTAAGACAAATGCGAAATGTCGGTCAAATTAATCAGAAATGTGCAGAAATATCATCCTTATTTGAAAGTTTACAACAGGACTTTGACATTTTTATTCTAATTTGTTTTTGTAGCATTTTTAACTACATTTTTTACACAATCACAATCAGAAACAAAATGCCTTAATTGTCGTCGCTGCACAAACCGCACAGCAAAATGCCCAAAAGCCATTTCACGTACAAGACGTAATAAATATATGTGAGTTCACGGTTCATCAAAGGACAAACAGACCAGCAGGACACTATAAATATACTGCAACTACCTCAAGAGTTCAGTGCTTTGATTTTGGAACCACACTTTGACAATCACTACACATACAATGAGGGTCCTTTTAGCTAAATACAAATACGAAGTGGTGGAAAGAGTACTGAACATTTGTACTCAAGTAAAAGTACGATTTCGTGAAAAAAGAAAAAGAAAACAACTACTCAGTTACTAGTTACTTTTAAAAAATTGTTTCAGTATAATATTAGATCACTCTTTTTATACAGATTAAAAACAGTTTCGTGTAGAATTAAGTTGTTTTGATCGGCATCGACTGTGAGTAATTAGAGCAGGCGTTGCACTGATGTTTTGAGCATTTGTAGGTTTAGAAAGGAGCAGAGACTGTTCAACGTGTGCGGTGCTCACTACTCAAAGTGGTTTTAAATGTAACTAATTACAATTACGTGCTAAGATTTAAAAGTACACATTTAAAAATCGACTCAAAAAGTTCAATTATTCAAAAAATCGACTCAATTACAATTTGTAGTTACTTTCCACCCCTGCAAATACTACATGTTAGTTGTTGGCATGTTGTTGGCGTGTTGTTGGCATTTGTTGGCATGTTGTTGATGTTGTAGTTTTGTAGATTTTGTTGAGCTTGTTTTTGCCTGTAGCGTTTTTGTGAATGGCTGTAACAAAGGAGGCTGAACGGACAGACACTAGATGGAGGTAAAGGCTTAGCGTGACGCACGAGCTGCAGCATCTCTCACACACACACACACACACACACTCACACATACATGCACACACACACAGACTGTTGTGCGAAGAAATGTGAGCAGATCTATATCGAACACTGTTGTCCGATTCTAAATAGCATTGAAATATGAGATGTTTTTAATTTACACATTAAAATTTGCCTTTTAAAACAAAGTGAAGTGTAAATCTAAAATGGAATTCAAGAATGATTTTATGGGCACAATAGCTTTGAACCGCGCGTGTGTTACTGTGTGTGTCGCTCAGATTGACAGCTCTGAACTGTCACTGGATTCATTCGGACTGGTTTGTACTGGGTTTACAAGCAGCAGCCCCAGCCTCCATAACCACTCAGCAAATCAAAACAGAGCACTTCATTTTTCACGTTTTCATTTGGAGTTATTTATTTATCAAGAGTACAAGAAAATGTGTAGAAGTCTACGTCAATGTGACTTTTTCCTGTTGCCTCGTGTACAGCAGAAAAGCAATGGTAATGGAGGTAAAGGCAAGAAGAAATGTAGTGTTTTCATTTAATCCTTACAAAATATGCAAACTCAGCACTCATGTTATGACATCTAACGAACTTTGATGTCGATTTTATTTATATATAATAGATAGATAACATCACGATTATTATTATTATTATTATTATATATACATTTAAAACGCAATATACAGTACTACTTATTAAACCTCAACTTCAACATGTAGAGGCAGTTTGCAGTCCATTGTTCATTCCTGACAATATAATCTGAATATTTATGTCATCAGAAAATAACAGGTTAATATAGTTTAGTCCGTTTCCTCCTCTCATTACTCGTGTCAGGTGTCGGCTCCGGCGGCGTGACACTTCAGGTGCTTGTTCGTCAGCGCTTCGCGAGGCCGCAGCGTGCTTCTTGTACGTGGAGTCGGATGTGTTTGGTACGTTAGAGCAGGACGCACGCTGCAGACAAGTGAGGAGACGATTGGTGACGTGTTGTGTGTGGTGTGTGTGTGTGTGAGACAGAGACAGAGACAGAGGTGACAGATTGGGCTGCTCAGTAATGTGATGGTAAAACAAAAATCGAATCAGACATGTTAAAATCGGCAGTGTGATTCACAAGCTTTCTCTTGAACGCAGCTCAGACACTTTCTTCCCACCGACACCTTTTATTGGTGAGTGACAGATGGATTTTAAGCAACGGAAATGACACGTGAACTTTCAGAAGAAGCCGTCTTTTTAGGTTCAATAGGTCAGTGTTTGTTTGTGGTTTTGTTTTTTGGGCTGCGGCACAGTTTTGTTGAAACACCGCTGCGGAACACCCTGCACTTAAAACATGATCAAATTGCACTCATTAGACAAAATAGAAGTGTGAATAATGTCCGTGTCACTGTGTTTGGCTTGAGGGACTTTGTAATAGTGGTCACTTTTTGTGTCTTTTCAGGTTCAGACGTTTGCACTCAAAAATGATCAAATTATTGTGTGAATCTCTTAACTTTGGATTTTATTTGGATTTTTTCTAAGGCACACTATGTTCCTAACATATTGAACATCATTGCATTAGGTCTTCACATTTTTATCATTTTTAAGATAGTCAGACCTCTATTTTATATATCATACCTAACAATTAATTTAGTATTGTCAACTAATGCAATGTTTTTTTCAATGTTTTTTTTTAATGCATTAGCAACCATATTAATGTTGAAATATGGTATCTGAAGGCTTCTAGATAAAGAATATTTACTTTACTTATAATTAATACATAATAATAATACATAATTTCATAAAAAGTTAATTATTTTTTGCCATTTTGGTTATAATAATGCCCCTGTAGGACTATGATTATTTTTTATAGTCGACTAGTCACAATTAGTCGATTAATCAGAATCCTTCAGATGAAGCATAATGACTGTAGTTACCTCTTCAAGACCATAAAGACACTAAGAGCACATGAATCGTGGTCAAATCTAAATTGTGATCTGCGTGCTTGAAGAAAATCGTGACAACAATCTTTCGGCCCGTCGCCCTGGCCGCACCCCTATAACAGAGCGAGGGAACGAGAGACGAGAGTGGGAAATAGCGAGGTATGGAGGGCGATGGGGAGAGAGGTGTCGGCTGATGGAGCGCTGATGAGGTCACTGCGCACGTCTCCTTTTGCGTCATCACCTGTGGATCCCCCTGTTACAGTGCTCGAGCCACAGATGCTCCACGACATGCTCCAGGAAGGGAAGACGACGCACGGAAAGAGGCTGTTTGTCTTGTTCGATGTGGCAATAAACGAGCTGCAGAATAAAGCATGTTGATGATGAATCCATACAGTTGCTTAGATGAGTAATTCAGGTTTTAACTACCGTATGTGCACCAATAAAGACAAAACCGGGAGGAGTTTGATTAATTAATGTGTCTATTTTTAATTGGAGATGACATAAACGTTCAGCAAAAAGATGTAGATTTATGTCAGAAATGTGTGCGAAGGGCTTTGTTCCAGTTTGGAATAAACAAAGAAAGCTTGAGCTCGGAACGGCATCTGGCATAAAACCTATGCCTAAGAATTTGCTGTGTTTGGGAGGAAAACTGACCAAAATGAAATAAATTGTAGTTTATTGCTGGTTTATCACCTCTGAATTTTAGGTTCAAAGATTGGGATTAAACTTCAAACCTCAATGTTATTGTCCACAGTATTACATTACATTAGCAAAAAGAATTAAAAAAGGCAAAGACAAAAAAAGCTGTAGAACAACCCCGATAAGCTTGTATATATGAATATATATATATATTTATCACACTAAAGTCAGAATAATTCCATATAATAAATCTCCATCGGTTTATCTGAAAATTCGCTGCAATGTGACAAATAATCCTGATCTTTAGGATGCTCGTTTATTTTTTACAATTTTATTCCAATGCGACCAAAATGAATAGAGAAAAGACACATTGTTTAAACATGTGCCGTGTAAAATATGCTCTGCCCTCTTTGTGCGTGCGTAATTTCCATCTGCCGTTGAATATTTAAAGCTCGTGTGCACAGCTTGGACCTGCCCTACCTGGTGCTTCTGATGCTGCTCTGCGAAGCCTTTCTCGTGGTCCAATGACGTCAGCAGAGCCATACGCCCCGCCCCCCCCTCGCTCCCAAAAGACCCCTGACCACATGCTTGTCGTCATCATCATCATCATCCTCCCGAAATACGGATGTGCTAATGTGGGTCAGAAGTGCTGCCAACAGAAACACACTCTGCTAATCTAAATGGCCAGCGTTGCGTGTGAAAAGATGCATGTTTTCCATATCAGGGCATAAGCATCTGCTATTATTCTAGAATAAAAGACACGAGGATGGAACTTTAAGACTGGAATTAAAACGTAATCATGAAAATATCTTGCTTTAACCCCAAAAATGTATGAAGTCAAAAAATTTAATTTTTTAAAATAATGACCTTGATGGCAGAATGGATAATAGCTGTACTAGTGTTGTTGTTGTTGTTGTTTTTACTATGCATTATTTATTGAGGAATCCAATCCAGTAGTTGCAGTAGAAGAAGTAGTCGTAGTAGTGTTGCTGTATCGTCCCCTAGGAATTATGGGTTTTATCTGCTTTCTGGGTCGTCCTGAGATATTTTGGTTTCCGATCCTAAAGCACAATGAAACAGGAAAATGGGTTTTTGCTCATGTAAACCTAAATTGACCAAACTACAAAATCTTTAAGTGTACAGAAGCTATTGAGGAACAAGAATATACTGTATCATAATTCTGACTCAATTTGGACTAAAATATCAGCTAGAACACTATCATTCTCAGGGGACACTCTGTGTTTAGCAGCAGTCAGGAAGTGCAGGTTTGATTACACATTTCACACACAAAAAAACATCATCATTATATTTACGATGGATCACGATTTTTGCCTATTTTTCCTCAGTTTGACCATTTTGGTGAAGTTTATAATGTCACTTCCTGGTTGGACATGAGCAACATATTTGACATAGGTAGAGGTAATTCCACAACTGTTTCCTATAGCAACCACAGTGTAAACATGGGCAAAATCTATATAAACAATATTTATGATTTGACAAATAATTATACTTGATAACACCTTTATTTTGTTAAATGATCGTTTAACTGCCAGACGAATGTGTCAGTTGTGTGTAAATTGTCTATATTTTTGATGGACTGTCGCACATTGATGACATCACAGAGGGCTTCTGTTTTACCACTCAGGTCTACTTCCTGTAATTTCCAACTGGATTTTTCTCATTTTCTTGACAAACTGCAACTTGACTGATGTAAAAGTATGATAAATATTTACCACAGGTTCTATACCAGCAATCTAAGTCATAATTAGAAAAACCTGCCAGATGCACTTGAATTTTTGTGATTGCAATTGAAGTGCTTGAACTAATAGCAGTAGAAATAACATAGTTTGAAGAGGAATTGTAAGTTTCTGCAGTTATTGTGAGAGCTCTTGCAACAGTGAGTCTTGTTGAAAACTGTATTTCCTTATTTTATTTTGATTGCGTCATTATTGTGTATAGCTCTGATGCTAATAGCAGGCGTATGTGTGTAATAATTGCTGATTTTTACAGTCGTTTTACTTCTACTTATTGTATTAGTGTTGTCAAGATTAAAAATGGTCAAGCTTGATTTCGATAGGAAGAAAGTCTTGATACTCAATACTAATTTATAGTCCCCAATGATAGTGCCTTTGATGTTACAATGTGTGCTGTGTTCACACTGGTCGTTATTTGGTCCTAAACTGAGCCTATTTCAGTCCCGATCTGGACTTGGTTTAGTCTTATTCTAGTCCTTGTCTAGTGCTGATCTTGGGGCGTGCCAAAATATCAAACTATCGGTATATCGTATCCTATCATGATACGACGGGCTGCTGTATCGATATATCGCCATGAGTAATTTTTGGTAACATTTCCTGAATAATTTTGTGAACGCGCTACAATTTTGTTGCTTATTTAAAGAAAGGAAACTTGTTAACTCAAACCATCTGACATTTTGATGATTAAAATGGGTGTATTTTATTTTGAGTTTGTGCAAGTCGAGGTGTAACAAAGAAGAATGTTGTTAAAATGTTTTGGGCCTTGTATCGTGTATTGCATTGAATTGTGAGGGACCCTGTGATTCCCAGCTCCAATCTAGTCCATGTTTAGTTCCGGGTTTAGTCCTGGTTCAGTCCCGGTTGTGATGAGGTGAACGTGCAAGTGTGAACGCATCTTTACTCTTATAGATCAAGACCATTCTGAAACTATTCAAACGATACAGGTTAGATTTGGCCCTATTACATGTGATTTTTGCCAGAAGCCTATCGATACTTGTTCAAATGAGTATCGATACTTGTCTGTGTATCTATATTTTTGAACACTCTACTTGATTAAGGATATCGTGTTATATATATTCTTTCACTTCCCTCCGTCATGTGTAAAAGCCTCTGTCATCACTAGAGAGAGCACTACTCGCAAATCTCCAAATGTAAAAAAAACAAAAACGTGACCATATGTTTTAAGCGTTGCCATATTTCCTTTCGCTGCCCATAATATTTTATTGGCAGTAACAGCTTCTCTGCTCCGTTCTGCCAGCTCTGACTTCATGGCGCAGCTCTGACGCAGAATGTCCTCCCGCTCCCTCCCGCTCCACTTCTGTCATCACATTTCCCCCCCCCCTCTTCACCCATTTAAATCCTTTTTTTAATGTATTATTTCATTCCCATGTGGCGTCTGCAGTCGCCTCTTTTGCGGCTCTACACCTCCACAATTGTCTGAGCGTGCTTTTAGCTACGGTCGATTGATAGAAAACTTATCGACAAGCCACTCATTTATTCCTCGGTATATCATCCGTGCTAATCCTCTTTTCTTTTGTGAATGTAATTACAGCATGCGGTTTGGATCACAGAGAGACAGAGAGTTAGAGGTGTTAAAGGGACACATTACATTTATCAGCATTAGACAAACACGGGGAAGACAGACTGTATGGAATAACAACGTGAGTGCTAAATCAACGACATATTCTGCCCATCTTTTTTAATCGCATGAGCTTTGTTTGGACGAAATTTTTTATTTTATGGCAGAAATGAATGAACAGGAAACAATAATCCTGTATTGAATTTCTCACCACAAACTGCAATATGCTTCTAGGAATGTCAAGATTATTCGGTTAATCGGATAATCTTGATTGTTCAGTAATAATCGTGACTATTTAAGACGCAAAATGATTTTAATTTAAACTACTCCAAAAAAAGTACACATCAATGTGGAGTGCTTTTTATGTAATCGCATTAACTTTAACTTTGATTTCTTAAAACTGGTAATTTATGTACTTATTTATACTTATACTTTTGGAGGAGTAATGTTTTAGAATGAAGAAGAAAGAAAATTAAGGATATCAGGTTTGTTATGTGTAAATAATCATTATATTATGATTCAATAATCGTAACTTGAGGTGGGCATTGTATCGAAATGTTTATAATATCGTGAATGTTGTTGAAGGTATGCAAAATTTGAGTGTATTGTTTAAAATAAAAATGTTACAAAAAAGATGATTAAAAATAAAAACTGAATAATAATAATAATAATACTACATATAAAGGCATGTTTTAACACATTTCCATTGAATTTACATAATATTTTCCGACTATCTTTATTGGGATATTCAAACAAATGATGGAGATATGAACCCTTAATCGTAACACTACGGATAAATATGGTGACATCCCAAATGCGACACAAAAATGAGAGACACTGCAAACTATACAACAAATATATGCTATAAAAATGGCTGTTTTGCTGTGGTTGTTTTGTCTTCTTTGTTTCGTTTCCGTCTGTTCATGGCTGCGCACGCCTCTGACAGTCTCCTTTAATGTTTGACCTCTTTCGTGATGGAGGCAGGGTTTGGTGCAGAATGGAGATCCAGGCGGGGAAAAACGGACTCTATCAATTACGTGTCAATGCTACAGCCAGTGCAATTGGACTGTGAGGTACATTGACAAATATTAATACATGGATTTTTTTTTTTTTGGGAGTCTCCCCATAGCAATTGTCAAAACATATTATGTAAATCCAACGGAAATTTGTTAAGAATGCCTTTATACGTATTAGTTGAGGTTTAATTGTCAGACAAATGTGAAATAGTTGTAAAATGTATGACAAAAGTGCAGAAATATCACCTTCTACCCATATTTGAAACATAACTTTTATCTTTTTTTTTTTGAACTGCTCTTTTTGAAGCATTTGTTTGTAATATAAACGATACACTTGATATTCTTCGTTGAAATCAGTATCAGGTCTTGCTATTATTGTGTACTAAACTATTTTATCACCTATAGTGAAGAGAAAACACATGTTGGGTTTGATTCTTAATAAAACTCTTTGAATTTTTTGTGTCCCAGCCCTGATAAAAAGAGAACCCCTTTGTCTAGAACGGCATCCTACGTCAAATGTACCGACGTTGTGCTTCAGTGACAGATATCGTTGACTCGTTTAGGCCATAAGGTTTGGACAGATGAAGAAGGCTGTCGACACAAGCTATTGAACATGTCAATTATCAGCAGTTATGAGAAAACGATGCTTGCATATGTCATGTGTCATGCATATTGTCACGCTCAAACTGACAGATTCTTATTGCTGAAGATGAAACGGCGTTTCCAAAACCTGGTGCGCTAACTCTTGAATTTAAAGGAACTGTTGCTTGTCCTTGCCCTGTAATAGATTTGACACAGCAAATTAATTTATAGCAAATGAATACAGCTTTGACTAAGAAGGTTTGTGGACATTGACAATATAGACTTTTTATACAAACTTCATCTTAAACAACAAATGAATGCTTTCGATTTCAATACCATTTAACACTAGAGCTGTCAAGAGATAATGCAACGTTAGTGTTACGATTATTTAGAGAAAAAACAGTACGATATAACACTTATTCACAATTATGGAGACCACTATTTCTAGTCCTCAAGTTTGTGACAAGCTTTATAAAACCAAACTGTCTAAATGACAAAATAAAGTCATTGTAACAAAAACAGCCAGATAAACATACACTAAAATGTACTTACTACATTTAAGTGTATGTTTTCATTAAAAATTCTTAATGTTGCTTCTAAAATAGTCACTTTAGTTCCTACGATTACAGTGTGACCTGAATTTATTCTTATTCTGATTATCGTTGGCCTTTCACAATAATTACTATAAGCACTAATGAAATAATGATAATAAAAATATTTCTACATTATTTATAGGGTGTACATTTTCTTTGCACTAATTGAGAATTTGTTGCCAGTGTATTGTAGTCCGATAAGATTTGAGCTGTGGAGAGTTGACTAAATGACTAATTATTTACTACTGAAGCACAAAAGTGTCAGTCAGCTTTTTGTTTGTTATATATTGTACAATTAGAAAAGGGTTTAGTGGGATTATCCAGTTTTAGATTTATTGTGTGAGAGGCATAAAGTAGTTTCAATATATTTCTGTAACAATAAATTGCTCTTCCAAATTTCTTATCATGACAGGTCTATTATTATTATTATTATTATTATTATTATTACTATTATTATTATTATTATTATTATTATTATTATTATTATTATTATTATTATTATTATTATTATTATTATTATTATCATCGGTCAAAATTTATGATATTCGTGTCCCTATTTAACACAGACAGAAAAATCGAATGTATTTCTTCAAAGTCCTGCTACACGATTGGCTGTAGATCCGTCGTAGTCTCAAGCTCTTCATCGCGATTTGCAAACGATCTGATTAATTGCACAGCCCTCTGAATAAACACTCGGTGACGGTATGTGTTTGGTTCAGCTCATTGTAAGTGTCCAGTGTCACGCGCAGAACCTGAACACGGACAATAGGGCCGACTGGCGCTGAGAGCATCTTCCTCTGCTCGGGTTCCTCTCTGTCTGTAATAAGTCCATAAAAGGCAAGCAGCCCCTCCAGATCTGCTGCTTCCTGTTGACGACGCAGACACAGTTCTCTGGACCAATGCTCGTATTCAGTGTATCTGAGGGTTCACATTGACCATCGGCTGCACCTTTGTGTTTCTATATGCGCTGCTTTTGTCACAACTAAAAAGACCAGATTAAAAAGGCAACAGTCAGTGAGTGTAGACACTTTTGGGGTTAAAATGTTGTCTATTTGATCTTCCTGCTCTTGCTTAGTTTGATAAGCAATGTGTATCTGTTATATGTATTTAAAACAAAATCAGATTAGGGCTGCGATCGAATCGAAATTGCAATTTGAAAGACTGAGATTTCTGTGGTACCATGATTTCTTATATTGTCATTTTCTGCATGAATGCTGCTAACGCTGCAGTTCTGTACAAACATGTTCTGAAATACGTGTGATTCTTTTATTAGTTGGGGGTTAGGGTTATTTAGGGTTATTTAAAGGCCTTTTTCAGTCTTTTGTCCATTCTTCTGGACGTGTTTCCTATTATTAAAACATAAAATGCAAATCTAATCGCAATCGCAAATCAGAAAATCAGAAAAATCACAATTGAATGTTAAATGTTTCCCAAATCATGCAGCCTTAATTTTAGCTCATCCTCATCTTCTACAGCACACCCCTCTGACATCACAGACACCACAAACCTGTTTCTGTTCTTGTGATGTACAAGTAAAATATGTTAAATGGATATGGTTGTGTACAGTTGAGCATGCCCCTTTAAATGTACCTTTATATAATATGTTTACCTGGACGTTTGAGGTTTATGCAAGAGTCCCTTCTGCACATAATCACATGGTACCAATAAACTGTAGAATAGTGTCAGCATAATCGGTCTTAAAGTATTGTTTCTTTTCACACTCCTGATGGACACTGTTGGTGATCTTGAGAGTGAGAACAAGATACGATGTTGTTAACGGCGGTAATGTCCTGCTTCCTTACTGTGAAAAGGGAAAAACATCAATGTGAACAAACAAAGATGTCATGTTTCCTCGCGGGACAGTCTGAGCAACAGCCCTTTTCTCTGGGCACCTTTAATGCAAATCTGAGCACACTTATGGAAAACGGCGCTGTTATAACGAGTGGGTCCAGGCTAACGGGTGTGCTTTGATTGTATCTGCACAAACCTGAACGAGGCTGGATCGCGCCGCGGCCCTGATGGATCGCAGTGCAATGACGTGCGTTGACGTCACGTTTCAGATGAGCCGCATTGCAGTCGCATGCAAATTTGTGCATGTCAGGCTTTGTGTAAATTTAGCCCTGCCTTTTTTATGATTGCATATTTCAACAAATGGGAGCAAACGGAGGCAAGAACAAGCTCATTGGTGGTTGGACTTGTTATGAGCCAAGCTGTGAAGATGTGCATAACTCCCCAAGCCCCCCCAGGGACCCTGTATTTTCATGGGTCTGCCTCTGACGTCAATGCTCCTGGCTGTCCTGTGGATTGTCAGAACAGAGGATCCAGTGGGGGAGGGGACTGAGTGTACTGTGTGTCTGCTCGCTCTCTCAATGTACCGCCGCCTGTTTGTGAGTGTGTGTGTGTGTGTGTGTGTGTGTGTGCGCTCTCCCATGTGATGTGTAAATGTTTCGCTTACATCTCCGGCACGCTCGAAGCTTATAACGTACAGTGCCTGGATCACAAATGTCTTTAAGTGCAACACATGCGCGCACAGACGAAGGACGGCTGGTTTGAAGCGGTCGTCAGGATGTTTGGCTGAAAGCAAAGCCAGGGCCGGCAGTATGAACGTGTGTAGAGCCTGTTACATACATTCAAACACATCGCCCTAATAAGGATAAGATGGATATTGAGTTTGACGGAGGGATGTTAACACAAAAATGCCAGTATAAAGATCAATACTAATACAGATCAATACTCCAGACATTTTACAATGAGCAGCAACAATTAAACAAAATAATTGTCACTCCTACTAAAATCATGTTTGACTATTTTAATAACCATTTGTCATTATCTGGAGAATAAACAGACTGTAACAGATATAGTTTATCATAAGACAGCACTGTTATTCAAAATGAAGAAGAATATAGATTTTGTATTGAAAATAATCTTACTTTGTAAATATTCTATTGTGTTGGGAAGAATCTAATACATTTACTGAGAATACATACTCATACTAATTTTGAGTAAATGTATTCTGGTACAGTTTCGCTTTGATTTGTTTGTATTCAGAATACAGTTACTTTTCTAAAATCAGAGGAATACTTTGGGCTATTTGATCATGAAATTTTGGCTTTGAACTACACTGAATTAAAGAGAAAAAATGAAAACGCAGCCCTTCAATGGAGCGCATGTGCAATGTTTCCTTTTTTAATTTGTGACAAAGGTTCTCTAGTTGTAAAAAGAAATGAACGACAACTGTTGAAACAAAAACAAAAAGCTGTTTTGATCTTATGTTATGTTTTTACACATAACATGCACGTGAAATTATTCGAAGTATTCAAAATACAGTACTCGGATTAGACAAATTGATTCATTTTTAAGCATGTATTCAGTATTCTGTACCTAAATACATTTTCAATGTATTTTTCCCATCACAATATGCCTCCATTAGGCATATTTTAGTTTTAACTAGTTTAATTTAATTAGAAAACAATCTTCCAAGCCATGTTAGAAACAATGGTTTATAGTCAATTCATCAAAAAGAAATCGCTGATTCGTCGACGATTAAAATGATCGATAGTTGCAGACATTTCATCTGTATGTACATGAATGTTGTACATTATTTACATGCATTTTTAATTTGATGTTAATAGAACTGAACTGTGCTCACTTACAATCTGAAAGTAATTGTTTTTAGTTTGGGAACAGTTGCCACATTAGAAGAATACACAGAAAAAATAACTGAAAAGTAGGGCATTACATATTTACACCTTCAATATTTTAGGTACTTTTACTTCTTTCAGATCCACAGTTTTCCCATGTAATTTCAGTGTGTCAGTCTTGTCAGCTTCTCAGTGTTCAGAGGTGTACGCTCGACGCTTGTTGCGTCGCGGTCTCAAGATAGCACCCAAATCATCTGACAATTTGCAGGGATTCATTCATTGCCTTTGTGGACTTTTCCAGATACTGCAACTCGCTGTAGTTGGGAAAATAAAATACTTTACATAGCAGGGAGAGGGCGGAGAAACAAATTAAATTCATGTGAACTCAAACGCTGTTATTTTGGAGGCTAAAAGTTCACGTTTGTCCCGTACTACCTGACCGACAAAAGCTTGGATACTTCACCAAATTTTGTAAGGAATTATTTTGCATAATTTACCAGAAGCCGTGCGTAAAAGTTTACAGAGATGAGTTCAAATCTAAGTCTATACAAACCACTGCGAACATTTTAAAGAGAACAGTCAAAATTAGAAGACATCTGCATGTTTTTATTTCAACTTCTCACGGCATTGATCTACCTATAAGAACTATTATTTACTCAAACTTATACTGTTATAACTGACCTCTGCGTGGACCAGCTGCCCGTGTGCAGGAATGCAGGTGATTGATAGTGCACTTGCTGACGTACCTCACGCCTCAAGTGCTTTTGCGGCCGAGAGGGAGTGCGACACGGTTTATTCTGGATCAGGTTGCAAAATGAGTCTGACCTCGCACTGATAAGGGTCCCATATCTGCACGGGCAAAACGATACGGAGAACAATTCATTTAGCACACAAAAGCCAACAATTTGATCCTGTGACGCACCAGGTTTTGTACAGTATTTTGCCTCGGAGTTGTCTCTACCTTGTGACAACTTGTGATGCGTCTCTAACATGCATAAAACATGTACTAGAGGTCAGGGAAGGTTCAGCTTTTTCAAGAAGAAATACAACAGAGCAAAGGTGTTTTGATGAAGTTATTTTCCTACCAGAAAAGTTTAAAGTTTGAGTTCGTAAAAATGTCCAACTACTTGTATTTCCAAAAAGTCCATTTCCAGTTTGGAACGTATTATTGTGTTGAATTGAATGTATGTAAATCCATCCATCAGTAGTTTAGCTTTATTGATACTATTGGCATGTTTCGGCGGGCTCTGGTTCACCGTGGAGGTCTTTATAATGGCGGATTTCCATTCTTGGTTTCAGGTTCAGTGGTCTGCTACGTGAACATTTGATGTCACCCAAACAAAACAAATATTTTCATAATAAATAAGATGCAAATTGTAAATGAATTATACTTTTTAATCATGAGGTCAAGATCAAGCAATTTAGAAAAAGTAATTTAGTCATTCTCAGTTTGTGTCGCTGTGAGGTGAAGCTAAAGTTATAGTAAACAGGAAACTACTCCCGCGTTTATAACAACATCAAGTCTGCATTTGTTGAGTAATTATTTTTTTCTGATTTTTGCTGTCTTGTGTCTGCGTTCACCCTTGTCCAACCATCTCGCTCTGTCGTGTAGGTCCTTTTTGGGAGATAGTACCTCTCGGGGGGCTGCACAGGACCCATCGAGGGGCCCGGTATGGTTCGTGTGAGTGGAAAAACTTTAGCCACGCTTTGACTGATTGGCCTTGAAGCGGACTGGGGCGGTCCAAAACTGTCATGCGTGAACCGTACCGGCCCGCAGAGGTGTAAAGTAATTCATTACAAATACTTATATTACTGTAATTGAGTAGATTTTTTGAGTAATTGCACTTTCTGAGTAGGTTTTTAAATGTGTACTAGTACTTGTAATTGAGTATAATTGTAGCCATGTAATTGTAATTAGTTACATTTAAAATCACTATATACAGCTGTTTCACCTCAGTCTCTGCTTCTTTCTAAATCTACAAACACGCGATTTTGCTGTTATCGCCTGCTCTGATTGTCCAGAACTTAAGAATAATCGTATTGCAATTTAAACAACTCTAATTCCACTTTAAACTGTTTTATTTAATCATGTTTCGTTTAAAAAAAAAACGGATTTAGGCAAGGCAAGTTTTATTGTAGAGCACAATTCGTAACAAGGCAATTGCTTCACACAGCAAGAAAAAAAGCATTAAAATGGAAAAAAAAAAAAAAAACATGACAAAAATCCCAAAACAGTCTTAAGACATAAATGAGAGGAGTGCAAAGAAAATCATTTCAGTCATATGCGCAGCTAAACAAAACTGTTTTAGAGCTTATTTTTGAACATTGCCAGAGTAGGCGCCTGTCTCACATCCTCAGGAAGACTGTTCCAGATTTTAGCTGCATAAAACTGAAACGCAGATTCCCTGTTTAGTCCTGACTCTGGCACTAGCAGGAGGCCGGTCCCTGGGTCCTCAGAGTCGAGATGGTTCTATATGGCACTAAACATGTCCGAGATGTACTTTTGGCGCTAGGCATGGAGAGACTTTGTATACAAGCAGAGCTGCTTTGAAGTCTATTCTCTGAGCCTGAAGCCAGTGCAGAGAGCCTGAGCACAGGACTAATGTGATCGTACTTCTGTTCTAATCAGGACCCCGAGCAGCGGCGTTCTGGATGTATGCAGCTGTTTATACAGCTTGTTTGATTTAAAATTACACTGAAACTAAAAAGAAACTAGTACTTTTACCCAAGTGCAGATTTGGTCCAGTACATTTTTAGTCATGTAATTACTCTTACTTGATGCATGCACGTGCTAAATCATCACTGACACAAGAGTTCAGAGGCTGATATTGGGGTACTTCTGTGCTATATTCTTTCTTTCATTCACTCAACTTATTTCATCGCCAAAAATATCTGTTCTAACATTAGAAATGTTTATGCGTACTCTCAACTTGCACGTTTGGAACATGGTCCAATTATGCCAATAAATGATTGTGAAAAGTATTCTATAGTGTAAAATGTTGTCTTCACGCTTGGCCCATTGCTTCGCTGTAACTCACCGTAGATTGGAGCGTTGTCTGTTGTCACCTTATTGTAATAGATCCATGGTCGTCACCATCACAGCCTCAAACAGCAGCGTGAACTCTGACCCCGCTCCCTTTACGCATCTTCACTTAGTGCGTCTCTCATGCGTCAACTGTCATGACAACACCGGACATTTACTATGGACAGTAAATCACGGTCTATGACTTTTATACATTTTAATATAAAATGTTGAATTGGACCACATGTGAGGATAAAGAAAACGTGAAGAGGCAAAGCCTTTTATTTTTTTTAATAGTCTTTTCTGAACAGTTCACAGTCACGTGCAGTCCCTTAATAAAAAACACTTTTAAAGCATTTGGCCCAAGAGCGTCAATTTATTCTCTTTTAATTTGAAAGCGTTTTGTTCTCGAGTTTTGCTGCGCGCTTGACACTTGCACGCTCCTGTCCCGCCCTCCTCTCCACGCCAAAATGTGTGTGTTTACACCCCTCTCTCACTGCGAGTGCTATGTGTGCCTTTGCGTCTCCGTCTGCCTGGCCCAGTCTGCTGCTGCTGCTCTACCACAGCGGAGCCACTACGCCGAGGAGGCGGTCTGACTGCAGCCAACAGCTCGGCCAGCGGTGCTGGGTCTTAGCGCTGGCGGAGGAGGAGGGCGGCTGGGCAGCTTCCCGACCGTGCACGGCTTTAGTGCGGGACACGGCTGTCACCACACATGTGGGACGCGCCGGAGGAGTTTGGGTTTCACCAGACGCACAAGTTGCAGTTGCAAAGGCGCACTTTTCTCCAAAGCTCCTCTCTCCTTTAGCGCTCACAATCCGACATGGAAGATGGTCCGTCTTCAACAAGCTGTTTCAGAAGGTTAACGGACTGTTTTCTTGGTGCAAGTAAGTCAATTCAACAACATGCATAATGGTGTGCTGCAAAGACCATGAGATGAAATGTTGTCGTTGGTGCAGTCGCGCACAGGTTTGGGACATTCCCACCGGTCCCGCAGTCGTGCACGCTCTTACTTGTCTCTCCAACTTTGTGAATGACACTGTCGCTGAACGGGATGGGTGGGGACTTCATTAAACCGGGATCAGACGGGGAAGTGATTTAGGAAATGTCTGCGTCTGCACGCACTGCTGAGCCCAAATACAGTGAGCTCGTGGTGAGTCTTAGATGGGACCGGAGCCGGTGTGTGGCGGAGGAGCAGGACTGCAGTGCGAGTGTGTGACGAGGTGTTTGCGTTTGTGAGGGTTGTTTCAAATTACAATTCAATATCATCGTTAATTGAAATTGTTATTTTGCTGTAGCACATTTTGCCCATATGTAGAATATTAGGCTACTATTATATTATTATGGTTAGAAAAGCTTCATACGCATATAAGAACACTTATATGTGCTTTATTTCTGTTAAAAAAACAAAACAAACAGCAAACCAACAAAGGTCTGAATTTGTTAAACCTACTTTTATTTTAAAATCTAAATTATTGTCATGAATCCAAATGTGTAATTAGAAGAGCATATCTTGTTTAAGTGTCTTCTGTCTTGTGTATGGTCTGGTTTATAGTTGCATCACTTCACTGTTTGTGTTACTTTTAAACATTTTATACGTGGAAGATTTCATGCTCTCAAAGCTCAGTCCCTTTCATATCCGACTGTAACTTTTGTTGATAGTCAAACCTTTCCTTCTGCTTGCTGCAGTCAATCCATCAGCGTTTCCAGTTGTTTTAGCGGCACCTTGTGTGACCTTTTGTGGCACCCTGTAATAACATGTTAACACTGGGGCCTGGGTCGGTGACAGATGCCAAAGTACACACATAGCAGTAAACTGTAGTAATGGAATGTATTATTGAGGTACAGTATGGAGGTGTCTGACCAAAAAAGGGCAAGAATGTCAGATTTCATTTGATGTTATTAGCAAAACAACTCAGGTCAGATGGAAAGTGTACAGCATCTATTGTCACAGAGCAGTTTTATAACAGTCACGTAAAATTATGTTGGAATAGGTTTTTCTGTTTGGAAGTGAGATTATTCTAAATATTTACCCTACACCATACTGTTAATATGTCATAGTAGAAATGTAAAAAGTAACTAAATTATTACTCGAGCTTATGTCATGATATATTGCCTGCTAAGTTTGAGTACACTTGAATATTAGTGGACTTTTCTGCACTGCTGTAGTCATTGTTAAACCCCTGACCCAAACCAAACACACTATTTATTTGGCCAAATTGATAGAAAATATCACATATCACATTTCTATCTATTGTTGGACATTTATTTCATGTCACTTTACCATAACAAAAACATATATACGGTAATTGTACAAATCAGTGCATTTCGGGGCCTCACGGTGAACTGTGACTCCCTTTTGTGTGTGCCATTTTGTGAAGTGTTGGTGTGTTTAACAGTGTGCAGCAGACATCGGTGTTTCCCATGAGACCTCGCAAAGACTGCATGTCCTCCACGAGTGACGCTGTCGTGACATGCAGCTGTTTCTTACGTATGTGCCGCATTGTCTGTTGATGCGTCCTGGTCAGGGCAGTGGGTCAGTCTGGGTCAGGTCTAATGTGATCTCACAGGCATTTTCAAACTCAATTGGTTGTTGACAAATTGCTTAACTTTATGAAGAAGGGTGCATTGTTAGACAGGAAATCCTCGGACCGGACATCTCTCTTTCTGAAACCACACATTTAGTTTTGTACATTTTTATGTGGCAATTTTAATCAGAAGAACCTTGAGCTTGATTTAAATCTTATCATCAAAATTGGGCAGTTTTTCTTGTGGTTGACATATGTTGAATCATCGCAATTTACTTTTTACTTGTATTTCATAGATAATTATGAAGGTCATTATAAACATGATTATTTGTGCAGCTTTGTCCAAATCGGTACATTGCACACAAAGTAAAAAAAAATTAAAAGTGTCACTGTCCAGTCTGTGTAAGTAAATTTGCTGTAAACTCCATTTAGTGCGACCCCTGCATTGCCACTTTGATACACAGGGATTTTATTGCAAATGATTAAATACGTTTTGCAATGACCGTGTAGTAAAGTGTGTTTGTCACGTCGTGGGCTGATATGTGTTGTGTATGTGTTGTGCGAACAGTGTGTATTTTATGTGTATAGCCTGTGCTGTAGTGTCGGGGTCCATAAAGAGCGCTGCAGTGAGTATTTACCCGTGCTTTTCGTCACTGCTCCGTAAGACCACCTCTCCAAGAACACACAGCACTTCAGTGACGCAGATCTGGTCACACAAAAACTGTTTGTTGTGTTTTAATTTTTTCAATAGGCTGTGCAATATATTTCAAATCTTTCAAAACAGCATTGTGAGCTAAGTCAGAATCACGTTGCGAATAGTATCTCTTAATCTTCATATAAATGCTGCTCGATTATGGAAATTTGTATTATTTGACACAACTATGTACCATTAAATGTATCTTGTAGATGAATCAAAGGCATATTCTGGTTTAGTTGAGAGTTTTTTTAATTCAAGTTTTACTCCATTTCAAGTGTTTGTACAAGATCCAAACCCGTCTCACCGATGTCTCTGTTCAGGACACACACACACCACACTGACGCAAAAGTAGTCATCCCAAATATATCAGATTTTTCACATCATTTTTTATTTATTTTTTACACTGCTGTTTTGTACGTTTTTTTGCAGTTGTGAATTTGGGTGTGAATGCTGACCTGGTTTAACCACAGTCATGAGTGGAGCTTTTAGTTCAAACTGAAATTGCAATTTGAATGTACAAATCACAAAGACTAGAGTTATTTCCTCTGCAAAGATATGCACAGAACCTGCTAACACTGAACTGCACCACTACAAACTGAAATCTGTGTCTTTCTTGTATCAATCTATCAGTTTAGTTTTCAGTCTTCTCGCAAACGTTAATTCTCCTGGATGAGTTTAAAGTGTCTATGACATTCAGGTCGGACGACTCATTTGACTAAAATGTAGTAAAGATTATTATATTTAAGATTCAGCAAAAAATCTTTAAAATGTTTGACGTAGTTTTTTTATTTATAATTTCACTTCCTGTTCGTAAATCATGATGCCACATTAAGATATTCTATAACTGTTACCTGGCAACCATATTGGCCAAAACTCCTCTAATGAAAAAAAAAAACAAAAATTGGCAAATTATTTATAAATTTTTTATTATTTGGCAAATAAACTATATATGAACCGCTTTATTTTGTTGGATCAGTGTTTAAAGTGTCAGATGTACTTCCTGTCATTTTACACAGATTTTTTTCACTTTCACAAACTGTTACTTGATTGGTGTAAGACTATGATTTAAATTTACAGGTATTATCCCAGCAGGTACAGTTAAAAAAATAATAATCATAAAACCCTGTCATACGCACTTTAAAACACGTACTGAATCTTGATATTAAAACAGAAATCAGAGAAAATGCAACTAGATATTTTCCTGAATCGTTTTTTTTTTTGGGCCTAATACACAATGAAGGTTCAATGTTTTATCTACACCTCCGTCTGCAGTTTATAGCCCTCACCTCTTACTTGTAATGACCAGGGGCATGTAGGCGGAAATAATGCAAATGACATTTCCATGGAAATGTGTGTCTCTGAGTGAGAGGTGTGAGTCTGCATCGTTGTGCAACAGTGTTTGTGGAGCCGTGTTGAGGGTGGTCTGGAGTAAGTGCAGAAAGTATACGCAAAATAGCACACAAATGTTCGGAAGATGGACATTTGTTGTTTTAATTACTTATTCCCAATCTATCATGAGCTATGTTTTGATTCCAAGAGGTGGGCAATAGATCCAAAAATGAACAATGGATCGTGAATTTAGTCTGAAGATATTAAAGTAATATTGTGCATATCGTTCATTGTAAAAATGCGACGCTGTAATCTTTCAAATAAGATATAAAGTGATATGTCTTCACTTTTGCAGGTAATTGGTTAAATAGTACTGTCCATTCACATTAAAGATACTGTATGTTTAAGACATTTCTGTTGCATATAGTTTGATTACTATTATCGGGATACGCCAAAAAGTATAGAGATATACATTTTTGTTAATATCGCACACTCATAATTCCACGGCAAGTTTATACACATCATCTCTGTTATGTTAATGTGCTTACTTATTTTGAGACAAATGACATATGAGAAGTTACAGCCACCACCAACCAGGAAGTGAGCAAACGTCCAATTTAGAAGCAACATGTGTAACTCCCAATGTACTTGTGAACATGTTGACGACTTCGACAGATGTCATTGTCTCACGGGATTTGTGCATTTTGATTTTGGAGATTTTATCTGTGCAAGTGGTAGTCTAAAAACACTCTCTGTTCACTTGAATTTAATAGACTTATGGGTCGTGAAAATGCACATTGACATTTGTATGTTTGTAAGTTTTTGCCCACTGTGCTTGTATTGTGGTGGCAGAAGTACTCAATTTTGTTACTACAGTAAAAGTGCAGATACAGGGGCAAAATATACAATAACTAAATCTACTTAAAATCCACTTAAGTAACTGTGTTGAAGTGCTTGTTTAGAATTGTATTTCTAAAGAAAGTCACACAGATTTTGCGGTTAATGTGTGATTTTGATAATTAATTGTGCTGATTTTTGGTCAACACTAGCAATTTAAATCAGTTTTTAAATCTTTCAAGTTCATTTTATGTGCACATTTTTGTTCGCTTAAAGCCAGAACTCAAAACCTTTTATGCAGGACGTCACCATGAATGTGCTAAAAATAACCCTTTAAACCATATCAAGTCCAGTTAAAAAATGTATGCAGTAGAAAGTACAGATTACTGCTCTCAAATGTAGTGACGTAAAAGTAAAAAGTATCCACTGTAAAAATGACTTCGTACAGATAGCTACACATTTTGCATACATGACAGGTTCTCGTATTGTTATAATTATTACTTTGTTTGGTGCTTTTGTCTCTGTGCTAAATGGTTGTATCAGAGTTTTACATCAGTCAAGTGACAGTTTGAGAAAAAACGCTTTGAGTTTTGAGCTTTGAGCAACATTCCAGCAATTTACACACAACGGTTACCTATTCACAGCAGTATAAGCAATAATTTAACAAAATAAAGGTGTTGTCAGGTATTATTTTTTGTCAAATCATAACTATTGTGTAATTTATATGTATTTCAGCCCTTGTTTACGATATGGTTGCTAGGTAACAGTTGTGTGTCACATCTGCTGCTCATGTCCAATCAGGAAGTAACATTATAAATGTCACCAAAATGGTCAAACTGTGGAAAAATATGCAACGTTTGTCGTAATGTTTAGTGTGTTTTAGTGAAATGTGTAGTCTAACCTTTACTAATCTGTACTTTTACTTTTATACTTCACTTCTTTGCACCACTGCTTGCTCCTCTCTGCGCGGCGTACAGTCTTGGTTTTGTTGCGCTCTGCCTTTTTGCCAAAGATAAGATAAGAAGCACATGCGGGTCCCACCTCCTGGCAGAGGGAGTCCCAGGCTGATCTGCTGCTGACGCACACGGCCCCCCTCCTCGTCCCTCCGCCCTGCCGCGGCCTCATGTCAGTGAAGTGAAAAGTACTACCTTGGCACTTTGCCCTTGACTCACCGCCAGAAAGACTGTAGCTTTAACAAAAGTGGTCTTTTCCTCGTTTTCATCCTATGTGCATTTGTCATTTCTGAGCTGAGTGAACCTGCTCTCTAGCGCCACCAGGGTTATTGCCCCGCCGCAGAGTTGACTGTTTGATGTTATCTTGCAGAGCCAATGCTTTTGTTATGAATAGAGATGAGTGAGTACGATAGCGTCTGCAGTGATGCGGTCGCTGCATCGGACTTTTTTGGTGAAGAAGGAGCTGAGTTGAAAGACAAAGCTCTCGATTTACAGGTCAATCTACGTTCTACCTTCACCTATGATCATGAGCTTTGGGTAATGACTGAAAGGACAAGATCGCGGATACAAGAGGTCGAAATGAGTTTCCTCCGCACGGTGGCTGGGCGCTCCCTTAGAGATAGGGTGAGGAGCTCAGTCAGTTGGGAGGAGCTCAGAGTAGAGCCGCTGCTCCTCCACGTCGAGAGGAGCCAGCTGAGGTGGCTCGGGCATCTGTTCCGGATGCCTCCTGGGCAGGGAAGACCCAGGACATGCTGGAGGGACTATGTCTCTCGGCTGGCCTGGCCTGGGAACGCCTCGGGATCCCCCGGAGGAGTTGAGGAAGTGTCTGGGGAGTGGGGAAGTCTGGGAGTCCCTGCTTAGACTGCTTCTCCCGCGACCGGTCCCCGGATAAGCCGAAGAAGATGGATGGAGGGAGTCCGATAGGGAAGGCTTGTTTACGTGACAATAAAACCACATATGAGCTGATATATAATTGCTAATGGCCTCATGTGTGCGTTATCACGTTTGCAGTGACATACATGTGCCTGTGCAATTAATCACATGTTAATATAATTGAGAGTGGTCCATTGTTGAAATCATGGTTACTTGAGCGTAAAATCTGTGACCATAGCTAAACATTTTTTAATTTTGTGCTGCTGCCTAATAAGTCAATGTCTAGTGTCATGAATCAGAATCAAAATCAGAAAAGGTTTATTGCCATGTCAATGAACAAAATTCACAAACATAGGAACTTGTTTCAGCATTAAGGAAGTACAATCACATTAGTCCTGTGCTCAGATCTCTGCACTGGCTCTTGTGGCTCAGAGAATAAGTTTCAAAGCAGCTCTGCTTGTATACAAGTCCTCCATGGCCTAGCACCAAAGTACATCTCGGACATGTTAGTGCCATATGAACCATCTCAGACTCTGAGGACCTCAGGGACCGGCCCTCTGCTGGTGCCAGAGTCAGGACTAAACATGGGGAATCTGCGTGTCAGTTTTATGCAGCTAAAATCTGGAACAGTCTTCCTGAGGATGTGAGACAGGCGCTACTCTGCCTAATCTAAACTAAAAACTGTTTTGTTTGGCTGTGCATATGACTGAATGCCTTTCTTTGCACTCTTCTCTTTTATGTCTTGAACTATTTGACGGATAGCCTAAAAATGGCACTTTTAAATTAAGATTTTGTGATTCTGCCATGTCTTTGTGATTTAATGCATTTTTTTCCTGTTGTGTCCCTTGTGTACGGATTGTGCTCTAGAAATAAACTTGCCTTAAGGTGCAACATAAAACATTGAAACATGTATAAAAACAACATAAATGATTGTCCCATGTCATGCTTGTCCAAGTCATGGTGTCATGATTGTCCATATTTTGGTTGTCTGTTGCAGATTTCTGTACATTGTTTCACCCACTAATCTGTTTTTATATGGACTCCTAATCTTCTATAGTTTTCTACTAACCTAATTGTACTGTATATAATGTAAATGTATGTTTTGTATATTGCTGGCATATTACACCTTGCCTGGAACTACAGTTGGAAACGAATTAATGTGCACTGTCCCAGTTTTAAATAAACATAATAATAATATAATAATAATAATAATAATTATAATTATTATTATTATTATTATTATTATTATTATTATTATTATTATTATTATTATTATTATTATTATTATTATTATTATTAATTAATTGTGGGTTTTTAATCAAGACTTCTGCTTCAGCCAATCCCCTGTGAGTAAAATTGTGTTGTTTGCAGTAGAGTTTAGATTTTGGCTGAAGAAAATGTACAAATGTTTTATGGTAAATGGCACAAAAGTCCGTCATGTTTATGTTCATGAAATTAATATTTAAAGCCTTTTTATTTATTACAGTAATTTATTATTTTCTAAGAATCTAATAAGTGATCAGTGAATGCCATATTGTCCAGACTTATTAACCCTATTAATTCATGACTTTCAGAATGATACGAATCTAGAACCATTTCTATAGCAGGTAAAGAATTTAAAACAAAATATAATATCTTTTGAATGGGAGAAAGTCCTCAAATGTTGCATATATAATATAATAATAATAATAATAATAATTCTCTATTCTTCCCTTGTGAACCGTGTTGTCACAAATCTTGCGGTTTCCCCTCGGTGTTCTAGACCGGTTTCACTATGACGTCTGAGCCCACCACTGTCAGAGCTGTAAGTTTGACTTCCTTTCAGCTCTGTCAGTTACTATATTCAAAACATAGCAACAATTAAAAGCACATTTCATTCCCTTTTTCTCAACTCAATTACTTCGGACGCTCGTGGGCATTTACTTTTCCATATTAAAGAGTGGCGTGGCTAATTGATTTCCGGAGTAAAACAGCCCATAAACTTTACAAGGATATTGTTGCTTATTTAAAACCTTTGGGCATATGATCCAACCAACTGCATCAGGTCACACACATTTTAGTGCTACTACCAAGCTCGGATAAATCAAGAGGAAATAGGCAGTCTGGGTATTTAAACTCAATAAACCAATCCTGCACATTAGAAGGCAGATTAAAGGTGAAAAGGGACATTTACAGGCTCAAACTGGAGATACATTTTGACTAATACAGGAGCTTGTTGCTATTGAAAGTTTGCAGAAAGCCAGACTGGGTGCATTGGCTTCCCCTTCCTTTCCCAGGGTGTGGTGTCTGTCGTGGAGATAAGTCTTATGCAACAATCTGACGGCAGCAAAGCCGTGGTTCTGCTTTTTACACAGGAAGCCCACGTCTGAGTCAGAAAGCCACATCTCAGCCAAAGCTTACAAACACTAACGGCTAACGCTAACAGCTTTCTCTCTTTGTGACAGTGTACAGGAGCAACCTCGCTTGACCGGTCGGCGTGGTGATTGTGCCGACTTTAATTTAGGTGAAACTTTTTTGCACCATATCTGTGTCCTCAGATTGATCACTGCAATTACATTTTAATTTTCTCATTAACTTTCTTATTACGACTGTGGTCACACTCCCAGCATGAAGTTAGCATGAAATGAAGATGATTTAATTGTAAAACTGTTATGTGTGTTAGTCATGTCCGGGTCTACAGTGGTGCAAACGTGTGCATTGCAACCTCATTTATTAATAGGTAAAGGAATGTCGATTAATCGCATTTGCACCTTTTGAAACTTGGGTGCCCCCTCAGTCAGTTTGATCTAAACCCGGAGCTGTGTGGTGCCATTGGTGATCGGAGACAGAAATAATAGACCAACTTGTTATTAGACTTTTGTTCAATATTACATTATATTATTTATGTATTTATGTATTTATTTACCTTTATTCAACCAGGAAAGTCCCACTGAGATGTAGCATAATTACTTTCCACTTCTGATTTTAAAGGTGCACTATGTAACTTTTCAGGTCTTGCTTGTCTTCATGGAAATGGTGTTGCTTTTTCTTGTTCCAATGTATAGTATTAAACAATTAGACAATTAGGTGACACAACCAGGCCAAGTTACTGGTCAGATCTGTGGAGAGGCGACCCTGTCTTTGTCCTATTTTATTTTATTCTCTAATCGGAACACGCGTCCTATCTTTAGCTCAGGCTACGGGCAGAAAGATATTATTGTAAACCATTATTTGTAAGCGTACGATTAATGCTTATGAATGTATCACGCGTCGCTAACAGTTAGCAGCAGAGGCTAGTTCATCAGATCACTTGGTTAAAACATATACCGTGGCGCTGTGGGTGTGATTGGTTTGTTTTTTCTATGTTTTAATCCAAATCTTGACACTAATAAAAGATAAGAAAAGTAAAGTGAGATTCTGGTACAATAGAGACACTGACAAACCTCGCTCTCAGTAATGTTTTTCAAAGTATTTCTGAACAATAAAACATCTAAATGAATAAAATGCAAGACAGATTTCTGAACAATACTTCATACTGTTGAACATTCCTGGCAATGCAATTACAAGCAGTTGTCAGATCCTGCACGAGAAAAGTTACATAGTGCACCTTTAACTATGAGAGATGATCAAAACCAAAATGAATGAACATGTCATTTTATAATTTATATAGAACCACAATAACTACACCGATACGACACAGTGGTCCCACACAGCAGCGTTTCTCAGCTCTTCGTCTGTCATTCACTCACACACGGGCTTGTACCTCCCTCCACATTTGGCACAGATCTGGCGGCTCCGATTGGGCCGTTCTGTTGTGGGACAATGACGCAGGCCCCACAGCTTCCTCTGTCACTGCGGTCTCTCTCAGTCTCCAGGAGTCTGTCAGTTTGGACTAGAGGAGGAGAAGTGCCTCAGACTGTGAACAAAGCAGACAAATCAACTTCAGGAGTGCACGAAGAAATCTCACATGCGTTTAATATTCATACACAAATAAATGCCACATTAAGGCATTTGTAAAAACATACTTGCATAGATAGATACTATGTGATTTGCTTATTGATTTGCATGCATAGACCTAATCTGGGTTTAGAATTGAGTGCGTAATAACTTTATCATCAATACTTCATTTCAAACAAATATGATAAAGTGAATAAGCAATGTATAAATAACTTGGCTTTTCTAATCGTTTGCATTTTAGCTTTGTGTGCTCACTCCAGATAATTATCACTGTTTGTCTTTGCCCCACAGAAATGTCACATTTTCTTTTTTATGTATTCACATATGATCGCTAAATAATTTTCTGGGTTTTCTCGCACAAAAGTCATATTCATAAATTCATACTGCGTCCTTGTTCTTCTCTCTTTTTATAAAACTAATTACACAGCCTTCTTTGTGTTACAAATAGGGCAGAGTAGTGAGGATCTCTTGGTTGCTCTTGTTTCTGTGTGTGTGTGTGTGTGTGTGTGTGTGTGAGCGCGCGTGTGTGTGTGTCTTTTTGTCCCCTGAAGCACCCTCTACCCCCCTTCACTTTGTCTGATTTATGAAGCTATATTCTGCCGATGTGCGTCAGAGCGGCCCAGGAGTCTCGTGAGGCGCTCAGAGCTGAGGAGAGAGTCTCGTGTCTGGACAGCGTCAGACCGCAGCGTCCTTCTCTCTCTCCCACCAGCCCTCGCCGCGATCACAAGTCTGAAGCTCACGCAGAAGCACCGATGATCTGCCCCGACCCAAACTGTTTTGGAGAATAAATGACAACATACAGATTAGTACCTGCTAAAGATACACTCACAAACCTTTTTTTTTTTTTTTTAGCTTGTTTTTTAGCTTGCAAACTGTTTGTAAACAGTTGATAATTTGCAGCAAGAAAAAACAAAACCATCATAAATGATTATGAAATAATGACTCCAAGGAGATATGAGATAAGCTAATGTGTGTTTCTGTGCGTGTTTGATGGGCCACATGACATTCATTGGGCTAATAGTTGCATGTGCAATTGAATAATGTCAGAAATGTTTTATATGTTTCTCACTGGTACTTTCCGTTGTTGGGGCTCTAGTTCTTCTAGTGATACACCCTCAACAAACCCTATGCCTCAACAATAAACACACAAAACGCAATAATTGGATTTTCATTTTCATTTTTTTTTTTGTGCTATATAATATGAATAGAAAAGTATTTTTGAGATTTATGACGTTTTGTAGAAAAAGATTCAGTTCTACAATGGAACGCTCGTAGACGACTGAGGGATTACGCCGATTTATGGATTTTTAAATTTTCTTTCTAGATCATTTCAGACGTCATATGTCTTTTGGCGTGTTGGTTGTTACAGCAAAATTATTAGGACTAATATTCTAAAATGTGGTTTTTTAACAGTGATTTCATAATTTTGTATTGTAGTTTTTGGAGCAACAGCAGTGTAATTATCATTTTGATATGAGCAGAAAGTGTGTGTGTTTCATTTGTAAAAGTAGTTGTTCAACAGGTGTATTTTAGTAATGTTACCGTAATGGAAGCATTACCAGGTTTCTTTTTTTCTTGATGATGCTAGGTTTGGTAACGTTCATTGTATGAACTTTCCCATTGTGATGGTCTGGTAAATGGCCTTTTTTCCTTGACAACAAAGACAGTAAACAGCAGCACTTAGCAAGCTCTCAAGACCCTAATTGCCTATTAAGCAGAATGGAGTCCTGCTTTATCCGCCAGCCTCTGCTCGGGGCTCCGATCCCGAGAGAGAGGAGCTGAACAGTAAACATGACAGGAGCTAAAGGCTAACTGTGGCTAGCCAGGGCAATGGCTGAGGTCTAGGAGACCTGTCCCACTGCGCTTTTGTTTGGGGGCCTCTTCTGAATATTGTGGCGCTTTGGCAGAGCACGGACATTTAATTAGATATTCAGCTATTAAGGTCAACCTTTTAAACTTTGATATAAATTACAACAACAGCTAAAACTTCTACATTTCAGTGCAGACAACATGAAGAATGATCAGATTTACGCACTTTTACTTCATTCTTTGGACAATGACATTAATGATTCACACAAACAATCCTTGATATAAACTGCATTCTGCTGTGCAACAAAAGCACAGTGACAACACTGTGCTTTTGTTGGGTTCTCAAAAAAAGATCAGAAATTCAGATCACAACATCAGTCGTTTTTCATAAAGTAAGCAATACAAACTTTACAGTGCAAATAAGACTAGTTAGAATAGAAATGATGCCAAATTCATGCCAACAGTTTCAACAGGTGGTCTCTATCGTCGGTGAATGTGAGACCGTCGCAGTGGTTGATCGAAGTCCTTTTGTGTCCTGTGCAGGTTTGACGGATGAGAAAGTGAAGGCCTACCTCTCGTTGCACCCTCAGATGCTGGATGACTTCGTGTTGGAGAGTGTGAGTGCTGAGACTCTGGAGCGATGGGTCAAGAGGAAGACCAGCTGCAAGCCCACAGGTAAAGACCTCCACAGAAACACTGAGGATGCACAGCGTGTAACTTTTATCCATGTTCTTAGTGGAGTAAATTAGAGGTGAGTCGCCAAACTACTGGCTTGGCAGAATTTTACATTATGTTTTATAAAGCAGCTGTTTCTGAATGTTTATGAACCACAGTGAGGATTTTCAAGGTGTCATTACTTCTATCAACTAAATGTTTTATGTCATAACTTCAGATGGAGGGCAGGGGCTTATATGAATAGTATAGGTCATTTTTTTTATCCAATCCAATCCATATTAATCGTATGGCTTTTAAGACCTTTAAATTTACAACAATTTGGTCTTTTGTGTTGCATAATGGCACCACTTTTTTAATCTTGTAAAAACTTAATGCAAGTTTATGTTTCTTGTGTCCTAGTAATTACGGAGATATTAAGCAAAAAAAAATCTATTTGTTATTTGTCCTTGAACTAACATTAGGAGATGTTCTTTGTCAACAATGGTCAATAAATAGTCCAATTGCATACATTTCTATAGGCCCAATCAGGATATCAGATGAACCGATTTGTTACAATAAAAACATGCAGTACACCTTCTGACATCTGAAGCACTGAAACATGGTTGAATTGGAGAATTGCGTGGCATTTGTGGCTGAAATTTATGTACTGTGTATTTGCTCTTGGTAAAAGGTATTTTTATAATCCCTCATGGCCTCAAGACTCCCACAAATATAAGATCTGTCTTTTGGATTTTATTGCAGGGAAAGTAAGGTGGATTTCTTGTGCTAGCTTATGTGAATTATGTTTGTTATTGTAGCTGAAGTAGTACAAACTCCTCAGCTTCTACGCTCCTCTTGTTATAGATGGTAAAAAAAAAAAAAAAAAAAAAAAAACCACACGCAGACGGAGCCGATGTTTTTCACAATGCGCGCTGTCAGATTATTTTCGCAATATGGACTTGATTAGTCTAAGTAGTCGAAAAGTCGATGGAGCTACCCAAAAGTGGAGGATTCAGTTTTGTCACAGAGAGTTGTTGTCGTCGAACGTTCGAACGCCACGGAATTAGTGAGAAAAATAATGCGATTTTTTTTCTTCTTTCATTTGGGATAAATGTTCCATTGTCGTTTAAGTAAATGCAGAACAAACTGTGAAACAAAAAGCTGTTCAAATCTAATGCTGGGTTTTTACGCTATAACAGGGCTATTCAACTTAATTTTCCTGAGGGCCAGGTTTTTCAGAGGGCCAAGGCCTCTGGGCCGGAGGTGCACAACACACCACTGTTTTGGGTCACACAAAATATCCCCAACACTGTTTATGAGTTAATACAATAAAATACTGATATATATTTGTGAGAAATATCATAACACAACTTTCACTTTACCAACATTGCTTTGCAAAATTTCCCAATCAGTGCGTAACCAGAAACTAGGACTAGACTGGGACCAACCAGGTCTGAACCAACCCAGAATCTATACAGGTCTAAAGATGAATTAATCAAGGACTAAACCAAGACCAAACAGGTCTAAACTAGTGCTAACCCAGAATTAAAACGGTTAACAAGATTTTTTTTTCCTTTTTTAATTTAAAATGTTTTGAATGATTTGAAGACCAGTTGTGGGCCGGATAAATTGCTTGGAGGGCCTGATTTGGCCTCATGTAGAATAGCCCTGCACTATAATATAAGGCAGCTCAATGTGAATGTATTCTAAAGTCGCTTTTCCACTGGCCCTGGTCCCCCAGACGGCTCACTTCGGAGCGTCTCGGGCCGCTTGTATTAATGGCGGATTGCGTTTGGATGGCAATGGCTCTGTTTTCTTAATAAATAAAACCTATGTCGTACCTGATACTCTTTCTTCATCGGGCCGAGCTCAGCGATTCACAAATGGACGTTTAGTAATTCAAAGTTTGTTGCGATGTGGGACGTTGCTAAAGGACACAACTTCCTGTTTTTCGACAGCTTTTTCTGCATTTATTTCACTACTTCACGCCTCTACACCACATGTTTGCATCTCTCTATGTAATACGTTGGGTTTGCATAATGTTAGATGCATTATGCTCCGGAAATATAATATTTTGTGTCTTGGCATAAGTGTCGGTAACAGGAAACAGCTAATGCTAACATGCACTAGCTTTGTTTTGCTAAGTCTGTCTGCTCATCACTAGAAATATGGCGGTCAGTGTTTGGTGAGGAATGATTCTTTTGTATTTACATCTGCACTTGCTGCTTCTTTCTCATCTGAGTCTGTGTCCTCTTTTGTTCTCTCTTGTCCAATCATTGTGCGCTAAACTGGTCCTTGGGCCTAAAGCGAGCCAGCAACCTCTGGGAGTTCGTACCTCTCATGGCACCCTTCAGACCCCTCAAACGGGAACGCAGTGGAAACACCATGGGCCGCCCCGAAACACGCCTAAAAGTTATTTATGTGACGGGTTCAAATTTTATTCTAATTATGACATTGTTTGGTAAAATAGTCCCTGTGGTAAATAGTTATCATAGTTTTTCATCTGTCAAGTTGCAATTTGTTAAGAAAATTTGACAATTAATATTTGATAATTACAGGAAGTAGTGCTGACTTCTACAACGGAATACCGCAATTTAACAAATTGAAGGTGTTGTCAGGTGTAATAATGTCAAATGCACTTTTGTCCTGTTGTGTGAAGCACTTTGAATTGCCTTGTGTACAAATTGTGCTCTACAAATAAACTTGCCTTGCCTTGCAAAATTATAACTATTGTATGATTTAAATGGATTTTGGCCCTTTACTATCTGGTTGCTGAGTGGCAGTTGTGAAATTACCTCCACCTATGTCATATTTGCTGCCCATGTCAAACCAGGAAGTAGCATTATAAGCGTCACCAAAATTACCAAATTGGTCAAATCTTAAATGTAATCATAGTCCCTTTGTTTTACTGAAAAGTGTGTTTGTGTGTGTGTGTGTGTGTGTGTGTGTTTGTCATATGGACTTTAAGTATTCAGAATACAGAACTCTGATTAGACAAAGAGACTGAAAATATTATTTTAATGCAGGTATTCTAAATTCTGTATCTAAATAAATATTTATTATTCTTCCCAACACTGATTATAGGCGATTTTAGAATATAATTTTAGTATTGCATTTCTTGGTTGGAACAAAATGTAAATTCAGCTCTTTTCGTTTGCCTTTTACATAGCAGTGTCATGATTATGCTCACTTTTTCATTTTTACAACTTCAAACCTACAGCAAATGAAAACAAGTCCATGTCGCCTTTCCAGCCCTAAAATCACTCTTCCCACATGTGTCTCATGTAGTTATGTGTATGTGATAGACAGAGGGGGGGCGGAGGAAGGCTCTCGTTTGGGTGTTTATGGGTCATTACATGTGTCTGTGCGGCCCGGGCTCCACACACACGCACATATACATACACACACACACTGCACAGCTCCTCAGACCAACCGCATCCATCAAGGGCCCCGAGCTCTGGCACTCTGCCCGGCCAGGCTGCTGACGTCAGAGCCGACCTCCAGAGACTCGCAGCCGGCTGCAGGGGCCCGGGGGAGGGGAGGGGGGCCAGGGTGGCGGCTGGAGGGAGAAAGCGACAAGAGTGAAGTGAAGAGGGAACAGAAGCTGAGGCTGTTTTTGTTGTTGTTGCAGGTTGGAGTTAATGCAAACACGTAGCTACAGATATTTAAGGTTTAACTTACGTGCTCAGCCCTTGTGGATTGCATCTTTTTTATTCTTACCCTTGCATCTATTTTGATTTACTTTATTGTCAAGTAAGAGTTGGATTTCTCCACTGGGAAGAACTTTTTTATTTAAACAGTTGTTATATGTCAAATCCAGGAAGCATAGCCACTGCATTGTCAAGCAAATTGCTAATTGGGATGTTAATAAACAAACTAAACTAACGTCATTTGTGACGTGTTAGATAATGGAATGGCTTAAAAAGGAGTGTCCAGATATTCACAAATTCATTAAAAACGTATTATTTCATTTTATTTTTTAATTTAAATATAAAATATAAAACATAGAACAGCCACAGAACACACATTTATAATAAAAATACAAATAGACATCAACTAGATAATAAAAAATAAAAACTCACTCATGGCAGAGTCAAATCAAAATAAAATGTCAATTTGGTCCAAAGTCGGTCAGATTTGTTTATTTCCAAATGAAGTCTGAATGTGCAACACAGAAACAGAAAACACACAAAAACACGACCAGACAGAGAGCAGGAAATAAAAACAGAATTTTTAAAAAGGCAGCAAAAATGATTGCAAAGGTGTTTGACAATTGCTTAAAATTTTGGTAACTTGCCAATAATTATTAATAATTCTTGTTTAGAGGCCAAGGATTACCTTGTTTGTACCAACAACAGGTTGGAACGATAGGATGTTTTTTCTGTTGGCGAAGTAACGAAGGTTTATTAAAAAGGGAATGATGTCAACTTCTTCCCACTCCCACAGAGCATGCAATTGTAATTGCATGTAATTTTGCGTTTGCGTGTGTACCACATATAACCATCATGTTCAATAAACTAAACTAAATGAAACTAAACTAAACTGTATATTTAGAATACAAATTTAGTGTTACTGTATTCCAGTACAGTTACTCTTTCTTTTGGTGGTATTCAGAATAGAATTCAGAACTTTCTTAAAATCAGAAGAATACATTGTGGTATTTGAGCACACAATTTAGGCTTCAAACTTCATGAAATGAGTGATAAAACCTGGAAACGCAGCTCTTATAATGAGTGCATTCACAATTTATTCTTTTTTAATTTTATTGAAGTCTCTTTTTGTAATACATGTAAACAAACAGCAAAAGTTGTGTTTTTCTTATGTTGTGTTTTTACACTATAATATAATGCAACGCTATGTAAAAGTATTCTAAATATTCAAAATACTTTACTCTGATTTGACAAAGTACACTAAAACTTAACTGTGTACAATGTCAAAATCTAAGAAGTCAAAGTTGTGAATGGCGTCTAAATAAAAAAATAAAATATCTTATTAAAGGTACAAGGTTAAAACAATATTTTATACCTTTACCTACCTTATAATTTGTAACTTAGATGAGTAGAACACTGCTGTGAATGCAGTTACAGCTGTATAGAAACAGATGTTTTACTCTCACTTTACACGTGCACTGAATGTGGTTACAGTACAAGCTTGTTTGTTCGGTGATGGCTCTCAGTGGAGGTCGGTCTGTGCATCCCATCAGCATCACTCTCTGGTCCACTTCCTGCCTCTGCATCTGTGGACAGCCTCTTAAGCAGCTCTCAGATCCTCGTTACCTTTCAGCAAATGTGTCCACTCAGACTCCACTGGCAGAAACATAACACTTATCATGACAGGTCTGCAGATAACCACTGTTAATGCATCTTTAACTCATCGCTCTTGTATTTAGCATTAAGATAAAAATGATATTTGGTGTCCTTCATAATGTTTTTTCAGAAACATACTATTTCAAAATATCTATCTATTGTCGGAATATTTTTGCATTATGGCTGGGAATAAAAGAACAGTAGGTTATTATCCTATGGTAAAATGATTTGCAACTGGAATCTTCACCGTAGGACTGGGCGATATTGACAAAAATGAATATCTCGATTATTCATTTATTTTTAGTGCCTTGAGTACAATATTCAGACATGCCATTATCAGACTATGTAGAATGTCAAAATGTCAACTGAAAATCAGAAAGTTTACAACAACTTTTTTCCCATTTTTACTTTTAATAAGCGCTTTTTACTGCTCAATACTCAATATTATCTCGATTTCGATATATTGTCCACCCCTACTTCACGTGTAAACAAGTGAGGAGGCAATAGCTAAAACCCAAACGTTCATAATCGGCCCATTACTAACGACAAATGTACTCAGCCAGAGCAATGAAAAGACTAACAAACCAAGAGGCATAAAACACTCAAACAGATATAGTGATCTGGTTTTTGTGTCTCTTGTTTGTGCTACCGCAGCAGCTTCTGTCATCATGTGATTGTTACTGAGATTACCCACAATTCCTGGGAGCTCTCCCTGCAGCCTGTCTCTTTGTACTCACTTATCATGTGAGGGACAACACAGAATCACATTAATATCTTGTTTCTGAACATGTTTTGTGCTGCTAGCTTCATGCTAAACTATGGAGTATTAGACCTTTTCGCTTTCTGTTTGGTCTTTTTTCCCTCTGGTCTTCATTCTTATCAATCGTTTTCTCCTCTTTCTCCACTGCTCCATATGACATTTACAGTATGTTTGATCTTATTTCGTTTATGTTCCAGTGTTGTCACATTGATACTTACATTTTGATACTATGAAAAAGGCCTGATACTACAATTTCAATACAACAATGATTTATTAAAAATTTTTTTCACTTACACGGTTACACTTACTCTATTAGTCTAAAAACGTTTTTCCAATTAATATGCTTTTGTTTACTATCAATACTTGTTCAAATGAGTGTCTAGTTTTTTTGATACTAGTTTAAGTATGGATTATTATCTGAGTATAGATTTATAGAACATGGGCTTTGTCTGACACTATAGTTACACACTCAATTGGCATTTTTTTGAACTGGTACATTATAAGTTCACAATTGTCCCACCTTGTAAATAGATTTTTCAAAGTCTATTTCTTTTTTTTTTTTAATCTTTCCTTTTTTGGATACCTACAGCAAATCATCTACTTTTTTCCTCATTTTTGTTTGGTTGGCATATTTCTTTGATAGCAGGTCCTGGTTCAACCCTCACAGTTAAATTGAGGTTTATTGGGAAGTTAGGGTTGATAAATTTTTTGAGACGAAACCAATATTTGATGTCTGTCTTACTGTTGTGGTTTCCGATAACTAATATTGGCCGATATTGATGATAATAAGACCACAAAATGATAATAAAGCTCATATGGTAATTTGTTTCACTTTTTTTTTGTAAAAATATTATATACAAAAGTTTTTTTAAATGTTTGTATCTGGGGTGTTTAAACTATTTCGCCTAAATTGCCTCCTATTTCAATTTTTACTCATGAATGTTCTGTTCATTTATCTTTCAAAGTCAAATCGTTTGTTGCACTGAGGTTTTACAAACTGGGAATGACATATGAGCACACATACATAGGGGCAGAGCAGAAAAAACATCTGTGCGAAATATATTGGATCGATACCGATATCTGTTGGGGAAAGCCCTCCAATATCACCGATATCCGACAACCGACATGCCATCCCAAAAATGATCATTTTTTTACCTTTCTCTTTTGGTACTCTCCATACATGGACGCTTAGTACATTTTTTGTTTCACTGTGCGTATGTACGGTGTGGGCTGACACAGTTCTTTTTAATTTTTAACATACTCGCACACTTGGGACTGAGACAAAAAGTACATTTGCTTTCAAGTTGAAGTCATATGAAACAAATAATTTCCTTGTGGTCCCTTTGAAAGTTGTCACTATTTACATTTGCCTAACTTTTTCCTAGAAGCCCCTCTGATGTCATTCTGTCTTCATTTCTTCTCTCTTGACTAAAAGCTCCTGGTCATGTTTTTACTTCACACCACACGCTGTCATCTTTTTTTGGTGTTTTGTAATTAATAAATCTCTTGGCCCTGAGCTGCTCGTATCTGAGGCGGATTGCTTCATCACTCACTCACTGCACTGGCACACGCGCACACATACACGCACACTTACGGATGGTTTTTGTGTTTGTTTCACACACACACACACACAAAGCTGGGGTGTAGGGAATGGAGGCAGCATTACTCTCCATTGTATGGTAACACATTTGTGTTGACACCATGATCTTTTTAAATATACATTTCATGAATTTTGGTTAAAAGTGCAGTGCTGACATAACATGGTTTTTACAGACTTTTTTTAGATAATTCTATTTTATTGTCTTAGTCTTATTTGTTTTTAAATGTTTTTGATCATAAAGGATTGTAATCTGTTCAAAATGTCAATAATAGATACTCTGTATTTAATCTATGTGTGTAAAAATGTGCCTTACGAGGATTAATTTTATGCTATACTCACATTATACTCAGTGTTGGGATTTTTAGAATGCACTGCAAGCTTGTTATTAAGTTATTATTTTTTTGTTCTTAAAATGCTTTTATTGCAGTCTTTTTAAATAGTTTCAATAAAGATTATACTGAATATCAAAGATTGACATATTTCCAAAACAACAATCGTTTTTTTTGTGAGAGAGTGAGTGTGATAAGTTGGAAACATTTGGAGAGTTTATTTTTTAAATGAGGTGCTGCGGATGGTTTACTACTGCATTTGAACAGTCCCTTAGTAGATGTGGACTTTGAACTTAAAGCCTTAAGGTCTGTTTTTGTTCTCTCTGGAGGGCAAAGCGGGCAGAGCAGGAGCAGCTGACAGAGTTTCTCAGCTGTGATGGGACGGGTTCGGTCGTGGGTGCGGAGAGGACAAAGACGCACTGGGTGTGTGACCCGGGATCTGTGATAAGAGCTCCTCACCTGCAGGGCTTTACATGAGGACACAGTGGGTGGGGCCCCACACGTTTTTTAGGTGGTGCACCAATTGAGAAGCAATCTTAATCAGTTTTATGTTTCGTTAAAGAAGAAACAAGCGTATCTGTGGCAACACAATTGATCATACCTCGCGAGTGAGGTGTTAAATATATGGACAGCTATCATGTGCTCTTACTCAAACCAGCAATGGATGAAATGCTTTTTCAGCAGGCATGACAGCGCGTCAAACGTCCTTTCCTCTAGCGCCATCGTCGTAGTTCCATATTTTAGAGATGCAATGCTTTTGAGTAGCAGTGTTGTTAATGCTGAGTTTTCCGTCCCTTCAACTCTCGAATCGCACTCAACAAATGTTGGGTTGTCATCAGCAGGTCATCCTCTGTGCAGCAGGTCATCCTCTGTGCAGCAGGTCATCCTCTGTGCAGCAGGTCATCCTCTGTGCAGCAGGTCATCCTCTTTGCAGCAGGTCATCCTCTGTGCAGCAGGTCATCCTCTGTGCAGCAGGTCATCCCTCTATGCAGCAGGTCATCCTCTGTGCAGCAGGTCATCCTCTGTGCAGCAGGTCATCCTGCAGCAGGTTTTCATGCCTTCTTATGCAGCAGTTGATCTCTTTGCAGGCAGGTTGCAATCACTCCTGCATTTGGGCAAGTGTCATTTTCGGTGACGGTGTTGTGTCAGAGGTCCTTTTTGGACTGTGGTGATGTTTCTATGGGTATCTTTGGGTGGATGTATCCTGATATTGGTGTTTCCGTGTCGGGCGTTTTTGGGTTTTGGGCTTTGTGGGTTTGCGTTTGCTTTTGTTTCTAAATTGGTTTTAAAGTCCCATCTAGAAGACAGGAAGTACTTGATAAGATTTTGTTGATGACTGTGTCCCAGGTTAAGGTTATGGTAAAGGGACAGTTTATTTTCCCCATAGGGAAAGACCACATGGCATTGACCTTTGGGGTCTTGTCCCCAACGGTCAATTCTGGGCCCTCTTCTGTTCAGACTCTATATGCTGCCGTTTGGTGGGTTGTTAGGTTTTTCAGTTAATACGCAGCAGTAAGTGTCCTATACCACAACTATGCAGACGGCACTCAGATCTATGTCTGACTGACAGCTGGTGAATATGAACCAGTGGATTCACTCTGCCACTGGGGCTTTCAACAGATCAGTGCTACTTGTGGATGTAAAACAACTTTCTTCAGTAATCTAAACTCAGGCTGAATGTTGGGGACTGAAGTTATCGTCTCTCACCCATGGTTCAGAATCAAAGACAAGAATAGATATAAATATAGGGGAAATTATAATTTTTCACCAAACATTGACTTGATCCTGTGATAAACCACCATATTTCCAGTGATGGTAACATATGTTGAGCTGACATGCGTAGAAAAAGCTAGAGTACGTTACCATTCTCGTCAAGATCAGAAATATTATATTTCTCTCTCTCTAAAACCTATAAATCACGATAGGAATCTAGGTGTAATAATAGACAGCCACATCAAATCAATAACATCAGCAGAGTTTCACCGTCTAAAAAAACAGCCTTAGAAAATCAAAGGTATAGTGTCTAAACCAGACATGGACGGAGCAGTGGTCGCTGGGGGACCCTTCTCCAAATCGGTTGGTGTGTGCTGATTTTTACTTTTAGTGCCTGTTTTGGGTTGAGAAACGAGTAGCTCTGCTTGTATACCGGCAGTCTCTCCATTGCTTAACACCAAAGTGAAACAGTGTTTCAGTCATATGCAGGTAAAAAACAGTAAGTGCCATACTGATGAAGATGTGAGACAGGGGGGCCTCTAATGTTCCAATATAGGGTGTGGGCTCACAACAGTTCTGTTTAGTTGTGCATATGACAAAAAAGCTTTTATCTGCATTCTTCTCTTTTAAAATACATTTAAAAATGATCATTTATGTTTTCATTTGTTAATCATTCTTGTTCTGTAAAGCACAAATTATTTTATGTACAAATTGTGCACTACAAATACACTTGCCTTGCCTGTGCAGCAGGTCGTCCTTTGTGCAGCAGGTCTTTGCAGGACGAGCTCGAGGTCACAGTGTATCGAGCGCTGACTGGGTCACTGCAGTGGGACGTCCTATGGGAGTCAGGGCTGTATCTGTGGCGGGGGATCGATCTGCACCCCTTAGGTGCACGGCGCAGTGGGGGCCCAGCTGACAGAGGGATTTTTCCTCAGTGAGAGGCCTAGCCCCAATGTAATATGGTGCTCCCAGTCATTTATCACAGTGTCGCATCAGCCCCCCTTTAGTCGGTCCCAGCTCTGCTGATGTGAGCGCTGCAGGTGTGACTCCTGAGGCCAAGGCTTTTACTTGATTATAGATTTTTCAAAATACAGACACTTACAGGGCACACAAATTCAGACAGATCGAGTTATTTAACTTGTTCTATAATCCATTAAAGTTATGAAGTAAATCCATTAAAGCAGTTTTTTAAAAGTGGCAACTCATTTATCGTGAAGTGCAGTTGCATGGTCCAATAGCGGCCACATGTGTGATCATGAACATGTGGCCTGCAGATTCACTTTTTTTTTTTTTCCTGTTTTGTGGTCTGTTTTGTGGGTACAATGTGTATAAAGTTTATATGGATGTTGAATGGAAATAAATACCATCAGGAATAATGTACCTGACCCAATGTTTTTACAAGTGTGTGTGACTGTGTGCGTCTGTGTGCTGGACATGCTGTGCACAGAGCAGCTTGGTGAAGCTGAGATCATGTTCTGTCTTTTATTAGTGATTGGTTATTCCTTTTTCACTTGTAGCACTTTGGTTGCCATTTTCAGGTTGGTAGGCTTTTTAGTAATGTATCGGTTGCTTTTTAAAAGATGTTTTTATTTTGGTAAGTTTATGGTTATTTTTTCTTTTGATTCTTTGATTTCTGATTGATTTTTGGAAGTTTTGCTGTGTGAGAATTTGATGAGCCTTTTCTTGTACAAAATTTACAGCACAGTATTAAACATCTTTTATAACAAAAGTAGTATTCATTTATATTTTAACAAACAACTTGTTAATGATATGTTTGATATGTTTCAACATTAATTGTAAAAGTGAGGTTATTTAAGAGCGTTGACAACTAAGGTAGCTTTAGTTGTTAGATTGTTTTATTTTATTCGGGGTCAGTTTTAAAGGCACTTTATAGAATTTTGTGTTTTCTAAGAACATTTTCAGTGGGCCGTCTTCTCCAGTGTTTTACAGAAAGCACAGCACAGCTCTGTTAATATGGGATGACATGAGAGCGTAGTGCTGGTCAGTGGGTGTCAAACATACAACTCGCCAACTTTCCCTGCATTAACAATACAACTTTAAAAACTTTACTTAGAATATGAGTTTCTGTTCATTTTATGATTCTTTTTCTCACATGTGCAAAGTACAATGGGTGCAAAGGTAAAGTGTTATTTACTGGAATTCCTCCAAGGTTATTTATTCTTTGTTTTTCATTCACTGGATATAGAACTATTATGACTAAGTATTATTGAAACAATTACCTTATTTCAATGTGTTCATGTTTTCAATGGCCTTTTTCATGGTCGGCTTTTGGCCAAATAACTAACCATTAACTCTGAACCAAAGTTACGTATGAACAAGTTGGACAATAGTGGGCACTATTTCTGTTCCATATTTGCTCCATTCTGATCTGGTATGAGAGCTTTGTTTTTGATTCTTCTTGGACATGTAGCTTTGGTGGGTTTTGCAAAAACCTCTTTTCAGGTTTATTAAATTAAGATACATTTGGTATTCGGCGTGCAATGTTTAGTATGAATTTTTTTAATGGGTTTATGTTCATTGTGCAAGTTGTTCTCATGTTGTGGGAATTGACTATTATTGCTCCCACAGTTTCAGTATTATTGTAAAGAAAATCGTGTGTTTTCTGAAGCTTCTCTCGCCTTCTCTCTGTCCTCCTGATTGACGTCACGCCTGGCCAGGGGTTGACTCCAAAATAGCTCTCGCGGTTGGCTAAGTTAGGAAACTCATCGCATACTGGAGGAATGTTTAAAACAACAAACATCGTAGCTGGCTGTAATCTCCTTTCTCTTCACATGTTTTTTTAAGGAGTGCAGAAAAACACTATCTTGTAAGTCAGCTTTCACTTTGCATGGTTAGTCACATGAAAAGTTATCAAAGGGATCAAAGCATTCACTGTTCTTGCACGCTGCTGACCCGCGCGTAATGAAGTCATTTGAATGCATGTATTTTCTACTTTAGTCTCCTTTAAACTGTTATGATTGGCCCAAGACTCAGTATTATCACATACTTCCAAATGTTTTTTCTGGTTTGGGTCCAAAGACGCTCAATAACCATATGTCAACTGTCATTTTTGTCCAACGGCACAAAATCTCAAGGGGAATTTACACAGGCCACAAAACGTTGCACTTGTCAAGCTTCATTAATGCCAGTTGGGGACAAATTAGGCTTTTAAAGACGCATTATTTACCTTGGTGTTTTTGGCACCTGAAGTGACTGGTAATAAAGAATGAGGCGCACATATGGTTTTGCTTAAGCTTTTGCACACACTGGACTGACACTTTTCTGCTGTTGATGTCTTTGTTTTTCTTTGTACGTTTACAGAACTTGAGATTGCTGTTTAGGATTCTGTGGAAATCTTTTTTAATTATACCTCCTTACAGTGATCAATTTTGTGTTTTTATCTCAGCAGATGGCACGTCATCGAAAGAAGTCAGCAGGGTAGGTTTCTCATGCATGTTTATTCATTGGATTTGATGTCCAGTCTGAGCACATACTGTTGTTGTGTCCCCTGAGTAATACGATTCATTGTCCCCCATGTGGTGTTCACCCACTCTAGTTTTCACCGTAATGCTGGTTGGTAGTGACTTGAAGGGCATCTGGCTTAAATATGCTAAATCACCATGCAACAAACTCACGATGGATGAAGAGAAAACAGCTCAATTTATTTGTGGAGAAAATAAATATATGTTAAATATTCCTAAAGACACAAATCTAAGGCAGACTGTGAGTTTAAAAATGTAAAAGCATGGCTTTCAACATAAACATCCCAGTATGGCCTTCCTGAGGGTCTGTGCCTCCTTTTATAGGGAGGGACCTGAAAAAACCAGCATCTTCAAATAGACCATTTTCAAAGGGACCCCTGAGGCTGTATCAGTTTGTTTTATACATAAACTGTAGATAACGAAAGAAAACAATCTATAATCATGTGGGACACTGAAAAACATTGATTTATATCCTATTTGTTTTGTTTGTGCCTATTGATCCATACTGTACTGTCACCGACCCTTGAGTTCACACTCTCCTCTGTCATTTTTACACTTTAAATCCCTGAGCATGCAGTGTGCCTGTGGTCCCAAGCCCCATGACCCTGTGGTTCAGTCTGTGTACGTCACAGCGGATGTCTCGTGAGGACAGGACGGTCGTCCTATTTGGTGTGTGGGAGACTCTTTCTAGTGCATTTTCTTTTGTTTCCTGGGGTGTGCCGCCCCTCTTGTCCCGCGCCCTCGTCTCCACAGGTGCAGAAATAGACAGGTCCTCTTCTTACATAACAGTCATTTCAGGCTACATCAGAACAGCAGGGCCTGACAGAGCCTAATCAGAGCAGCGTTAGATGTGGAGGGAGCGAATTCACCCATTGAAAACGTATGGGTGGAGGGTGATGGGTTTGAATGGGACAGGTCTAGTTTGTGAATGACAGCGAGCTCATGTGCTTTTACAAATTTGTATTACTGTATTTTATTTTACTTAAGGACAATAAAAAACAAAATATGTTTATATGAATTGTATACAGATCCCATTCAATCCAACAGTGTAAAAAAAAGAAAGAAGCTGTACTTAGATGATCTTTGAAGAATAGTCCAGCTCTGGCACTGTCAACCAGCGCTAAATGTTAGGAACACTTTTTATGTACTTTTTTTTCAAAACTAGCACTGTCCTGCATCTGCGAATGAATCTCCTAGCTTCTCTGTGATATTTAAAGCTGATAGTTAATATTATGAGAATAGAGTTGTAATGTGGTGTATGTCCTGTGTCCAGCAGTACCAGGACACCAACATGCAGGGCGTGGTGTACGAGCTCAACAGTTACAGGGTTTATGGAGCAGCGCCTCGACACGGGAGGAGACAACAAACTCCTGCTCTACGAGCTGTGCGACATCATCAAAACTGGTAAACTTCATTCACACCGCATAGCCAACGTTTGGCAGCGAGTGAACGGAAAAATGTACCGTATGTATTTATTTTGTTTTAAGTGTTTGGGCGTTGTGTTTGGTTGATTTTTTATGTTCGGGTGGGTCTGGTGTGTGTGTGTGTGTGTGGTGTGTGTGATCAAATCTTTATTCGACTAATTTTTTTATGTGGATTATAAACATTTTTATGTACAACAGCAGAAAGGAGAAGACACAGATTGAGTCAGTTGGCTATGTTTTTTGTTTTTGGAGTGACTGACCCCTTTACAATGATTTTTAGCTTGCACAGTTTCTTGGCACGTTTTTCTGTATGCACATTATTATTGAGTGAACTCAAGCAATTTGTGTGTACTTTTCTTTTTTCTTTGGGTCAGAAATATGGTCGGAATATGGAAATACTTCGTTTTGAGGGGTGAGCTTTTCTTTAAGCACTACGCTGGGTTCAGTTAACTCTGTGTAGTCAGTTTTTTAGTAAGTTAATCAACACAAATATGTCTTTAGTCATCCAAGAACTTATTTTGTTGATTATAGCCCTAGTATTTATTTATTTACAAAATATTTGAAAGCTGTTAAAACAGGGGTGTCCAAACTTTTTTTTTCACCGAGGGCTGCATTTTGATACTTATACGGAGGGAGCAGAGGGCCGCAGACAACCCGACAATGAAGTGAATTATTCGAAATTTCGCATTTGACATAGTTTTTGATAAACATCAAAATGCTTGAAATTTGTCAATTTTACAGTAAATAGTACAACTTTTTGTTGTTTGGACCAACTTAGCAGGAAGCCTGAGGGCCAACAAGGATTGGTCAGAGGACCGCATTTGGCCCCTGGGCCGTAGTTTGGACATGCCAGTGTTAATACAATACAAAATGTCTTACAATTGGTCTTATTATCTATTATCACCTATCAGACGTTGTCTAACAAAGTCACAATGGTGAACAGTGAACAGGTCGAGGAGTGAAGGCTGAACTAACTGATGAGACATGTGTTAGATTGCATTACATGTTTGTTGAACTCTCAGCGACTGAAGAAAATGTTGGTCGGCTAAAAACTTGCCCTGTCAATCAACTAATCGCCTAAAGGGGGTCAGAGCACGAAACATGTATCTGACCCAAACTGCACTCACAACAAGACTATAATCACACATGGTGAAAAGTACCAACAAACTGTGTATTCATATGTAAAACGATTAAAGTCATGATTCACTCTCAGATCTTCAGCTAAATCACTGCATACGTGCCCCATATAAACTCTTATAATCTAAATTCAATTGATGGACTAAATCATCATTGACCGATGAGTTGACTAAAGGCCAACAGCTCTACACATTAGACAGACTACATATCATCATGGCCAATAACATGACGTGGCACATTAAAGAGCTGGCTGTCATAATGTTATGGCTGATTGGTGCACATTTGAACAGACATTCAGATGACATGACCTGAATCTGAGAGTGAAATTAGACTGGAGAGGAGTGGGAATGGGACAGAGATGTCAAAGCCACTGTGCCCTTGTTGTTTCTGTATGTGGGACAGTGTTAATAGATGGTTATCAGATTTAGAGGCACACAATGTCCAATGGCTCAATAATAATGTTAAAAGCATCAGTAAAAAAGAAAAACAGAAAAAATGTTAAGCATGGGGTTTATCTGTGTCATTTCTCACATCTGACTATTTCTCCAACAGCAACGAAAGCTGATGGATTTGCACTTTATTTCTTGGGAGAATGCAACAATGTAAGTAAAGAAACCTTCTTGTTTTTAGTCGAGCCACCTTTTTGTGATCAGCAGAGTCCACATTCAGGCAGTGTCTTATGTCGCTGTGTTTTGCACTGAAAAAATAACCATTAAAAATAAGTCAAAAAGTGCTTGAAATAAGTAATATTTATCTTGTCTTGGGTGTATTTTGAGTACCTTAAAGTAAGATTGCCAATTTGAAGCATAAAATATATTGTTAATGACTGAAAATAAGAAAAAGACAAGCATTTTCTCATTGGAAATGAGAACAAAATGCTGTGCCTTTTGAATTGCCCCATTGGATAAATAAAGTGGGATAATTCTTCTTCAGTTGAACTTTAAAGCTGGGGTATCCAACTTTCTTCTGGTAGAATATATAGTAAAAGAAGTCTTTGTGACCTACATGTAATTAAAAGGCCTTATATTGATCCAGAATAAAGAGTCTGATACGTTCTTATGTTTCTCATTTCTGTGCTACTTGCAGAGTTTATGTTTATTCACTCCAACGGGGGCCAAAGATGGTCCTCCCACCCTCATTCCTTCCGGCCCCATCGTCTTTGGGACAACCATTGCCGCTCACGTTGCCAAGACTCGTAAAACACTGCTGGTAGAGGACATCAAGGGGGTACGGCAACTTTCTCAGCACCACAGCATTTACACTGGATAAAGATACAGCTAAAACAATAATACATTTAGTTGTTTGCACAGGAAATTATGTTAAATAATTGCAGTCTTCAGATTTGGTAATTGTGACCGGTCAAAGTGGGATTTCGCTTCGATATATATATATATATGCGTATTCGCATCTGGGGGAGGTCCGCGGGTGTGAGGGTTTTTCTTGGTTTATGGTTGTGGTTTGTTTGCTGCTAAGGCAATCAGGTTTATTATCTAATGAGACAGGGATCTAGTCTATATCATTCCATTGTGCTATAATTGGACGTCGGGTCACATTAAAGTAGTGGCGTGATCGATTTATGTTTACTGGGGCGTGTTGATTTGGTGAATGTTTGAACAGACATTTATGGTATGACTATGAACCTGAATCTGAGAGTGAATATTATGACTGGAGGGTTAGGTTGGTATATTTTTTGGTTAACGGAATTGATGGTATTGCCTTTTTTTTTTAGAGTGAATTATGTTGCACTTTAAGTCTGTGCCCTTGTTGTTTCTTTGTAGTGCGTTTGTGCAGTAGTGTGGAATTAGATGTTTATCTAGGGGATTTTAGCGTATTGGGCGATCACTAATGTCAATTGCCGAAATTTAATATATGTTTAATGGGAATTATCAGTGAAAAGAAACATCATGCACTTGTATGTCTTATTTGCCATAGAAAAAATTTATAGGCGCTTGGGGTGTTATCTGTTGTCTTTTCTCATATCTGAACTATTTTTCTTATCAACGAAAGGTGATGGATTTGCAATGGCTTTATTTCTTGGGAGAATGCAACGTATGTATATTATAATATATATCACTTTCGTTTGTTTTATGTGGTTTAGCGTGCTGCACTTCTCTTATTGTGATCAGTAGATTTGGTCGGACGTTTGTTTGCTGTGAGGGCAGCTTTGTCTTGTATGTCTGGGTGGTGTTTTGGCACTTGGATAAAAATCAGATCGCGCATTAATATAAGTCAAAGAGTGCTTTTAATTAAGCATAGTTATATTTTAATCTTGGTCTGGTGTGTGTATGATTTTTTGATGTAAACTTTTCATAAAGCTTACTGATTGTCACGTTTGGTAGGCGTGTCAGAAAATATTTGCTTATTTGTTTATTGGGACTGATATATATAGTTAAAAAGTGAAGCGAGTTTTTGTGTGTTCTTCATTGAGAAATGACGAATAAACGTGAGTGCGTTTGTTGCTGTTTTTGCGGAATTGCCATTCGGTATATAAGCGTTTAAATGTGTATTTTATTCTTCACTTTCAGGTTGAAGATGCGTTTAAATCTCGTGTGGGTATTTCAACTTTCTCTGGTTTATGAATAGTGTATATGTGAAGAATTTTTTGGGTACTGCTGAGGCGAGGTTGTAAGTTGAAGTGATAGTGGCTTGATGGTTTTGTATTTGTAATCAAGAGTCTGATACTCACGTTCTATTTGGTTTGTCTCATTTTGTTGCGTGTCGTGCAGAGTTTATGTTATTCACTCCTAGACTTGGGGGTCAAAAGTATGGTCCTGGGTGCCACCGTCATCTTCTCTTCTCGGTCCTGTCTGATCGTCTGGTGGTTGCCACCATTGGGTGTTTTGCCGCTCACAGTTGGCTAATGTTAAGCGCTCATAATAAGCTATCGTTGCGGTAGTTGTTTGGCTGTAGCTGTGGCATGGTAAGGACATCAAGAGGGTTACGAGCCTACATTTTTTTTTCTATGCAGGCCTTATCAAGGATTTTTTTTAATCTGGTTTTTAGATAGATATAGTTACAAACTTAATTATTATCATTCTTTAGTTGTTTGGCACAGGATATTATGGGGTGATCATAATTCGCAGTCTTCAGATTTGTAAATTTTATTTGTGACGGTTTCACTTTGGGTGTTAGTGGGATTTCGGTCTCGATTTGATTGTTTATATAGGTGTTTATGTGATCTAATATTGTTCGTCTCAATTTTAGTTATTTTTACTATTATGGTGAAGCTCTTCGTCACTTTGTTATATCAGATTTGGGTCTCATTTTTTTGATTCTATTATTAAGTATATCTACACACTGCTTGTATACGATCAAAAAGTAGTGTGTGTGTATGTTTTAAAATGACATCTTAATACAACTAACTTGGATGATGACTTGGAAAGAATGGTTTTGTTTTATAACTATTCATAGAGTATCATCGCTGTGTGCTTTGTGGTGTGTTTCAGGTGATGACGCTGTCCTTGCTGCGTCCGTGACGGCACAGGACAGGACTCAGGGATCCACGGTCTCGGTGGGCCTGTGTCTTGCCGTCTGCACTTGGCAGGGTTCTGGGGAAGGATCTGTGCATTCGTCGTGTCACTCTCTGTGATGGCTCTGTCACCGGCTAACGTATGCGTAGGGAGTACCTGTATTTTAATGATCGCCTGACCGACTAGCATATGATGGCTCATGTGAGTCCGTAGACATTTTGAGTGAACGTGTCAGGCCAGGCTAACAGAACGGGACAATGTTCACCAACTCATGGTACATTTTGATTGTGGTATTAAGGTATGGTAAACTTTGTTGCTCAGTCTTTGATTGACCTTTGCGGGCCTGGGCCAGTGCTTCCAGACCGTCGTACTCTGTCTTGGTGGTCTTGGCTCTGTCGCGTTGTTCTTTTTTACGTCTGTTGTGTTTTCTCAGGGTTACATTTGTTTCTGTTACTGTTAGGATTTATGGTTGTTTTTGTCTTGTTTTTTGTTTTCTGGGTATGTTTTCTTTTGGTTGTGTTTTTCTTCGGGCTGGGGCAGTGCTCCAGACCCTGTACGCGGGCGCTGGGGCCAGTGCTCAGACCCTGTACGCGGGCCTGGGCCTACGTGTCGCGACCCTTTGACCTCGGCCTGGGGCAGTGGCTCCAGACCCTGTACCTCGGGCCTGGGGCCAGTGCTGTTTGTTGAATGATGCGTAACAGGAAAGGTGCTGTTAAACTGTAGCAACTGCAGTGGCGATCTGTCTTGCTTTTATGTAGTTCTAAGATGTTTACTCTTCCAAGCCCACTCGTTTGCGTCCTGGACGTCACGTTGACACCGGCCCCTAAACGTTTAAATGTCGACTATATTTTGACTACGACTTTTATTCTCGTTAATTTACGAGTTTATTTTCGTCGGTTTTTTTTTTATTTCTGGTTTTTGTAGTTGTTTTTTTTGGTTTGGCCCTTATACTCCGTCGTAGGTCCTGAATGAAACAAGTCAGAACATACAGTACGAATAAATTCAGTTGCATTTGACCACACAAAATAGACGGATGAATGACTGTTCATTACTTTTTACTCTCTCCAGGTTGCAACAGCTAATCTTGCCTGGGCCTCTGTTGCTATTCATCAAGTACAGGTGAGACACAGGTTTACAGCTCTTTCTGAAACAGTTACACTCTCAAGTCTGAGGAGCTGAAGCGTCCACATCTTATTTTCATCTGCAGTGACTTTGTTTGTACTGGTTCTGCTGGTGTTTGTTAAGGGGAAATCCACTGTGTACAGTAACTGGGTCATCACCGGGCCCAGTCCAATCAACCGAGCCATAGGTTGAACAAACATGTCCCAGAGGATGTCATTACTGCCCCGCGCTGTTCTCATGTGTACCATAACAGCTCAGAGATGGCTGTCCCACTGCAGCGCGCACACAGTGGACCTCTGAACTTCTGAGAGGGACAGCAAAGTCTGAAGTGGCAAAACATGCTGGAACTCCAGCCAGGGACAAGCAGTTTAGGCTACAAACAAAGCATGCTGTGTATTATCAGTGTATCAGATAACTTGATTAATTCATGAATCACTCTGATGTAACACCATCACTTTTTCTGCCCAACCAAAACTACTTACAAATATACAGTCAATTGTGTAGATTAACTTAATTGTCCACAACCAGTTGGCTGGGTAGAGACTCAGGATGGGGGCGGTGTCTCAGGTGATCAGCCCAACCGATTCAGCACCCCCCCTTCCTTTCGATGGTGATGTGTTAAAGTGAAGATGAAAGGGACATGGGGCGGGAGGGTGGGGTCGAGAGAGCAGAGACAACCAGAGATGCTGAGCTAAGCCTGTATAAGTAGAGCTTCTGGGTAATTAGAGGTGTGGTTAAAGAGTGGAGGAGTGGTTGCAGGAGGCGTGGCCCACCTCCCGAACCTCAGTCAATGATTCACAATCATGGTAGTGACTGACCCATTTATTCTGTTTTTGAGTTTCTTGGTATTTATATATACTGTGTGCAAAGTTGTGAATCGAATTCATATTTTGTGTGCATTTGGGGTAATACACTGTAAACAGTTTTGAGAGCTATTCTAGCGCCACGCCTCGCTCGTCTGTCATCGTCTTATCAGTGCAAGGGATTGAGCAGGAATTTCTTTCGTCGACAACAGCCCTACTAATTTTGTAACCTTTTGACCTTGTTCCCAGGTATGCAGAGGCCTCGCCAAACAGACGGAACTCAATGACTTTCTACTCGATGTGTCAAAGTAAGAGTCTGTTTACTCAACCCTTGTAAAAAAGCTATTGTTTTCTATTAGTATAAAAAGGGTTTTAACCAATTCATGTTTTTTTGGGGGGTTTTTTGGGGGGTTTTTTTGGTGAAGAAAATAGCTTATTTTAGGAAACGTATCATGTCCTGAATGTGTACATCACCTGGGCTTGCCATTTGTCAGACATTTCAATGCACCATTTCTTCTTTTCGCACAGAACATACTTTGATAACATTGTGGCAATAGATTCTCTACTTGAACATATTATGGTGAGTGTGATTCCCGCAAGTTTGTATTCATTCACATCGTCTCCAGAGCTGCATAGTTTGTTTGATATATGTTTAGATACATTTAAGTCAATTGAATGCTAAAATATTACATCCCAAATGTGTAAAACGTGTCGAACTCATCGTTTATGTGTACTTCTTTGCCCTGTGACTGAGTGCCATCTGTGGGTCATTCAAGTCATTGGGGTCAAGTGAACTCGGATGACCTGTAGTTTAACTGTGTTTGTCTGTGTTTACATGGCTCATTTACTAAATAGATTGGGTTAATGTAGGTGGTACTTGTTTTGGATGTTTCGGTATAACAGCGCGTACAGTTTACATGGCTCATATTAGTATTACAGGTATTTAATCTTTCTTCAGATATATGCAAAAAACCTGGTAAACGCGGACAGGTGCGCGCTCTTCCAGGTCGACCACAACAACAAAGAACTGTACTCTGACCTGTTTGACATCGGGGAGGAGAACGAAGGAAAACCTGTCTTTAGGAAAACCAAGGAAATTAGGTATGAAACTATTCTGCTTCGAAAGAGGCAGCTTCAGCTTTTTAATTGACTTTTTATCAGAGCTGCAAGATGAATGCAGTTTTTGGAGTACTATAACACAAACAAAGTATCCTGTTTTATTCTGCGTAAAAGCTGCTAACCCTGCTGTTTAGATCTGTACAAACATGTTCTGAAATTATTCTTTTATTAGTATGCTTTTTGTCAATTCTCCTGGATGTGTTTAAAATGTAAACTTTGAACAAGATCCTATTATTGAAAACATAAATTGCATTACTGGACAAAAAAGTTGCAATTAGATATTTGCAGCCCTACTTTACTGTGTTGTCTCTTACAGGTTTTCTATAGAGAAAGGAATAGCCGGTCAAGTAGCTCGAACGGGGGAGGTTTTAAATATCCCAGATGCCTATGCAGATCCGAGGTTTAACCGGTAAACACACAATTACATCTGAATCGGCCATTTATTCATCATATTATTCTAAAGTCGTATGCAAATGTGAAACAATAAGACATTTTATTTACTCATTGATGCTCTGAAATATGAGATAGAAGCAGTGGTACTCAAGTTTGCTCTGTAAAAATACAGATACAAGGGCAAAAAAATATTTAATTAAACGTGAAAGTATCACACAAAAAGTCAAATTAAATAAAAGTCTTGAATTAACTATTGAAAAATGTGCTTTTAGAGTAAAAAAGAAAAGTATTTCACAGATTTTGGGAACTATTAAAGAGTCAAATGTAGTGATTTTATATTTATATATTTTGCTTTCATTATTTTACTTTTCAGCCCAGTTAAAAAATGTAGTGCGGTAAAAAGTGCAGATACTGCTCTCTAATGTTGTAAAGTAAGAGTAAAAAAGTGTCCGATGTAAAATTACCTGAAGCAAAGTAGAAAAAGATTCAGTTGTAGTCATCTGGACTCTGTTTTAGAAAAAACAAAACGTTTCAACTCTCATCCAAGAGTCATTCTCAATCAGAGAAACAAGTCTGAGAACTCTTGTTTATATCCTACTCTGTGAGAGCCCTGCCCACAGGGCGGGACCTCCGCTAATGGCCCATAGAAACTGGGATGGGCCTATTGTTCTATTGTTCCCTGCCTCACCTTGAGTGCCTATTTAGCATCCGAATGCCCAGGGCGTCTCCAGGGTTTCAGCAGACCATTATAAACAACAGGAAGCAAAGTACAGATTCCTAACAATGTTACTTAAGTGCAGTACTTTTACTTTTGAGTTACTTTCCACCACTGATCTCACATGCAGAAACTGACTTGTTGTAGCAGCTCTTTAACACAATTAAAGCTACATTATGTCACCTTTCTCTTCTGTATCTTGGTCTGCTTGTCTCCATGGAAATAGATACATTTAATGCCATTCTGTGGAACACTTTATGACCCTCTTCTAGAAAAGTTACATTGTACACATTAAGTGCATTTCTAATCAAATAGAACTTTAAAACTATTTACAAGAAACACTTTTGACTAGTAATTAATAACGCCATTTGAAACCTTTTGTGCTTCAGGGAGGTGGACTTGAAGACTGGCTACACGACGCGTAACATCCTGTGCATGCCCATCGTGAGCCGCGGCACGGTGATCGGCGTGGTGCAGATGGTGAACAAGCTGAGCGGAAGTGCCTTCACTAAAACTGACGAGAACAACTTTAAAATGTTTGCTGTCTTCTGTGCTTTGGCCTTACACTGTGCAAATGTGAGTCTCTTAAGTGGATTAGAAATAAATGCAAAAATGTTCCTTTTTTGATACTGAGAAAGCACATATATCTGTACTCTGTTTTTTTATGTTGAAAAGTGCTCAAAACTAGGACGATATGACCAAAAAAAGATGTTTTTGTCCTCATACTGCTCAAGGACAATGTTATATTTTTGATATTAAACTCTGCCCCAAACAGGATCGGCTGTACATCTGAATTCAAAACACCAAGCATAGATTAGAAATGACTAAATCTTGATCTCAATTCAAATCTGGTTAATTGCTGAAACCCATGAATACCAGTCCTTTATTTTTACATTATTAGTTGTGATTAAACATCTGACAAATGCACTATTGATGCATAGACTGAAACAACCATTGCGTCTTTTGTAGCTGCATCACACATGTTTTTAAGCAAATGTTTTCCCTATATACCATCCGAGACTTAATGAAAACATTAAAACGTGTGCAATTACAAGTTGAAAAGAGTCCTAATTTGAAAATACTTGCATTAGAGCCAACAACCTCAGCATCATTAACATTTTACACGGACCAAACTGAACCTGAAATGTGACAATAATTACATCCCATGTTACACAGAGTTGTACCATGAAGGAATTTGGCCTGAGTTTCCGAGTCTTTCCTCTCTGTGGGACTTTAATCACCATCTTGTGCGACAAACCTACGCAGAAACACGTCACGGCTGCTTTTAAAATTGATGAGGGGTGTTAATATTTTAGGACAGTCTACATCCAACCACTAATGGGATTTATTGTATGTTTGGCTGTAGTTCTACATCTCTAGGAAACACTCTCAGCTCTGGATCTGACGTCAAGTGCAAAACCTTTTTAGTTTGAGGACATGAAAAGATAACTAGACAGTTAACATGTCGTAAAATTGGAAGAGAAAGTAGGTGTTTGAGTTGGTGATAATGTAAACTTCAATTCGCTTATTCTGTTTTTTGTAGATGTACCACAGAATCCGTCATTCTGAATGCATCTACAGAGTGACCATGGAGAAGTTGTCCTATCACAGCATCTGCACATCAGAGGAGGCAAAGACCCTCACACAACTCAACCTCCCAACTCCCATTTATAAAGAAATAGAAACGTGAGCAACATCATTATATTACTATTAGGGATGTCAAGATCATGCTGTTGATTCAATTGTGATTATTCATGTAATTTTAGAGCCAAGAAATAAGTCAGTTTAACTCTATTCCCAAATAAAACCAAACCTAAATGAAAGGTTTTTTTGTCTAGCTGTTTGTGTCACATTAACTTAATTGTTCAGAAACGTAGAATTCTTCAAGTCGATCACATACTAAAGGGATGGTTAATGCCACAAGATCTCGTGACACAAGATCTCGCGACATAAAATGAGACAAGATTGTGCACACGGGTATTATTTACATTTGGTTCGGACAAAAATCTTTGTTGAGATACGGATTTTTGAAAAAAAAAGGAGGAAGCCGTACTAAAATGAAAGCAAAAATATGAAATCCAATTGTGAAGCCAATATCGAAGCTATGTATTATGTCAAAAGCTCGTCTTGTCTCGTTCTCGTGGAACACATTTTGTGTCTCTTCTTGTGGGAGTTGTGGCTCGCTCCATCTCTCACTGTGAATAACACTTCTCACAATAATCGTAACACTATCATTTGACATGACGACAGCTCTGTTTACCATGTGTTAGTTTATGGACGTACCTTAAAAGACTTTGTAACAGTCTGAAGCTGGACCTTAGACGTCTCCTCTGTCTGCTCGCCCCAGATGAGCTGCTCTGCTAATTGAAGGCTCTTTCTCCATCTCCAGGTTCCACTTTGATGTCAATCCCTTTGAAGAGATTTGGCCTGCTGTATTCATCTACATGGTTCATAATTCCTGTGGCAAAACTAGGTACCCAATCATTTCTGTGAATCTGTATTATTTCATATGCACCTTCTAATCGTTTCTGTTTTAAATGTATCCATCAGTTTTGAGTTAGAGAAATTGTGTCGGTTCACTATGTCCGTCCGCAAGAACTACCGCCGCGTGCCCTACCACAACTGGAAGCACGCGGTCACGGTAGCACACTGTATGTACGCCATCCTGCAGAAAACGCCAGGGATCTTCACAGAGCTAGAGGTCAGCTCATAATCCACAATACACACCTTCAATAATGAATAAGTGCACTGTATGTTTTCTGTTAAAGACTCACGTTCTTGTCTTCACTGAGATGTTATAGCTTTGGCTGAAATCCTCCACAGTTACATGTCCACTTTGTGTTTGCAGAAAAAAGGTTTGTTAGTAGCCTGTCTGTGCCATGACCTGGATCATCGCGGTTACAGCAACACGTACCTGCAGAAGTTTGACCATCCTCTGGCCGCTCTGTACTCCACATCCACCATGGAGCAGCATCACTTCTCACAAACCGTCTCCATTCTGCAGGTAGATCTCCATTATGCACAGACAACTATACATTTCTTTTATATGTTTAGAGAATCATATATATTTGAGATCAGTGGTTCTCAATGTTTTGTGTCACACTCTGAGTACCCCCCCCAACTTGGCACGAGGCAAAAATAAAATGAGTACTATTATATTTTTACTGTTTTAAACATATTGACGTCCAAAAATCTGGGGCTAGACGTGGGGCGCTGGGTTTGTTGCACCATCTCTGGCACAGATGTGGATTTGCTGCAGTTTTTCTTCCACCAGACTTGTGTGTCCCAGAATACATGGGATAGTATTTTACTTTCACCTCTTAACGTTCACCATTGGCTTATTCGGCTGTAACGCTTCAGTTTGCCCGTTTGAACCAGAGATATCAATAGAAATATAAACTAATTAAACAAAAATTGATTGTAAACCAGGCCACAAAATAAGTCATTCTAACTACGCCTTAATTAGCCTTAATAAAGAACAAATCCTTTATTTATAGTGAACGAATAGCAATATTGATATTTTCTTGGAAGTTGATGCACTCTAAAACAAAAACAAAAACTGGCGGAACTAATGCAAGAAAGGTTAAATAGTTACTAAGCCTGAGTCGTTCTTAATAAACGTTGTTTTTGTTACCTATAAGTCTGTGTTTGTTGCTTGTACACACAGCCCACTGCGTCTATTGTAACAAAAACAAATAACTTGTTGTTAAAAGAATATATGCATAATATGATATGAGAGTATAGTTTTTATAATGCAGGAAATATGTTTCACTTGCACAAGAGGTTTTTAAAACCTCCAGGAAACTGACTGCGACTCGGACCTTGGCCTTTCAACCTTGTTCTAGTCCAAGGCCTCTTAAGTGGAGCTTTTGCTTTTTTATCAATCTCTTTGTTTCTCATAGCTGGAAGGGCACAATATTTTTTCCAACCTGAATTCCAGCGAGTACGAGCAGGTGCTGGAGATCATTCGAAAGGCCATCATCGCCACAGACCTCGCCCTTTATTTCAACAATCACCAGCAGCTGTCCGAGCTCCTGTCTGTGGGCGCCCTGGACCTCAACAACCACTCGCACAGGTCAGACTGTCGCACCACAAACGAAGTTTTAAATTATCATGTTACTGCTGATGCCTCCAGGGGCGTTAAAGTTAAACCCGTGAAGCACTTCAATTAGAACTGTACAACTGTAATATCTACACTTACTATAAACCTACAAGCTCTCGCTTGAGAGTGTGTTGTGAGAGTGAATGTGGGACAACGGAGAAAAATTAGCCCATTACTACAATCCAACGTGTTTATAGCATGTATTTCATGGATATTCATTAAAGTGCACTGTCCCAACCTAATAAACAAATGTAATAATGCATTTTAAATATATTTGATCAAACTCAACTCAAACTTTGCTTTATGCACCATTTTTTTGGTCTTTTTTATGTATTCACAAACTTAAAAGGGCTGTACCTGATTGAGTAAGATATAAGTCAAGGTCAAATTTATTTACAAAACAGCCATGTATTGTGGCACAATAATAATAAAATATACAATGTAAAAAGGAGGGTTAAAAATGAGACTGCAGTGTTGTGTCTGCATCTAATTATAGAGAAAAGCGTTTATAAACTCATTGCAGTGAATAATTAGTATGCACAGAAGCGAGCAAAATGTGGACTGCAGCAAATAGTTTGTAAGAGTAAAATTCAGGTCCAGCACTTCATGTTCTTTTTCAATGCAATAAGAGAGGATATGCAATTGCTCATATCAGCTGGGACACACTACTCCAGAGACCACCGGGCGTCAGGAAGCTGTTGTTACTTCCAGAGCGACGTGCCAGGTCCGTCAGACTGACCACACCTCAGGAAGTAACAACAGCTGATATGTGACACATCACCAAGCTCTGAAGATGGCTCACAGGTAACATGCCAACATGGTAATTACATCTCCTAACTTATTCGCTTGAAAATAACTTGAAGTCTACATGACAGATTCTCCTGTTTGTATACTTATGACTTTGCTATGTGATATAGACCCTGCGGTAAATATTTATCACAGCTTTACATCCGTGAAGTTGCAGTTTGTGAAAACAGGAAGTAGAGCTGAGTTCTAAATAAGAATCCCTCCGTGATGTCATCAATATTGAAAACACAAATTACACTTAACGCACATGATTTTCTGACAGTTAAACGATTGTTCAACCAAATAAAATGTGTCATTATGTAATATTTATTCGTAATATTTATTGGCAAATCATAACTATTGTGGATTTTGGGTCTTGTTTTCAGTATGGTTACTAGGGAACAGTTGTGGAATTAACTCTACCTGTATTGTCATAGTTTCTGCTCATGTCCAACCAGGAAGTAACATTGTAAACTTTACAAAATAGACAAACTGGGGACCACTAGGCAAAATGTTAAGTAAAATCGGAAATATAATCATCTTCACCAAGGTTTTAGTGAAATGTGTTGTCTAACTTGTCACATGCACCTTTAAATGTGTGGGTCTTTTTCTGTGTTAGTCATGCTCGTGTTTGTAGGCCACTACTTTGTCCTCTTTTATACACAGCTTATTTCAGGGGTGCACATGGTTTCGCCCTGGTTCAGTCCAATTTTACATTTCATGTGAATATCTGTAATATACATCACATGGTTTCCTACAAGGCAATCCAAGGCCACATGTGAATGTAGTTTTGTTCAAAGTTGTTTAGCTGCAGCGTCACACACAAACCTGGTTCGCCACATGGATTAAAGGAGTTTTTGCTCTCGCTGCAGGGACCGTGTGATTGGTCTGATGATGACAGCATGTGACCTGTGCTCAGTTACCAAGCAATGGCAAATCACACGACTCACCGCCAACGACATCTATGCAGAGTTCTGGGCCGAGGTACACTGGGAGACTGTTGCAGCTCAAATACTATTAGCGTCATGCTCATGCCTCTAGTGATACGGTTAAACCTCCATTATTACTTGTTCAGGCTAGATCTGCCAAAACTAAATAAAAAGTGAACTTCTTGAGCTAAAGGTAGATTGAATTTTATGTTTCAAAATCCTCTTCTGTTTTGCCACAGGGAGATGAGATGAAGAAGATTGGGATCCAGCCAATACCCATGATGGACAGAGACAAGAAGGATGAGATTCCCCAGGGCCAAGTAAGTGCAACATGCACAGGTGTAGAGCAGGAAATAACCATGCATCAACTCACAACTAGGCCGGAGGCGAAACTGAAATATCACAATTATCGCATTATCCACTTAATGAGATAATATTACAATAATTAAAATAGCTAACGGTTTTAAAATATAAGTTCCATGATTAAACAACTAGTATAGTATTGTACTGTTGTTACAAGTAAACAGTCTAGACAAGAACATCATGGATAAATATAATTTTCTGCAGAATCTGGTAAAATGGTGATTATCTGAAGGATATTATTGTTTATTGTCCCATCCCTACTCACGACCGCCACAGCAGAATTAAGTTGACAGTGGTTATAATTTCAAGTGTCAAAAACATGTTTATTCATGTTTAATGTTGCTCATTTCACTTGTTTATTGTGTTATTGGACTAATTTGATAACAATATACTGTTTTAAGGTTATAATTAAGCACACAGGTTCACAGCAATAAATAATAAATAATAGTTGTATTTTATTTTGTAGGCAAGATTTGTGTTTATTTTTAAGTAAACGCTACTCAAATCTTAACATATGTACCGGTAATTCAAGAAATGAACTTTTTACACTTTTACATACTACACATTTTTTGCATTGAGTCGTAATTGATACACAAAAGAAGACCCTATTATTTGTACAAACTAGTAGAAACTTGAATTCACTGATAGACAGCTTAACAATAACATTAATATCAACACTTGGCCAGTTATTGATTCATTATTGCAGGGACTCGTCATCACTGAAAGGAGCCACAGTTCTATTGTAATGATAATTGTGCCAGATTTTTTATTTACCGGTACATTTTTTTCAACCTGAAGGTGCGACACTGTATACTCAAATATAACTGTGTACTATTCCCCCAAAACATCTTATTTTTATCCAAGACTTTCTCATGACTCGGCACATATTCTAGTCATATTTTGTAAGATTCACTGTTATTTTAAAAAGTTGTGTTCTTCAGGAATATTGCACGTTCAATCACTACTTAATGTCATTGAAACATAATGTAAAAACAATAAAATATCCGAAAAAATATCGCTGATTTATTTTTTTCAGTCTATATTTGTGTATATATTCCTCTTCTTTTTCTTAAATGTCTTCTTCTAGGTGGGTTTTTACAATGCAGTTGCAATCCCATGTTACACAACATTAGCAGAGCTGTTTCCCCCGTCCACCCTTCTTCTTAAAGCCTGCAAGTGAGTATTATTTTTGTTATTGTTGTAAAAAATAACTGTTTGTATGTTTTTAACTCATTTCTTATGCAACACAATGCCAAGGGGTTTTTGAGCCGGCCTTGAGTGAGCCGCAGCAGCTAATGACCCCACTGATTTGATCTGATTGACAGAAGAGGCACATGCCAAAATTTCATCTGAACACAAATAAAACAGACATGCAACTGTACTCTAATAAAAAAAATGAATAAAAAAAAAGTAGGCACAGAAATCAGTGTTATCATCTATAGACAGACATTTTGAAAAAAAAAAAAAATTTTGGACCCGAAGGCTTTATTGGACAGGAAAGTTAGGCATGAAATGGGGGGTGAGAGAGAAGGGTGGGCATGCAGTACATTGTCGGAGTCGGAATTCGAACTAATTTATTTTTTCAATTCGATTATGGTCTTCTGATTTTGTTACTTGAGCATTGGTTTGTCCTTGAAAGCACACACTAGTGGTAGCAACCTCTCATACTTTTCTGGCAATTTTAAAACCATGGGCGATATATTGGTTCCAGTATTGGTATCAGCCGATATACAGCGGCCAAATATCAGATATTGGTATCGGCTCAATGATTCCCTGTCGGCCGCATCCATAATCCAGTTCAGTAAATGTTTATGTGTGTGTAGGGAGAACCTGAGCCAATGGGAGAAGATTGCGAGTGGCGAGGCGGAGGACATAGTGGTGAAGGAGCCCAGCCGGTCGTCTGCTGGAGATTCAGGTCCCGTGAAGGTGGATAACTGACGCCCAAAGGACCGCCGCTGTGCCACCAAAGGAGGTTAACCTGGACCCTGCACAGAGCTGTGAAGAGGGCCGGCGTTAGCAGCAGCAGATGACAAAGCTAAATTCAAATTTGACTTTGAAAACACACAGTAACCTCATCAGGCGACGGAGGTGTCCACACTGACCCAGGGACTGACAGGAGACTTCTGCAGCTCGGGACCTCGTGTGGTGAAAGAGACTGGCTGCGTTTTAATTGTTTTATATTATTTTATTATTTTGTTTTTATTTGAGCTGTTTCTTTTGTGGTCTTGCATTTGAGAGGCCTTAACTCTGAACCTTTTACTGGCTTTTTTAAATGGTACTGTTTGCCTTCTGTGGTAGGGTTATGGGTCATAGCAGACTACTCCAGAAAGGTATTCCCAGTGACAGAAGGAATGTGCGGGAGAAACACGGTGTGATGCGATGCCACCTTGTTGAAAAAGGTGAACGTAAGAATGTTTTTGTTACTTTTGAGCAAAAATCCTTTGCAGTACTTGAATAAAGACACACAAACTCTTGAAAGCACTCACAGCCTATTTTTACAAAACATGGGATTACTGTGAGTGAAGTAAGATAATGTTGGTACTTGTGAACACGGTCACAAGAGAGTCACAATGTGCTGCCCCGAGCATTTCCCTTGGCCCCACTGGCATCTCCAAACCTGCTGTGCTGTTGATCCACGTGTGGTCAGACAGATTTTACCCAAATTTATTCCAGAGATTAAACACAAGGTAGAAGAACGATGCACAATTTGCTTCTGTTGGGATTTCTGTCAGATTAAAGAATAGTGTATCCGCTCTCATAACATTTTCTGACGCAACTGTTATATCTTACATTAATAATTTCACACTACAGTCTGGGAGGAGCTGTGCCTTCGTTTCTTTCATTAATCAGTAATCGTTTGTGCCCTCATTCATTAAACAGGACGGACCACACAAGTTGGTGAAGATCTCTGTGCAATAGTCCTTATGACATGATATGCTGATGTATTGTATTTTCAAACACCACATTTGTTACAGATGAAGGCAAACATTTTCAGGAAAAAGTTAAAGCTTCAAACATGTTTTTTGTTGAAGCATTTGTCTACTTTCAACCACTCGTCACTCCTTGCATTCAAAAGAGAAGCTTCTTTGATCCAAGCCTGAAACAACATTTGCAGCTTCATATTTTCCCATAATGTATCAGCTATTACAGCAAAACTTCACATACATATTTGAGACTGTGGGACGTATCATGTTGGTGACTTTTCAAAAAATAAATGAATCCCACAAGTACGGGATGCATCCAAGATCTTCCAAAAGACTTTTTGCCTAAAACTGTCATTCCAGTGAACGTTGTCCAAGACTGAAATTATCGCCAAAATGATTTGTTTTTATGACTGGTACTGTGGCCCCCCCTTTTATGGTGTGAATGTAAATTTGACAAATGTTTTGTTAAATGCAGATCTGTGGTGTTTTGGCATGTGAGTTAGTAGGCCATCAGATATGAGGCTTACTCTGTCTTACTTTTAGCAACCGCTTCCAGTAAGCTTCAACCAAGAGCAACAATTAGCATGCACCTAATATGAAACTGATATATACTTTTGCATATATAATAGGTGTATTCTGTGTACAATCTAGAGTTGTGTTTGTAAGGACATATTGCTCTGCTGGTGCTAAATTGAGTGGCAGTTTCATGCACTTTTTGACAGGTGTGTGTTCACTGAGCGTGCTTGTGTGTGTGACTGAGTCCCTGCACTCCGGTCCCTCCCTCCCCCCAAACCCACCTCCCTCCCCCCAAACCCACCTCCCTCATCCCAACTGAGAACTGAGAACACTGCACTGTCCCTCGACTCCACAGCACCAGTTATATCCCATTGTCTGCACTATGTTTAGCTTATAATCTTTATCCTTAATATTATTGATGATTATTATATTATTGCTATTATTATTACTATTGTTATTTTCTTAATTAGAGTTAAATTTAAATTAACTTATATTTTTATACAAAGAAAAATAACGTTGGCCTTTTTGTTTTGTACAAAGTAAACATTAAGATAAACAAAATGGTCTAGACATGTTACTGTTACCCAGAATAACTAAGGAATGTCTAAACTATAAATGTATGAGCAGTAGCCAAATGAATTTTATTAAATACATTAAAAATATCAACTTTCTCTGTGTTTTTATTTTAAAAATATAAATGATTCCATTCAATTGACTTTATTTATCTTCATACACCACCTTTTTTCTCACCAGATTAGATTTTGGAAGAAATATTATTTTCTTTTGAAAAATACACAAAATACCAATATATTGTAGGCTACTTGGTTTTTTAAGAGTACATTTATAGCTGAGCTATAAAGAGCTTTATGAGCTTTTTAACCATGTTAGAATTGTGTTTCTTCTTCTTTAACTTTCTCAGAGTTATATTTTGATTGATTCACTTTCAGTAATGACAAACACTGATTCACACCAAAAGTGAGGCAGTTAAGGCAACAGAAGGAGGCAGTGCACAGGGCCGGTGACAGAGAGCACTACAAGGAGGCAAAGTTTGGATTTAGCAAAGAGGTGTTGAGAGCTAGATCATTTCAATTCAATTCAATTTATTTTTGTAACGCCCAAAATCACAACAGTAGTTGCCTCGAGGGGCGACAGTGGAAAAAACAGAATAAACAATGTTCATAGGGACTTGGTAATGTCCCATTCTGTGTCCTTAAACTGATGTCCCAAGCTCCCCTGTCCTTAGACCCTCCTTCTGTAGGAGAAACCTGTAGGAGTTCCACATTGAAGGAGAGATCCGACTCCCTCGGACGGACAGGTGGATGTAGTACCACAGTATAATACGCGTCTGAAGCAGCAGTTCTCTGACAACAACCCCGCCTTCGTGTGGCGTTGGCTCCGGCTTCTCACCAATCATAAGCCCTGAGCCCCCCTGCTACAGACAATCGAAAACTGGCTGATTAACTTAACACCTTCTACTCCAGGTTTGATGTGACCACCCCTTCCCCCACGGTGGCCACCTCTGCCAACCCAACCCTGGTCCCCCCCACCTTCCACCCCAAAAAGCTGCTGGACCAGATAGTGTTTCTCCCCACCTTAAGACACTGCGCAGGTAAGCTGACCCCCGTCTTCACAGACATTTTTAACACCTCCCTGGGGTCATACCACGTCCCAGCCTGCTTCAAGTCTGCCATCATTGTCCCTGTTCCCAAGAAGCCCCGGATCACTAGACTTAAGGACTACAGGCCTGTGGCACTGACGCCTGTAGTTATAAAGTCATTTGAGCGCCCACCGCAAGTTCTTCACCCCCTCCCTGCTGGACCCCCTGCGGTTGGCCTACAGATCCAACAGGTCTGTAGACGATGCCATCAACCTGGCACTTCACTTCATCCTGCAGCATCTGGACTCCCCGGGAACCTACGCCAGGATCCTGTTTGTGGACTTCAGCTCTGCATTCAACACCATCCTCCCTGCTCTGCTCCAGGACAAGCTCGGAGGCAGTGCGTGCGGCTGGGGAAGAATGTCTCAGACAACCAGACTATCAGCACAGGATCTCCACGTGGCTGTGTACTTTCTCCTCTGCTCTTCTCCCTGTACACAAACTGCTGCAACTCCAGCCACGACTCCGTAAAACTGATCAAGTTTGCAGACGCTCATCGGGCTCATCTCGGACGGGGATGAGTCTGTCTACAGGAGGGAGGTGGACCGGCTGGTGTCCTGGTGCAGCGGTAACAACCTGGAGTTCAATGCCCAGAAGACAGTGGTGGACTTCAGGAAAGTCACAGCACCCCAGCCCCCCCTCATCATGACAGACTCCCCATCCCACCGTGGACTCCTTCAGCTTCCTCGGCACCATCATCACCCAGGACCTCAAGTGGGAGCCCATCATCAGCTCCCTCATCAAGAAGGCCAGCAAGCTGCCAGTGCAGATGATGGTGCAGTTCTACACGGCCATCACTAAGTCCATCCTCACCTCCTCCATCACCGTGTGGTACGCTGGAGCCACAGCCAGGGACAAACAGAGACTACAGCGCATTGTGCGTTCTGGTGTGAAGGTGATCGGCTGCAGAGCAGACTTCCATCTCTGCAGGACCTGTACGTCTCCAGGGCTCTGGGACGAGCAGGTCGGATCACAGCTGACCCTTCTCACCCTGGACATGGACTATTTTAACCACTCCCCTCAGGCAGGAAGCTACGGTCCATCCGGACCAGAACCTCCCGCCACAAGAATAGTTTCTTTCCCTCTGCCGTTGGACTCATGAACACTTCTTAGCACAAGCCACTTTAACTGCAACTATTCATCACTTTCTGCACTACAACTGTAAATTTAACTGTAATTCTCGTGTACATAGTAATGCCTATTTTTATTTTATACCATAGTCATTTTAAATAGTCTCTTAATGCATTCCCTTTTGATTTCATATATGTTGTTTTTATTATTGATCAGTGTTTGATGTTTCACCTTAATGCCGAGACAAGTTCCTATGTGAATTTTGTTCATGGCAATGGCAAAAAACCTTTTCTGATTCTGATTCTGATTCTGATTCTGATTCTGATTCTGATTCTGATTCTGATTCTGATTCTGATTCATGCCTGCTGGAGTGGGGGATAACTGCGGAGCTTATCGGTCCTGCAGTTCAGGCAATGGACCTGTTTCTATCATTAAGCTTAAAATTGCTAATATTGTAACAATTAATATTGTTACATCAAACAAAATGTACAAATATGGTAGTTTAATACTAAAGAGGCTGCCATAGCAAAAAAGTACGTCTTCTTTAACATTATACTGCACTTTACAAAACTATCACCAAATTGTCTGTTCCACTTAGTAATAATCCACAATTATTTTTGACAAATGTACACATTCAGAAAATCGAGTACGAGTAGTTCTGGAGGGTCCTGGCCTACTTGTCATGTTGTGCGTAATTCAGGTTCTCTGAGGAGTTTTTTTTTTTTTTTCAAAATTTGTGTTGTTGACGACTTCACGATTTTTTTTTTACCATGCATTGTGTAGCTATGTTTTATTAGTCAACTTCACCTTTAAACCTTTTCGGGAAAAAAATATTAATATGCTGTCCTTGTGCATTTTAACTTCTTACATTTGCTCGTTTATGGATTTACTGAGGCGCAATGAACGTGACGCAACGCAAACGTTACGTGCGGCTGTAACCATGGTGACCCAGTACAGCGCAGGGGAGACAGGAAAGTTTTTTGCACCGAAAGTCCATAATCTACAGGTAAGACGTTTTAATTGATCAGCGTTTTGCATTCATTGTGGGACGTTTCATCTTACATTTTGGACTTTATTATTGTAATTGTTTCAAACCATTCACACTGATCCCGGAAAGTTACAGAGCAATGTTTATGAGCAGCCCGTTTACAGAAAAAGGCTGGGAGAAGCGTGGTTTTTATCCATGGGTTTCAGAGTTAATATAAGCACCGTTCCCCTAGCAACTAACAATTCAAAACAAAATATTTTATATGGTGAACAGTCCTCAAAACAGGAAGCTGAACCCCATATATGGTGTATAGAGCAAGTGCTTCACAGAACAAGAATATGTGCATTAGAATCATAATCCAAACAATTAAAACCATACATTATCATTTTAAAAAGAGTGCAGTCCAAACAGAACTGTTTTTAGTCTAGATTTGAAAGTAGAGGCCTGTCTCACATCATCAGGAAGACTGTTCCAGATTTTAGCTGCATAAAACTGAAACAGTGGTTCAGATAGTGATCAGTACTGACTCTGCACTGCAGGAGGCCGCTAACATGTCAGAAATGTACTTTGGTGGTCTTCTCTGTTAGTGCTTTGTGGAGAATTTCCCTTTGACTTTACTGTGGTTTATTGTGCATTAACTTCAAATAAATAACATTTTACTTGTGTACTTTTGTTCCTCGAGGCATCATGTCAATCAGGTCCACCAAACAAAAGCCGGGTCCTTTTGGGAGTGACATCCACAGGCTGCTCCAGGCTGCAGAGGAGGGTCACAAGGCTGACATCTTGACTTACTCCTCAGGGCATCTGGGGCCCCGTAGTCTTGTCCTGAACCAGCCTCGTGAAGAAACAAAGCAGCTATTTTGGACCACTTCGGAAAAACACAGGCAATCTCCAAAACCTTTAACTCCCCGAAAAAAGCAGACAAAGGTTATGAAGAACAACATGAAAGAATATTTGGCTGAGGTCACGGAAGAGTTTACGTCACTTACTCTAGAGCAGGAATTGGCCTCGGTTCACCCCTCTTTTGATGCCGTCCCAGGAGAAGATACATGTTTAAATAACTTGCTTCCCTGCATGAGAAAGCCTCTGCCCAGAATCCGGCCAAAATCTGCTGCCCTCAAAAAGTCTGAAAACACATCCAAACTGAGAGGGAAACCGTCTGGAAGTGACACGGGCCTGAGTAAGAACTGTCAGGACCTTGTAAAGCCGAGTGTTTGGACCGGGATGAACGCAGCAGAAGCACATGAGAATAAATTAGAAACAGTAAGTGGGAAAAAAACGTATTTATTTCTGTAACATATGAGTACATAAAAGTATCTAGAATCAGGTTTACTTTGATAAACTCCTAGTAAGCTGAAGACTTCTTCTGGCATAGATATTACACCAATAGTTTGGAATTGTTGGCACTAAACTTCACATAGAGCAGTGCATTTAACCTGTAAATGTAGACCTTCCACTCTTGAATGGTTTAGTTCCCAACCTTTTTCTCTCACACATTGGCAACCCAAACTTTCTTCTCTAACCTGACAAGCTACTGTCTTATAAGGAAAAAATACTGTTTGTATAGCTAGTAAATTATTTAATATGCGAAAATGATATCAAACATCACCTGTTTAGTGCAAGATACGATACATTATTGTTACTATTTTCTATCCTTCTATCTATTTACACCTTCTGGCCATTTGACTGCTCACACAAGATCTCTATTTAAAATGTTCCTTGCTTGTCGTATAAACAATTACTGTACTGAATTTCAGCAAGTCATAAACATACCATCTAGGAAAACACAATACAGACATGCTCTTAGCGTTTGATTTTCCTCAGGTACTTCCCGTCGCGGCTCGAACAGTCTTTAGTTCTTAGTGATCAAATGTATCACAGTTGATGGTCTTTGTGCTGTGTCACTGACAGGAGCTGCAGAAGCTGTCATCGCGGCGCTGGCCCTGCAGAGACCGCCTCAGCGTCTTCAGTGACGTCTTTGGTGATGTGTGTGAAAGCTCGACTGTATTTGGACGCATCCTGAGGGAAATTAAGGTTTTTTTCCATGTCCGCTCTCACTAACGCATTTTTAGCGTGTGTCATTAGACATATTACAGCCGAGGTGATTGAGTCCCTCGTGCAGCAAACCGAAGTGGAGCAGCCAATGAATTGCCGCCCGGTCCACGTCAGCCAAGGCCCCTGCTTCCACTCGGCCCATTCACACGAGTATGAGGTCATTCAAGGTTAAGCTGCACACAACAGGTTTCCATCGCTTGCAAATTATGATTATGACTTTGAGTTTGGTGCAAAATAAATGTGGTCAACACTTTTTTACATCAATTTGACGTCAGTCAAGTGGCAGTTTGTGAGTAAAGTACAGGAAAAAAAGGTTGAAAATGACAGGAAGTAGCACTGAGTTATAAGTGCACTGTACGCCATCCAAAATGAGACAATTTACCTGCAAGAAGCAGCTATTTATGACAGCTTAAACATGTATCTAAGTGTTTTTATTTGCCAAAAAACTTGTGTAAATTATACAACATTTTGGCAGGGAAAAATAAGTAAGATTTATTTTTTATCTAATTGTGTCGGCTACGTTTTAGTATTATGAATATTCTAAGCTGTCATATTCACTTAACTTTAGCATGTTATTGTGTAATTCCCTTGTTTTATGTGCTTATGAGACTATAAACTAAACTAATTTGCTAATGTTTCTCTCCTAGAATGATTATGACCTGTACGCCAATTATATGATGTCCAATCTTGAAAACATGGTAACTTCAGTTTGATTATTTATTTATGCATTTCTCAATTTTTGTATTATTATTACTAAAGCAGCCTTATGTAACTGGTGGAGAAGGTTTAAAATAATAGATGCCATATACGTAGTGGCTCATTCCAGGCAACATATACACAAAGAAAGCCATATTACAAAGTACTTTAATTGTATGTATTATTTTAGATTCACATTTTTAGCTTTGCAGCTGCAGAGAACATGTTCTTACCAAACTACGCCTTCATAATGATTTCATATTTCACTTGTTTATTAAAAGTCACACCTCACATTTGATTCGTCTCATTTCTCAGCCCTCTCAACACTCACTCGAGCGCCCAGGCACAGCGCCCACAACAGACCTGGAAGACAAAGCCAAGGAGGTTCACTTGTTAGAACAGGAGGCCAGAGAAGCACTGGAGGAAAACAAAAGGTACTGAAGATTTAGACAGATCTTTATTGTCACTGCAGCAACGGGATTAAAAGTACAATCCGGTCCAGGTAATAATACCATCCAGAACCTGCCCACACTCGTCACAATATCTTACACTTTATTCTGCTTATTATGCTGCACTGGTCAAACTAATTTATTGTACTATAAAGGTAAATGTATAATAGTCAACTCATTATTTCATCACAATTATAAGGATTTATGGATCAGCAAGGTGAATATGATATGGGGTGAGTTGGCTGGGGTCTTGGGGGAGACTGGACAGTTTCATCGTTTTTTTCACTATTGAAGAAGCTGCTTTCTTCATTTTAGTTGTTTTGCGCAAGATACTACATATTTTGAGAGCTTTTGATTGATCAGTTTGAGGTTCAGGTTGCTTTATTTGTACCATAAGGGAAATTTTACATTGCAGTTTTGAGAGCGCTGATCCCACATGTCATCCATTCTTACTATAGACAAATAAATACATCAGAAAATAGAATCAAGTAGTCAGTGTTCCAGTGCAAAACAGTGCTACAAATACAAAACGGACACTAGACTAATGTTAAAAGAACAAAAAATTTAACCTCTCAAAAATGCAAAAGAAAACACTACAATTAAAAGATGCACAGGGCATGTCTTTTGTCAACCAAGAAATGCCTTAAACAAATACAGCCCTAATCTGTAAATCATACATATAGTATTTATTGTCTTCCTGCATTTGTTTTTCCAGACTGAAAGCCGAGCTACAGACTGTCCTAGAAAACACACGCCAAGAAGACAAGAGGCTGAATGGTATGTTGATTTTTGAATCATTAGCTACAAATAGGCAGTACATCCCCCTGTAGGGAATGGCACATGTTTACTCCAAATAATTCTATATTTATTGAGTGGACTGACTGAACAAAACTTACTTTGTCAAACCAAGGCTCTTATTGATGACTTAAACCCTGCAGCATCGTCACTGATCTACAGCTCGCTGCTATTTGGCATCAATGTGTTTGCAGAGTTGTCCGAGTGGGACAGGGAGAGCGCCGATGGCTGCGATACTGCGGTTCAGTCCAAGAGGCGTCAGGTGTCCCGTGTTTGGGCAGAGACACAAGAACTGGAGGAGGAACTTCAGCACAAACTGGTTTCTACTGACATAACCACAGCCATTGAAAAAGGCATCAGAGCCCTCAAGGTACAGAAAGATAAACTCCCTCTTATCTTCAGTATGTGCCACTTACAGCAATGAGACGTGAAGATAGGGAAAAGCACAGCGTCTGGAGATTTAGCTTGAATCGTAAAACATACAAAATACTTTTTTTTTTTTAATACTGTCAGACAGAGATGGTGAAACTGATGGTCTCAAATAACCAGCTAGAAATCACAAACAAGGCAAGCAACACACTATTCATTTCATGTTTTTGGACAATCTTAAGCTTGAAAAAGTCAGTAAAAATCGTTTTTTTATTCCTAGGGTCTTGAGGATAAAATCAACAGCATTTTAGAGCAAGAGAAGATGAGCAACGCCATCAAGCAGTAAGTTGTGGTCGTATATTTGTAGTCATTATTATCTGTGAGTAAAGGTTTTGTTACTTGTTACTCACATTTGTTTCGTTGCTAGGAGGCTGTGGAGTGAAATTCGCTCAGACCGGTGAAAACTTGTGAATGAAAGTTGGCTGGATAAATCAGCAGATCCAATCATGGGAGGTTTGACGAATCTAAGACAGAAAAGATAAATCAAATAAATCATGACGTCATTTTGTATACTATTTTATTTTATACTAATACCAAGACCACAAATTTACCATGATACTGTATATACATTTTAACCCTTTAATCAATGAATTTTCTGTCTGTATTTTACATTATTATACAATCCATGATCTTTCTAGCCTTTGTTATTGTAGGTATCCACAATAAGGGCCAAATAAGAGAAAGCATTTTTCAGTTTGAGAGATCTAGCCCCATGGAATAAATTTAATGAACACGTTTTGAGGAGCGTTCATGGTCCCGTTTAGGTTTGATTTTCAACAAAGTTTCAACAAAGTCACTTCTTCACGGTCAGATTGTGTTAAAACAAAGCTTAAAGTCAAACTTGAGTCACAGAGCATTTTATAATTGTATTTGGCTGTGGCAGAGAATATGCCTTTAAATCACAGTTTGTTACTTCCTGAGGTGGAAAGTAACTTGCATAAGTCCATGGAAATGGAAAGTTTAAACCAAACTTCTGAACATTCTCCAAGCAAATAGGTTTTATGCCAAACTGTGGAGTATTATAGCTAAAGAAAACAGTTCCATGTAAACAAGCCAAATAGGAGTCAATTTTGTGGGGATGCAAGCCCGGTCATGCATTAAAAATGAAATAATTTTAATAAAAACATGCTTTTGTTTTATTCCATTTTTTTGATAAATATGTATGTGCTGAGCCTTTAAGAATTTTGAAGCAGTTCACTGAAATGTAATTTTAAGAGCTTGCAATTAACATTTTTAACACAAGAGGGCAACATTGCCATACAAGATAAAACCTGTAGCAATGACTTTCTACATTGCATTTATGGAGGTAACTTTAATAAATATGTTATGAAGTTTTCCAAGTTTTCCCTTATTCATTTTTGTCGTCAATGCCGCATGTCTCTGGGCTCTCAGCAGTCACAATCTCGTCTTGTGATAGTTTGTGATGAGGTTTGTGCATTCAGACTAGATTAGATGACTCCAACACGACAGGCCTTCCCGCTTAGGATTGATACAGAGTGACCTTTGCCCCCTACACCAGAGATTGCCTCGCTGTCTGTCAGAGCCAAATCAAAGGCCAAAGTCTGAGGCTGACACAGTGAGTTCCGCTGAGCGTGTTGTTGTGGTTCACAGTCTGAGTCCTTTTCACACAGTTCATAACTCCAGCGCTTGTGAGGGCTTCTTGGACTGTCAACAACCACAGCCAACATGCTGCTCCGAACCTTTCTGCTGTTCCTCTGTGTTTCCTCAAGTCTTTGTGCTACTTTAAGCCTTTTCCACATGAAAGATGAGGAAACGCCTGCTCAAGACCCAGCTCCTGTTTTGGACAATGTAGTTGAGGCTCTGGATAGAAGCATGCAAGAAAATGAAGCAACTGCACATGAGAAAACCAAAGGCACATCTCCACCTGAAGAGGAGAAAAGTCTACTTGAGAAAATAATGGGAAATGAAAAAGAACCAGAAGTGAGCAAAGGAGTACAAGAAGTTCAAGCTGGAGGTTTGCTGGAGGTTGAAGCAGCTTTGGAGGATGTGGCTGCAACTGAGGAGGAAGTGACCAAAACTGACAACACTGTAGAAGCCGAAGTAATTCAAGAACATCACTTTCCACAACAGGAGGAAGACAACGAGATTAAGCCAGTACAGATTGAAAAGCCTGAAGAACAGGACAGCAGATGGAGCCTCAACTCAATCAGGAGCAGTTTCCAAAATATGAATGGATATTTTGACTCTCTTGTGGAGCTCGTAGGAGGGAGAAACGGAGTGTGCCAGTACCGCTGTAGATATGGTAAGACTGGATCATGTGTGCTTTTGTCTGCTCTGCTCTTTAAAAAAATGTTCTTTCTATTTTTTACTGAACTGAACAACGTTGGGGTTATCAGCTGAGTCGGAGTTGTTACACAATCAATACATATGTTCTCCAACAGAAGTCACATCTTATCTGTGCGCTGGTCTACGCCTCAGATAGTTGCAGCTCTTGAACATCACTTTGTTGATAAAACTCTATGTCCCTGTTGTGTTTCGTAGGAGAACTCCCTGTCCCTCGTCCCGAATACCAGCTCCCCGAACCCAACGGCTGCAGCTCGTCTCTGGTGGGATTCCAGGTGAATGCTGCTGTAGGTGGACTCCACATAACATCTGCAGCCCTTTACTCAATACTGATTAAGATTAAGTCTTTAAGGCAAAAAAAGAATAATCAGGGTTTTTTTCCCCCTGATATTGATCAAGATGTTCTGATTTGATTTGATTTTTTCAGATTAAAAACACACAAAAGTTGCTTTCAATATTCATCTTCAGATCATAAACAATATAAACATTTAATCATTGCCATTTAACAAACCAAAATCCTCAAATTTCATCCTCCAAAGTCTGTACCAGAGGATTGGCTGTGTCTCAATAGAAAAGTCCGGAGCATATAATTGACCATTTAAAACGATTGGATCAAGATTAAAATGCACTGTTATTTGCAAAGACTAAAGCTAAGGCTACATTTTATAGGGGCTTAATTCTACAATCTAGAAGTTACAAGATGATATAGATCACGAGGTTGCTAAACTTTTCAGACTGGGACCCCAAAAATAACCATGTAACTGACTCATGACCCCATTGCAAAACCCAATTGACAACGATAATAATATCAAGTGCGAAAACTTGTTAAATCAGCTTTAATATTGTTTAATTCAATAGTTTATCTCATTGTACCAACTTAAATATATTTTAAATTTCTAAATTTCAGTTCACAGATTTTCAGTTATGAATATCTTTTCTTACAATAAGTTCTTTCAATATAATATGTAGATTAACAATTTAGATTTAAAGATTTGATTGGCATGAGCATAGATTGGCATGAGCATAGATTGGCCTCATGTCTATCCATCAAGTATTAAACATAAGAGCTTTGTTCAAATAAACTTAAAGCTATTGACATTGATGTTTATAAGAATGTTGTACTGAGACCATGCAGTGCTTTCCTTGGACAGCTGGACTTGGGGATCCCTACCATGACCCAGTGCTGTAACCAACTGGACTCCTGCTACGACACTTGTGGCACCAGCAAGTACGACTGCGACGCCAGCTTCCGATCCTGTCTCCACGGCATCTGCTCCGACCTCAAGAAGAGCCTCGGGTTGGGCACACAATATCAAAGTAAATACATTTACCTAGATTATTTTGCGCAGTAATAGCATTGTAACTGAAACTGTACAGTTGGTAACTAACGGCCCATTCACACATAATTCCCAGTAAATTACCAGGGTTGGTCTGTTCACACTTAACCTGGCATTTGTCCCTCCGCCTTCTGTCACTACAGGAATATAGAAATATGAACTGCACAGTGTCACATGGGAAACCAAGCTCACAACCAAAGAAACAAGCATTGTACTGGCAATTTTCTGGCTTTAGTCACGTATATACCAGGGAAATCAGTTCTGGCTTTATTCACACATGTGACCGCACTGGCAAAATGCTAAGGTAATTCCCAGGTCAAGCTGCATGTGTGGATGGGGCTTGGCAGAACACTTTATTTCATGTTGTTGTGATAAATTCGAACCCAAATTCAGAATGAAGAAATGGCTTTAACTAAGACAAAATCTTTCATCCAAAGGAGACAAACCAGACAAGACGCTTCTCGTTCGTTTGGTGTCATTGTCCAAGTTTATTGGCAGCAAGGCAATCATATATAAACTCACACAATTGTCACGCCAGAAAATGCCGTTTCAGCACTATTCATTCATGGGTTTTGGTTTCCAGATGTAGGTGCCATTTTGAAGACTTCTCACCATTTAAAAGATTTTACATTTTGGTTTGAATTCTCATTTACAAATGCAACAGTCAATGCAAAAAAAAACAACTCATAATCGTTTATATACACACTGCAGCTGTCATGGTCAGACAATGTGAACTTTAAAATATATCAAAACAATATTTTTTTAAGATTTTGTGGCCCGTAGGCTTTATTAGACAAGAGAGGCCAGTGTGAAATGGGGGATGAGAGAAGGGAGGACATGCAGTAAATTGTCGGAGTCGGGATTCGAACTCGCGACACTGCGGTCGGCTGCACTTGGAGCCTGACGTGTGCTGTGCCTTAACAACTCTACCACCGGGCAGCACCAAAACTATATTTATTACAGCACAAGCATTGTTTAGTGTTTTCTAGGTAATAATATAGAAACAGGGCTCCAAAGTGCATATATCCCTCGTTATTACAGGTAAATGACTATCCATGCCATTATGTGTGATCGTTTTCTATGTGTGCGTTTGTTTTGTTGGTTATAAGGCTATACTAATCAATACTCATTTTTGGTATGTTTTTAAGCATGTGAATCAATGGCGGACGGATTATTCAACACAGTTTGGACTCTCGGTTGCAGACCCTACATGAACAGCCAGAGGGCAGCGTGCATCTGCGGTGAAGAGGAGAAAGATGAACTGTGATGAACTTAAAGTATATAACAGAGACATTGAGGAACATTGTAACAGTCGTTCCTTCACTGGTTCAGTGCGGAAACTAAAACAGACACAAAACAACAATACACATTTCAAGAGTTGGAAACATTTCATTTAAACTGGATCTTCAGAATGTGTCTATGAATATTGACTGGCCACTCAGGCATCTCCATCCACTTTCCTATGACTCCATTTACATAAATTACTTTCATGACTCCAAACTGTGTCAGATGGGAAGGGTATTATACTTGGATTAACGTCCTTTTAGATAGATAATTAAAACAAAATGACAAGATCTATGCAATTACTTAACATTTATCAAGCATAACGTGGTGTCACATAGATATTTAGAAACTGTACTGAATGTAAGTTATTTTTAGAAAGTAAATTATTATATAGCTCATATTAAAATACATTAGAATATTATGCAGACTAATTTGTCTTGACCACAAAGCAAATAAATTCAATATATGATTTGAACAGCTATATAAATGAACCCAGCAGCATACTTATATATTCTCTGTCAATGATGGTCTACAGTGCTTTGACAAATATATGAAATCTGTAAGATGTAGAGGCTCAATCAAGACCAAGAAATGAGAGAAAGTGTGACCTAGAAAAACATCCTTGTTACAAATGCACTGCAGGCCATTAGAAATGGTTTCTAATAGAAATGTCATTCATTTAAATGTCAGTAAATTCTTCTGTTAGGCAAAGTGGCAACCCAAGGTTGCAGCAGTCAAACAGCAGTAACTGACGCTGAGAGCAGCAGTGGGAGAAATAACTACAGTATGCACACTGTTTAACGTTTATTGTCCAATAAACTGAATGGTCTGAATTAATTTTATTCATATGTATGGTTTGTTTCTGCTTGACGATTGTTGTTGTAGCATTTGGCTTTGTAACACCAACAACTGTATGTTCAATGTTGCCTGAACATACTCAAAGTACTTAATACTTTGCATACAGTGCAACAGAATTAAAAAAAAGCAAGTTCTATCATCATTGGTCTGAAATGTACAATCAAAAAGGCTTTATCCTTTCAATCAACCTATAAACTTAGCTATTAGTTTCAATGGAGTGTATTTGACAGTTGTTCTGTTTTTATAGACATTGTAAAACTTCATATTTTGTCTCTGGAGAATGCTGCATGAACCCTGCTTTTATGCTTTTTTTTTACCGTAGCACTGGTTTGACAAAGATGGAAGTGTCAGAGCCGACAGAGCTAGTTCTATATATTGTTACAAATTGAGACAATGTTTTCCACTACTTATTTCTCTTGCAGTTGTGGTCTCATGGTCTGATAAAGATAGGTCCTCCGCTCACGGTGTACTGCTCTTGAGGTGTGCGTAGGAGGGTCTCCCTGCGGACTCGTCCCTGACACTGCTGAGCACAGCGAGAGTCTGCAGCTCCACATACCAACACTTGACAGTGCAAGAAGACTTGCTGCAAACAAGAGACAATTTTGGTGAGAACAGAAGTAGAAGGTAATCCACCCAAGCATACTGTCTGCAGCGCACATCCCTAACAGCAGAGCCTTACTTTGTTGTCTTTGCCAATGAATTTGAAGACAGGGACCTGGTAGTGTTTGGAGAGCTTGTCCTTTGATGAGAACTGGACCACAGTGTCATCAGAGATACACCTGAGTCAAAGAAGAGATATGCCATTTAAAATGTGGGTAAAACTGCCAAAAATAATACAGTTAATTAAGTTGTACATGTAAGTTGTATGTAGGTATATTTGAAATGTACATCTGTATAAGCAACAGGTATTTTAACCCATTTATTTTTTATATACAACTGGTTCAAAATGCAGCTGCAAGATTACTAACAGGATCAAATAGAGGAGAGCACATTACGCCGGTGCTCGAGTCTCTTCACTGGCTCCCTGTTGAGTTTAGAATCAAATTCAATATCCTCCTCCTGACTTACAAAGCCATAAATGACCTGGCCCCATCCTACCTCAAAGAGGCTATAGTACCTTATCATCCAAACAGAGCACTTCGCTCTCAAAATGTTGGACTTCTGGTGGTCCCAAGAGTCTCTAAAAGCACAGTAGGAGGTAGAGTGTTTAGCTATCAGGCTCCTGTGTTATGGAATCAACTCCTGTCCATGTTAAAGAGGCTGACACAGTCTCTTCATTTAAGACCAGGCTTAAAACATTTCTCTTTGAAATTCCTTATGGTCAGGCCAGTTAGGAACAGAAATTAAAACCTACAGTTCCCAGCTACGCTGCCCTAGGGGGGAAGTATGGCAGGTTGAGTACTATCCTCTGCTTCTTATTACTTTTCTATCAAACAATATTAATTCATTCTCTACCGCTTAGGGGTCACAGAGCCTATCCCTGCCTATCCCAGTGCCTTTGGGCCTTAGGTGGGGTACACCCTGGACAGTGGCCAGCTACCTAACACATGCATGTCTTTGGACGTTGGGAGGAAGCCAGAGAACCTGGAGAGAACCCACAGTAACACAGGGAGAACATGCAGACTCCACCCAGAGAGATCATGTGATGTTGGTCTGGCCCAGGAATCAAACTCATGAGCTCCTTCTTGGGAGGTGAGAGCTCTAACCGCTCTGCAACCGTGCTCTATCAAACAACATTTAACATTTAATTTCACTTGCCCACTTCCCCGACGGGAGTGGAGCAGGCACATCGATGACCTGTGGATCCAGATGCTCCTCAACTGCCTGGAGAAACACTCTGCCTGGAGAAACGGGCTCTACTCCAAATGAATGGTTCTTCACCTCGAAGAATTGGTTCTCCTCCTGAGTGGGTCCAGCTCCACCATCTATCTGCAAATTGAGGTGCGTCCGCCTGTCCGTCCGAGAGAGTTGGAGCTCTCTTTCACAGTGGAACTTCTCCAGGTTTCTACTTTTTCCCAAAGAGGTTTGGTATTTTTTCCTGGGCGAGAAGGAGGGTCTAAGGACAGAGGAGCTTGGGACATCTATCTAAGGACACTGGGATGCTGGGACATTTCCAAGTCCCTATGAACATTGTTTATTCTGTTTTCCACTGTAGCCCCTCGAGGCAACCGCTGTTGTGATTTTGGGCGTTACAAAAATAAATTGCATTGAATTGAATTGAACAGCCTGGAGAAACGGTCTACTCCGGATGAACAGTTCTTCATCTGCCTTCAAGAATTGGTTCACCTCCTGAGTAGGTCCAGCTCCACTGTCTGTCTCGTGTCCACCTGTCTGTCCGAGGGAGTTGGATTTCCCCTTCACTGTGGAACTTCTCGAGGTTTCTACATTTACCAAAAGAGGTTTGGTAGTTTTTTCTGGCCGAGAAGGAGGGTCTAAGGACAGGGGAGCTTGCGACATTTGTTTAAGGACATGGGATGCTGGGACATTGCCAAGTCCCTATGAACATTGTTTAATCTGTTTTTCACTGTCGCCCCTCGAGGCAACCGCTGTTGTGATTTTGGCCGTTACAAAAATACATTTAATTGACTTGAATAGTCGAATGGCTGTTCAGATTATTAATGTATTTGTATGTATGTTCATATGTAATTTAGATATTATTCCCCTTGAAAGTTCCAATTTATAAGCCTTAATAATACTTTTTATACTTATTATTATTATTTTATGTTGCACCTTTGCTTCGGAATTCCTGTACTGTTCACCAAAAATTGCAATAAAAAGCTATTCTGATTCTGATTCTTGTCAAAATTTCCGTGAATAAAAAATATTCACCAACTCCTCTGCTGTGTCGCCAGTATCAATATTTTGTTGTATTTTGGAGCAAAACGATATCCGCCTATCTGCCTATCTGTTAACACTGTTTGTTTTCACCCTAAAGGGCCGTTTTCACCCTTAAAGACCGTAGCACTTGCCCAGAAGAACCCGTATGACCGGAGGCATCTATTCTATATGTTTACACCACGGCTGTTGTAAAATTGTAAAATTGTAAAAAAAAAAAAAAGAAAAAAAAAAAAAGACCTTTTCCGTTGGTGTCCGTTAAAGACAAACTCACTCTGATAAAAGCAACAAAATGGTTTCCGCAAAAGTGTCTGGTCCCCAGATAATAAGGCAGGAGGAGAAACTTTTCCATTCCTATTAATCATAGCATAGAGCCAGTGGCTTTTTGGGTTTGACATTTTCTCAACACAGTTAAAACTCTTTGGTCTGTAACCAGCTTTTAAGAGCACTAAAGCTGAATCTGATCTTTCGACATCCATTTAACTGCCCTCATGCTGAGATTACGTACATTCTCATGCAGAGAAAAAAATACAATTGATTTGTAGTCTTTCATAAACCAAAATTACTCATTCAAAGTCAAATCTGCTTTTGTTTGATTTATGTATAATGAATCAACAAGACAATCAAAAACCATGACTGAGCTAATTGTGCCTTTAGATTAGCTGGTACATCCCTAACATTAAACACATTCTGACCAGCATGATTTAATTAATTAATTAGATATTTTTTTCTTATTGTAATTCTGAAAAATACCACATTTGCTTTCATGAATGAAATACTAAACACTAAAACTCTGAATCTGCACTTATAAAATAGATAGTGACAGGTTCCTTTGATTTCTGGACACTTCAAGCTAGGCCTACAGCTGGGCCACCGATAGCCCTTTTCAACCCAGCTGGTGTCGGTTCCGGGCCGGTGCCCATTTCAAAGCTGGTTCTGCCGTTTTCCACTCCACAAATTCTGGCTCTTGGAGCAAAAACTGGTTATTTGTTGGTAAACCGAGCTGTCATAGAACCAGCACCGGCACCAGCCGGGAATTGGCACCTGGGAACTGGCTCTGAACCAGCCCAGAACCAGCCCAGAACCAGCCTCTTGGCGGAAAAGGGGCACAGGTCACCCCACATTTTCATAGGTTCATTCCGTAAGATGGTGTTCACGGAGATGTCATTACTTTGTATTATTTAATTATCATCATTATTATTTTCTTTTATTGTTTATTTACAAAAATTACAAAAATGTAAGTGTTAAATTCTCATATAAAAGTTTGCTACTATAACTCGACTGTTCACTACTTTACCCCCATTTTGCACAATTAAAAGAGTATTCAAATAAAATCAGTCATGATACTTTTCTGTCTTGTTACATCCTTGTCCTCACCCGTCCTTAATGAGGTAGTACTTCAGAGCCTGGTCAGCCTTGGGCCCCGGGGTGGCGAAGCAGCTCTCCACCAGCGCAGTCAAACCCTCTAGTCTCTCTTTGGGCTCCACTCCGAAAAACAGTGCGTCGTGAAGCTGGAGTTGAGGGGGGCTGTGGTACGGCTCTGAAAACTCTGCACTTTTAAACAGCTCGAGGGAGAACGGGAAAACGCCTTCACTGTGTCCGGCCAACTCCAGGTCCGAGCTGCGCAGACTGGCCTGGTACCCGTCCGAAACCTGGTACTCTCTGGGGAACTCACAAGTGACCGGCAGGACTAATTTACTGGTACGGACGATCAGGTCTCCACTGCTGCCCGGGCTGCTCTTTGGCAGGCCTGTCACCAAGTTGGTCCCCACTATTTTGTCATCAGTTACCTGGGAAAATGCATTTTAATTTATTCCATTACAGAAATAACACTTTTTACATTTAGCACCACCGCGTGAAATACGTCCCCCCGCTCTTCATCTCTTTTTAATTGTTGCCCAAAACAGGATTTAGAGAGGTGTAGTTTTAGAACCATTTTCCTGAAGTAATGAAATGACTATTATACGCACTAGGCTACTGCAATAAAGGGACTGATATAGGATCTTATTTTTAATTTGCCTTTCAACCAAAACTCATAAAACCCACCAAGTACCTCTCCAGAAAACTGAAGCATCAGCACTGTTATAGAAGCTTACTTGTGCATAATTTGAAGAGACATGTAAATAAGCAAATAAAAACATTGACTCGCCCACTAAACCTCAACCAAATAGCCAAAACTTTGCACATGAATTAGAAATGACAGTATAGTTAAATTGGTTATTTGTGTCTTAGATTGATTCCAGTTTAATGAGTAAAAAGTCACACTATTTCTATGGTAACGTCAAAACATTTAACATTTGCACTATGTGACTTTTCAGGTGAAGAGTCCTCTTGCTTGTGTCCATTGAGTCTTTGCCAAGAATGTTCCTTAGTATGGCATTAAACTTAACAATCTCCATGGAGACAAGCAAGTGGCGCCACTAGGCAAAGTTGCAGGTCAACTCTGTGGAGAACTGTGACGTTTTATTGAGCAATAAAACATGTGTAATTGTAAAATGCAAAACAGATCAAATGTAATGCCATACTGTAGAACATTTCTATACGTTTCACTAGATTCTGAAGCAAACCTTGTATTTATCCAGGAATGGGACTGGCCCAAATCAATTATGTTCAAAGAAACCATGAAAATACATTTATGGTGCTAGATAGATAAATAGATTGGATTAATTACTAATGAATGATTTTTTTGCAGCATCTCATACAAACTGTACAAACTAGGCATGTCACGGTATCAAATTTTAGTGTCACGATTTAACAATTATTTATGATTACAGAAACTGTGACTAAGCAACACTCCCACGTCTAACATGTTACAATTCCTCAAGTTTGTGGCCGGCTTTATGACAATTGAACTTTCTGAAAAACAAAATAAAGTTAAATTTGACAAAAACAGACAGATAAAACAAGTTATTTACATTTAGGTCTATTTTTTGGATGATAGATTGAACTAAAAAGACACAATTTTGCCTCTAAAATGGTCACAATTATTATTTTTTGGTTCTTCTGATTATAATGTGACCTGAATAATCACGATTATTGATAAACCAAATAATCTTGACAGCCCTAGCAGAAACATAGAAACACTTTGTGCATTCCAGTTTATATTGGCTGTGTTTTTGGAGAAACCTCCACCACGGTCCCGCAGGTCTTGAGGCTGAAGCTCAGGTTGATGTGTGTCCCGTTGGAGACTCCACGGCAGGACGAGTTAGACAGGAAGAGCTCCAGTCCCCCGACCAGGTCCTTGGGCACGGACACAGTGATGGAGCTGGGGTCACACTGCACGGGCACTGCACACGCACGGACGCACACACACACACACACACACACACACACACACACGCACAGAGGGATGAGATATGACAGGTGCTGACAAAGCCCTGTCTTATACATTCATACATATTCTAGTCCTATGCATAACTTCAGTCTGAGTCCATACACTACCTGTCTGCTGTTGTTGCCTTTACGCAGGAAATTAAGTCTTTTATCCATAAATATACATTTGTTTATTTAGTTTTTTACAACAGAAATAAAATTCAAGAGAACCACTTTTAAAAATGTATAGTGAGGTGATTTTATACATCGCCCTGTTAGTAATCTAATTGGCATTTCAATAATTTGGTTTCCTTTTATTGATCAGCAGTGGATGGGTTCCCGAGGTTAAGCGTTTTAATGATTTTTTCACATTGACCGAATGACATTAGACTTTTTTTTTTCTTCAGATTTAACCAATGTGTTAAATTTACAGTATGTCCTTTTCTGTTGCAAAGTCAATCAATAAAAACAATCAGTTAGGCCACCTTGCTTCTAATTCAAATCGATGTTAAATATCAAATACAACCATTTTAATTTATTATGATCTACCACTCTTTCTGAAATAACTAGTTTGTCAAATGTGTCAATAATAATCAATAGTTACATATTTTAACTGTATGTAACTTTTACTTTTATGGCAGACTTTTATTGTCAGCAGACATCTTGTTGCTCTACCTTAAATGTTCCACTGTATGACTTTAAACCTATCAATTTTGCATTGTGTCATTACAGGTGTTTTGATTTCTAGAAATACCTTGAAAAACACAAATTCTTACAATGAGCGGGATCGCCTTTCCACAGATCTGACCTGTAATTTGGCCTGGTGGCATATCTCCATACATGTCTCCATACAAATAGATAAAGTGATTAAAATGAATACTCACTCACAGTAATGTTGATGGTAATGTAACAAAAGAAATATGAAGGGACAGCAATGATGGCAACACAATACTAACTACACTCAAAGCCCCAAACTAAACCACCTTTAACATTATTCATTCATTCAATGAAATATTCTATATGAAATAGTTCATTGTATGACCTCCAATCAGCCCATGCTGAACTTATTTTTAAACTTATTATTCCAAGTACCGAACAGGGCTGCAATATAAATCGCAATCAAACAGAAATTGCAATTTCAATAGATGCAATTAGCAAATCGCAAAGTACCATAACATCCTCAAAAAACAACAAATATGTATTTATTCTGCATAAAACTACTAACCCTGGAGCTTAGATCTGTCCAAACATGTCCTGAAATACTTTCTTTTATTAGTTTGTCAGTTCATAGGCCGATTTCAGTCTTTTTTTCAATGCGTTTAAAATGTCAACTTTGAACAGAATCCTCGTATTAAAACATAATTTGCAAATCTAATCCTAATCATACACTTTATGTCATACTGTTAAAACATTCTAGGCAAAGCAATAAGATCACCTTGACACAAGCAGGCGGCACGCCACGTAAAAGCATCTCATTAGGCATTATTTAATTTTTCTATATTTCTCTAAATGGTGCTGAGTCATTCTAAAGTTGTAAATTGCACATTTCACTTCCTTGTCACACACTTGGACACCCACCCTGACAGGTGCGTTGTGTCCTCGCTCAGCTCCAGTCCTCGGGGACAGTGACACTGATGGTCGTCCTGCAGCGTGGAGCAGCCGTGACTGCAGCCTCCGTTGTTAACATGACAACCTGCCATCTCTGTTATTAAACATATGATTGAATATAAAGCGACATCAGAGGCGGTGCAGTGAGCTTAATTATCTGCAGGGTCTTAATTATCAGGACCTTTACAGTGGAGGCCGTCCTCCGCCAGCACTCGCCCGCGGCCGCACTCACAGCGACGAGAGCCTTTCGTGTTGACGCAGAGCTCAGCACAGCCACCGTTGGACACCTCACACTCATTCACATCTGCATTTGAGAACAACACCTTGTTGTATTACGTATTATAACATTTTTATGTTCAAATCAACATGTTCTTATGTTTTTGTAGCGGAAAATAAATAAGTTATTGACAGGAGTGGAAAGAATCAAATTAAAAATACCAGAGTTACTGTAATTAGAGTAGATTTTTGAAGTGGATTTCTACTCATGTAATTGTAATTAGTTACTATCTAGCGTGTTACTCAATCAACAGCTGTCAGCGCATGTGGATTGTTGTTTGAAACTGCTACATTGCGCTTTATTCAGTTTAATTCATCAAGTTTGATCTTAAATGTATAAATAATAACTCCATCTTAAAATGTAACTAGAACTTTGAGTTATATTTTTCATCTGTACTTTATACTGTTATTCAAGTAGGCTTGTAATGTATTGTTATTGAGCAAATGGTTAGCTATCAGCTGAGATTTTATGACATCTCCGCTGTTTAATACTGTACACTTTAGCCAACTCACCAGTTTCAATGTGTTGTATGAGTAATTTAGGGTGTAAAATAAACGCTTTTAATGATCATTTGTGACATAATGTAACTTACTGTCACAACAGTATTACTTTGAGTTGAACCCCATTTCAACTGTCCAACCAATTCTTAATCATGTATTTAATTTGTTTAGTTTTAATACATTCATTATAAAGGAGTAGTATGACCATAATTGTGGCATTAATGGTATCTTTAGTTATCCTTCCATGTAGAGGCAGCGGCACCTCCAGGATTTTGAAACAGGGGTGGCCAAGGAGTGACACAACATTTTTAATATAACAAATCACATTTCCAGTTCCTAGCAAGTCAGGGTAATTTTGGTATTTACAGTAAAGTTTTATTAAAGATAATATATGTGGTGCCCCAGCTCTGATTATCATAGCTTGCACCTTTTAAAGAGTGCATTGTATTCACTGAGACAATCACAATATGCACAAAGGATGCATGGAGAAACGTCTGAAGAATTGATCAGGTCTTTCAGCTCATTATTTGCCAAAAAGCTCCATTGGCACCTTTTGGTTGTTTATTTGTCCAGTGTAAGCAAATAAAGCAGCTGAGCAGAATGCATTAAAGTGCTTCAACTACCAACCCATCAGACATTGCCTGACCACTAGGATGGCCAACTACAAGCTACCCCTTGGAGACGCCCCTGTGTAGTGGTTATGTAGTGGGCACGATACCAAATGAACAGTCCGAAAGATTTAGAAGGGATTTAAAGTTTTGCACTGTTCTATCTCACTGAAGAAGATTGTGAAATCAGATTTAAAAGACATTCAAAATAACCCTAAGGACAGGTAAAAAATGATGGATGATGAAAAATGAGCGTGAGAGAGAATGAGGAGGAGAGACGGGGGCAGTAAATTGTGTGACAGGCTGAGGTAGAGTGAGTTGATGAGTGAGGAATGGGATAATGGCCTTTTTCGGGCTGGATAAGTCTGCGCTGCATGGCTGTCACCCGTCATTAGGCAAACAGGCTCGAGATCACAATGCACACAGGACTCACATTTAATGCAAAATATACACAAATGAATCTGATGTTATAGGTGGCCAAGGGCAGGATTAATACGTAATTACTAGAAAAGACTAGTTACTCCAAAATATGTTACAAATGCTATAGTTTTAGTGCTGCAGTCACCACAATTGCCATACAAATTCAGCTTTTTCATGAAGGCTATAGTCTTGTTGAATTTGAATTTAATTTGACACCTCAAATGCATTTAGTAAAGACATAGCGAAACATGAGACAATGTTCAGTTATTGGAAACACTCACATGCATTTGATGTAAATTAGTTTATGTCAATTGTGAGTCAGAACGATAATTTATGGTTGTAAGAACATCAACAGTTGAAATGGAATGACACTGATATGAATCATGGTTTTGTTGTTGCAATAGAGTCCCCACTGAAGAGCGTAATCACATTTGAGTTCCCAGAATGCATTTGGTGTAAAGCGTGGATCATTTGTCTTATCTTTTCCCACTCTTCCTCCTCATTGTGTCCGTCTCACCGAGGCATGTTTGTCTGTCTGGTCCCAGGACGGTCCCGGCAGCACACTGACAGTCTGACCTGGGACACAAGAGGCCGGTGCACTCCACCTCGTCACAGATATCATAGAAGTCTGCACAGCAAAGACAAATACTGGTTCAGACTGTTTCCTGTAAGGCATGACACCATGAAGCTTGTGGACCCTCACCAGAAAAGTGACTTAGTGTACCTTTAAGAGAAGTTTAGTTTGGTGCTTTTCATCCTTTTTGGAGTGCACCATCCACTAAAACATTATCATATCCTGTTATCAAATTACTTGGTGTAAATAATGTCTGTGTCACTATGTCTGGCTCTTGAGATGTTTCACTAATGGACATTTTTGTGTCTTTGGTTTTGAGGTTTGCTCAAAATGGGAATTTAATAGATTAAATTAATTTGTAAACTGAAATTAATCAATCCAATCAAGATCTACTATGTGATCCCTGGCACTGGTTGAAAATCAAGAGTTTAGTGTGCAGTGTATTCTTCTTCTATCTGCAGTATTTTAAGGTGTGGAATGTGAATGCTGCACTGTACAATATTTGGGGAAAACATGTCCCGCACTCACGCCCGCAGTACACGTGGAAGCAGACCGAGGGCTTTGGCAGCTGGTAGACAAAGTACCCCCCGGGACAGGCCTTCACCTCCACGGAGGCGTTCCAGCGGCAGCAGTCCTGGTTAAAACTGGCACACACCGACATGCTCACGACCCCGTCCTGCACCTGAGGGTGACTGCCATTCAGCCAGATGGGGGCGTGGGTGCCACAGTGGTTCTCCGAGACACAGAAGGTGGGCATTGCGTCTCCTGCCATCCCAGTGAAGCGATACCACTCCCCGGACACGTGGGAGTCACACAAGGGGGCGCTTTTGGAGGACTGGTTCACGTGGTACTCTGTGTTTCTCCAGGGCTCGTTCAGACTGATGTAGGCTGAGCAAGGGTCCAGCTCTGAGGCTGTTAGGCAGTGATAAAGCATTACCACATGTGTTATTATCAATGATTTCACAATAAATACTTGTTATGTTATGTTATTACACACATATGACATTTTTTTTGTGTCATAAATGTATTACACCAGTAAATAATAACAAATCCCATGTCATTGATGAAACAAATTCAAATGTTTGGATGCAGAGGAGATTATTTAAATTGTCCTATACTCACATGTAGAATGTGGATATAACTGGATATGAAGGCCTGTATGATTTATTAAATTCTAATAAATACAAACATTTACTCAAAAAAAACAAAAATCTGACAAGTGCAAGTGTCTTTTTACTTTGTTTACAAACAGGGGCAACATAATCATGCATCTAAAAGCTATTTATTGGTTTAGGAACTGCTTTCTAACCTTGAATTACCTCAGCAACAATACTTTCTATTCATAATGAACTCAGGCCATTTTGTCCAAGAGACATTAGTGGCTTTATTTTCTAATTGCTGGTTGTTAGACAAAATGGGACCGCTCCAAACCTCTTGTTTTGTTCGATTCGATTGCTGCCACTTCTGTTCACTTCACTTTAAACTAATCATTGTCATGTCATTTCTAATCGTACTAAAACCTGTAGATGCTATTTACAAACGACTGCGCGCTCAATGAGAGTTGTCGGTGGTCCTGCTTTAACTAAATGCAGAAGAAGGGACAACCAGCCACAACAAACAGAGAAAGTGCAATCGATGGGCCATGCAACATTGTAATTAAGAACAAGAGCTTAAACTAGCTAGAACAAGGAAATACTATGGAGAATCTGGAGATTTACTGTGTAAAAGTATAAAGTATCTTCAGTGACAAAATACTGCCAGGAAACATTGCAGGACATAAGTAAACACTGCACTTCACAAATGACCCAAATTAACTGCTGCTCTAACTGCGTAGCTTTCCTGTATCATCAAGCATTACCACTGCTACACATACAGTACAACACACTAAATATTTACTTAAACAAGAGCATCGCATTTTTGTGTCAAATGCTTTTGCCCGGTCCGCTTAGTTTGTAAAGAAAGCTGCAGCTCTAGTGGTGCAGAGGGCAGAGGGCAGCGCTGACTCATGCGTCTCAATGCTAATGTAGTGTTAAATCATCCAGATGGGACTGAGCTGTAGTCGGGGGGAGAGAGGAGAGAGAGAGAGAGGGAGAGAGAGAGAGAGAGAGAGAGAGAGAGAGGCAGAGACAGAGAAAGACAGGGAGAGAAAGTGTGACAGAGAGTAGAGAGAGAGAGAGAAAGAGACTAAGAGAAGAAAAAGAGAGCGAGAGAAAGAGACTAAGAGAGACGAGAGACAGAGAGAAGACAGGGAGAGAAGAGAGACAGAGAGAGAGAGAGAGAGAGAGAGAGAGAGACACACACACACACAGAGACAGAGAGCGAGAGACAGAGAGAGAAAGAGAGACAAAGACAGTGATAGAGAGAGAGGCAGCGAGGGAGACAGAGAGGGAGGAAAGAGAAAGAAAGAGACAAAGAGAGTGATAGAGAGAGAGAGAGACAAGGAGAGTGAGAGAGAGAGACAGAGAAAGACAGGAGAGAAAAGAGTGGAGAGAGAGAGAGAAAGAGAGCGAGAGAAAGAGACTAAGAGAGGAGAGAGAGAGAGAGAGAGCAGAGAGAGGTGACGGAGACAGAGAGAGACAGAGAGAGTAACAGAGAGAATGACAAAGAGGGAGACAGCCAAAGAGAGAGCAAGTTCTGTTGTATATTAATGACAGAAAGAAAAAAGGCTGCAATAGGAGTGACAAGTATAGCAGCAGCAGTGTAGTAGTAATAGTAGCAGCAGCAGTGTAGTAGTAATAGTAGCAGCAGCAGTGTAGTAGTAATAGTAGCAGCAGCAGTGTGTAGTAATAGTAGCAGCAGCAGTAGTAGTAGTAGCAGCAGCAGTGTAGTAGTAATAGTAGCAGCAGCAGTGTAGTAGTAATAGTAGTAGTAAAAGTGGTATAAGAAACACAGACACAGAACAGTTGGCGTTCCTCTGCACCTCTGACATTAACAGCTGGTGTAACATAGTTTCACATTGACTTCATCAGTGCAAATGTGCAAATATTAGATGTACTCTTTATTTTAAAGCGCTGGTAAAAGTGAACTATTTAACCTTGTTAGAGACACGTTTATCAAACAACAGAGCAGTCATGTTCGTTTACATTCTCTCATTGGAGCTCTTTAAAAGCTGGAAGAGAGGTATTAGTGCAGAATCACAGATGCAGATGATGCCCAAAACTGAGCGTGAGCACCCAAGGGACCAGATGACAAATGATTGGAGATTATATGGGACCATTGTGTAATTAAATATGAAAGAATTACTTACCCACAGCTGGAGCCATCAAAAGTTTCTGAACCCAAAGCGATATGGACAGAAGCAGCAGCATGTTTTCAGGATAATCCGAAAGTTGTTCTGTAAATTTCCACTTAAACACTGTCTTATATAGTCAAGTCTTATCTGTGTCATTTGGTCCGTTTTACCTTGACCCCGTTGGACATGCAGATTCCTAAAACTAGAGCATCCTCTCATTGTTCTCCGTCTCTCCGTCTTCTCTTGAGAGAGCTCTTGATCTATACTTCAAAAAGAACAGAACCGTGGGTCGTTGCCACAAAATTACTAAATTACGTCTTTTTTTCAGAGCACTTTACGTTGCTTTATGAATTCACTCTTGATGAACCTGGTGATGATAGACGCACTATTGTCGCCACACTTGCCTTGGGACTGACTGACACCACATTAATGCAATTACAGTACTGAACTGTATTTATCGTATTTAGTTGTTTCGGGTTTTGCAAGATCTATTATGCGCCTTCATTCATTTAAATTTCACATCAAAAGTACATGTTTGCAGAGAGTGACAGGCAGAGAGTGACAGGCAGAGAGAGACAGCGAGAGAGAGACAGAGAGTGACAGAGAGAGAGAGGCAAAGAGAGAGAGACAGAGAGATTGACAGAGAGTGACAGAGAGAGAGACAGAGAGAGAGACAGAGAGTGACAGAGAGAGAGAGAGACAGAGAGAGTGACAGAGTGACAGAGAGAGAGAGAGACAGAGAGAGTGACAGAGAGAGTGACAGAGAGTGACAGAGAGAGAGAGAGACAGAGAAGAGAGAGAGAGAGAGAGAGACAGAGAAGGAGAGAGAGCGAGAGAGAGACAGAGAGAGACAGAGAGAGTGACAGAGAGTGACAGAGAGAGAGAGAGACAGAGAGAGAGAGATAGTGAAGGAGAGAGAGCGACAGAGAGAGACACAGAGAGAGAAAGTCATAGTATCTTTCTATATTGTGCAGCTCTAGAAGACCACTGATGAAAGATGACCTGACCAATGGCGGTGAATGATGCTTTTGGGTTTACAGAAGTGCCGTCCTGACGCTGGCGTTTTTGTTGCTCATGTAATTAAATCAGTGAAGACATTGAGGCCTGGAACGATCTGGAACACGGGATTCTCCTTTTGCAATTACTTCTGGAAATAAGACATTGTTCCCTTTGGGGGCTTTGTGGGCCGACTGTGTTCAGGGTGAGTCACTCTGCACATCACTCTGATTTCACATTCAACTCAACAGCAATTTTAAATCCCCGTTAATTTATTCACACTTTTTGTCTCACGCTTATTCCCACTTTCCCAGTGCCTTCAGCCCATTCCAGCTATGGGTCCTTTGGGTGCAGTCAGACCAGTTACAAGGGTGACACTTACTGAAAGACAACCATTTATTCTCAAAGGTATTCACTTTATGGGCCATTTAGCATCACACGTTTTCCAAAGAGGGGAAAGAAACACAAACTATTTGGTTAGAAGTGAGAGAGCTGTCCACGGTCTCACTAAACCTTAATATAATTTATGTCACATTTAAATGTAATGTCGTGTCTTGCTTTTTCGCCATTAAAAAGAGACACCTGAACACGTCTCTTTACCTGGTGTTGATGCGGTCCATAGGCTGCATTTGGTTGTTAACACAGCTTTATTATATATAGAGTATAGATAATTACAAATGGATGATTTATCAATCACTGAAATTTAAATTAATTAATTATAAATGACATGATTGAAAATGATTTACATTGCATAACTGGTATATCTAATATCTGGTGATATTGCGGCGATATTGACAGTATTGGTGTGGGAAGGCCATGAATAATGGGAAAGTTCTGGTATGTTTCATGGAACATATTTACTGTGTTTGTTAGAGGTGATATTGGAAAAATGAACATCTCAATATCCTTTTTATGAGATATAGTGTCAAAAATGTGTTGAAACGTGTCTCAAAATGTTTTACTCGAGGTTTAATTATCAAGAAATCTCTTGTTTTTTGACTGGAACATGCGTGAAATGTCCCATAAACATAATGCAGTAATTACAATGCTGAATAAAAACAGGACTCGTGTCATTTTCACTGTGATCTGTCTCGTTGGTATGTCCGGATCAGGAAGCACTGAGGCGACGGAAAAAGATTAAACACCCCAGACCTTGAACGCTCCTTGTAAACAATAGTTTCATATTGTAACATGATCTTTTAGAGAAAAAAAGTGTCTGAACAACCATCTCCAAAAACTGGATAAGGGTTTTATTGATAATTGAATTACATTTCTCTTTTATACATATTTCATAAATGATACAGGATTTTACATTTTTCTTTTTTGCCAACATTACAGCATTATATGCCAACAGAAACAAACAAAGCCAAAAACATAATCAAGAGGTCAGAATGGAGTATAAACTTGTGTCAATCCTATGTCCAGCTTCACTCTTAGGCATTTCTCAAACATAAGTGCACATAAACAAGAAATTCAACAAAAACTCAACAAACAAAATGAACTGAAAGAACCAGAGAGAGGGACATTGTGAACAAGCTGCGCCTCTTCCTCTGCACTCATGTCAGGGCATTAATGACTGAGGTCAAAAGGTCAAAGGTCCTGAAAACAGAGGATTATGGGAGTAAACAAGGATGATTGTTTTGGTTGGCTAGGATTGAGTTCGATTTGGGCAGAATCTAAAGGCAAACCCTGTCTGCTGCCCTTTTTATAATAGAACTAGGAATCTCTACAAACAACGTTCTTAAATTATCTTTGCAGTTTTTTTATGAATCATCTTTTTTTTTTGTTTCATTTTTTCATATTTTTCCCATGTAAACATACATTCATGCAACACCCTCTTTATAATAAAGTTCCCTATATTTGATATATTTATTTCCTTTAAAAAATAAAGCAAGAAAATAATAATTAAAAAGGCATTAACCGGTGGATGGTGTGATAATAAGGAGGAGGTGATGATGGTTAAGAAGTGTGAGGGGAGGATTGGGCTGGTCTCACCTCCTACATGAAGTCTCCAGAGAAACACAGACAATTTTGTATGAATAATAGTGCGTTTTATCCGAAAAAAATAAAGCTTCTATGAAATGATAAGAGGACTGAGAATAGTTTAAAAGCAAAGCATTAGGGGATGTTATTGAAATGTTTTTTGCTTTTGCTCACAACAACAAACACGCACCAATCAGGCATAACATTGTGACCACCAGCCTAAAATGAAACACACTTCATATTATGAACAAGAATTAAGCTTATGACAGAATGAATTTTCTTCCTATGCGCACCGTAGTAGTGACTTTGATAGATACTGGCCACAGCAGACAGAAAAACAAGAACTGCCGATTTATAGCTAGTTTGAGGTCATTGGCCACCATAGTTTGAGCTCTGTCATACTCATGCTGATATTTTTTCTGCTTTTAGTGTTGTTTTCGCTTGCTTTTTAGCTTCATTAGCAGTTTTCTATAATCCTGCATGTTTACTTTACAACAGTCTTGTTATAGTCCAGAGCTCATCACCTAACTCGTTCTGATCTTTTCTGTGTTCAAATTGCCTCAGTGAAACAGTTTAGAACGTGTAGCATTAACAGCAGGCTTTGTTTTAACTCATACAAACTACTGACAATTTCACTATGTCACCCTATACAGGTCTGTCGCCATCTGGTGGTGACAATAAAAGCTACACGGCTTGATGTATCCTCTCTACACATAAATTCATAAATTATTCCAATTTATACTTCTGTGAATACATAAACTATGGTGTGCAAAGTAGTATAAAAAATAAAAATGTTTAAGCCCTTTAGCATATAAACTTTGAATAGTATTTTTGCATATTTGCATCCTGTTCCACTCTATTCCACCCATTAAGTGACTTCCACCAGGCGATGGTCGTAATGTTATGCCGAGTCGTTCTATAAATATTCCCTTCCTAAAAACAATGGATTCCTACTATTTATACTGTCACCAGATTGCTACATTGTCTACACACTGTTGTACTTATTGATCATCTAAAAGGCACCATTGCACACACACACACGCAGGCGTTCAAGCACAAATCTAGGCTAGGCACAATCCAAGCTAAGATACGCATGGTTAACTTTGAATTGAACCTATAATCATGCATTTAAATGGACAATTCGCGGTTACATGCAGGGATCTTGAGGATTTAGCCTGCCGTTAATGCAGAGCAAATGGGTGATGAGTAAAATCATTGTGCTGTGGTCATGAATTGCTATTTTGGAGCGCGAGAGAGCTCGAGCCAGAGAAAGGTCCACCAACCCTCACCTGAACTAAACAAAACAAACAACTTAAATCGTGGATATGGTAACGGGTTAGACTTCAGCTTGATATGGCAAATTATAATTGTCTAGTAAAGTTGAAGTACAAAATTTGCAATAATGCTCCTACACATTCACATTTTTTTCTACTGAGGGCATACCACTGCATGCAGTCTACCCTGCCTGGCCATCGAGGGGAGCAGGGGGCGAAACAGTGGAGGGAGAAGACTCTGGACGTCCTTTGAGACTGAAGCCGTGGCACTTGTCTTTGTGGTACATGAGGTTAGAAAGATGCAATAAATACTAATACATGTAATTTCAGCACCTCAAATGACAAATCCTCATAAAGTCAAATTAAAGGCAGATTTAGATCAAAGCTGTGAGGTCGTTTCTAAAATGAGCCACAGCCATAATTAATCTTCTGTAACCATAACAAGCCTCTAGGTGTGTCTGGGTAAACAGCAGTTTTCATTTCAACTTGCTGTAATAAATTCCTTGCACTTTCAATATCAAAATTCATCGGAGGATTTGTATAATTATTCAAATCCAAAGTAAGGTCTCCCTGATGCCACCTAAATGTCGTTATCTCCTCTGTGGGAGTTGAAGAGCTATGAAGTTCTTAAGACTTGGCTTAATGTAGTGAAGTTTGATGTCAAGTTTGTCACTGGCAATTCATTACCATCGTGGGTTCATCCATAAAGCTAAATTCATTTGATGTAATGCTTAAAAAGGTGTAAAAGTAGTTTGCATTTGTCACACAGGGACGAAAATAAACCAATGACATGACGTTTGTTAGAGCTCCTCCCCCCACTGACAGAAAACTAGCCTCTGGTCATCTGTTATTTGATTGTATACATGTTATATTTATATTTATATATTTATATTCTTTTCATAACAAATATACTATGGCTTTCAAATAAAAAGTGCCAAAATATTTTTTGGAATAAAAGAACACACAGTGATGTTGTTGTCGGTAGTACTCTCATACTTTAGGCAGAACCGCACCGCTACAGGATATCAACAGGAAGAGGAAACGAGGCGACATCCTGGAGGTGAGAGGGCAAAGGTCGTGGCTCAGGGAGGAGGCAGCAGAGTTTAACCACAAAAACTAGGTCCTCGTGGTGGACAACTGCAGTCAGCCCAGCCTTCAGACCGGGCCGGGACTTCTCTGTAAACTTTAAAGTGGGACTCTCCCTGAAGACGGACCAATAGTAGCTGTGTGTTGATAGTTCGACCACTACAGGCAGAAAAGTCCTTCACGATGCACACTCCACTTACAGTCGCCTCTGAATGTCCTTTTGAGTTGCTTCCTGTGTCCCAGTATTCCCTGCAGACCATTTCCCCCAAAGAGTTTAGGCTGCTCCTTAGTGTCGGTTTAAATCCATCTTCACCATCATCGCAGTCGTCCTTTTCGTCATCCTCCTTTGGCTGTGAGAGATTTTCCTCACCATTGTTCTGCAATTTTTGATAAACTGTTTTCAGTCAAGAGATTTAAATGGAAGAAAAACTCCCACAGTCAAAAAGGATGGGATTTTTGGGTGTGGAAAGCGAGGGGGAAAGTAAAAGACAGTCAAAAGGTTGGGATGAAGGAGAGAGGAGGTAAAGAAAAGGGGCGTCTGGGCTAAAAGGGCGGGGCGTCACGGTCTCCATCAATTGTCACTGCCACTAAGCTGCTGGACGGGGAGCTGGAGCTGCAGAGGGTCCCGCAGACGCTTTAGATCTAACTCCACCTGCAGAGCGGACAGGGAGACAGATTTACTATCACACAAAAGGTGAGAAAGTGAGTGACTTAAGGCGCTGTCAGACGTGGAAGTTCTAATACATTTAATTACAAGTACTACTGCTACTTTTATGACTAAATAGAAGTAAGAAACCTATTTTGTGCATATTTGCATACATTTTTTATGTCTGATGCTGCAACTACAAGATATATGAAAATTACTACCAGCACGGCTCCCACAAACAGCTACAATTACTAAAATGTTCCGAATACATTTAAACCAAATAAAGGTAGCAAAATGGTGGCTTTCAAATATATAATATTTACAAATTAAGTGTAGTATTTATGAAAATCTGAAATCGTTTATTCTTTGATCACATTTTGATTTAATAATGTCTCCTTTCTTAAATGTTTTTTTTTGCATGCATTTTAGAGTCTGTATATTCTAGATAATGATAACAATAGTAAAAAAAAAAAATACGATCACAGTTGTTGTTGCAGTCCTACTTTGCAAAACATTTAGAGATTTGAGTAAATGTGACTGCAAGTATCTACATCTGCCAAATGTATAAGTAGCTTTCGTCTAGCACCTTTGTATCCTCACAAAAACCCAAAAGTACCTCTGCAATATCATCCTTCAGCTTGTTGTATTTCTCTATGTCGAAGCGTGTCCTCTTCACCCCTTTGTGGAAGAACAGCAGATATTGTCTGTCCCTGGCGTCGGGGTAAACGTACTCCTGCATTTCAGAGACACATCACAATGTAACCAGATAGAGCGCAGCTTATCAGATAGAGGCCTCAAATTTGCTCAAAACGCACAATCCATAAAGGACAAGGACATCGGGGCGATTTGTTTACCTGGCGCGTGAGCACGTAGTAAGCGTACATGGCCATCGCTGTGCCGTATGTGATGAAGTAGGTGACGGGCTCCATGATGTCCCAGGAGTACTCCCACCAAGTGAGCCTCGCCAAGATCCCGAACTGAGTGGCCATGTACGCCATCCCGCCCCATAGCACCCAGGTGGTACGTCGCTCGGCCTTCTTACTCAACTCATCCCTCACCTACAGACATGTGCAGTCAGCCATTTCAAGGAATAATCAAGGTAAAATGATTGTAATGATGAAGCAATTCAAAATATATAGCACTTTAAGAATCAGAAAAAGTTTATAATGCCAACTAGGAACCTTTATTCAGCGGAAAGGTGCAACATTAAACATGAAATAAGATTAATAAGTAGTCCGGGTAAAAAAAAAAAATGTGTAAGAATAAAATAGGCTTAAACACAAAATGTATACAGCAAGATCAGAACAACAGTGAAAACAAATTGTACTGTAGACCCCGTGATAATTGTTAAGCCATGATTTTCAGCTTTAATACAGCCATTGTCAGACTCAGGTCGATTTAACCAATCACAGTGCAGAGAGAATTCTAAGAAGAAGATTATTTCGTTTAAGGCAATATAAAGCTCTTGAGTGAATATGAATCATGTTTTTTTTGTTGTTGTTTCTTCTATATCTGACGAAGAAAGAAGTTATCGTAGAAACCTGTCAAGGTAATTACGTCATATCTTACCAACTGTCTGATATAGAGTGATAGATAGAAGCTCATTTGTACAAACACCCAACAATTGATTCCTCCACACTGATTTCAGTGCAAAAAAAATTAACATTAAACCATCTAACTGTAGCAGTAAAGAAACTACAAAAACTATTCTACTAAAGAAGTCAAGATGAATATATTTAATCTATGAATAATTATTAAATTAGACATGTTATAGGCTATTTGTTACTATATTATTGCCCTGAGTTAAATTTTTCGAAGCAGTTTGTTGTGTGTTAATGTGTGATAATCTACAGAAACACCTCTTAACTTCTTTAACGCTTCAAAAGATTATGAAATACTTTAGTTTTCTTGGGAGAAGTCATGGAAAATAATCTGAAAAGAGCCTTTAAGATGATTACTAGCATTTCATTCACAGAAAAAAGGATATTACTGGGAATTACTGTGTGTACTTTTTCTTCTTTTGATTTTCTCATTGTTATTGATACTTTTAAAGACCTTATTGACTTAACAAGAAAGAGTCGTAATTTTGTCGTGTTGTGAGTTCACTCCAGGTGTCCTTTTATTCATTTTATTTGTATTTATTTACGAATAAGTTTCCTTGCACCCACAAACATGTGACAGTTTACTACATTTAAAATCAATCTACCATTGTTTGTATTGAAATCATTCAAGGCTATGATTAGAAAACACTTTGACACACGTATGATCCACAGACCTTCTCGAGGGGGCGGAGTTGAGAGTTGAGGTCCTCGAGCCGTCCAATCAGCTCGCGTTCTTTGCCGAGTTGGTGCTCCTCAATGCGCAGCGTGGTGTAGAGCTGCTGCACCAGGAACTTGACGTCATTCAGCCGGTCCAAATCCTCGTGAGGCAGCAACTCTGAAATGAAACAAACGGGAGAGATTAGAGAGTTTACGTTGATAGTCAGTGAATGGTTTAGTTCAGTTTGTACCTCTCCTTGGTGGCCGTACGAGGTGCGTGGTGTCATTAATGACCAGTTTGAAGTCGTCCAGTAGAAGGATGTCAATCCCTGTGGAGGAGGCGACCCGGGCTCCGTCTGGAAACAAGGGCAAGAGTAAAGGAGGCGAGTTGTGGGATGCCACCACTTATAAAAGACAAAACCACATTGTCACATGAGCAGCTATGAAATACCCTGTGATTCCTTGTGTCCCTCAATAAAAAAGTGTTCTCTCAAATTGGTTGGTTATTTATTTTGTGTTGTACGTTGTGTCAAACAAGTGAGCCAGATTTAGGGCTGTCAAGATTACTAGGTTAAATAATAATAATAATAATAATAATAATAATAATAATAATAATAATAATAATAATAATAATAAACAAAATATCACTGCAAGAACTAAAACAAATTTGAAGCAAAACTAGGTCTTTTTAATTTAATGTACTGGTACATCTAAATTTAAAGTACCGGTACTAAAGTATATTTGGCTGTTTTGGTCACATTAAGATAAGATAAAATAAGATCAGATACGATCAGATAAGAATAAACTTGTCCCCTTGGGGAAATTTGTCTCGGCCACATCACATTAAGAACAACAACAAACATTCAACAACAGCAAAGACACAATTAAAATTAATTCTTAAGAATAAAAATTTTAAAAATGACAACAACCAGAAAGTGCATAAGATGGTTAAGTGCATTATGCTTGTAGAGTTAGATGTGGAGAAACTTGAGCATCTCTAAAGACGGAGCCACTTCAAACGCCTTCAATCTATGCAATAATCAGGCTTGCTGCCATCTGATTACCATGAGAGGTCAATACAGAAGCACCCGGGATGAGTTCAAGTACATACTGTCCCTGTATATCCTATATATAAAGAGGGAGCAGGCATAATTTTAAAGAGGTTGAATTTGGATGCAGAGTCACAGCAGCAGCTACACTCTGTGAATAATGAAACACTTCACAACTAACGATTATGGAGTGGCTGTTTGTGAGTGGACATTGAAAGGCAACAATTGGTAAATCTAAGCATTCTAATTGAAAAGAAATGGAACCAAAATGTAATTGTTAATGTGCAATTGTATGAAATGGTATAGAGAGAAACAGTACAATCGGCGCAGAAAACATTTCTGTGACAAACTGAAAACCAAATTACATTGTTCAATATAAAACCAAACTCCCATTACGATATTCTCTAAAAAGTACCCAAGACCTTAAAGTGCAACAATTTAGTTGGCTTTTAAAGGAGAATTTTTTTTGCAATTTTTGCTACTTTTTAAAACAAATTTAATCTGGTGATTATATTGCAGTGTGTGAGCTGCTGTTCCCCTTGTGGATCAATATAGTTCGTCTAAATCAAAGTCAAATCAGGTTGAAATGGAGTCATGGATTACAGTCCATGTATCTACTGTTTTAAAATACCACTGCCAAAAATCATGCAATTCAATTCTGGAAGCTTCACATTAGCTTATGCAATTGTTCTCGATGTTACTTTGAGAGACATTGGATATTCATCGTGAAGAATAAAATCCCATTTTATGGATGTACCCATGGAGTAGATGGCCACGCGATCGATGCCTCTGTCTTCGGCCTGGAGTTGCTGCAGGAACACGCCCACACAGTCGCTCAAAGGCTTCAGGGTGAACTGACAGCGCTCTCGTCGGGACGGCAAACTGACCGAGATGACCGGCAGCCCGTTCTGGTACGTCACGGTCACGTCTGCGGAAAAAACACAATCAAAAAGGAGGAAGCAGAAAAAAAGATTCTGCTTGTGGACACGTATATCTCAGAGTTCAGCGTTCACCCACAAACTGGAAGGTTGACAGTTCAGTCCCAGCTCAGACATGCGGGGGCGTCCTTGGACAAGTCACTATTAGTCAATGAATGGTTGCAACACTAGCCCATTTTATACATTAGAACAAAACTAAAGTGAGCATAGTATAATCTAGTAAAAGAATGTTATTTACGTAGAGGTGCATGCGTTTCCTAAAACGTTTGGCTTCACACAGAGAAATAATGCCTTTCAAAAGTCTTTAGTAGCCGCGCTTCATTAGATTGTGTGAGCTCTTTCTGTGTTTTAAATGGGCCTTCTTCGATGATGGTCAGCAAGAGAATATAAAGCAATTTAGCAGCTGGCTATAACCCATTAAAAAAATTTAACATTTAGACCTAATGTGCAAATAAGAGCACCCCAGCAGCATTAATCCAACACAAACTACAATGACCTTAAAACGCTTTATATATATCCCCAAATTACACTTGTTATCTTAAATTATAAAATTGCTCTGTTCATAATAACGCCAAGGAGCATTGTTTGCACCAGCAGGGGGCAGTACGGCAGCAAAGGCACCTGCCAGATAAAGTCAATCTTAAGAACATAGCCAGCATGAGCTGTGGAGTATCAAAACATCTCGTGCCAAAGCGCGAACTTTACTCCACCGGCCTCCATCTGTTACCCACCATGCAACACTCCTCGCATAAATGAATAACACTTTGTCTCAATGTGTAGCCATATTAGTATAGTTCGCATAAACACAAAGTCAGTAATTGATATCTGCTCCAGCTAAAAGGATAAAAACATTTCTAAATAATGCATGTGTAATCAGGCTGACTCATCAAATACTGGGGGGAGCATCAAAACGTATTAGTGTGACAAGCTTTTGGCAAAATAGAGAGACAAATGTTGACTCCCAGCGCGTCGATTATGTAAAAGATGTTTGTGGGTTTTGTTGCTGGCTTTTTTCGTGGGTTTCGGTCCCAAATATTAGGAAAACAGATTCACAGTTTTGTTTACGAATAACTGAAAAATAGCTGCACGGTGCAAGGTACGTTAATAATGTGGACAAATCTAATAGTGTTGAACAACTATTAAATCATATTTTTATCGGATGTGAGCATGTTTTTGATTCATTCATTGGGCCTCTTTTTTGTCTTTTATGGCTTAGAACTGACTTTTATCACTTTGACATATGTATGCAATGTGTTATGTTTCAAAAAGGTCATAAAATCGATACTTTGAAAAAGGGCTGCGATGAATGAATAAACTGACTAATTGTGACTAGTCGACTCCAAAAAAAATTATAGTGATATTTTCATTACCGTAATCGTTAACTGGACTATACAGACTCTAAAACACAAATGAAAAGACCTTTTTATAACAAAGACGGGGGCATTATTAAATCAAAATGTCACAAAAAGAACAAACTATTTATTTTCAAATTAATAATACACTTTAATCATAAATATTATCTTTCTAGAAGCCTCCAGTCACCATATTTAAACATTTACTAAAACACTCTTCACATACAGAGTTGTGTGTTATCTGCCCCTTAATGTGCAGTAAAATTATGGATAGTTTAGGATGTCACACATTTCCCTTTTATATCCAGCCTTGGGAATGCTAACAAGAACAATAAAGTATTGACATTTTCCCAGTCCCAGCATTAAACAAAGTGAAGAGAATCCCACAAAAACAGCAGTGTGTACAGGAAAAGCTCGTCTTGTTGCTTGGGCAGTGCACCCGGTCACCTCTGGCTCCTGCACCGGGACCACTGCAGTGAATCAGCAGATCTGAGCGCGGCTCCTATCACACGGTGAAGGATCATCTTTGGCACGGAGAGCCCCAGCGACAGCCAGCCTCACTTTCAACACGACAATGTACAAAGACGCAGCCGCTGTCGTTTCAATTGACATCTCCTGCTGCAGTGTCAATCTCTCTTATGCTCAGTGTACGAATTGTTCCCTGCTGCACCTGCTCCCAATGACTTTTCATTTCCTGCTAAAATATGAGTATCTTACTGCCGTCTCTGATCCAATCCTACACCTATTAAAGCTCAATTTTAAATCAAATCAGCATGGCCGCCGCCTCCTCAGCCCTTTCTTTGCTCCCTGTATTCACTCTCTATCCTTCTCATCTCTGTAGAAGACTAACAGATGCTGTCCCTGAAACAGATTCCATATTAATGACTGCTGGCTCTTCCCGCCAAATGAGCCCGCACTGATCAATGCAGAATTACTCTCCGGGGCTAAACTCATTTTTTTGGGACGGGGCAGATGTTGGAACAAAGGGGGTTTCTCTCCAAAAGGGGAAACCCATGTTTTCAAAAGGAGTTACCTCATGGGACCAGTGCAGTTGTTTGTTGTTTTTGATATGTGTAAATTGAGAGGAAAGGGTGAGGCTTACCTTCCGGAGCAGCTGAGGTACACAACAGTTTTTGGCCATGCCATGAGGGGGCGCCCTTCCAAACCTGAAACAGAGAAGGCAAAGGCTGTTACAGATACAGTTTAAAGTACACTATCATTCAAAGGAACCCATGTTTTATTAAACCGGGCACATGTTACTCCACCAAACCAAGTAATACAACTGATTTGATTGAATAAATGAAAGATTTGTAAGATTACACCAGACAGTGGACCATTCCAGGCAAAGAAATACATTTTTTTGAGAGTAGTGGACCTGCCACTAAAAACACTTGCGTAGAGTGCCTTTAAAATAAAAAGGGAAATTATATAACATAGTAGTAGCAGTATATTGTACAGAGAATATGTCCTAATATCAAAACAAACAAACACACACTATAATGTAAACAACATTTTCTGGCTCTTGAGAGGGAGACTTCCAAACCTGAATAGACAAATTGAAAAATGGTAGGATTATAATAAGCCTGAATAAAGGTGGACAAATAATCAAAGTAACAATAATATCGTAATTATAAGTTATGCAAAATGTATCTATCAAATATGTAGCATTATAAATAATGATGCAAAAAGACATGCGGTAAACTTCCAAATAAGGGTATAGGTTCAGCCCTTATGTGTGTGTTATTTTACAGTCATTTCACATTTATCTGATACTTAAACCTCAACTAATACTATTAAAAAACATGCTTTAAAATATTTCTGTTGGATTGACAAAGCATTGTCTAAATATAACAATGTTCAATCCGGGACCAGTTAACTGGACCAAAAAAATTTAGATATCTATTTTCTGTCAAGATCACTAACCCCTTGCCAATAAAGACAATATTTTCATACACAGAAATGTAAGTATGAGTCTCTGCCATGAGGGGGCGTCCACTTGAATGTAAAACCAGCAACCATAACACATGGTAACAGGATAATACATGGTTCAGCTAATCATTCAAATTACAATGCCTTAGTATCAAAATAACATCTGATTGTTCATTATGTTTATGGAACTTTGTGACTTGACACATGTTAATACAAAATGGCTTCCTCTGTTTAGAATGTTTCCACACATTGCCACACCCACAGTTCAGATTAGGAAATCTCATTTCAGCTCCCCACCCATGGAAATAATGAACCAACTCATAAAAACACAGACTATTGCGCTCTTCCTATTTTTACTCGCCCAGGCACTTAGAGGGAGACACAGTGGTGAGCAGTTTGCTAAACCAACATTGTGGTTTAGTATTAAAATCTTCACCCGTGTTAGAGGAGAGAGGCAGCGAGAGAGGCAGAGAGGAGGGAGCAGAGCAGAGCAGAGCTGGGGAAACCCTTTTCCGCTTCGCAGAAGAAGGCGGTCCATATGCGGTTCACATGCTTTAAATCACAGAGCACGTCAAGTGTTTTCTGCTGACTGTCTTTTTAAAGACTAACACGAACTGTCAGAAAGCCACACAAAGGAAAGACAAATCAATGAAGCAGGAAGAAAAGCTACTTGATTGATGTTTGTTCAGGGCTAAACAATCTATATGTGAAATGCTGTGAACATATTTTTCTCTACATTCATAAATCAGAATCAGAATCAGAGAGGGTTTATTGCCATTGTCAATGAACAAACTTCACAGACATAGGAACACAAAACACTGAGCAATAATAAAACAACATATATTCAATCAAACAAAAGATTGACCAATTACTGCTTTCCTGAAAGTAGATATGAGATTAACTATTTTCTTTCCCATTCAAAATACTATATTTTACCATGCTGATACATGATAGTCCTGCAAGGATTTGGGATCAAGAGTCTTCAGAAGGGTTCTTCTGTGAAGTATTCACTTTTGTAAAGTCTAAGATGCTGTCAGTGACATCCAGCCGGCGGAAACCCCATAGGGATAAAATTGATGCCTGTTCTATTGACCGGGAATAGCACTCGTTGAGCACATACCCATTGAGTCCATGTAGTTATTGTGGCAGTTTATATCCCAGACAAACTTGAATGCAAAATTGAATGCTACACATTGAATATATGTTGTTTTATTATTGCTCAGTGTTCTATGTTGCACCTTAAGGCCAAGACAAGTTCCTATGTTTGTGAATTTTGTTCATTGACAATGGCAATAAACCCTTTCTGATTCTGATTCTGATTCTGAAAAGACAAGGGCATCTGTCAATCATCCATAAAATGCACATTAAAAAGACATATTTTTTGTTCTCAAAGGTTTTTTATTCAACAGGAGTGTGAAAAGGGGCAAGAGAGGGAGTACAGACATTTGGCAAACGGTCAAGGGCTGGAATCAAACTCACAATGCCACGGTGGCAGCAACTTCACCAGTGCAACGCCCCTAACCACTGCACCACCAGCAAGCACAAAAAACATTTGATTAGAAACTTAATTAATTGTTGAGTCTTCCCCAGAAAAACAAAAAAGGAGTTAAGGATTATAGTCAAACATAATATGTGTTTGTGTGGCGGTGTCTGATACTGAATACAGGGCATCTCTTACAATCCAGCCTTTAACCTCATCTGACTGCACCACAGTGAGCACAGCAGGCCTCATCCCTCTTCTCTGGCTGTGCAATTGTAATATTAGATTTACAACATTCACAGACGCGCTGAACCATGCTAAATCAAAGTCAAACCGCAGTTTGTTGGCTATTTTAAACTGTGAAGACTTTTCAAAATGGAAGGTAAGTGTCTGTCTGTGTTTGCTTATGAATTTCTGTTGCAGAAACTTGACGGCAGCAGAATCTGAAGCAGTGACCTATATAATGGTTTAATCGGTCTGGCCAGGACACCAGGTTGTTGCAGGCAGAGGTGAAACAAAGATGTGCCTCCCAACCACAGAAAGGGAATGCAGAACAGATTTTTTAGACAAAATAAAGGGTATTTGATAACATGGGCAGTTTGTGACATGATAAAACAATCATCTGATTTGTGCCATGTTTTTCTTACTTATGTTCAACCAAATTGGCCAAAAGAAAAAGCACACAAAATGTGCTACAAAAAGTCACTTTATCTCACTTCACACAAGGAGAAAATGGCAAACTTATGTGCATTATGCATCTATAATATTTTAACCCAAAAAACTAAATTTGTGATACATACAGTTTCAAAAGAAATACAGAAAATGTGCTGGGAATTGGTCAAATGAGGTCGAGGGTAGAGCTGCCAGCAAGGAGACTTTTTGAGAACAACCAAAGTAGATTTCAGTTCAAAAAGAACATAAAGTTTGTTGGTGTGAGGATTGGGAATTATAAAGAAGACTGGCTGTAGCAACAACAGCATCTGTTGTTTTGCTCAATATCACCAAGCTAATATTTCAAAGAAGCTGATGAGTAAAAACGAATGCCATCAAATGAATGATCCCCGTGCTAATTATGCTACATTTGTTTTTACTTGCAGACAAAAAATTATATGATGAAAATGTAATCCTGTAGTTGTGGGATGCTGGAACTAAACAGAATTTGAACTGCATATTTAATTCATGTATGTGGTGCTATATGTGTTTTTACAAATCTTTTAATTACCGTTTAAAATTCTCTGCTCTGGGAATTCAGCCCCATTTCACTTGCAACTTGAGCCGCAAACTGACAAACAAATGTCAATCAACTGCTAATGATTAAAAGACACAGCAGTCAATCACACGGTCTCACTGTCAATCACACACGACGACAACAACAACTCCAGACGGATGACAAACGAACACTAGTATTACCTTAACAGTGGCAGTAATCCTGAACATTATGGTGAATGTGTCGATGAATGAACATAACAGGATGATAAAATGTAATTCATGTTTCGTGCTAACTTCTGTGCTGTCAGCCATGGAGCTACACTGCTGACGGTGTATTTTTCCCTTTCTCAGGCAAAGGAGGACCAGCTGTAGGAAGAGTGAGCCCACATAATTCAATACTGATTAGCCACACTACACTGCAACTCTGTTCAGTATTCTGCTACCGCACCAATAGAAAATTGTATTTGTCAAATGTCAAGATTGAAAATGATTTGAGAAATAGTTTTTCTACACTAAGCAGCTGATGAATAAATAGAGTATGCCCAAAACACTAGCATAATTTCTGCTATGACAGTTTGTCTTATTATTTGGCTTTTCAATTTTGGAAAGAGTGTGAATCATTTGCCTTCAAGCCATCATTTACATAATGAATATGCACACAATAGTTACACAACCTTCTACATTTGTCCACCTTTGTAATAATAATTAATTATTATTATTATGGATAGTCATGAATAGATAACGTAACAAAGCTTTTCTAATACATCCAATTATATATTTTATACATATTGGAGACAATGAAGTTCAATCAAGTTTTGAAATGGGCAAAATACAAAGATTGCTTGATTTGTATAATACATTTAATGGCATTGCAAGCTGTGCATTTGGCGCAGCAAGTGAGAGTGTCCGGCTGAGAATGGTGGTTCCAAGGGAATAACTGCAAGGTCTGCAGTACAAAGCCCTCATTCATTAACTTGACAAGAGCGGGGAGGGCAAAATAATTCATAATGGTGCCACTGCATGTGCGTTCCAACTCTCTTTACGCAAACACGGTCCTCCTCACGCCTCCATCTGCACCGATGAGTAGCGCGTTCCTGTGATTCTACTTTTGCAGGTGGCTCGAGAACTTGTTTGAAATATCACCATATGCTCATGTATTTGCGCGTCAGTTGGCCAGCCTGTTTGTCAGTGTTAGTTGCAGGAATGGCCGTGCCACCACCTCCTCCTCCTCCTCCTCGTGCAACTCTCCCTCTGCGCACAGCCACTGAAACGCCACTTGAAATATTTAACAGCGTATAGCAGCAACCAGTCAATAGCACAGCAACCTTGGAATCAATGTCATATGGTGGAGAGAGGCTAGACTTGGCAAAGATGGACACATGACAGGGATGGAGGAGGCATACATGTGATGATTAATAGCGTTGGGCAAAAAAATGAAACGTGGTGTAAAAATAGCACCGATCACGAGCAGCACTTGCCCCCATGTGCTGCTACTCGCTAAAACGTGAGTGTGCCGCGTGCTAGTAAAGATTCAAATAGATTATGCTGGGTAGCAGGAGAGGAGGGGTGTTGCTTGACTCGTTGCTGATCACTGCAGTAAAGGAATCCCTCGTCTCGAAAGCGGGGTTGCCCATCGCCGTTCCCCCATCTCCTCCTCCTCCTCCTCCGTTCTCGCACGCGCTCTGAATCCTGATAGGGCCGGTCTGATCTGCGCTCAATCCTCATCTGCACTGCGCTTTAACTCTCACCGCATTTCATCACAACCCTCAGTGTGCAGCTTGTGTGCACTTGATTTCAATTAAAGAGCAAATTTGTGTCTAGTTAACGTGTGGCATGCTGGGAAAGGCATAGAGGAAAATTAGGTTTTGTGTTACAGTAGGAGCCGTTCTGCGCCTTTCCACACTTGCTGACGTAACAGTGATGGTCATACTGTATGAACAATGTCAATCAATAAAGTATGTGCTCACTAGCTTTTCAACTAAAATGAATAGCTTTCAGAAAGACAAGGCCCATCGACAAGCGGCAGCCCAATGTCAATAGAGCCTTTCTTTCTTTCTTTTCAGTGTCAAATTCCACTGATGTTGCACATTTGTAGAAATTGGCAAGATTTTCTAACCTGTGATCCTCAAGTAAAAGTACCGTTACATAGCTATGAATGTACTCAATTAAGTACTGCTGCCAAAGTAGAAAGTACACCACAACCCTGAAAAGTACTACTAGTCACTAGTTACTTTTGAATCAATTTTAGTAGCTTTTTGGATCAAGATTTTATATAAAACTTGAACAATTCAATAGTTTAGATTGAATTAATTTTAGTCAAATTTAAAACACAATCTGTAATTCTCAGGTATGCAGTGCTGTTATGTGGGTTTGTAGGAACAGAACTTATTCATTGACCTTTATTATTTCTTGACCACTGAGATAATCAGATGGAATACTGGACTAATCAGGTGAACAGACATGACTTACTCTTCATAATCAGCATCAAATGGATATACTGTACAAATACTCTTATGATTTTAAATGTAACTATTATAATTACGTGGCTAGAAGAAACTCAATAACAAGCACAAGTACAGTTTAAAAATCTACCCAAATAGTACAACCCTAAAAATGTATTCAACTGCAGTAACATGAATATTTGTAATTAGTAACTTCTTATCTCCTCTCACTGATAAACAGATTTGTACAGTGTTGTACAAGAACTACCATTTTGCGGGAATGGAAACTCCAGCTAAAGATGCCAATTCACCAAAACAAGAGAACAGGCGAGATATTTTGGAATAGTGAATACCATGCGAGGGTGCACAATCTGTAACACCTTATCCCTTTGTAGTTTAGAGCGAAAATAATTGCTGGTTCCATTTTGCTTCACCAAAACACCAAAAAGCATAAATGACACAGCCATTTATATTTCTTGTCATTTTCCCACTCACCAAACATCCTTTTATCTGCAGAAGTATCATGGGAGCAGAGCAGAGCGAGAGCCTGAGTGTGTACTGTTAGATAACATCTTTGACATAATTCCTGTTTCATAGTGGTCTTCTCAAGGGAAGCAAAAACATCTAAATGATTATAAACACAGCGACAGTCTAGAGGTAATGAACATGGGAATAATTTGATAATCAGGGATCTATACATGAAATATGCTCGAGCATCTCATCAGCACCCATGCTCCACTGCACACATGCATTTAGATTAAACCTCCTTCACAGAAACCCAAATAGGTTTTAGAGCCGGCAGCCATTATTCCATGCCAGGACATACATCTAAGATCAATCATATAGTGTAATTGTCACGTGTTGGGTCAAGGAGAGGAAGTAGTAATCCATTAAACGGCCCTGACAGACAAAGCCCAGGGAGGAGAGTCAAGGTGAGGTCATGGGGAGGTCAGTGCAAGGAAAGTGCAACAAATAAATCAGGATCCAGGTCAGCCTCAACCCCAGAGCTCAGACACAGAGAGGAGACTGAAGAGCAGCTGCTGCAGACAACACAGTTATTTATGACTCCACTGAGAACATGATGGCTTAATTATGCTGCTCATGCACATTAAAGACCTGCTTATGCCATACATTTGGGAAACTCGTCTACTGTTCTCTACTGTGTCTGATATCCATGCCCAAGGTTACTCTTTAAGATGTGGAGATTTCATCACTTCCTTTACAGGTGCAAAGTCTTGTGATGCAAGACCGGCGACGACTAGGATATTTTCATGTTGCAACATAGAATATACATTTACACAACTGCTGCAAGTGTAGCTGTAGTACACGCAATGGTTTCAATAAGAACTACATAAAAACACAACAAAGATCTACGTATATTAGCTTAAGCACATCCATCATTGTTAATCGTATGTTGCACCTTAATGCTGAAGCAAGTTCCTATGTTTGAGAATTTTGTTCATGGACAATGGCAATAAACCTTTTCTGATTCTGATTCTGATTGATGAGTGTGACTTCTAATAATGTATGGAATATTGATCAATATATTAGTTAATTCTAAAAAGACAATAAAATGGAAATGATCTGACATTTGCATCTGTCTGAAGTGAAAGACTCAAGCTTGTTCGCCTCAGATGTTGCATAGAGGGCGCCCTGGGCCGGCAGAGTTTTGCTGACGTCTCCACTTCTGGAGGTAGTTGCTGGCTGTCATCTGCTCTGAGGGAACTCTCCAGCGCGCTCGTCCTCCACCTCTCTCTTGTTGTTACAGGGTGAACAGGGTGAGACGGGTGAGACGAGCCAGACTCCTCCTAAAGCACTTAAAAGGCCGCGCATATGCCCACACTCCACATTACCGCCCACAGACCTACACTTAAGATAAAGTGGGCACTCACACATTGTTACAAAAGAGGTTTGAGCACAGAGTGACAGTAATCACAACACTCAGCCCCTCAGCACCTGCTTATGTAATGAAGAAAATGCCCTTTATTCCTTCTGCTGTGTTCATCACAGGCCAAAGCTATTAACCCATCCAAGAGTAGATCTGTAGCCTTTTCCTCAATACCAAAGTATCTCTCTGCTTCACACCAAGACACAAACCATGACAAAGCAGAGAGCCTCTCCCAATCTGATCTCCACTGCATTGCAGAGTTGACAGCAAAAGCAACCTTTGCCCGATTAGAAGCCTGCTCTGGCGATCTATACATAATTCCAGGCTAATCTGCCAATCCATTTCGATAAATTGCCTTTCAGCACTGGACATGCTCTGATTAACTAATGCCAGCGCACAACAGCTTCAAGACTGGATAAGATCTTTGGTCTGAATGAATGTTTCAAAGACGGCCAGGCTTTAAGGAAAGCATTCCTTCAGTGTCGGACCCTCCCTCCCCCTCCTCATACTGCATTATTCACAAGCAGTGCAGGCTTTCACTATGAGCTCAGGGTACAGCTCTCACCACCTCCACCCTCCAAGAAATTCTGCCCCATTCAAACAACTCCAGCACCAGTGGGTCAGTTGGCTAAAAGCAAGAGATCTACTGTAGGATGCAAGTGCATGTGTAAAATGATTCAGTAGCATGCATACTTAATAAGCAGGTACAGTGCACTGTGCACTCATGGATGTGAGGGTCACATAATGACCCTCTTTAATGGCGTATACACCAGATGGCACGAGCTGCTTGTGTCAGTGGACATCACGCAACTTTCAGCTCTTCAGCACACGCTCACAACACTGTTACCTACTTTTCATTTCATTGACACTTTCTTGCACACGGTTGTTGCCGCTTGCGTTAAACCCCTATTCTGTCTGCAGAGAGGAAAGGTGCAACCCATGTATCAAGGACCAATCAATGCTGCTGAATAAGCACGGATCAATGACTACTATCCCTTTTTCTTTCTTCCCACCGTCACAGCCAATAAGCTCGTCGTAACTATCATCATGCTCTACAAGTTACAGGCGATAGGTCTTCTTCAGGGGAATCCAAATGGTATCCCTCGACATCACAGATTAAACACAGATTAAAACCTTTACTAAATGATGCACACCATATTGCATGCTTCAAGATGATCTAAGACAAACGAATGGGTCTGAAGAAGTATAGAAGCATATTTGTCTTGTATAACCAACAACTTTTAACTTTAACAAAGAGTCAAATAGACAGACTAGGTACACAACCTCCTATGATAATAATCTATCTTTATTTCAGAGTCAAAGTGATCCCAGTGGTCCCCTAGTTTTATAATACAGGCATAACACATCTTTTGAATAACTTTCATACTGAAGAGCTCTTCACCTTCAGATCCTGCTCTGCTTTGATAAACTGACCCAAAAGTTAACGGTTCAGCCGAGAGCCATAAATTCAGCTTGATGCAGCGTCATTCGTATCAGCTCTCAGAAAGTTTTGTACTGAAACTGTATCTTAAATACAGGACTTTTCAGTTACGCGAGCACACTCAGTTTTGTCTTTTCATTCATTCAGGATTTCTCACTATACTAACCTTTATTCTTTATGCAAAAATAATGTTTCAAAAAGGGGAATGTGCAGTTTATTATAAAAGTTCAGACAGAACGTGCAATAAAACGTGACATCTCAAAAGTGCAGATGTCAAACTTGGGTATGAAACTTTGCATTAAAATGTTCTGCCAGGTTAATATTATTCACAAAGACTTTTGACAATTCAGAGTGCTTATTATGACTTCAAATAAGCTTTGTACAGAGACTTTAAGCACAGTCTTTTGAAGCAACTGAAACAGAGACCAACTCACATTCAGCAACAAATCATGTAAAGGTTGCCAAACAGCACAGCCACTATGATATAAGCAAACATTGTGTGTGAATCTAAGTGAACTAAGATTCATGTTTGCCTATGATGAAAAACACCCCGAGCTACTGTATATGAAGAATGATGTAACCATTGAGCCAGCGGTTCTGCTATGACCATAAATGGTTAAATGCCTGCAAAGAGACTGTTTGTGTCTTGAGCATCGGAGGTGACATTCAGGGCAATAAACTGTATCCAATGGGAACTTCAGTCCTGCTATTTTTGGAGCGAGGCTTGGGGAACTCTCCTTTCGAGGTCTTAGCTTGATCTCTCACAAGGGAAGCATCTTTTATCGGCAAAGTCTTAAGAACAACAAAAAAGTCAATAACGGATCCAAAACTGTCTACTATGTATAATCCTCGAGAGCTAAGCCCATCTGCTGCTCTATCCTTGAAAAAAGAAAACGTGGGAGAGTTAAATCCACTTGTGCTGCTTGTTGTTGGTGTCAGCTTGTTTGACTGTGGCTCCATGAGGACATATGGTGCCTGGAGATGCCAAAGACAGAAAAGTGCTAATGAACACTGCTCACACAGACTGGACCAGACAGAGCGAGGAGATGAGGTCTGGTGGTGCTCAGCGATTCACAATAATGTTTACTGTATCTGCTTCACCTGTTTAGACTGTTTACACATCTGTATTTCAATTTCAGCTAGGGGCTGATCGAGTATGGAAACGTAATAACCACGACTATTGAAATCATAACTGAAATTAGGATGAAGTATTTCCTTAGAGAGAAGGTGAGTTTGAAATGGAGAGAATGAACAGATGAAATAAAAGTAGGTGACGTGCAGTAGCTCACAGAAAACAGAGACATGAGATTGGGTCAACAGGACTACAGACTCCATTGTGCGCTCAATGACGGCTGCACAGCTAAAGTAGGACTCTGAAACACTCTTAAATGTCTATGTCTATTGATGCTATTGCTCATAAAAGAAGTTAGTGAGCAATTACCAAGTTAAAAATGCCAATATTTAGTCACAAAACGTTGATCAGCATTTCTGAGGGCTTTTTAGCTAGTGGGGTTTACCTGAAAATACAGTTGCATTAGAGTCGCTTCTTGCTCGCATCAGCTCAATCCACTTTACCTCAGCTCTTCTTGAACAAAGACAATTTGACACTGACAATTATCACACTGTAGATGCGACAACACAATCCCGATCTCCAGCGCAACCCAGTTTTATCTTAAAAACCAGCAGCACCGGTGTTTTTGTCCAGCATTTAGTTTCTCTTGGGTCCTATTGTCTGATATTAATACAAACAACTTCACTGCTGGCTATCCACAACAAGCATCAAATATTCAAAAGTCCAGTGGCCAGTGGGGCTGTATGTGGTGCAGGAGAAACGCAATTGTCAGTTGACTTGACCGCCAGTGGGGTCTAAAGGGAACAGAGCAGTCAAATTGGCTGCCAGTTTTAGCCTTTTGAGACGTGAAAAGGTCCCGGGTCGGTCGCGCACTCTGCTGTCAGTGTGTGATGTGGCCGTTTCCCTCCAGTTCTTTGGGTCACGGTGAAATTAAAGACCACATAGATCTCAACTATACGACGGCCCTGAAAGGCAAGTCACACGCTAGAAAGCAGAATCGTGCACACACAGACAAGGAAAGACACAAGCAAATTCAAAAACAGGCACACAAATTACAAAACACACACACAAATTCAAAAACATGGCCCCATATTCAAAAACAAGTACACAAATTCCAAACTCCTTGTGGAGTAATAAAGTAATAAAACCGGAAAAAGCCAAGTTCTGCCTGAAGCACAGAGAAGGAAATTGCTCCCAACTCTTTAGCTGTTGTGTTTTTGAAATCGTGTGCTTTTTTTTTTTTAGGGGTGTCTATGTCAATTGTGAAATATGATATTCATTTATTGCAGGGGCTTATTGTGTCATAAACATGCAAACTAATACGAGTTGTTGATAATATTATTATACTTCCTCTTTGGCGAAGCAAAGTCATTTTAGTTAACAAAACTGAATGTGTGGCCTACCATGTATTACCGTAGTTTTAGTGGGTTTTTTTGAATTATTATTGTGGCATCAATATTGGTATCAGATATATATAAAATACAAATATAATACATAAAATTGCTTTGTCATGTTGCCCTTTGCTGCTCTTCTCATCTGTCCCCTTTCATCTCTTCAAATGACATCATGACCCCAGATTATTACTTCAATGTCTCACTATCTGTCCTTTTGCTCCCATTCACAACATATCTTAATCCTTATCAACATTGTGTCACCCAATGACCCTCCTCCTACTTCTTACAATACTATTGGATTTCCCCATTTTTCTCTAGGGCTTTCTCAACCACACACTGCTATTGTTCCCTTTAGTCTCAAAGGGTCCAAGTTGCAATGGGACAAATCCGCTCGGTTAAGGGCGTCTAACGCTTCACCTTGTCACACTGCCTGTCATAAAAGATGTTTTATTGATGATGCTTTGAGTGATTTGGGAAGCTCTGCGCAAAATAACCTTATTTTTGTTCATTTGTTCGTAGTAAGCATTTGCATACTCTTTGAGGCTTTGAGAAAATGTAGATTGTCAGCTCTGAGGATTGTCAAACTTGTGAAAAATAACTGACAAAAGAAATCCTTTCATGTAGAAAAGTAGTGAACTGAATAAAAAATAGGAGAAGAAACACACTTTAAATGTTGACTGAACAGAAAAATATTACTTTGAAATTGGAAAGTAATGAGCTACCCCATAGGTGACCATAGGCGTTGGTCTTCCTGGGCCGAGTTTGCATGTTCTCCCAGTGTCTTACCATCTAAGGTGGGACAACAGTTGCCTGACAAGCCAAGACCACACGCTTTGAAAATACATTACAAAAACGTTTTGGTCTGGAATCATATCCGGCCGCTCCGATTTCTAAAAGGCGTGACTGACAGGTGGATTAACCAATCAGAGAAAAGCACGGTCCGTTCGTGTCCAAACAAACATGGCAGTTTACGAGGAAAACATTTAAGGAAAATAACACGGAGGACTGAGAAACGTCGCCCTGAAGAGTCAACAAGCGACGCACTGAACTCAACTGAGCTAAATTAAGTTATACATTTTGTTTTGTATGTTTCGAAAATATTTGAGGAGACGTCTTCCGCATTTAAGAGACAAATGGCACAAATTAGCGGCGGCGATTGGACCAGCCCATGCTCGGAGAGTTTATTTGACACCCCTTATGGTCCGACTCCAGACCCCTCTGCATTTGAACAGAATGTAGGAGGGACTGGCTGGTCAGGCAAGGACAACAGTAGCTCAGTTGGTAAAGGGCTCGTCTCCTGATCTTAAGGTCAGCGGTTTGAAGTCCGCTCCTGAGCCTTAAACATCCTTGGTAGTGCGGCCATGTCCACTGGTCCACAGGTTCGGTCTTAGCTGCTGCAGATGAATACTGTCGTTGTATCCTTGGGCAAGACACTTAACCCGCTTTGTCCCTGGTGTCTGAGTAAACTGGTGGATGAATGTGTGTGTGAATGGGTGAGATAAAGATAGAAAAAAATTTATAGCCAATGACTCATACAATTAAACATATTCACAAACTTTCAGATACCTTCAGAGGGTAACTTTATGGAGAAATGGGCAAAAAACCTCATCATCGTATTTAATAGCACTTTGAATGTCTTCCTTACAAAATACTTGGCAGGTGTGTATTACTAAATTAAAATAATATACCGATTCAATTGCACTAATAAGCTTTGCTCTGGCCCAAATGTTGGCAGATAGATTAGTCTACCAACTTAACTAATTAGCTCTTCCTCACCCCTTGAGTGATGAGATCTACAGTAAGTGTGCCCAGGGGCAAATTTGCAGCAGAACACAGGGAATACAGGACGAGAAGGAAGCTTGCTCCTCTTATGTAACCGTAATGACTATCAGAGAAAATTGTAGAGGAGCAGTAAAAATCAATAAAGTTTATGATCAAGAAGATTGTTCAAAAGGTTTGTACGGCTATTTCCTCAAAACAAAATGTGTTTCTTCTTTAAGTTATTTGTATTGATTTCGCCATAAAGCTCGGAAATGCATTGCCAAATTTAGTGCAGAATTGTGCAGTAAAATGTATATCAAGACAGAGACCAAAGTGCTGAATTTGAGCCTCAAAATGAGTTTACAAACCTCTACAACATACTCACATTTTAAGAAAGATACATAGTAAAGAATAATTTGTAACCAGGGATGTTAGCATTACTCCAGAGCATGCTACGCCACCAAGAGAAGATTTGGAACATTTTGAAGCAGCTCTCAGATTCAGCTTGATTGGCAGCTGTGGCAGATAGCTTTTAGCAGCGACATACAGTACGGTAGCTAGCGTTCAACTTTATCACTGCAAGAGTGGATTATGAAGAAGAACTTGAGCAAATCAAAAGTTATAGAATAAAAGTGTGGTTATTTTGTATAGATAGTCAATATTACTGAATTTTATAAACACACACTATACAAATAAATACTAAATTGAATCTCATCAATAAATTGTATTTGTTTAGCAATTCAAGAGTGTAATAATTGAATAAATACTCTTGGTTCAATATGCTTAGTATCACTAAAGCACTGGCCTCACTAAATTGTTGATTTGACCAATATAAATCATTTACAAACTATGAAACAATCATCAGTCAGTGAAAGCCTTTCAGTATATCTTAAAGCTGAAACACATTCAACTATTTCAAACAATAGTGGCACTTTAGCTGTGTACGTTTCACCACCATCTGCTGCGTCCCTTAATCCTTTCTGAAGCTCTCTTTGCTCTTTCTGTCAGTAAAATTCCAGCTCTCTCTTCAATCGCTGGACTCCGAATATATTTGGGCAATCAAAGCCAGGCAGTGACTTTATCGTCTTCGATTCACTTTTGCAGCCTTTACACAGAGAAAAAGAATAGAGAAATCTTCAATACAGCAGCCAGAGTTACATTTTGCACAATTCCACTCTGATAGAAAGAGATTTTTTTTATAAACCAGACTAAAAGTTAATTCACAAACAAGGGCACTGCCTCAACGTGATGATGCACCGAGCGTCTGTGTGGCTGTGGCGACGTAAAGAGAAAGGGTTCACAATTCTTTTGTCATCCTCTTGGAAAAAAGGACTATTTTACCAACTCAAGGTTAGGGTTAGAGTTGGCCAAGTTGCAACAAATAAAAGTAAATAAGCAAATACTTTTATCACATATTGTACGAATAATTACTAACATTTTCAGTTACTCACAAGCACTTTTCTTGATACAAAATGTTTGGCTGTTTTTGCTTAGTCATTTGCTAATAATTTTGACCTATAAGTTTAATGCAAACAAGGTTGTCATATAGTACACCAGATAGTGACCCCTTCTGTCTGAATTAAGATGTTATATAAATTGATTTGATCCACTAAGCTGATAACCTTAAGTAAAAAGTTTCTTAGAAAAGAAAACATGTTTTTATCAGTCTGACAGTCAGCCTAAGTGAACGCAAACTGAGAGAAGAGAAATGTTGTTGTCGAATAATAAATGGTTGTCACTGTGCAAGAAAGAGTGAAGTGTGAGCGGAGAAGTATGACAAAAATAGAAGCAAAAAAATATCTCTTGAAAACGTGCCGTTTGAAACTGTGACTTTAAGCTGTAGACAGAAAACCACAGACACTCTGCAACAAGAGGACAGGAAGTGGAGACACATGCCCTTTGATCGGACAATATGAAACAAACAACATAAAGTTAAACCGCAGCCTTTGTTGACTTCTATGAGATGGATTTGATCTGACAGATACCGGCCAGTGCAGGGGGACAACACCCAATATGACCTGCAGCATTAAAGATGCTTTGAAACAGTTGTCTTTTTTACACTTGACAGTTTTGACTGCTCACTCGCAGTTTTCTTTAGAGTTGGTCAACGTGATGTTGCTGTGACTTCTATAATACGTCAACACCGACATTCCATTCGACTTTAAAACAATGTAGCTGTAAAACTACAGCAATTGAAAAAATAGATGGAGACCTGTGGAATGTATTTTTAGCTGCGGCAAAAAAAGCAATAACCAGGAGATTGATGACGGGGACAGAGCCGACTGGCAGAGACGGAACTGAAATAACGTTGGACATTTATAAAAATGGAATTTGACAATGGACATTGAAACAAATGTGACAGGTACAAAAGAGAACCTATGCCAGACTGACTTTCTACGGACTACTCTTTAGGGGTCGAGGTCTTGATCTCAATGGGTTCTTACCTTGTAAAATAAAGATGAATAAATAAATAAAATGATGTTTTTGTCATGTTGCTCTCTGTTTCTTGTTCTGTTTATTATTGTTTATCATTATCTCATCTTCTATTTTATGGTAGTTGGACAATTGCTTGATTTGTTCCCAAGATCACACAATAAGAAGCCATTGTGTTGTGTTGCCCGGTGGTGGAGTGGTTAAGGCGCAGCACACTTATGCCAGGCTCCTAGTGCAGCTGGCCGCGTGTCGTGAATTTGATTCCTGTCTCCAACATTTACTGCATGTCCTCCCTTCTCTCTCTCATCCCCCATTTCCCTCTGGACTTTCCTGTCAATAAAGCGTACGGGCAACAACATCTTAAAAAATGTTTTTGTGTTACGATTTTTGTGAGACAATTTTACGACTTTTTAAAAATGTATTTTATGGAACACAGCAGAACAGGGAACACGGCAGGAGAGCAAGACAATAATAATAATGATAGTAATAATGATGATAATAATGATAATAATAGTAACACAAACAGCACAGTATGACAAAACATAAATAAATGTCCTATATATAAGTCCCATTTAGTCCAAAGTCTATCAGATTTGTCCGTTTTCAAATTAAGTCCGAATGTCATTTTTCCCTGTTGCTATGTCAGTCCAGTCCTTGATCATTGGTGCAATTTGTGTCAGCCATTTCTTTGTAATGGCCTTTTTTCCAGCAAAATGTTACAAAGGTATCCGTTTATTGTGTCCATGGCAGGAGTTTTGAGACTCAAGTACATAGTTCTAAAATTGAGTGGGATGACAATGTCAAAATCAGTCTGCGCCTCATTATTAATTTAGGTCCCATATTTGTTAACAACAGGACAGTCCCAGAACACGTGATAGTGGGTGGCCTCCTGGCTGCCAAAGTTTCTCCTTGTGAATAATGAGCACTTGTGTTATGAAAAAACGTGACACATTTTTCAAGCAAAATTCAAAGGTAATTTTGTGGTCGTCCATTGGGACGTACACGCCGCTTCCCACTCTTTGTTTGTTAAATTAAGATTACCTTCTCTTTCCCATTTCTTTTTAATATATTTAGTAGAGTAGCTGTCCAGATTAGCAATGCATTGATATAATTTAGATATTATGCCTTGATAAAAAATTCTGTCAGAAGGTTAAGATGGTCATTATTTTTTTATTTGCTTGGGTAATAACTCCTTATTTGTAAATATCTATACATTGACAATTATTGATTAACCATGGGGGTTAAAATGCTCTGCCAGAATTATGAACCTCCATTCAAACAATCCTAGCTTGAAAAGGGATATGAAACCTACCGTGTCCCAGGAGTTCTAAATGAAATTTAAATGGGACAAAGAACCACTTCTTCACCAGCCTCTTGTAGTAATCTTTTGTTTTTAGCAATGGGCCACTGTCCAATATTTGGTCATTTCTGCCAAAAATTGGACAATACAAGATCACTTTAGCTCACTGGCCAAAGAAGCACAGAGAAGGGAATAGGGAGATACAATAAACTGAAAGAGCGACCACACGGCGTTGCATGCTTAATGACCAATGCCGTCTCTGCCTTGAGGAACACATTAGGAGTCGAGACAGTGGCTCTGTGAGGCAGAGAATATGTTCAAGCTAAAGCAGCTTGTTGACTGGGACAACTTGTGCTTTATCTTTATTAGCAGGACTTCTGACGTGCCCCTGTTACCGCAGAGAATACCCATGTGCATCATACGACACATTGTGCAGGTGCATACATTGTAAATTTGATTAATGAGCTAGTCATCTTGCTCATATATTACATGTTTATGAGGCCGAAAATGTATAATCTGCAATGCAAATACACAGAATCAGAATGAATGAGGGTATTACATGCGTCCCTATTCTTTATCGGCTAATAAAATTACTTTCTTTATTGATGTATTTTGTTTAGGGACAGTGCAAATAAACATTGCTACCAAATGGGTGACCACTGCCATGGACTGTAGCTACACACGGGCAACAGTGTGTGCAAAACATGTGTTCATCAAGGCTAAGGCTTGTTATATATATAAAAAAAAAACAACAACGTACTTTGGAATTTAAAAAGCTAATTTTAGTGTTCATTCAGCTAGAGATTCAGCAGTTTGTTCCACAGATTTTTTGCTCACTTTTTATATTGTTTCTGCTAATTCGGCTTCATGTACTTTTGGCATATCTTGCCGGTAACGTCATGTTTTGTCATTCGTACCCAAGTTCTATAGTCCTTCGGCTTTATTTTGAATCTGGTTTGGAATTAGGCATTATTACCACTTTTACTATAGCTTTAACATAACATAACATTTTGTATCATGTTTAATGCAGCTAGTGAGGAACAGGCTAAATCTATTCTCTTGCCTTCTTTCTTGGAAAAGAGACATTGTGACAACTTCCCAAAATAAGCTCCCACATTTTGCAGAAGTGGATTCACAGATGGGTCGAGAGCTCTACACATGAACAGTGCCGCAGAGTGTGTGTTTGTGCATGTTCCTGTGCCCATGACCCAAGCAGCCTCACGGGACTCGGTAGCAAAACTGACGGATGCAAAGAATCTACAACAGAGACCGGAGCCTTTACCGCAGCAATGCAGGGGGAGAGGCAATTGGGGGAATCTCAATGAAGTGGAGCAAAAGATGAAACAGATGTAGCCTAAAAGCAGGGGGAGATGTGTTTGAGCTTATGTTAGCAAGGTTAACAAGTCCTCGCACCCTGTGGAAGTTTGCGCTGTCACTGTTTTGCTGATGTATCATCCTCTGTAGTGCGTTCTGTGTGGCAGACAGCAGGGCCCAATAAAGCAAACACTCCTCGTTTTCTCCCGTCTCCCACCCTTTGAACAAACACTGGCCCTATACAGACACCAGGCACGTGGTGACACCGTTGACTGGATCATGCGAAGACCGGTTGGACTCATTTCTGCTTGCTTACTAACAGCAAATGTGAAGTGTATAAGTTGTAAGAAGCTACTGTTGAACTAAATAAGTGTGATTCAATCTTAAAGGTGCACAATGTGATGTTTCTGGTGCTCGTCTCTACAAAGATGTCATAAATGTTCCTTTACACATTTTTAAAGCATTAAACTTATTTATCTCCATAAAGACAAGCAGCAAGTAACACAATTTTCATTCTTCTTAAATAAACTGTAGTTAGCCCTCAAGTTAATTCAAGCGTGAGTTTTGTAATGTAAATTCAAATATCAGCATACAGTACAGTTTATGTTTCGTACTTTTGTGTATCAAATACAATAAAATACTTAAATCTTTGTTTTATGAATGTTTTACTCCTGATGTCCATCCCAAATCAGACAACTCATCATTTATGTAGGCTTGGGACAGCACAGAAAATACACTTCATAAATGCGGTAAATCCTTCATGGCGAGATGATTATGATTATGATTATTATCTACAGCCCCACTCAAAGACCACAGATCACCAGTGTGAAGAATACTTTGAAAATGTATTTGATAACAGAATACCTGCACTAAATGTATTTTAGAACGCAGTCCGAAACATAGTCCATTCAGAGGGTAAAAACTGCATTTATTTCATTAAAATTTTTTTGCACTAAATTGCATAATCAAATCTTATATTCCGTTGATTGTTTGAAAAATAACTGTATTCTTATCACTACCAAATAAAATAGTAACTGTACCGGAATACAATTACTTAAAATTAGTAATCTGAATACGGATTTCGGTACATGTATATAGTTACTTCCCGGCACAATTTATCACAGGCCAGTCCTAGTATTACCCACTGATATTTTTTTACTTCCCAGCAGCAGCATGTGTAATGTATACATTCTTCTGTTTCTCATCCACCACCACCCTCCCCTGTAAGAGTGGATGTCACACACACTCTCTCTCTCGCTCTTCACACACACACACACAACACACACACACACTCACTCCACTCTCACTCTCACTCCCCCTCAGGTCCGTCCTGCTGCAGTCAAATGAAACAGTCTGAGGGAAGCCACTCATGGATCATTTACATGTACAACCAGCTCTCATCAGCACCATGTAATCCCAAACCCACGTATGCTTCTCCATTCCATAAAGTCCATGGCAAACGCATGAAAAAGACAAACAAAATTAAAGCGCAAACAATAGGACGCCACGGTGCAAAAAAAGAATAAAGAGAGATTAGAAAACAGCCAAGCAACACAAGTAGCAGCACTTAAGAACTATCATCTTGCTCTCGTCATAAAATTTTCATCAATGCATCTCGGGGCACCCCATGTGATGCACTTCCTGTTGAATACAGTAGCTGTACACTTAACCTTGAAAAGGTCTCCCAAAATAATGTCTACTGTCCAGATGAGTCTGTTGTTTATGTCTTTAACAAATGCATACAGGAGTACAAAGCAAGTGACCAATAGGATACCATTGTGCAGTGAGGTCCTTCTTTTGGTGGAACACTATGTATTATTACCATGTACAATTTCATTCAAGTAAGGCCAAATGTGCTTAAGCAGTATATATAACCCCAATAGAGGGTCCGTTCGCACTTCCAGGTTTAGTTCTTGATTCATCTGAGCTTAGTCCAGATGTAGCCCTCATTTTGGTCTTGTTCTAGACTAGGTTCTGTTTACCCTCTACATGCTGCCGTTAGGTCAGTAATATGCAGCAATAATGAGTCTTATCACAATTATGCAGACGACACTCAGATCTATGTTTCACTGACGCAGGTGAATATGGTGGATGTGTTCTTGTTCAAAGACTGGCTCCTCTCAGGTGTGAGGAATCCAGGTGTGCAGGATGCGGTCTTTGCATGAACACCTAACCTTTTGCCAGAGAATTGTCCTCTTTCAGTGATGAAGGCCAGAATGCAAATGTAATAAACAAACACTCCACTCTTGTTCTTGTATCCAGCATTTGGGCCAAACTTTCCGTTGAGATGCATTCACGTGCCTGTTTGACCTCCAGATGTGAATCCCTTTGTGTTGACATGAGACCAGGAAGGGACAACAGAGAGTAACATGCTCTGTCCGCAGATGGCAGAGATGTATGAAGTAGGGACAGAGATTAATTCTGATGTACAACAGAAATAAACCATTTACTTTTGAGAAAATTCATGTCTAAATCACATTAGGACAGTAAATCTTATTATAGATTGTAGAAAAGATTCAGTTGTAGTCATCTGGACTTCTGTTTTAGAAAAAAACAAAACGTTTCAACTCTCATCCAAGAGTCATTTCTCAATCAGAGAGAAAACAAGTCTTGAGAACTTCTTGTTATATTCCTACTCTGTGAGAGCCCTGCCCACAGGGCGGGACCTCCTGCTAATGGCCCATTGAAACTGGGATGGGCCTATTGTTCTATTGTTCCCTGCCTCACCTTGAGTGCCTATTTAGCATCCGAATGCCCAGGGCGTCTCCAGGGTTTCGCAGCAGACCATTATAAACAACGGGAAGGTTGAATCTTAAACCTCCATTACGATTTAATGAAGGATTCTCTTTTTTAACAAAGATTGCCTCCTTAACTCCTCTTTCAAACCATCTTTTTTCCCTGCTCAGAATCTCACCTCACTGTCTTCAATAGAGTGGTTTGTGGCTTTAAGATGAAGATGCACAGCGCTCTGGGGTCCTGGAACTTGCGTGTCTTCTGTGCTGATTAAAGCCTCTTGTGAAGTGGCTGTTTAGTCTCCCCTATGTAACGCTCTTTACAACTTTCTTCACTGCATTGGATAGAATACACTACATTGCTCTGTTTTGTGTCGTCAGGCTCTTGTCCTTAGGGTGGAACCAGTTTTTGTCTTAACGTGTTGCCTGGTTTGAAATAAACAGGGACTTCGTGTTGTCTAAAAATTCGTTGCAGTTTTTCTGACAGTCCTGAGACATAAGGGATAGAGACAACCCCTTCGTTCTTTGGTTCTGTTTCCCTTTTGCCCTTTTTGTCCTGCTTCTTGGTTCCTCTTCACTTTGTTCAGAGCCCAAGTCGGGTATCCACAGGCTGAGAGAGCATTCCGGACGTGTGTTTCCTCTTTCCTCTTGCCCTCTGAGCGTGGGGCACCGCTTGTGCTCTGTGTTGTAGTGTTCTGATCACTCCCAGCTTATGCTTGTAGGTGGTGGTTAGACCAAAGAAGCAGGTACTGGTCAGTGGTGTGGGTTTCTATATACTTTCTATCTGGAGCTTCCCGTCTTCTCCTCTGATAGTGGAACAATCAAGAAAGGCCAAGCGGTTCTCCTTTGCATCTTCTCTTGTAAACCTGATATGCGGGTCCACTGCATTGATTGTGCTCTGAGAAGGCTTTCCAGCCTCTTGTTTCTTAATTGTCACAAAAGTGTCATCCACGTAACAGTACCAAAGACTTGGAGCAATGCCTGAAAAGGAGGTCAGTGCCTTCTTCTCAATATTATAGATGTACAGAACATATCAGTCTCTGGTGGCTAAAACAAGAGGTGATACTAAAGGTTTCAAATTACAGATAAAACTGGAAATCACAAATGTAATGCAATGTTGTGCCAGTGTTCCCTCGATAAGGAAAATACTTCCTCACTTTCTCCTCGGAATACTTTGAGCAGATTGCAATTCAATGCTTCACTCGAAACCTGATGAAAATGTATGTTTGATAGCACATCGTATGAAAAGCATCAATATCAATGTGGTGTATATTACTCGATTATGTAAACGTGTGGCCCTGATCCATCAAGTGTAAACAAGGAGTGATATTAATCTCCTATTCACCAAGACAGAGGCATTCGCATTGATTAATAATATACTACTGAATACAAAATCTATAAACCACATACATACATACAAGACATTGTATCATAGTTACTGGAGACTGGAGCATTTTCCTGTCAACAATCAGACTCACAAATGACTTTCATGCCACAGTGTTATGTACACACAGATTTCTACATTACCCACAATTCTTTGCTATATTTGAACCTGAGAAGACTGTGATAAGTTTGCCAGCAACAAGTCAAAGAAAATGCTCCACTTATACATTTAATTCACAAAAATGTTTTCATCCACATGCTATATAGGAAAAATATGTATTAAAAACTCTAAAACTCTTACTCACTTACTCTTAATTTATGAATAACACACACACACACACACACACACACAAAATCAAATATACATTAAATGACAGAATAGCATATTCAAACTAAAATCTATCAAGCATGAATAATTATAGTCAAATGCCTTTAAAGTTTCCTGTAATGCAACACACTTTGACACTTTTTATATCGGAACCACCACTTCAGAAAATATAACATACGTCAACTAAATCAACTTCAATGAGCTTTTAAGCTTATTACACCGGTGTTTCCTCCTCATTAGTTACTCAAAGCTGTTTTGATTATTCATGCATGTTTGAGAAATCCTAGATTGTACTGCAACTGAGGCTTGAGTGCTCAGAAAAAAATATGTTTTCACCTACCCCCTATGCCCGCCCACATCCCTGTACTTAGTTGGATTATTTAAAAAAAAAGTTTTATAATAGTGACTTTTCAAAAGGAACATGTAATTACAATCCGCTGCTTGTTACAGTGAAATGTCACTCTGAGGCTTATCAGTTCTGCAGTTTTGAACAAGAAGTCAGTGGACCCTTTTCTATTACCGAGCCGTTTTCGATCTATATTGCTGTTTTGATCTACTTGTGTTGTAGTTTAATACAATGTACTAGCTGCAGTTTTAGACATGATCCAATAAAAATCCTTACAGTTGCCAAAGTTCTCCAAAACATCAACTTCAAGGACACTTTTTTATCTTCTAGTTGCTCTGTATTTTCCATGCAAAAGGGGTGCACTGAGTGAGGCTACCATTTGTGTTTGTGAATGTAATATTTATAGTGACAATTGGCCAATAAAACAGGTACAAGACGGTAATAGCAGCTGTCAAAATTATAGATTGTAAACTTTGGCTGAGGTTACAACTTGTCCGATCTTAAAAGAAAAACACCCATTATATTTTGTTAACATCTTCCTATTGTATTAAGCCAAAGCGATGCAGAGATTACCAGTGGACACTTTATATCGACTGCCAGGATCCATTCGGCCCCTATTGACTGATGCACTTCTGAAACTATGAAATCTTGGCATGTTTAATGTAATAACCATTTCCTGATTGACCTTTGAAATGACTTTTAAAAACTGCAGTGGGGCCGGTGTTTTGGAGAGTGCTGACGGTGTTGCTGCAGCTGTCGATACAGTGAGAAGCAAGAGACTTTTCTGTCAATGAGGCGAATACACAACTGACCTAATAAATATGGATCTGGGCCTGTGCCGAAATGTTAATAGATCAGTGCTTCTCAAACTATGGGGCAGAATCCTAAAGAGTTACTCAAGAGTCCAGGACAGCTAAATGAATGGTTTCACTTTGAAGATTATGATGAAAGTCTGGTCGGAGTTTTGAGCTGATAAAGTCCTGGTTAATTCATGGGTTTAGGGTGGGCGATAAAGCAAAAAATTAAAAAAAAATCACAATTATTTTTTCCCCTCATTGATTTGATATGGTTTCTTATTAAAAACTAAGAATAATACTTTTTAAATAAACCTCTAGTGCCATTCAACACACAAAATGATGTTGACTGTATTGCTCAAAGGGCTGAACATGGCTGTTGATTAAAACACACCCAGACAATAATTGCAATCTGGAAATGATTTGATCTCAATTGGTTCGATTCATATTGAATTCATTGCTAAGAAAAGGCAAATCCTCCAACTAAATAGTCCAAGACAAGATCTGAGGCCAATAAAATATACTTTACCTTGCCATAGTCTTGGTTTAGTTCTTTATTCAGTCTTAGTTTTGTCATTGTTAAAGTAGAAGTGTTTTAGTCGCAAGAAATGTAATTTTTTTCTGATGTGGTTTTCTAAAGTTTGGGATTGACCATCCTTTGCTCACTCACCTGTGGAGGCAGGGCAGTGGGAGGCTGGCTGAACAGTGTGGAGTGGGACCGGAGACCATGTGCTCTCCTGATGGTCTGACGAGAGAAAGGGGTGGGCAGTACCTCCTGCTGAAACAAGCACACAAATACAAATTAAACAAGTGAAATAATGAACCTGTGGGATTACATTGTGGGATTACATTGTAAAAAGAAGTTTTTACTCTTTTACCCAAGAACTTAATAAGATAACTAGGTTTGCAAAGATGAATCAGCTAATCGTGACTAGTTAACAATAATCATAATCGTAATAGTATTTTGATATTTATAATAGTTATTTGGGCTATATGGACTCTAAAATACATATGCAAAGACCTTTTTATAACAAAGACTTGTCTAAAATTAAATCCAAATTAAAAAAAAAAAGAACAAACATTAAACAATTTCAGATTTTGCACAATAAGGCACTTTTTTAGTTAATATTCTATATATAGAAGCCTTCAGTTACCACATTTCATCCTTTCTTAGGGTGATAATGCATTTAAAATGTTAAATGTAAAATAAAGAATAATCACTGACTAGTTGCAGCCCAAACATATTCAGTTGCAATCTAATACTGTTTGTGTTAAAACCATTGACTGTATAATTAAACAATGATAAAAAAAATATCAGTGGGTGTGCTTCTCCAGTCAGTAGTAATCCTTTTATTTATCCAAATGGATATAATGTTTATAATGTGATGAAGCACAATTCAACTACTGTATTTTCCGGACTATAAGTCGCACCTTTTTTCATAGTTAGCCGGGGTGCGACTTATACTCCGGAGCGACTTATATGTGATATTATCTACCTCAGGAGTTGGCGGAGTTGTTTAGAAATGGAAGATACTGATGCTTTGATAAACTTGTTAGCATGTTCTTTATGCTACAGTTATCTGAATAACTGTTAATATGTTACGTTAGCAAACCAGACACTTAGGACAGTTCGTTGTCTATGCGTCATGTAGCTGAAGGTGTAACGTTGCATACGTGACATCTATTCACCATGTTCTCTAATCTGTTATTATTTAATTGGATTTCAAGATGAAATGTCTGTTCTTGGACATGGATTTTATCAAATAAATATCCCCCAAAATTGCGACTTATATATGTTTTTTTCTTCTCTTTTATGCATTTTTGGCTGGTGCGATTATACTCCGGAGCGGCTTATAGTCTGGAAATACGGTATTTGGCATGACCATAACACAAATGTTAATACGAAAGTCATCAGGAACCATCAGCGCTTAAGTTTGGAAGTGGCTACAGATAATAAGGCGTGAAAGTGCTGGTCACTGCTCCACGCAGAAAGAGCTATTTTCTACATGCTACGGTAGAAAAAAAAAAAAAGTGTTGAAGTAGTACTACAACATAGTCAGCAGCTGCAAATGTTGAAAGTCTTGTAGATGGAGAAGAAAGTGCAATATAAGCAGCATCAGACCAAAACACAGGACTACTACCAAGTACCAAGATGTGATCTGTGGGTTTGTTTTATAAAAATGTCATATTTTGATAGTATTTCAGCTCTGTGTTGGTTTGCATAGTTAAAGAATTGTAAAAATTACATTTGTCAAACTCCTCATGATGAAAGGAGAGAGTGATTGCAATGTTAGGATGTGGCTGTTTGACTTTCAAGGTACATTACTATCCATAAAAGCACTTTTGCAATATACAGCTTCCTAAAATATCACGCTAAGCGATAATATATAAACTATTGCCACTGAGAGCAGGAGAATCCCCCAAAAAACAACAAAATATTGTTATAAAATGACATGAGCTACAATAAATAAAATGCACAAGTAAAAGTTACTCAATTCACTCTCTACATATATTGAACAATAACCTGATATAGTAATTATTGTGACAGGCCTAACTGTGACTGGCTGTGTAATAATATATAGGCACAGGTAGAGAAAGTATAATAGGAATACGAAGCTGATAACTTTAGGCAAAGAAAGCCTTGTTTTGACCGAGCCTGATTCGTAGTACACTACAGAAACTACTGCAGCTGTTTTGCTTTTATTCATTTTATTTTACAAAGAAAACCCAATGTGAACAACTCTCTTTTCATGGGTACTCTGTTAAAAACAAAACACAATTTAAATATACAAACAAATACAGCATATCCAATAAAACCACATTAAAACATTCAATAAAACAATCAATGAAATTAACAAATACATAAAAATACACTTACACATACACCATGAGCTAAAATTATATAGAACAAGTGCACTGCGGGTAGTTCTGGACCAGTGCTTTAAAATCATTACAAGGCATAAAATGATTCTTTGTTTTGTCCCACAAACAGGGAGCAAAGTTGCTGAAGGCCGTTTGCCCTGTACTACTACTAACCTAAATAGTGTTTTTGCAGGTGTGAAGATATATTCTTCCCTATTGAATTTCTTACCATATCAATTGGTCAAGGTGTTAAACTGTATTCATTCTCTTGTACCACAACAGAAAGAAGTTGTTGAAATATTTATTTCCAAAAATGTGCTTCAAAGTGTGTAGAAAAGCAGGTCAACTGTGATAACCCTTTACATTTTGTGTTTTATTCTTAGAAACCGATTCGAGCTTCACATTATGAAAGCCTGTGCAATTATTTGCATAAATGTTTTAAATGGAGAGAACCTGTGTGTGTTTAACTAATAATTATTTCCAGCATTACACTCTGAAGAAGCCCGATCAAACATAAAATAAATGAGCAGCAAAATACATAAACACGGTCAACCAGAGTTCATGTGTGAGGCAGTTTAGCCGCTCATATTCAAAGCAGCGTTTCCTGTGCTGTACCGTGGCTTCAAAGGCATCTTGACTGTGCTCAGTGAAGCCTATTGTTGCATAAATGTGTTGCATGTGCAAAATCAGGCTCAACTTTTAGACCGAGATAGAAATTAGAGACATAGAGTATGTCTCTAGTTCTAAGCTACGTTCACACTGCAGGGTATGAGGCCCAATTCGGATTTTTTTGCTTAAATTGGATTTTTTTATGTGGTCATTACAAAAAAAAATGCTATTGCCGTTTGTGTCTGGTGTGAACGGAATGCAGCTTGATGTGGCCCGCATGCGCACAAAAGAACACAACGTCACACGTAGTGCACTCCGTTTACGGAAGTAAAAAATGCACGTTACCCGGCCGTGTCATGCCACATCCACTCCTTTTATGGATGTCCAAATTTTGCACAAAGGCTTTTTATTTCCGCTATCATTGCAGCCGGCGCTTAATCCCTCGCTTAGCCAATTACAGTCCGAACCCTCTATTTTTGCCTGAATTGATTTGTCTCCCCGTATATTGATTAGTTTACAAACTTCCTGACAGTTTTCGGCTCCTTCATTTACCATTTCTCTTTTTTCTGGCACTTGGACTCAGAATTGTGACGTTTATCCCGGAAATGTTGCCTATTGATGACATTCAGGTCGGATCTGGGGAGCGTTCAGAGTGAAGTCGCATTCTAAAAGTACGGATACATATCGGATTTATTTCCACATACAAAAGTGGTCTGGGTCGGATTTGAAAATACAGGTCACAAATGGGCAAAATTGACCTGCAGTATGAACGTAGACCAATTAATAAGAAATAAGTCCTAAATTGGTTTTGGTAAAGATAAGGAAGCAGAAAACAAAAACCTCATTAGAAAATCTTCAAAATATAGCCCTATATCAAAAGGAGTCCACGTCACTCGCTGAGAACCCTAGGTGGAGCCCACAGACACAGATCAATAATAATCATTGAGCCAGCCTGTGATAATACATTTCTGCAATCCTCTAATGACAAACTCTCAAGTGTATCTTCTTCCATTATCACATCAGCAAACTGAGATGCCGGTTTGATACCAATTCTCCCAGCATGTATTACACACATAATTAGCTTTCATCTAACTAGCTTTCCGACGTGTTTTAGACAGTCAAGGACACGGCATGTGTTAGGCCCATTTGAACCAGTCTTATCGCGTCAAAGTCGACCGCCACACTGGGAACACTTTCGGCTCCATATGGAAGATTAAAGTCGGATATTAATTGGTTGAGATTTTGCTTCTTAGCATGAAAGTTCCCGCAAACGCAAAAAAGCAGAACCCCTGGGGACCAAATGCCAGCGACGTTGATGGATTCCACACTGACTGGTTTGTTACAATTCATGGAGGCAACCCATTTCCACTGATAATATTGCTGTTCGACACTACAGTTTGTGAGGCATAAAGCAGTGGAGTATAAGTAGTCTAAGGCCGTGGCTGACCACCCTTGGAGTCACAGATAGGAGTGTGCACCTAAGCTTAAGCAACAATATCACTCACGTTGTCCTCGGCTGATACGCAATGGACTTTAGCGCCAAGATAGCACATTGCAGAAGGATTAATGCTTGTTGCTTATCTACAACAAGTCAGGCAAGAAAACAGGAGGGGCAGTTGAAGAGACTATACCAACTAAACTATAAAAAGGATGAATAGGAACTGGCAGAGAATTTTTACCAGTCAGCTAGTGCAGAGGTGGAAGGGAATCTGTCCAGTTATTGACTATGTAATGTAAAATATATTTACTAAAGCTAGGCCAATGCCAAGAATTGAACAGAGTCCGTTTACTTAGGGAAAGTGAAATATCTCTGCAGCAAAACATATACACCCATCCAGGGAGGTCAAGATAAATCTGCTATGCTAGTCGATATTTATAATTCAGGTCACAATAGGAAAATAATTGTGAGAATTAAACCTAAACATTCAGAAGTAAAACTGAATGCATGTACATTTTGTCTGTGTGTGTTGTGTGTGATAGATATATATATACACACACACACAACATACATATAATTAATATATATAATATTATGATATTTATATATTATTATTATTATTATTATTATTATTATTATTATTATTATTATTATTATCATCATCATAATTATTATGATGCCGCCGAAGCAAGTTCCTAGTTTGTGAATTTTGTTCACTGTCAATGGCCATAAACCTTTTTCTGATTCTGATGTATGTTTATACCACTAATATTATTTTTTATTCAGAAAAAGTGTATATTTCATAAAGCTGGAGACTTACTAGAGGAGTGGGGACCTGTTAGCCAGTGTGAACAAAAGAAAATGAAGGATTTCACAGTCGTTTGGTCACGGTGTCAATAATTGTTACTAATCATTACTAATTGTGACATCATGAGCAGGATACACATGAAAAGCAATGACATGCATTTACAATAACAACAATAATAACAACAACTCTCACATTGGCTTACAATGATCATTTTGAAATAGATTCCTATCCCCACAACTGAAGTAGAACATATTCTGGACAACGACCAGTTCATCTCACACTTGACTCATACAGCGCACACGGACATGGATGGGCCATATGCCACCATCTTCTAGAGCCAAGATTCAATTTGATCACGATTCATGCAGTTAGTATCTTGCGGAGCGGTGATCACCCACCAGTTTACACATTTACAGTGTAAAAATGACAGATATAACAAAGATGTTAATTTCCATCTTTTGTCCCTAGGATGGTAACATAGAAGACAATGATTGCTCACAGACTTGGTTTTCCTTTTCCCATTCATCCAGTTTAAGGTGCATTTTGAAAGTGACAGTGATGGACATTCTCTTATTTTCAGAGGAGGACAAGAGCACAGTCTGTCCTAATGTGGCGTTTCTGTGTCTGGTACCTCACAGTCTCCTCATAATAATTAAATGTTTTGAAAAGTCTACAGGAAAAATTATGGGAAATGTGCATATGGAAAAACAGCAGGCTTCAAAGTGGGCAGGATTGTTGAGCTAAGAAGTAACGGAAGCTGCCATCGGGAGTTAACACTTCACTGTGATTGGTTATGGATGTATAGCTGTCTTTATTTAAGAAGTGAGAGGATCTTGAAAGCACCCATGGTAAGAAAGAGATTAGCACTTCAGCATTTAACTGACATTCTTTATTAGGAGTGCCGACCACTCTGCAACCAAGTGCACCAATTCAATACAGAATTTGGTCAATAGATTTCAAAGCTCTAATCAAGCGCTTGAGAGTTACATGGACAAATCCTGTTGAGCAATTTTGGGGAGGTAATTGCAGACAAGTAGAGGGTTAAAAGTCGCATTCAAAATCTGCATACATTCCAGCTAATTTTTGTCAGCTCCCTGATAAGTTAAATATTTTGCTTGAGATTTCTGTTTGAATTTGTGAAGGCCTCAACAAATCAAGCTCCCACCGCAATAATGAGATCCCAACAGGCTCGATAAACACACGGCAATCTGCTGTTTGAAAACAATGCTTTCCTTTCTACAACAGAGAGGTAAAGGACTTTCCACTACCTCAAACCCAATGTACAACCATACTATAAGTCCTTGTGCAGTGCAAATGCTTTAGTGAGAAGTAGAAAGCAGTTTACTAAATCACTGGTTCCCAACTTAGAGATTGCAGTGAGTCGCCAGAGCTTTGTTTCGTCAAAGGGTCTTGTCATCGAAAACATGATCGGTGCAAAATGAAATTGTAAAAATGATTTGTCTGAAATAAATGTGATGTATTAGTGGAGTTCAAGGAGGAGGGCTATGAGGGAAAAAGGCGGGGAACCACTGAACTAAATGATCACGTAAGAACCAAATTATTTGAGTGTAGAAGATACAACTTGTTGAGTATGACTGTAGATCTGGGCACAATATTGTGAGGTATAGGTTAAAGTTATATTTCATGTTTCATGTTTTATATTGTCATTTCCTTTTCTAAATGAAGGTTATGAGCAATTTAAGCATCATCCTTAGTTAGTTCATGCCACTTATCTATGTGCATTTCAGTACTTGCTGTATGTACTTACTTGAAATATATCGCCATGTTTTCTACCCATCCTTAAAGCAGGACAGACGTTTGAGCGCCATAGATACAAGCACAATTGCACTTGTTTCAGCTGCAGCTTGGATGCTTTTTCAGTACAATTGCTTTGACCTCTCTGTCATGCCCACAGCCCACAAAGGTGAGTCCATTTCTGTTGATTGGATCGTCATAGAGGACAACAGCTGCTCTCACTAGATACCTACTACAACAAACTAGCGAGCATCATCCACTGCCTATTCTCTTGGTACGAAAGGCCCCGGTGTCTGTCTCCTATGAGAATACACAACACAATGGATGAAACTGCACAAGTTTACCTACAGCTGTCAAACTAAACAAAAATATAATAATCACTTACAACAGTAGAGTTGTTCACTTAATTTGGTGATACATATAGTGGACTGCTGTATCAATACTGTATATTTCAATATTTTCTTAGTATATTTCACAAAACTATGTCGTAGCGGCACCAACATTTTATTGCTTACTACAGAAAAGAAACTTTAATATACTTATAGTTTTGTACATTTCCACTTCACAGTTTATGATTTAAAAAAGAGAATAAAATGTATAATGTATCGACTATTGCAGTAAGGCAAGGAAATATGTCCTACATTTTTTATCACAATATAAAATTTGCAATAATTCTATAATTGTGTATATACTTCAGGCTGTTTAATGATGTTCTTTTATAATATTTGTACTTGTTTCAGGCTGTTGAAATTATTGCTATAAGTTCCGCTTCCACTCCTCACTCAACTCTTTCGTTATTAGTTTTTAGCCTCCACAGTCAGAGTTAAATGTCGCTCTAGGCTTAAGAGGTAGCAAATTACTTTGTCACAATCTCTGGCTGAATTTCCTCGCAAATTAGAGAAAAATTAGCTGCCGAGGATGTGCAATTACATCCCAATATTCCCAAAAGTCGTATCATCCCGTATTACAATATACCACCAGCGATATGATATGGACCAGCCCGATTTTGCAGCTCAACCACATAGTATCGAATCTTGAGGGACCCAGTGATTCTTGGTAACACTATAAAAGAACAGCATGCGTTAAGCGGCTCTCACAGTTGATTAAGAAACATCGCAGGGTCAAGATGTCAAGGCTTCATACTCTATCCATGTGGTAATGACAACTGGGAATTCTAGCAATTGGTGAGAGCAGTGAGGTCACACTTGCCAAAGGGGAAGTATAACCTGCTAATCATGCTTAGCTGTGGATCGAAAGTTCAAAATATAACTTTGAAAACAGCCATGCCATTAAGAAGAAAAAAACAAGTTTTCTAAGGTCCTGTTCTAGTTTAGTAATGGTCCAGTACAAGGTTAGTCCTGGGTTTAGTAGTCCCAGTTTTGATGTGTCGTGTGTGTGCTAGTGTGAACAGAGCCTTAGTTTTCTTAAAAGGTTATAGTTGCCAGGGCTATTTTGTGTGGCAGCATTTAAAGAATTGTGTACTATATTTTTGTTTCGGCTACAGTAACATAATCCTGTCATGGTGTGAGAAAAAGCCATTGTGGATTCTTTAAAAGGAAGAGAAGCTAAACGTTTGTAAGTCTTTGTAAACCATTACAAGCTTTAAGGCTAATGCAAGTGCTTCTAGTTTGCAGTGTGCATTTTCATCACTTTGAATGAGACATTGGTTGAAGCTTCAAACACTTGGTAGCAGTTGTTAATGAGTGCAAAATAAACACATTCAATATACTGTAAATGGACCTCCATCCACTTTCTTTGACAGAGAACTAAGAAGTACAATTGAGGTCATTAGGACTTTCTCAGCTCTTGTTCCCCTCGCGTGTCCCGACCTCCCCTTTATCATTGTGTGTGCCACAACCAGCTCAGAGGATGAGTGCTTCATTCTTGTCAGTGGGAGAAAATAAGCGACCACTGCCTGCCACATACTGACTTGTTGATTGACATATGGTGCGGCGTGTTATGAGCTCCTACTGCTGCTGCTGCTGCAATCCCCACAGATCACACATGTCAGATGTAAAGTCTACCAGCCTCTCAGCCTGCTGCGCAGTCAGGAGTCTAAGTTCTACTACATCTGTACGCACAACACTCCTCTGTCATGCTTCACGTGCTGCAGCAGTCTGGAGTGTTATCTGATCCTGCAACTAAGCATTCAGCTGGGCGAGTGATGTTACCAGAATTAAGCATTTTGTCTGGGCCACAACCCAACATTTGTCACTTTGCACAGTCCAGGTTTAGTTTCATTGGCAGCATTGATTACAGGAAACTGATTGTAAGCAAGAAAGTATGAGACTCAGCCTATCCATCATCTTTGACATTGGCAAACTAAGATAATGTTCAATTCTGTCAGTTTTGAACTTTCAATGAATGTTTCCATTCCACAGTTAAATATTAAAAGTAAAAGTAAGGCTGCGCAATATATTGTAAAAGTATCAATATAATAATATAAACCAATAATACTGGCTGACAGAATAATCAATACCACAACAAACTATATAACGCATGTCAATCCCTCATTCGTCCAGGAATGTTCTATTGTAGAAAAAGATTCAGTTGCAGTCATCTGGACTCTGGATTGAAATGACTCTTGGATGAGAGTCGAAACGTCTTGTTTTTTCTAAAACAGAGTCCAGATGACTCTACAACTGAATCTTTTTCTACAATAAATATAAACACACTAAACCCCAGAGAAAATCCTTTTTTTTTTTTTTTTTTTTTTTTTTTTTTTTTTTTTTTTTTTTTTTTATGAAAAAGTGGATTGAAATTAACAAGGCATAGTAAACTGTTTTTAACATCACCATCCAACTCAATTTCAGAACTATGTATTTGGGCCTCAAAAATTGTGGCTGGGAAAAAGGCCTTCACAAAGAAATGGACAACACAAACCACACTGACGATTGAATTTTATATAGACATAACAGAAAATGTAACAAATTTTAAATCACATATGCTTGAGTAAATCTCTGTATTTTTATAAATTTGATTCTCTCTGATCTTATTTTGTTGTTTTATATTTAAAATTTTGGAAAGTGAAAATGTATTTAATCTCGATTTTGTAATGTTAAGCTTTTGTTTTAACAGAGTCTGACTATTACATTGAGGTATGCAGATTTTAGTTTAATAAATGACTGAAGTTATACTCTCAAAAAAGTACCCGTATATTAAAGTAAAATAGAGCAATAATATTTATATTACAGTAACCAACAACCATATCACATATTGGAATCTTTTCTAACAAAAAACAAAACCTAGGCCAAAAGTGATGTTCTGCACCAGTTAAATAATAAATTAACCTCACAAGGGCCCAAACTTTTTACAAACTGTTCATAAACCTGACTGACCTGAATAACATTTGCCAAACAATGAACTTTCTTAATCATCACAGAAGTCATGTGTTGCTTGAACTATTAAGTTATTGAAGGCAACTGTTAAAGATGGTGCAATCAATCAGCCCAAATATAACATCAGCATTAATTATCTTTATTATATTTGCATTTCATTCAAGAAAGCTTTGACACATCCTGTTTCACTGTCACATGACAGATGAGGTCAGGCAGGTGTTAGGGTGTAGTTTCTGACATCAAATCGCTCCAGTTGAGTCGGGAGGCAGAGCTACTGAGAGGCAATGATGAACAGATAAATGAGAATGTGAATTGTCCCCAGTAAAGTGATTTAAACACTACAGCAGATGGTTCGGATGATTCAGACAATAAGCAAAAGACACAGACGCACGCTCTTCCTTCAGGATCATTGCATTACTCAATGAGAAGAGAGAGAAAAAAGGTGATTAATTGGGAAATGGTTATAGCTCTCACAAACCCTTTTATATGGCTAGTATTCAAGCAGAAATGGACCTCCGTCGCACAGCCAACAAACGCTCATCCCAAAACATATTCAGAGACAAATCAGGCTCTTCATTCTGGCCTTGACTGATTAGATGCAGAAAGTGCGCAGCTGCTTTAACATTAAAATGGGCGAAATATATAAATTAATTTACTATTTGAATGAGGTTGGATACCCCAGTTTTAAAATAAAAGGGCTTGGTGGGAGAAAAAAATCTTTTTAACCATTCAGTTCAGACAAAATATGCTTCTATATGGGGTAAACAAAACACAGTCTTTGTTCTGTCTGCCTTGCCCATTCACCCATTTTCATTTCCCCAGTGGAGGCAAAAGCTGGAGCAAGCCCCCGGCAGTAGAGGAGGAGGAGAAGCAAGATGAGCGGAGAGGACTGGGGAGGCTGCAGGCAATCACAACCACACATCCACAACCACAGAGGAGAAAGAGGAGAGGCAGCGATAGGGCGATAAGGAAGACCACAGCTAAATGAAATTTCCAACACATTAGGCACAAACCCCGGTGCCTGCACTATAGTCAAGAGATGTATGGGGAGCCTGAGTGCCCACAGCACGATGAACATGTTTTAAAACTATCTAGGAAATATTCAACAGTACTGGTTTGGACTGGGTTTAATCCTGAGGCAAACCTAGATTAGAACCAGTTTTGCCCAAATGTCCCAAAAGAATCCAGTGTTAAAATAGAGGCTGTTATTTTTGCAATTTGTTACTTGACTTGACTATTGTATGTGGGTGAATGTGAGATTGAATGTCTTGTTTGTTTTCCCTTTTGACGTTGAAGTTACGTGATAACATTTTTTTGATAACTTGAAAAACCAATAAACAAAGTGTACAGTGTTAGTGTTTGTTAGTCTTGGTTCTGAGCTGGTTCTGAGCTGGTTCTGAGCTTCTAGCTGGTTTAGAGCTGGTTTTTGAGCTGGTTTCTTTGCACTAGTTTAGTCCCACTTGGAGTTAGCCAGCTTGGAGTCCAGCTTGGGAGTCCAGCTTGGGAGTCCCGCTTGGGAGTCCCGCTTGGGAGTCCCGCTTGGAGTCCGCTTGGGAGTCCCGCTTGAGAGTCCCGCTTGAGAGTCCCGCTTGAGAGTCCCGCTTGAGAGTCCCGCGTTGAGAGTCCCGCTTGAGAGTCCCGCTTGAGAGTCCCGCTTGAAGCCCGCTGAGAGTCCCGCTGAGCCCCGGTTTTGCAGTTTACTTTAGCCCCCAGTTTTAACTTGACTCAAAATCTATGGACACTGTTTCCACAACAAACACTATACGGCGAATTGTTATGTCGCGGACAGGAGGCTTAACAGGCAGTTGCCGTGGAAATGTGTCCAGGTGGAGCCCAGAGGAACCGACCTGACTGAACGAGACTCTGACACACGGTGACATTAGCAGGGTGCCCTATTGTCAGAGTGCTCAGTCAAGGGCATGGAGGGGATTGCAGCATGGAGGCAATGGTCTCTGCTGCTGAAAGGATGGAGAAATTGCCTGAGCCGTGCTGCAGGCGCCTATAAGGACCAGACTAAGAAGAGCATGGCATTCATCACATAAGAGGCTGCAGTAAGAGATGCCCTCACTATTGAATTCAATTTATCTATAACACCTATCAAAAAGGAGTCGGTACGTAGAAAGGTTTATTGGATATAGCACCCTGCCCAGAACTGCAATTCCCAGTTTCAAGTCAAATCGTAAGACTGATGAGGAGATCTGATATGGAACAGACTGAGGAGTCAGAAACATTAATACCTGAGAGCTTTTGGATGCCCTATTTAGATTATAATATCATCCTGGAATCAGAAATGTGAAGTAGTATCAGAGTTTAAAACACTATGACTATAAGAATCAACTTTACATGACAGGATGGTTTTATGACCACAATTACCATCTACACTTGCATTTTTTTCAATAATTCAACTGGTTTTGATACAAAGGCGTGATAGGAAATAGGGCTGTTATCAAAAATGTCGATTCGGCAATAAATCATCTCCGGCATCTTGGCAATATGCATACTGATACAGAGATGCGTCTCGTGATACTTTATACGACATAAACTCATTATAAATTGTCAAACACCTAACTACCTGCTGACTACTACATTAATATGCTGAGCTGAAAATGTGACTTCTTTGCATTAACAATTGTATTCTGATATTAATGACTATGATTATGTAGAATAACAACATGCATTTGAGTTTCATTTTCACAGAGTGATAAAAGCATCATTTTAATAAAATTATAACAGGGGATATCCATGTAACAGGAAAGGTATCATATCAAGCTCTGAGTATTGGAACACATATTGCATCATACTCGTATAGCTACATATTATATCATGAGCAAGAAATACTGAGCCCACATAGGAATATCATATTTTTCATCAAAATTACAAATTGACACTGTCGGAAACAGCTCAGAAAACAATTAAGGTATTCATTTCTGTCAATACACAAGTCTCAGCCCTATTCTATAATACATTTTACATTTTGACAATGGCAAAAATATGATTGCTTGCTAGTCCTGGTCTGCTGTGGTCCAAGTCCAGGCAAATACTGTATGCATACAATATTCACATGTATTGTTCTTTATGCAATGTTACAGTCTGTTAGGGCTCCACACTCATTCAAACAGGGTCATGAGGTTGTAGCAGTGCACTAAATGAGTTGGACAGCACCGGGCCTTAAGTGCAACGGAGATGAATGAGCAGCCGGAGAACTGGCTTCATTCATAATGGAACACACAACAATGCAGCCCCATCCCAGGTGTCTCCAGGCCTGCACAGCAAGACAAAGCAAGGTAAGCAGCGGAGGCTATGGGACAAAATGGAGGCTCTGCGACAGGCTGACACATCCAAGAAATAGTTGTACATCTTTCTTATAATGCCTTTACTCCTGATTTATGTGCCCATGTGTTCTCCAAACTGGATCTGAAGGGGTACAAAGGACATAAAGTGGTACAAGCTAAAAATTAATGGAATATGAAAGGTCAAGAAATGGTTGTAAAATGGATAGCTATCATTCTGTGGGAGTACAGTTAGTAGAGGAGGGTAGTAAATGATATTTAAAAGGTCTCCAAAAATGTTTTACCAATACAGGTATGGTTCTGACGTCTCTATTGTGGACAAATGAGCATAAAAAATATCTATATACATTCTGACAATAGGGGAGATCATTTCAATATTGATAATATAGTGAATGTTGTTTTGAAAAAATTGAATCTAGATTATTTAATTTATTATAAAAAATGCAAAGAGTTGATCAAAATGAAAATAGAAAATTGGTAATTTATGGGTTATAATGGTATAAAGTGATATTTCTGTACTTTTGTGGGTAATTTTGTATGCACTACTTCAACTGCAACCAATTTATTTCAGACATGTTTTAATATATTTCTGTTGGGTTGACAAAAGATTGTCAATACCTTCATCAGGATAATTTAGAAAAATATCGATTTATAAATGTTTTCAACTTCTCCCAGTTGACATATTACTTTCCCCCCCGAACAAAATCTGTAAATTAATATTTCACTAGATTTTTTTTAATCTTTTTTTTTTTTAGAAAACTTATTTCATTCTATACTTGAGTAATACTTTTAATTACACAATTAATTACTTTAGTAATATATTTTAATAGTACTTTTTGCTTCCCCATACAAGAAGCGCACATTTTTTAGAACCAAAGAGATGAAGGCAGTGATCTGTGGTGCAGAGTGGAGCGTGGGCGTGTGGAGGAGGGAAGCTAAGAAGTGGGGAAAAAAGGAGCTAATTTCTGTTTTATGTGTGTTGCTGTGTGGCCGTGTATTAGCCAAGCAGCAGCGTTGAAACGCCACAAATAGCAGCATAAAGACATCACAAACAGTCGACATTTCCCAGACTATATTACTGGAAGACGAGTGGGCATGTTGTAAATATTTAAAACAGAGCTGCCAATTCCAAAATGTAGAATTTATACAATTCACAGGCTGTGTTAATGTTTAGTACTGCCTAGCCTGCAGTAAGACACTAAAGACATGTTTACATATTGGGATTCCCAACATAAGTTCCGCCAACACTCGCAGTACAGTCCGCACAAGATGTTCTAGCAGATACATGAAGACTGTCAGTACACAGCCTTCAAAAGACATGGCATTCGAGCCTTGCGTGATCCGTAACTCTAGTCCAGCATCAGTCACACAGGTCTCTGTCATATGTCTCCAGTGACGTCAGCCATAGGAAGGGGTCATCAGGGGCTAATGGGGGCAGTAGTGTGCACTTGAGTCCATTAAATAGGCTGTGTATAGAATTGCTCATACATCCCCAACTGGTAAATCAATATATTGAGATCATTTTTACCCTAGTGGGGGGATTAACTTTACTAATGTACATACATTAGTTTATACAGGTCTCAAGAATTCTGCAACTAAAATTCTCAACCAACTCTTAAACCACCACCAAATATAAACTTTTAGTGTTACAATTAACATGAAACATTACAATTTAATAATTATTCCCAATTATTGACACCATCTGGCAGGTTACAGGTCAGATCTGTGAAAAGGTTACCATACATCTTACCATTTTGTACAATAAACACCCATTATGAAAAAAATGCCAGATACGTTTAATCCAATACTGTGTAACATTCTAGGCAAAGCCATAATATCTCCATGGAGACAAGCAAGTGATGTACCCTCCATCCGAAAAGTATTTTACACACAATTTTATTAAATACATTTTTGTGTTTGAAATTGGGGCTGCGTGATTTGGGAAACATATCAAATTGCTTTTTCTGGCAAGTAGTGCACTAATGATTAGATGTGCAATTTTAGTTTTAATAATAGGATTCTGTTCAAAGTTCACATTTTAAACACATCCAGGATAAAGACTGAACTATGAATTGACAAACTAATTAAATACTCACATGCATTTCTGAACACGTTTGTAAGATCTAAACTACAGGGTAAGCGGTTTTCTTTTTTATGCCTTAAAATCTACAATAGTGCTCACCTTGTTGTCTATCGTTTTAGGTGATGCTCAAGCAGAAAATCCCTTTACCTTCAGTCTTACTTTTTTCCTTCTGCAACTGCCAGGATTAGTAATATCGCAGTTTGTTCAAATAAACAGGTGCAAGACAAATGACGATGAAGAATTTTGTTCTACATACCTTCATATGTTACATACCTACACTGGGAATCACCGGGTCAATGCATTAACTAGTGTTACATGTCATTTATCACGTTGCACTCAAAATGCAGAGTAAGGGGTTTTCCAGGCACCCCATGCTAATGATCACATGGGCTGCACCTCGCCATCCATCAGTGTCTTTTACAAGCTTGTTTACAGGCTGACTGAGCGCAATCAATTACCTTTTATATTCAATTTTTCTGCCATTTTGACCACAGGTCTTGTCCTCCCGCCGACAGAACGCAGCCTTTCCACGGCGGCTCATTATATTACAGATTATCTATGGCACTGCTGGGAGCTTTTAGACGATTCCACTGCATCGTAATACCAGGAAGTGACCACACTGACCCGTAATAATGAGCTCGGAGGATACTTTATGTTGTACTATTCATGCAAAGTCAACAGTTTGGGGCTGCTGCATCACGTCCAAAAGTTTTCCATTAGGAGAATACTGCAGAGCTTTTAAAGTGAAGCGGCTATAGGGACTTGACTTATGGCTATGAGTCTATACTCTCAGGTTTTATGGGCGAGGGTAAAAATACATTTACAGTGCGCAGTATTGCTTATTCTGGGTCCAGAATGATAATATGATCCAAAGTTTTAAATTTACCAACAAATATTGCAATATATAACAAAAATATTAGTAGAAATTGAATTACTAAGCTGACATTTTTTTCAAACACATAAAATGTACCACTATTACTGCCATCGTAATAGCCTCGCTGGTTATTCTTTTTTTTATACAAGGACGTAGTCAATTGAATTAACCAGGAGGCATTAGCAGACCTTGAAGAAAAGTCTCACAATCGTTCCTGACTTTTTTGACATAGTAAAGATTTATATTCAATAAAGTGTTTAAAAGGAGACATAAATGTGAAAGAAGGTGCCAAAACAATTTAATAATTCAGGGCTGCAACCTCCTGTGCAATGTAGCGTTACATATTTATTCTTGGCTCAAAGGATTATTACAAAGAGTCTAGGGCAGGGCAATAGAGCAGCAGATACGAGCTATACTTTGCCTGCATTGCTTTTATTGGGAAAAAAATAACACACAAATGATGACGGCAACATGGCCAGCTCATAAAGAAAGGCAACCTTCAGTTCTCTGTGGGCAGAGGGACATTTTTGGCGAGCAAAGAGTTACCAAGCAACAGTAATTTCAAGATTTTTCAAGGAAAAACATCTCTTAAATCAGTCTATTTACCTAGTTACCTTTACCTCAGTTTTATTATAATTCCTTGCACACTTTCTTCAGCCTTGTGTCACTCAGTCTTACAGCTGAAGCAGTCTACGTTTACATTTATTAAGTCCATTATATCCATCTGTTTTTGATGGATGTTTGAGCTAGTTATTGTGTGGGATGTTGTGCATCACAGAAACTGTGGATTAGACTGAGCAACAGGGTTTTGTAATTAATCACATTTTCATCAAACTGAGATCCAATTAGGGGTGTTAAGATTATTCAGGTAATCAATAATTGGACACAATATAATCTTAGGAACTAAAAAATAATTATCCGGAACATTTTAGAGGCAAAGTCCAGTCATTTCTATTCATGCTTATACTCTGAAGAGTAAACCTGAACGTAAAGAGTGTTTATATCTGGCGCTTATGTCACACTAACTTTAATTTCTAATTTGAACATACCTTTTGCCTTCCCTCTCAATTCAAATCAAGCCTTTCGGCCTCCTCCTTCTAGCATTGGTGTGAAAAGCCTGAATTCACAAGACAGCTCAATGCAATTTTGACAGCAAACCCTTCGCCTCGGGACACAAAGCTAAGTGTGTTGTGAAGTAAAATGTTTCCGGATATGCTTGCTCTCGTGTCACGTCCCATAAGCGCCTGTAATACCTGCTATTCCTCTCCCTCCAAGACTCCACCTGTTTCAGCAGCCCGAGTCCAGCACGGCTCCTCCTCAGGGCTACCGTCAGCACCTTGGTCTGGAACGTCTGAATAGCTCAGCTGGAGGTGCACAATGGCCCGGAGGAAACACCAGTTCTTCAGCCTACACTTTCCCTTGAGAAAATCTTGGTGATCTTTGACAATGACAGTAGTGATAATGAAGTATAAAATGAATAGGTAAAATTACCACAGCTAGTAAGAAGATAATACTGCAAGTAAGGCAGCAGCAAATTATTATTCGACTAGATAACTAGTCAACTATGCTTTTTTGATTAGTCGACGAGTCAAACCATTGTTTCTACTATACATTGAGAATTTCTGAATACATTTTAAAACCAAATCAAAGTTGAAATATAGTAAAGTGTCTTCTAGATCAAAAAGATTTGATATATAAAAATCTGATTTTTGTCTAAAATCTGGCAATACGATATGCCTCACGAGTTACATGTCACATTACAAGGATACAAAGGAGACCCACCCAGGTGAAAGGTCAAACCCGCAAACTTGTGATAACCACTCTGCCACTATGCCGCCACATAGTGCCACGATTAGTTGTTAAGAATATAGGAGTGTTAGCAAAAATTCATTCACCTAAATATTGTGATACTCACAATACTGGTATTGCGATATTTTGATGACTTCATGCATATTAATGAGGTTGCATTGCTGGCTGGATTTCAGTTGATTTCCATGTCAATAATGGCCAAAATTGGCGAATTCTGCCAAGAGAGTAGAGGGCAGCACTGTGTCTCAACTTTAAATATTTTACTTGACAAGGGACACGTGCTTTATTCATTTTGGAACCAGGATGTGGCCTGTTACCAAAGTATCAATACTTTCACTGATTCAGTATCAATACTGATTCATTCAATACTTTCTCTGAGCATCATTCAGTATCAATACTTTTACTAAGATTCAATCAGAAGCAATACTTTTACTGAGTTAAATTCAGCATCAATACTTTTACCGAGAGTCATTCAGTATCAATACTTTAAATGTGTCTATAGCTGTATCTTATTTTATGCCTAATCAAAACAGAGAAAATAATTGTTTTAATTTTGTGAAATGCCAAAGCAGGGGGAAATCGCAATAAATCGTCAGTATTGGGATATTTTGAGAAATATTGAATTGTGACACGTGAATTGTGATATGTATCGTTTCCCCAGATTAGAGGCAATGCACACCCTTATTAAAATACAAAAGTCATGTGATTTTTACTAAGACCCGATAGTGTACATTTCATCACATACACTACACATTTTGTGGATTATTTTCATGCCGATGTTTTGGAACAATGTATGGACCAGTTAATGATTATTTGGTTACTAAATTAGTGACAATTATTGATTAGTTGCAATTAATTGATTAAAATGTTGCAGTCCTAGATGACTCACAGTGAAAGGATTGACCCTGAATGACTCACAGTGAAAGCATTGATACTATGATAACACAGGGCACATCCTGTTTCCAAAATGTATAAACCACAAGTCATTTGTTATAAATACAATTCTTTAAAGTGGTCATTTGTGGTTTGACAGAATGGGTGCTTAGGGGCACAGTACCATCCTCTACTGTCAGAATTTACCAATTTTGGCCAGTATTGTTGAAATCAAATGATGCCAAGGCAACAATGCAGACTCTGGCGGTTTAGAATAATTGAATAGCACATTTTGAGTCTCAACCAAAAGCCGTTTAGTCCCCATATGTTCAAAGTCTTGCATCACTGCTTCAGAGAGAAAGCACCTTGGCCTTGTACTGTGCTCCAGAGGGAACAGCTGAGGCTCCATACTTTAGATCAATACTTCAGTTACTCTGCAATTGTCTCCTCTTAACAAGTAAACAGCTGAAACCAACTGCCTGAATAACTTAATTTAGCTGCTAGAGTGTGTGCTGTGCATGTGACCACCAAATGCCAGAAGAGGAACAACGGAGCACTTTGAGACTGTCGCCACACGGTCCAGGCATCACAAAAATGTTTTTCATCTCAGTCCACACTCAACACTGAAGCTTTGCATATGGTCAACAACATTTGCTTACGGTCCTCCTCTGTCACAATCCATGATGTCAGCTTTATGTTGGACTGGAAATTCATTTCACTATTTCAGTAAAGTAACTACACTACTGAAATACTGATAGAAAGATCTGGTTTAGCAGGATGGAAACACTTACAAAATGATGCATAGCCATGTTCATTGCTCAGTTGTTAGTCATTTCAGCAAAGTACCTCATTATTGTGGATTTGAATTTGTCATACAATAGATTAGCCAGCCTTACTCATTTATAACATAAAGACTGACCAAAATTGTGTAATTTTTTTGGTCTGTTACTGTACACTTGATTAGCTTCTCTTAAAATAAAATACTTCAATACAAATAATTATAACAAGAGCAACCATAATAATAAGAGACCACAAAAATAAAATAAGACTTTTTTATGACCAATAAGTTTCAAGTTTCCATACGTAACATAAGCTTCAAAAGGTTTGCCCATTCAACAAAAACAACAGATGCAGATTTTTACAATGTTAGGTTTTACATTCCAGACTAGTGTTGTCACAATATTAACATTTCAAATTCTAAGGAATATGTTTGATTCTTCATCTTTTGATACCACAATGATAATTAAAAATGCTCTTCTTTAGGTCAATGTTTAAGACATCTTCAACACAAAATAATAGTAGTTTCTTTATGTTTCCATGTGGTATAATAATAATAAAAATAATAATGACGAATGAGGGATTACACCGACAATAATAATAATAATATATACATATATGAAAATAATTCTAAAACTATTAAGGAAAGGTCAGATTTTTTCTTGTTTTTTAGTCTCAATACTTGCTCAAATGAGTAACTAGTTTCAATTCTAGTCAATTCTAGTTTAATATCGATTAGTATCTGATTTTTCATGCATTTGACAACCCATGATACAAACACAGTTGTTGTAATTTCTGATGTGTGACTAAAATTTGCCACACAACACTACTGAAGGATGTAACCATAGAAACTTTTGTATGCAAGAAGGACATTGGACCGGCAGTGGACAGGTATGAACAGAACAGCATCAGTGACTTCAGAAAGGCTTCCCATTGGGCGAACTGAACAAAAGCACTGTTACTGTTGCCCCAGCGCTGAATCACAGATATGGGTGAAAAGAGACGTGCGTCAAAGTAAAGCACAAGTCATGGATTCCTTTACAAAACCCGTCCAAGGCCCACTGCAGACAGTCACCATGGAAATATGTGCTTCAACAAAGATCTCTCCACCAACACCATGTCCTCTTGCATCCTATTTATAGCCCAGTGAAGCCTGCTGGCGTAGAATGAGTAGCACTATAGAGAGAATGGAAAAGTCTAGTATCTTGTCCACGCTGCCTGCATGTGTGCATCAAGCTTTATCTCAAAATAAAAGGATATTGTTTTTGCCTGGACACGAGCAATTTATCCGATATCGCCAGTCGCCGAGTGAGCAAAGACATGTCAAGCGTATGTGAAGTTGTGTGTGTCTTCATGGCCTGCGGGGTTATGCTAATAGAGCTAAGCAGACAGTGCGCAGCAGGGTCACGTTAAACCAGCACAGATGAAGGTTGTGGGACTTTGGCTCATGTTTGGAGCAGGTCTCTCCGTGTATGGAATAAAGATGATTAAAAACAACCAGCAGCTTAAGGTCCTCTTCTTTAATGTTGGTGGCAGAGCTGTGAGTGGGAGTGAGGTGAGAGCACAGTCAGGCGGGCAAAGGAAATGAAAATAAAGATGACATTTGCGAAGTCACACGGCTAGACAGCACAGGGTTTTTTCAAAGGCGATTTAGTACTTCATTTTGTAAGAGGGAATATGGCCTTATTGTGAAAGAAAATGAAGCAATTCATATTATAAAGAAAAATATTGATGTCTTACTTTAATGCTCTTATTTGTTTGTGCAATAGAGCCAAAGCAATAGTGACCAGGTAGGTAAGTAGGTATTATTACGTCACTATGTGAAGGTAGCTTGTTTGATAAACACCTACAGAGGGAAGAATCAATAACAAGGAGCAAGATCTGAGCCAAAAGTCTGTTACTAGGCTATAATTGGGACATGCCGACGCGTTTCAACCACGTCTTGGACTTCTTCAGGGCATTCATCACCTACAGAGTTCCAGGTTCAATTGGCACAAATATTTATTAGTAGAGGAAAGTAGTTGCTATTGTGCATGAATTACAGGTTCCATTTGTAATTCAAGCAGAGTACAGCAAGTCTTTGGATGTTGAGAATAAGTCCACACAAAAACATTGTGTCAATAAGCAATGGGTTCACAAACCACCACCGTCTTCATGGAAGTGAGAATGCATGATTTCAAACGTGGAAACTGAACATCACAGTATAATACTGCTGTCAGAGCCCAGGGGAAAACTCTGCCGAACATGTGGATCCTGGTAATTAACATTAACCACAGTGTGTGTCCTGCTTATTAATGATATCATAAAACACAAGCACAATCAAACAGAGCGGTTTACTCAAGATCAACGACCGAAAAGAACAATTAGGACCGGCTTTTATTACCCAACAACACAGATGACCATCACTACATCTACGAGGGTTCAGCGGCGGCCCTTTACATCATTTTGAAGTGCTCCTCTACCGCTAAGTGTGTAGCATTAAAAAGCAGTTCACTAAACTGGTAAGCGCTTTGATTTTTTTTCTTTTTCTTTTTTGCACCCACCATCCAAGACCTCATCATCAATAGATTACAGCAACATGGGCTATTTACATAAGCAATTTACTGGTTGCCCTGTTTCTCTGAGGTGCCTTTGAGCAGATACCAGATTGTATCTCTGTTTACTCCCAGTGCACTCTCTTCGCTGAATCAGAATTGACAGAATGTAAGTGTGTATGGAAATCTCCCAATGATGCACAAACACACACACACACACACAGCCTATTACATTTGGTTTAAGATTGAGTATGAAGTGGATTCAAATGTAAATTATTAACATAGCCACAGTGAATGCAGCCGATACATTCGCTGATAGCATAAGTAACTTTTCCAACCCTATAATTAAATGCTGACATATCTCTGGTTGTGTCATTGCTGTAAATCACAACAGTGGACTGCTTTATGGCAATATTAGATTTACAGACTGAGTGTCAAAGAGCATTTATTACAGTCGTTTTCTGAGGATGGAACGTAAATCAGATTTCAGCAATTCATATCAGAGCTTGACATTGCCAGTCAATAAATAAAGGAATGGTCATGTCATATGATTGCATTCAGGTTGGAGAGACAGGGTGAAGTATAGTGTAGTATATTTGCTCAATGAAGAAACTCCTACGCCACTGTGTACTTTCTGTAACTGAGTCTTTATAAATGGAAATAGTGAGGAAGTGCTATCTGGTTTAATTGAAATTAATCTATAGCCATACAGGCCATCCTTGAAGCAGCTGAAAGCAGAAAAGAACATTTGACAGAGAAAAAGCCTGTCACGATTATGACAAATTTAGAAGGTTGATTACAGAAAATATCACAATAAATGATAATACTGAAACTACTTTATGGCAATGACTCAATAACCAAATGCAGGATAATTGCAATGAAAGAACAAAACATTTTTCAAAAAAAAAAAAGGTATGAGCTGCAATAAATGAAAAGCTGAATCACTTAGTTATCAGTATCAGTAATGCGGCTTAGATGGTAATTATTTTACCATTTACAGCGCAAATATCAATGAACTACAAAACAATTAGGAAAAAGCTTTGTGCAAAGAAAATGTGTGAAGAATAAATGTTCCTAAAAATATGATTTAAACTTTTATTTATTGAACAATATAGTATTTACGTGACGAGGATTCTTGCGTTTTTCCCCTGAAGCAGAACACATGAATTAGTTTTTAGGGCTAAACATTGCGCTCTAATTCTTTGTATAATTCACATAGGATTGCAAATGCTAATCCAAATGCAATGTATACAATGTCAACATTCAGCCCACTGCGTGGAAATTAGTCCCTGCTTGTAAATAAAAAATGTAATTTTCCTGTGGTGTCGGCACATTTCCACACAGCTCTTGTAACAGGATTATCTGGTCAAACCTCTGGTCCACACAGAAATATAGAATAGCATTAAACGACTTGAAGAATGAGTGTATGGGTTTGCAATTGCTGAGATGCCCAATACTGCTCCTTAACCCTGCCATACGCCCGCTGAATACACTTGCTCAGCAATCTTTCCCTTTCGCCACACACACACTTATCTGCCATGCTACTTTCCACATGTGTCTCCTACCATTGACCCATTTTGATATAGGGTTAATTAAAAGAGACGGGTGTAAGGCTCAGGCCATACAATCCATTAAACCTGACCGTTAAGTGACAAAGGAGGCTGGCTTCTTGGCAACTAGGACATACAACTCCCTTCAAGTGCGGGACAAGTCACACAATGGCTGAGCTTAGTACACAATTAGCATGTCCACAAGTGAAAGCAAAAAGACTAGTACATTTAATTAGTACAAATAGTAGCCTTTCATTTAACTTCCAGCTGATCTATGCTCCTTTTCGCTGTCTTAAGCGGTAATACAACAACAAATAATCAATAAAACTCCTCAAACTCGTTACAAATAAATGTTATGAATAAAATTAGATACTTGTCATTATCAACAAATGGGGGAAATGCAACCGAGGAGGAAGCAGCTAATTACTGACTTTTGATTTGATGGTTAATACTGTAACTGAAGATTGATCCAGATTTTGATCTTGGTTCAATATTGATTTAGATATTGTTTATTATCATCTCTTCAAATCCGTCCGGTTGATTTCACCCTAGTTTCAATAAAGAAAAACAAACAAATTAATTGGGTGTTCTCCAATGCAATAGGAAAATCTGGTAGTTCCAGTCCTTCCAACTCAGTACATGTTCTGCGAGGTGTGGTTGTTTTCTCCCATGGTGACATCCCTGGCTGTGTGTCTGCAGTGGCACCACTACAATCTGAGTATATTACAGAGCAAACAAACTGGGCAAGAGGAAGGGCCTTGTTGTTCTGGGGCTCATTGACTCCATGGACGTGCTCAGAGGAGGATCAATCTCAGTTAAGGCCCGGCCGTACTCGCTGGTGAATTAGGTTGTCTCAAGTGTCATTCACAAATACTGACAGCTCCTATCGCTTCAAAAAAGGCCTCCAGTGCAATCATAAAACACAAATGGAAGAATACCACAGACTACAAGATGGAAGATGTACAATGTGTTTGTGGTGGTGGAGTTTGTGTTGAATGATTGACGGATTTTCATTCTGTGACCTTTTTGTTGAATGTTGTTTTTTTCTGAGCTGTGAAATACTGCCTTTGCACCTGTAAAAATATCTCTCATTTTATAAGATCAGCTACGACAAAATATTTTTCATGTCCCATTGTGATATAATAATGCTCTCGAGATCTTTATCATTATGAAGGTGTTTCTCTGAAGCCGTAACATTCTTGTTATTTACCTTCTTTACGCTCTGTGTGTAAGGGAGCGCCGAGCCTCAAAGACAAACAAATGATGAAAAACAATGCACTTGTTCAGTATTACCAAATCTATCTAGCAAAATGGCCAGTTGGTAAAACCAGTAGCCCACAGCCACCAACTTTCACATTCATTCACTCCGAGCCATTTATCTAACATATATTTCTGGATATTAAAGCTGTGATACTCAACTTTATTCTTGTAAATGATTTCTTGTCCTATAGAGTATATTGTAAAAGCAGCAATTTGTGACCAAATCAGACCAGAATCTGTATTTTATGTGTCACAAAACTCAAAGTAAAAGCCGGCGCCACCCCAGCTTCACTTTATTAAGGACTGAATATAACCGTTCTAAAATGATGCATGGAATATCAATGATTGTTGATAGTTTAATTTAAATTCAACTGCCTTCTTTTACATTTGGAAATCAGGTAATGGACCAAATATAAACAAAAACGTCAAAGAATTAACACATTAACCCAACCGCAGATGACATACGATAGGACAAACAAGCCTTTATAGTGATGACATCTGGAACAATGTAAAGCAAACCACCTGGGTAAGAAAAACGCATAGTGAGTCTACTACTCTACAAAGAAACTAAGAAAATAAACACAGCAGCAGCAGTCTGACACGGCATCTAACTAACCGTTTGGATCGAGCTCTAATGACCTCCAACAAAAATGGTGTCACCGCTCGCTTTCAAAAGATCCTGTTTAGCCGTGACTGAAGCAGCCCTCATTCCCCTGCAACATTACACCGAATGTTACAGCACACGTACAAAACCTGCAGCAATAATGTCTATAAGAGCTGCCACACAAGCAGTGGTTCTCAATCTGTGCTAAGGGGAACACAGTTTGTATGTAAGCTTACTCTGGCAATACTGCTTGTTTAGAACCTTTATTTTGTTTAATCTAGTTAAGACTTTCTGGTTTAGTCCATCTGGCATATTCATTTATTGTTCTGCCTAATTTACTTTCAATGTGGCGGGTTTGACACTTATTTTGAGCAAGTTACTTGTCACACAAACTACGTTGTACTGTATTTGACCAACGTGGCACCAGGTTTTCGTGATAACACGAGAAGTACCAGTACTCCGGGGAAAATAGACTCCTGCACCTCCCCCAGACCCGTGCCCCCAGTGCTCTGAGGTCAGACTAGCGCCACACATTGATTTAAAAGACTTTGGAATTTTTGCTGCGACTTGTGCGGGTCCAGAACTCACATTAAGAAAATACCTTTGATTTTGTTTTGCTTTTTAAATCTTTAACAAATATTAAAGGAGATTAAATGTTTTAGTTTTTTTCAGTTTTTAAGAAAAATATGTTCTAAGAGAGTAGGAATATGACTTTGATTCCCTTCAGCATATTCTGAAAGACCAAGGAAACAGGTATAACAAACTCGGAAATGTCAAGGCTTCATGTCGTTAACCTTGCACATCATCCAGTGGGAACAGAAGGACTACTTATGAGCTGCAAAGTGATTAGAGCGCAATTAGCCTTGTTGTCTGTGGAAAGGTCCCTCAGACAATGACCTCTGCAGAAACTTGTCTGCCACATAATAGAGCCACTGAAATTAGACAAAAGCAAATGTTAGGCAGACAATGCTTTTAGAGAATTCACTCAATGTGGAAAAGTCTATTCACTTCAATATTCAAATTCAAACTTACTATATAGTATATAATTAAATAAGCATTTGTAATTTACATAGAAGTAGTACAAAGATACATTAAAAAAACGTTTTTATGAATATAGCCAAAATGATGAGGGCTGTGTCATGATACATTCAGTGTAACCCTAACCCTACAAGACTGACTGAACTACTCCTTAAATTGTGCATGTCAGAGTAAGTAAATACGGTAGTTAGTACTATTCTACCACTGCAAACATTGTTTACTAAAAAGACTGGCACACATGCATAAATAATTAAAGATTTGTAATAATAAGGTGGAAACCATTGTCACTGATAATGAATAACACATTCAGCAGCATCTGTTCTCATTAAAGGTGCAGACCCGAGTTAGCCGCTGCAATACCAGGCTAAAGAACAAAGTTTAATGGGTTTTTCCATTTGTGTGCATACTCACTTTACAGCAAAGAGACAGACAATGTTTCGGAATACAAAATGCAATTCAGAGCCAAAATGCTGTGCAATTTGAGGTAGACTCTTTCTAATCCTTTTTCTGGTGGTGCATGAGATGGTGGAGCAGTAATTAGACGAGGCCCTAGTTTCCTTGCAGTGAGTCCAAGGACAGGGAACTCCTCATTTCAACTAGCCATTAGTAACACTGCATTCATTCATTCATAATAACTACTGGGATCTTTTTTTGTACAGTTAAATGTTTCAACTATTTAAACTCATATGCAAGATGACAGATGTTTCTGACGTTACTTAATATCTTCTCTGCAATTTATGATATGAGGCATGTCTTAACTCATTGTCCGCAATTCGATAAAACCTGCCCATTTTTTTCCAAATTGGCGTAGCTGTTCAATCACTAAAGAGGACATTTAATGAGATAGCTCTTTGTCTTTCTTTGCACTCTTAAACTAGTGTTACTCCTGCTCAGTTTTGGTAGTGATTCACAGTGAACTTGTACTAATAAGGGTACAAACAATCAATACCTCCTGAAGGAGAGGTCGGCCCCACCTTCCAGCTCTCTAATGGGCCGTGTATGGAGGATATTGTTATTGCACAGGACAAAGTTCAACCCAACCCAAGTCTAAACAGAAAGAACGAGGTGGCTCAAGTTGTAGGATTTGTTTTAAAAAAAAATGTTTACATCGCTTGTAAATACTGCAATCTTACAGAAATGATAGTGTATGAAAAGGTGCAGAAGGTTGGCAGTCCAATTTCACCCAATTCAGCATAATGTGTCTGTGAGGAAAAATTGCCCATTCAAATTACACTGTGTCTGTGTCTGGTTGTGAACATGGGCGTATTTCTTGTTTTATTTAGCATTGTTGTTAATGGATTTTAAACTTGCTAACTATTTGAGCTTTAGAATCAACCTGGGAATGTGTCAAATTAGGCTGTAAAACTAACGTTGCGCATTTAAATGACGCACTTGTGACGAATAATAAGAACTAGTTAAACCACTAAAGCTCCACAGTATAGTCCTTTTATTGTTACAGAAATGGGCTGGCAAAGAAAAAAGAAAGCATGGCCACACACCATCATACAGGTTAATCCAAAATCACACCACGTCTAATGGCAGTTGGGTTTCCAAAGGAATTGGACAGAAGTTATCCAATTTTGCAGCTCTGCTTAACTCTCTGATGATTTATTGTTTTATGTAAATCTGCATTTCAATGTTAGCGCAAAATAATTAAAAGGCTTTTATGTCCTCAGAACACACATTAACACTTTAATAAGTAGATCACAAACAGGATTATATAAAGCCTTATATAAAGCCATTTAGATTTACTTCCACTCACTTCTCAGCAGTAATACAGTACTCGTTTACAGCGGCAGTCAAACTAAAACATAAACCTTTATGTAAACAGAGCGATTGGTGCAGTGCTGCTGAGTCAAGTCTCTCCAACACCTTGATGGGGAAATGCTTTCACAAAACTGTCTAACACTGTGTGACAGATTTGGGCAGCACCGACCTTCATACAAACTAAGCCTGACCCGTTTTCATTTGCAGAAACCATTGGGGCCAATGAATTGCCACCGATTTGTTTGGCTGTCGCGCTTTGACCTGTCCCACACCTTACTGTGTGAGATGGGGGCTCAGGGGTGACCTTCAGACAATTGTGCTCTCACCTGCCCACTGGCACAGGATGCCACTAACCAGACGCCCCGGTGATGAGAGCAGCTAACCAAGCGTTACTTCCATCCATCATCACATTACACACACTGGCCTGGTTTAATGTCCTTTCAGAGCTGCCTGAGAACCACTGGGCCACACAACATGAGAAGGAGTTAATTAGTCTATGCCAACAGCAGAGGTTCACCAGTCATTTAGTACTTTCAAGGGTGAAATCTCTTCTCAAGTGCTAATGAGAACTTTGTCCATCACAGGGGTCTCATCCATTACAGCGCTACAACAAACCCATAATGAACAGCTGATCTTTGGAAAGAACACTTCTGCAGTGACTTTATCCGTGTGTTTCTGAAGCTAAAACTGAAGTATGTCTTAGGAAGGCTCAGGCTGAACTCTTCACCTCACAAGACAGTTCAAAGCAGTGCTGGTCAGACAGCTGAGAGGCTGTGATGTGGTGTATCCAGCAGAAAGACAACAAGCCCAAACATATGCTCCGAGATACGGGGTTTGAAGGGAGTGTTGTCTCAGTGTAACAATTAGTATTCTCAAAAGTGCAAAGCTAGTGTCAAATATTCTCTTTTCCTGGAGTGTGTAAAAATACCTAAAGCTGCATAAGCTCAGCTGGCTTCAGAGTATCGCCTACAGCTGTAACACTGAAACAGTGATTAAACACAAGAGAACTACAAGGTGATAAAATACATTTGAAGCTAGTGACAAAAATTAAAAACACTGTTGTGCTACTCACTTAACAGTAAACAACAATACAATACAAACAAGAGCCAAATACAATACTTACTAACAATACTAAGCATTTAGGCTGGTCAGTCTCCCGACACCTCAACATTACGGTGTCACCAAAGAATTTCATATTTAAAAAATAATTGTATTAAATAAGAATAAATAAATCACATATGGTTTTACTTAGTTTATTTTATACATGTTTCAAAATGTTTTATTTGTTCACATTTTAGAGTAAAATTCTCATTTCCGCAACTCGTCTATGTTAAAATTCTACTGTGATTTACTTTTTTTTATGTTTATAACTCAAAAAAACAGTCTATATAATTATGTATATACTTACAATAAATATATGTGATTTATTGGGTCTCCAACTATGACCTCTGTTAAAATAACATGCAAAACATGTGTGTCCGTGACATAACTTCTAATTTCTTCTAATTTCTTCTTCTAATAACTTCTAATCTATATTTGGTCATAGTTTAAATACATAAGGAACCAACTTTTTGGAGACATTTTTGAAGGAAGGATCACTTATGACGTGACACCAAAAGATGGACACAAGGTAAATCAACCTCTTCATATCTTCTCTGATTTAACAAAAGAAAAAGTGGTTAAAATCATCTAGATTACTTTTTAATTCTCATTACTGAAACAGCTTTTTTCAGAAAAGTTAAAAAAAAAAAATTTGGGGTTTTAATCATTCATCATCATTTTATGTTTTGATTGCCCTATATATGTATATGAAAAACATAATTTGAAACATTCAAAAATGTGTTTGCTTCCCTGTAATTTTTTGTGTTGTGGTAATGAGATTTCCAGGATTTGTTTTGAAGAATAAGCTTAAAGGTAAGGTAAGGTCAAATGTTTTTGAAATAAAGTAAAAAAAGATGTTCACACATAATTCAGACTTTGTTATTGGTAGTTTGAAAAGAATTTCTTTGATATATGCTTTTGGAAAAAAAAAATCATGTTTGAAGAGAATGAGACAGCCAATGACCCAGCCTGACCCAGCCAATATTCAGAATTCAACCACTCTAACCGGTTCAAAAAAACATTCATCATTGGTGTTTCAAGATTTGGCATACAAGCCGGCATAAAAGTGTCATTAGTGGCTTGTTTACCCTTTATTCCACAGTAACCTTTGAACTGTATACAGGACAGCGCAAACAACACAGTTTTACACAGCCAATGACTGTTTTAAAAACAAAGCACATACAGTAAGGATACGCAACACGGCAACAGTCTCACTCTAGCACGGTGCTTGTATTTACCAATGACCTCCAAAAAGGGCAAATCATGTCACTTAGTGCGAGCCCGGACAACCAGCAGGTGTTAAAGGAAAAGGGTTAAGTAACAGCCCTGCTCTCTGTCTGCTCTCCTTTAAAAAAGAAGAAAGATACAAACTAGGATGTAACAAGGGCATGGATTAACCACAGCAAACTGATTATTTAGAAATAAACTAATCAGCTAATGTAACTTTATTTGGTCTATACACATACTGCTTGGAGAAGAGGTTTTATGACTCAGACAGAGCTGTAATTATATCATTATGACACAAGCAATGTTTAAATTGAGTGCTTTTGATTAAAGAAACCAGATGTCCTCAATCGCCACATGAATCAATTATCAAACTAATAGTTAGTAGCTGCCCTAAATTTAAGATGATTCTATTTGAAGTAATACTCTCATTTTTTCCCCTTCAAGTAGTAGCCTGAATCCCTGACCCTGTTGAAATAAACTTTTTTTTACTCCAGTTACTCACACGTAGTGCATTCGAGTCTCGATTATGATTTTGTCAGCTATCACATGATTTTTGATATTACAAGATTATTACTAACACACACACAAAAATGACAAACAGCACACTTTCTATGATAAATCAAGACTCTCTCTTCTCGTACTATCCTAAGCAAAGTCCTTTAGGAACTCTCTGATCAATGTATCAAAGAAAATCCATTCAATTCCACTCTCTCTACTCTATTGCATCTGTGCACAGTTAATAAACATCAGTGAGTGTAGATTGCAGGGGCATCATTGACACAGGATAAAGGCAATAACAGTTAACATTCAAAGCATAGGATAAGATGCATGCTAATGGAAATGGCACTGAGGTAATGATAACCTGTCCATCACCTCAATTTGAATACATAAGTACACTGAATTTGCATAATCACCATACATGACAGCCATCGTGGCATTTCATTATTATTATAAGGTCAAATCGTTTTCCCTCTTCACTTTGCCACAGGTAAATGGGAGATCATAAATAGAGATGGAGTATAGAATGACATAACATAAGTAAGCTGCATCAAGGACAGGTTGATCAATCATCCAGCCATATTACAATTTTAAAAGCAGGCAAGAGCCACAGCAGGCCCACAGTCACTTTCTTCACACTAATCCGGATAACTTCAGTGGCGAGCCGGAGAGAATAAATGAGTTTACGCCTACAATGATTGGATTAAATTTAAGAGCTGAGCTGCAACCCTTTGGCCTCAACACCACACTGCAGCAAGATCAGGATTTAAACCGGAGTCTGAGACATGGGATAGTGTTGTTTACGATTGGTGACAGTGATAAAAATTAGCTCTTATACACCACAAATCATTTTGACAAAACCATCTATAATTTCACAACGATTTGGATCTAGCGCTGTCAAACAGAGAAGATGACCAAAGCATTGTTGAGAAGCATTTCAGGTGCTTGCAAAATGTATATGCACATGTTTATAATCTCAACTAGAGGTGGGAATCAAGTCTATATTAAGAAAATAGAAAATAGATTTTTTTAAAAGGCTGATATAAAATAAAGGAATATAATAAGAGCAAAAACTTGAAATGTAACCTTCCAAACCAGAGTATACAGCAATATTTCAATTTGTGATTTTCATTCTGTTTTATTGTGTGCAATCCTTGAAACTCCACCATTTGGCCAGGACTTCACTGTAAAAGAGATCTCTGAATCTCAATGTTTTTTTCCTGATTAAATAAAGGTTAAAAAATAATAAAAATGTACAAACCCGCTTTAGCACTATTCTGAAGGATTGTCCGTAAATTATCTGAATATCAATGTCAAAATAATGCAAAGACAAATCAAGATATACATTTCTGTCAATATGGCCTTTATCACAATAACACTTTTGAGATTCATAATGTGGCCACATGAATGGTTAAACAAAGAGCATTGCTTAAACTCAGGGGCGGAGGCGCAATCTGGGATCCCTTGGGAGCACTATCTCATTTCAGCTTTGACTTCTTATTGCGTTAGGGTGATAGGCAGTTGTCCATTGAGATTTTAAGTGGATTTATGTGGATTGTGACTTAGTCCACCTGCTACACGCTTATTTGGAGGTAAAAATGTGACCCTCTGGCACATTGGCCTAAAGCAACTAAAACTAACACAATGACGACTTCTACTTATTACTATGTACAATGCACAATGCTCCAGAGCAGAAAAGACTATCTAAATTACTGGAGAAAAAGTACAATAAAACAGTACAAAACTTCTCAATTAGTCTATAGCCAAAATAACATGTGTAATAATGATATAATTCTTAAATAATTACATGACACCCACACTGTTCTCTGTAGATGAGCTGTAGAGCTTTTTATTAGACAAATGGAGAGACGAGAATCCACATTGCACTGAAGTAGTCCAGATGAGAACAGAGGGCTGGCTGTCACACACTGACAGGAGCAGGTTTGAGGCTGCTGTAGATTCACTTCATTGATTAGGGACAGACAAACTGTAAACTGAAATAAAATGACTGGAATAAAATAAAAAACATATTAGGGCCAACTCGGCTGTGCCAGGAACAACTGACAAGCAAATCAACTGCGCGAAATAGACCTCCACTTATTTTGAAAGGGAATAATATTTCCTTCCCACTGGGTAACTGTGCAGTAATGTAATGGTTCACAGTGGAGGTCAGTGAGAGCGTCGACCAAGCGTGTCTCTGTAACTGCTCTATACTTCACCATGGACTGTTCTATATGAGGTCAACCGCTGTATATGAACACTGTATATACAGTACATGCCGTATATATGGATCCACTGCCTCTGCCTGTGTGGGGTGTGACCACTTAATGAAATCAAAGAAACTGATCAGAAAAATAGTTATAAAACAGGGTCATAACATTTGTTTGTGCTACACAACAGAATGTGTAGTTGTGGTTGTAGTAACCTAGAAAGGCCAGAGCTGGAACCGCAATCACTTCCTCATTCTTTCAAAGTGAACTGCATCCTCCTCAGACAGGGAGTGGGGCGTGCATGCAGGAACAAGATGTGCAAATATCTCACACACACCGCTGTAGTAACAGTGTGGTAATCACAATCACATTTCTGCTAAAGTCAGCACACAGTCCAGTGAGTCTGCATGTAACACTACAATGGATTCAAAGGTCCTGCATCAGCTCCCAGGAAAACCCAGGCTCTCCCAGCTGAACGGGAAACACCCGCAGGGAGGGGACAGGAGTAGGCTAGAGTCTGACATCACTCAATGTTCCTGTGAACTCTTGTGCATGTGCCTGGATCACTCAGCCACACACGCACACTGTAGTTTCCTTCAGCTGTGGGCACACAGTCATTATTCTGAGTTTGCTGCACTAGCAGCACGCAGAGGCTGCTGCACACTCCTCACAAGAGACGAGAGCATCGGCCATAGCACAGTCTCTAACCCTGCAGACATGCCCAGGCTACAGGTTAGAGCCGTCAAGCACGAAAACAAGACCCATCCAACTAGAGCTATTTACCCAGCCCAATATCTGCTGCAGATACCACACACAACCCGCGGAGATTATCCGACACCTCCAAAGACGAGGCTCTGGCTGCGCTCACTGCAAAGTTGAAGGACAAGGCGGGAGAGGCTGGACACTCGACGATTGCCAAACTGACAGAGACACCGTGTCAAGGCCGGTTACAGTGAACGCAGGAGAAGCACCAGGGGGTGTTGATGGGCTTCAGCAAAGCGCTCCAAAAACTGCATTGCCATTGCCAAAGCTAGGCGTCCCATTGTGAATGAAACAAGCAGAGGCCAGGTTGGGACAGACATAATGGCTCATTTTACGCATCATATCCCCGGTAGGTGTGAATAAAAAGACAAGAATGGAAAATCTTGAGGGCTAGTTAGCATTACTTCCTTAGCAGCCCAGCCACCACGGCAGCAGCAGCAGCAGCTCTTCTTGCTCTTGCTGGTCCCGCTCCCTCTCCCCGAGCACACAGCCGTGCGTCCTGGGACTTACCGGTCTTATGTGCTGATGGTGCCGCTGTGACGAGACAACAAGTGCGGGGAGGCTGCCGGCCACCGCTCCGCTGCTCCGGGACAACAGGAGGACTGATCTACACACTTTCGCAGCCATCTCTGGAGTGAACCTCGCCGGGAAGGAGACTGCTGCGGGCGGACCGAGACGCACCGAGGGGAAGAGGGAGGGAGGTGGGCGGGGTGCGGGGCCGGACTACGGCTGCACACATGCCCAGTGCAGCTGCACCACTATGCAAACACTGCGAATACAAGAATGGATTTGCGGGCTAATTCAAACAACAGAATGGACTGCATTTAATTCATTGTATTAGTGCAATACATTAAATATGCCAAGAATAATTAGATTTCACAGGTGCCTTAAGAACCTGGACAATGCATGTGTGAGGTGGTGGTGGTGAATTGTCTAAAACCTTTTTTTATAGGCGTGTGGGATCAATACAAACTTGGATTGATGCTTTGTGTTTGATGAAAAATGAAAGACAACATCTAGATAGAATATACATAAAATTGACGTGAAAATTGTCAGAAGACTCGCTAATGTTCTTGGCACACTTCCTATAACTGTGTCTAATATTAGCTTGTCCTTCATTCACTCTTGTGGCCATGTCCCAAAAGAGTAACCATGAAGAATCAGACATAATTTAACTATTCAGTGGCGATAAGACAGTAGCCTATATGCCCTGATTTAGCTTATAGCCATTTGCATTTTTAAGGATACAGAACCAAGACCCTGTTTGCTTGTATTTTGCTTTTTCAACCAGTGTTACTATGCAGAAAAGTAGATGTAATTAGCTGTTTGGGTCAATGAATGTTAGAGAGACACCCTTTAGAGGAATGTAACCTGTTCTGCTTAAACTTTGACCAAGCCACAGCCATATAAAACCGTCAACCACACCTGTTTTGGACACTTGAAGCAGGAAAACAATGAGCAGCTACTCAGTTATTGATTTTAATTATTGTAATGCTCAATGCATTTTGCAACTTTACTTGCAGTTAGGTATCTTGTAGCCACTTGGTCTTGACCTTACACACATTACACAAGAACATGTTTATACTTTTATGTTTGCCTGTGTAATCTTATTTGTGGTATTGCTCAAAAGAGTCATTCCAGTTCTTGCACAGGTGCTGGTCATCACTGAGTGTGGGAGATGCAATTTAAATGCAAATTGTCATCCACGGACAAGGACCTGCCCAAGGCCCCATAGGCTGCATTGATTCAAATACCACTGAGGATTGTCTGGCATATACCTTCACTGAGCATTTTTGCTGTAGTCTACTGTTTGCAAATGTACCTAATAAAGAAAGTTAATGACTGTTAAAGCAATGGCATTACCTGCACAGTTGGATTCAAATGGCATGTTCCATTTGGATTTGAATATGAACATTCTTGCGAGGTCCGATCCACTGGCCCACAGGTTGGCGGTGCGATCGCAGCGGGTGAATACTGCCTCTGTGTCTTTGGGCATGAAACTGACCCTGCCTCAACCCCCAGTGTGTGCGTACATTGGTGTGTGAATGTGTGGATGAATGGGTGAGTGGTTCCTTGATGTAAAGCGCTTTGATTGCTGTATAAATGTGACCATTTTTATAGTTTTTGAATTTATCTTGCATACACGAGAGAAGATTCAATATGCTATCGGTGAAGTCATCCATATTGTTGAAGACGAAATTGTGCATAAGAAAAATATTTTCAACATATCGCTCTTTTTAGAAGAATAAATTCAAGCAATTGCATTATTCAGATCTAATCTTAGATGATGAAGAGCATTTTTGCACAGTTTACTCAGAGGAAGAGAGAAACAGTCAGCTTTCAAATACTCCCAGAATACTGTGTATCTTGAGTTACAGATGGATGATTTCAACATTGCTCAAATAAAAGGTGTGTGTGTTTGCATGCCTTGCCTGTCCATACATGAATCAAAAGTCATACAGCAAGACTATAAAAAGTTATGTACAAAATGGGTGTGTTATTTAGTCCAAACACAGGCCCATTAAGCCTCACCATCATGTTAGCATGCAAAGGCAAATCCTACTTTTGTCTTCTACTGTATGTACTTTTGTAACCATGTGTCTTTAGTCCTCACTGCGCTTTACCTTCATAATGACACATCTTGGGACTCAAGTTTCATAGTTGCAGTCATTATACAAAGAAAATCAGTGGATAACACACAAACATACAATAGAGGCTTTGTTTATTTAATGTAAAATGACACTTCACTATATTACAAAGCTTGTGCTAGCAACACAGTTGTCATGCAGCCACAACAGTTGGACCTGCCTTATCTCCTGTGCCACATTTTCTCCACCACAAAAGCAGCGTGGCCTAAATCAGCATGTAAGAGCTGTTTTATCATCACTGCCACAAGAGGAAACAGACATTCACACAAAATGACACAATCTAAAAATAATTGGCATACATGGCACAGCAAGTTTCTTCAAATAACTCACCATATCTTAATGCAGAGGTTGTGGGCATACTTCAAGCACAACTTACTGAACTTTAGCCATTATGTTTTGCTCAAAGTCATTCTCTTGTGCAACCATTAACAACACATTCCTGAACTATCTGTACTTCATTGTAATAGTTGAAATTTTTCAAATCATGCTGTGAAAAAAGCTTTTGAAATCTCTGTCTGATTTTTGAACTCACGAACTCAAACAAAAATCCTCAATGACACCTAAATGTGTTTAATAAGTTTATTTTTCCACCTCTGCCATTATTAAATCTGTGCTAATATTGGTAGTCATACAGAAAGATTAGCAAATACATGACATGTGTTAATTATGATGATACAGAAATGTGCCTTTGTGATAAATTGCTTTTAATAGAATAAGGAGAAAATTGAAAATAGAACGAGACTGGAAGTGGGACTGGGAGCGCTGATTTAAAACAGCAATTTGCAAATTCAAGAGACAGTTTTTATTAAAAATAAGTGTTGGTCAGACAGAACTTAAAATGAACAGTAGCCATCTCAAAAGCCATGATTAAAACAGAAATATATTGACAGGAAAACTAACAATCCTATTTTGAGTTTGCATTATATTGACAGGTTAGACTGCTTCAGGTCCCACATCAAAAGTCTGTTTCCTTTATCAGTAGCTACAACCATTGCTCTCACACAGCAGCAGGTCCCTAATCACAAATGAATCCAACAATTTCGTTTTTCCCTTGCTGTGACCCATATTGTGTGGGCACTGAAACAGACTTACTTATCCTGTTACGGCCCCCTGTCCCTGATCAGGGACGACTTGGGATTTTTTTCCCATTAACTCCAATGGCGAAAGAGTTTTCTTAAGCTACAGAGACATGCTATATATTGTTGGAAAGCTTAATGTTCACTCTAAATTTTGTAAATGTTTTTGATTTATAAAATTGCAATTGAATTACACTAGATGAAGATGAGAAAATAGGTCGACCTTGTAGAGTTGTATATATGTAAAAACAATTATAAATCTATCAATAATATAATTGTGTTTTGCTGTCCAATTATTCAGTGTGATTACGTTCAGCCTGCGATCACCCAGAGCATTCCAATTTTGAAATTATATTTTCACTCAGGCAAAAAATATTGCTGCAGTTTAAATCACCTGGTTTTCATCAAATGTTAATGTAAGAGTAAAACGATGGCATTGAGAACAATTTACTCATAGGTCCATTCCAAAGAAACAGTCAAAAAATATATATAGCCTGTGTAGGCCAGAAAAACATGTATTGCAAACACAATCACATTCTTCATTTCCTTCAAGGGGCCTCTTTCAGTCAGTTTCGGTAATTGTATGCTATAGCCTGTGCGTGACACTTATGGCCTTATTGATTTCCAATCACTGGTTTTATTTAGCCAGTGACAAAGGCCCAACCACCTCAAGCTTATTTAGGCTACAACAGAGCAACCTATCCTTCCAGAGCCACATTCATCATCCTGCCAGAGTGTAGTATTCGGACAATGTCTGTGCCACCATAAAGTACGTCTAGGGTAGACAGTACAATGCACTATGAAACCTTTTGGGTGAAAGCTGCGGAACCTGTCTCCATGATGTTATTGCATGGCGGAATATTCTGTAGTATGGACCCCCCCCCAAATCTCTGTGGAGACAAACCTGACAAACCTGACACCACCTGACCAAGTTACAGGTAAGATCTGTGGAGAATACATGTTATTTTTTCTTCAAGGTTTTTGGTTTGGCAATATAACACCTGTAATTTAATATATGCAAGATAAGGCCAAATTCTATAGATTTCAGGCAAGTAAGTGGTTTAACCCTCCTCAAGAAAAGTTCAATAGTGCTCCTTTAATGAAGGCTGCAAGTTGATTTAGATCATTTCCACCTGTCAACCAGTTGCAGTTTGGGCTCATCACGGGCAGGCTGAATGCATGTTGCAGGAGTAAACAGTCAATGCTCCAACATTACGTTCTCTCATTTCTCATATGTACGCACACAACTGAACTGAAAACATGGGACAATATAAAAATATGCCCAATGGGCCCAACTGAATATACAATTATTTCCTAAATGCATTTGAGGTTCAGACTATTTGGCTACTACTAGTAAAAGTAGTTTTATTTAGATTGAGGAATGCAGCGCTCGGGGGGGGCGGAGTGAGAGCGTGGCCCCACCCACCCGCTGCGGCTCAGAGCAACACGGAACTGTTTACGACCCATCTGCCCTGCAAACGCCGCGGATCCACTCCTCTGCGCGGCCAGGACAGTGCAGTTTGCGACTAACAAGGGTTCCGAAAGTCTTTGAGGTAAGTAACGATGTCGTATGGCTGATATGAATGCTTTGACATTAATTTGTGCGTCGCAGAAATTCAACAGCAGCGTCCATCCAGCTTAAGTCACGGCTCGTGTGAGAGGAGCTAGCTTGAGTTAGCATTATCCGTCATCTACAAAATATCTGGGAAGAACTGAACTAAAGAGCTACTGAATATGATAATATGACATCATGACCGTGATCAAGCTTGTTTTTTGTCAGTGGACTTACAAAATGTGATTATCAAAGATGAATGTCACTGGAAATGGTGTGCAATATATCTGTACAGAAGGGTTTTTCGGCTTATGTCTTCCATCAAAAGTTTTGCCAAATGCTATTCCGTTTTATTATTGGCATGACAACAGTGTAATAACTATGTAAATCAATGAGACAAATACAAAATATTCCACCTGGTTGAAGACTCAAGAAATATGAAGGTGAAAGCTGACAATGGATGCAAAATTTGACTGTTCGTATCATTTGACTGTACGCAGATTCACAGTGTTTACATGCACAACAAAATCAGATCATTATTCGATTTCTGGAGTTATCAGACTGTTGAAATGTCGTGAAAACGGTTACAACTGATGTCGAGAGTACTGGTAATCAGATTTCTTTCTGATTGTTCACGTCTGTGCAGCTTTTGACGAGCTGGAATATGAAAAAAATGGCAATAATAATGCGATGGTTATTTTAAAATGCATTGTAGTTTGTCTTCAAAACACACAGTTACTCTAAATGTCCATTGATAAACTGACACCAAAAATGAGACTGTGTTCTCTGATGATTATTATAGTCATCTAATTGTTGATGGGCTATGTAAATGTATTCAATGAGAACCATGCAAAAGGTTCCACACTGTTAAAGATTCCAGCTGTTCCTCTTTATTTATTGTCTATTGCAATTTATATCATTTGATTGCCTGCAACACATTATGAACAGGGCCAAGTGAAAATTAAGTAACATCTGGTCGTCCTGTTGTGGGTGGCCCTTGTTTCAGCTCGTTTCAGCTCATTTGATCTCGTTTAGTTGCATTGTAATTGTGAAATCCAGATTGGAATTTGTCTTCCTTTTGAATGATTTGAACTTGAGCCAGCTGACCTGTTATACATTGGGCCGTATTTGTCAGTATTGTTGTCACTATACAAAAACATTTACAGTTGATTTTTCAAACTAAGATAAAGGCAGGGTATTCGATACTGATTTCAATAACTCAAAAGGATTAGTTTCATTAACAGTTCTGTGGGTGTTGTACTTTTTCTGAAATTGATCATCCTAAAACTCTTCAGGAAAAGTCCTATTTTGTCCTATTTATGTATTCTTAGTATCAGAGATTTATGTTTTGCCTTAAATGCTATGTAGGGATGTCAAGATTATTAGGTTAGCCACAATAAAATCGTAAAGACTGAAAAATATTAATTGTGAAAATTGTTTTTGTTAATTCAATATATAGAAAAGTGACAGTTTTCAAACTAACTGTGCAGTCTTTTTAGTGAAATGAAAAAATTTATTTTTTAAATTAAGTCCTTTCTGTTCATCGTTTCATCAAATAAGTAAATCTAAACGTAAATTGATTTTTTATCTTTCTGTTTATATCTAATTATAATACATTTGATCTGATAAAGCAGGTCACATATTGAGGACCGGTAATGTGTAAAAATATATAGTTGTTTTTGTCATGATGTTAATAATCGCAAATAATCATTAAATCACAATGTTTATTCTCAGAATACACTACACTTACACTAAAATGTAAAATCGTGACATCCCTAATGCTAGAATAATCGTCGTCACAAAATTGCTGCAGAAAAGTATAGGCTTTAACAGGTGGAAGCCCAAACTCTCACTAAACTATAATATTTCATTTTCAGCTATCCAAATGCAAAACCCAAATTGAACTAGAAGCATCTTAGTAGGGTACAAACTCTTGCTTCATTTTTAATCACTCCCAAACGTCAATGAACCAACTCAAATGTGTTCTGGGCTCAGCTGCAGCGTTTCTGTTTCCAGCTTTGATCTCTCTGTTGTTTATTCATTGCGGTAACTTGAGTTTTTCTGGCCTTATAAATCACATAATTTTTTAACTTTTAATTTGAATAATTAATTTTAATTACTTGTACCTTGATGTTTTTTCAAAATTACCTTTTTGGCTTTAGAAGAGCTGTGTTTTCTAATATCACAACATTCTTATGTGTTGATTCAAGTTGGCTCAGTAGAACTGGAGCTGAACAATTATTCAGGGAAAATCTCTTTTATTATGATATTCATTTGATATTTTAACAAGGCATCAAGAATGTGCTAAAATGAGCCTGTAAATGTCTTGATAGTTTCAAAGTTTTTCACACACAACGAATGAACCATACAGTTACCAAAAAATGGCACTTGATACTCTTGTTTGGTAGATTACACGAGACATTTCTTTCCCTTTTTTGCCCAGATTTTTTATATCTACCAAACGACAATAGAGATTTTTGACATGCCCCCACCTCTAGTATAGTGTTTTGGAGTTCATTTTTTTAAATAAAGATTTATTACACATTGCATATTTTAAACACTTCAGAGGCACAAACATTCAAGAGACAATTAAATGAAATATGAACTGCTGTCATATTCACTTCTGAACTGCAGTGTTCAAAGTTTTTCTTTTTTCGACATAATTGACCCCATGGTGAAAATTGTTGTTTGCAGAGGAAAAAAAGCTACAAAATAATTGCAGCCTTTGGGATTTGCTAATTGTGATAATTCAAATATGACATCAATCCACTTGCAATTAATCCCAGGAAATGATGAAAAATAAATAAATTCCTACTCATTTTGAGTATATTATATAATTATGATATGTTACTTTCAGTGTCTGCACACACAAAGCATACACAAAGGATTATTCTGATTATTACACTCTTCTGTCCATTTGAATGCCTTTATTAGTTACAGGTCCCATCCTTTCTGTCTTTTTGTTCTGCTTCATTGTGGTCAAATATTTTCGCCTCTTTGTCTTGCAGGATGTACCGCTTGCGGGCGTTGTCAGCGGTCTCGTGTGGCCTGGCGCAGCTGTCCCGGCGTTATCACAGCGGTACAGTGCGATGGGCGGGACGACGCAGGCTCATGCTGGCGGCTCTGGCGGGAGTCACTGGAACCTCTGTCAGTGCAGGACTCATGTGGAAAAGGTATTTGAGTGTCGGTGTTATGTTCCATCGGAGACAAAACAGAGCAAAAACAGTATAAATGTATTCATACAGTGGATAGATTTGTTCACATAAGCCCCCTGTAGGGTAATGTATGCCTGGATATAGTATTTCACTCTTGAACATTTGGCTGTTCCCATTTATGGTCGTACATTTTATTATTTACCTCCATCTTTCCCTTTGTGTTTCTCACATCAACAAACTTTTCTCTGTAAATCTCATCTTGCCCAGGCATCTCTGACCAGCATCCATGTATCAAATAGGGTTGTTGGGAGGGAAAAAAAAAAATCACTATTACGATGCATCAATTACATTAATTAATAGGCTATTAATGAATGTCCAGTCCTTGTATGATCAAGGACTGGACTGACATTGTGACAGACATTAGAAATGGAAAAAATGACTTTGAGACTTGACCTGAAAACGTGACAACTTTGAACAACTCTGGGCGAGATGGGATGTTTATGCCGGACTGGTCATGTTGTAACTTTATTTATGTTTAAACATATGGTGCCATTATTATTTCTCATTACTTGTACTATTGCTATTTTCCTTTGTCCTTAAGATGTGTCCCCAGCTGTTGTGTTTTGTGTGTATATAAAAGAAAATAAAAAAAATAATAATCATTGTTTACTTTGCCAAAATTATTTCCTAAGCTTCAGGTTGATAATCAAAAATTATTTGGGGAGTAGTTTCTGAATCAAATCGAGACCCCAGAAATTGTAATCTACAGTAATCGAATTGGCAAAATGTGGAAGATTTTCTCCCCCTAGTATCAAATTATACTAATTCAACATTCTTTGATTATCGTCACCCCTAAACATTTCAACCTCTTTTCTTCTCTATTTAAACACATTTTTATTAGCCGACTAATTATTTGACTGGGGCTGTAATGGTTTGGGAGTGAATTGTGAGTTAATTCTGTCTTTTTAACCTGTAAATACCTAGTGTACATAGTTGTGTACAAGAGCTACAAAAATAAAATATTCAATATTTGCTCTGATTTAAATAGAGAAATTTGACTAACGAATTTAATTGTTTTGAGAGCTTTGCCAGATCCTCTCCTTGCCTCTTTTAGTCGATTAATTGATGCACAGTGCATGTCTTTTGTCAACTAACTCATGATCATTATTTATTTCAGTCTTTACTCAAATTTCTTTACTCGCGCTTATTGCTACAGTAACTATGTGTCATGTGCCATGTACATCTTCTACTGTATTGTACAGCACTATTTTGTAAACTAAACAGGCCATGTTTTTCTTGTATTGTGTGTCTTTATGTTGCTAAGGGGGCAGCTGTTTAGTTAAGAGAAAGTGTGAAAGGTTGTTGACATAAGAGCTCTTTGGGGAGAGCAGGGCAGAGCAGCAGGACGACACATGATGGATGAGGCCGTTGGGCAGAGACTGATGTGATGACGTTCTTCAGCCTTCGCCTCAATTCCTATTAAAGTGAATTACCCAGCCCACCTTGAACGCACCCGGCTATTTATTATTATTATGCCATTTTCCAATTTAGACAGCTATTCTGGCGCTTCTCCTTATTGCACAAAAAAAGTTTTAAGCTTTAAGCTTTAGTGTACAATAGGGCTGCTTGTCGATTAGCCAACAATTATGTTTTCAATGACTCCACAAGTCAAACCATTATTTCTGTTGTACATTGAGACTTTTGAAATAAAGATTTAAATATGGTGAATGAAGGCTTCTAGAAAGAGAATATTTGCAAATGAAGTTAGGGGTGCACTTATATATATCAGCCCAGTATCAGTATCGACCGATATTCATGTCATTGAGTAATATCGGTTTCAGTCCAAAATAAGTACGCGATGTCACGCCTGGTAATGAAAGAGTTAACTCTACCGTCCTTTCAGAAACTGGAAGAAAACGAGGAAGAAAACAGCTCGGTGAACAGAGGCTGCTATATTAAAGACTTTTAAAAGCTCTAGAAAGGTTTTAGACAAAAATTATCATTAAATATAAGCGCAACAATTCACTTGCGACCCGCGGTAAACGCAATGTTTTTTCTTACGACATTTGACTAGTTTTCCTCCGTCAGTTTAAACATGTTTACTCCAAATAACTTTAGTGTGAGTAGTTTTAAGAAAGAGAAGAGACAGAGTGTGTGAACATACTCAAAGTCTGAGAAGGAAAGACAGGAGGAGCAACATGATAACGCACAGACTGGAGAGATTCAGAGAGACACTTTAGTCTGAGAAATAATTTAAATAAAACAAATTCACTGAATGGAAACTTGTAGAAGCAAAATTTAATCATATATTATAGTTTATAGCTTATCTATATGTGTAAAGTTATTTTCACAACTTTTGCCTTTTTTCCCTAAATGAAGGATATAATGTTTTCTAACTCAACATTTTAAAATAGATTTGATCCTTATTTTAAAATACAGCAATATTTCTTTATTAAAAATCAAAGTAAAAAAAGTGTTAAAATGACCAAACAAATTATTGAAAATATCGGCCTAATATCTGTTATTAGCCCAAGTGTTTCCAATCACATTGGTATCGGCTTAAAATGTCCATATCGGTGCACCACTAGATAAAGTGTATTGTTGAGAGGAAATTGGAAATTGTTTATTCTTTTTTTAATATTTTGATTTAATAATGCCGCTGTTTTTGTTTCTAAAAGGTTTTTTTGTATGTGTTTTAGCGTCTGTATTGTCCAAATAATGATTACTGTTCTGTAATCTGTTCAGATTGCACACTGTAAACAACTCCAAAAATGTAAAACGTGCATCCCTAGTGCACACTGTAAACAACTCCTGAAATATGAACTGATAAATTGATTTTAAAAAAACTCCTGTGCATTTTGTAGACGTTTAAACTAGAACTAGAACCAGATGTTTCTATAAAAATGCAGGATATTGTGTTTTTTGCAGAGGAAAATCTTTAATTTTAAAATAGTTCCCGTCTTATTGATTTGTTAATTGCTCCAACTCCAATTTTGCAGCCCTACTAGAAATCTATACGTGGTTTGATGAAAATGAAATCGATACTTAATTCTCCCACCTTTTGTTTCTACCAGGGCCTATGCAGAAGCGGGGCCTTCAGTCCAACACACAGATGCACAGAGGAAAGAGGAAGACGACTTTGCGCATGAAACGCAACCGGGGGCCGAGTCTGACCAGTCGGTGGAGGCCAGTTCTGGAGACGAGGGGTCGAAGGAGGAGGGCGAAGGAGGGAGGAAGAAGAAACAGAGCTCAGGATTTCGTGACCGCAAGGTAATCAATAATCGATAACCAATAAACATCCCAGCATTCACTTAGTTTTTGAAAGTCGTTTTAATCATGTCATATGTAAACTAGGGTTGTTTGGAATATTTTACTGTGAGCATTTCTGTTGTCATAAACTGAAGATGCATTTTATTTCATTGATTTGGAGAAAGGCCAAGCAGCAGAACAACAAAAAGATTAGATGTTTATCTCGTCACATTACTTTTGGCAAAACAAAGAGAATAACAGCAAAAATAGATTTTATGAAGTAATGCAAAAACAGTAATTTAGTTTTTTTCCCTCTAGAATTGGAGAGGCATTAAGCAGCTTTTAAATGGGAAAACATGGGGAAAATACAAAAGTCTTTGAACAATTCCAGTTGTGTATCGTATGCATGATGAAATGCCCCTTGAATTAACTCCTGTAGAGTAGAGGGAAGTATTTACAATTCAGATAGATCTTTTTCTTTTATGTAGTTAATTATGTTTTGTCCTAAATCCCACACAATGGCTTTTGATATAGCATGGGAAATGTTCATAGACCACTGGTATATTTCAACTTCTTGAGATATTTATTTAGATGCTAAGGTTTTATATGGGACAACAGCAAAGATTTGCCAGAAGATGAAGGTTTGGGAGTGAGCCTTTTCACATATAAATATGCCATTTCCTAGTATTTTTCAGTATTTTTGTTTTCGCATTTGCGGGGAGTAACAGCCCTCAGGACAAAAGCCGTGCAGTGTCCTGCAGCCCCAGTGTCTACTTACTCCGCATTTTTGTTTGAGTCAGTGATGAGACGGGCCACTCCCTCGACGTATTTCCTCTTGAAGGTCTTCTGACGGACTTGGTGTTAAAAATCTAACATTTCAAAAGGTCCATAGCTTGCACAGTCTCCATGGATACAAGAAAAAAAGATCGTACTAGGGCTGTGAAAGTATATCGCTATCGTAATATTGGCTAACTCTATATACCGGTCGCAACAACCTAAATATATCGCTGATGATGTTGAAAAAGACAGATTCTCATTAATATTTTTTTTTCCTCTTATTCCTTGATTTAGTGTGTTTCACTAATAAATTAAGACTGGAAATGTTTTTTTTTTTTTTTTTTATTGTGTCAAAAAGTATATTATATTATTGCAATAATACAACTTTTGCAGTACTGCCATATCATATTGAAATAGTTTTGAATATTGTGCAGCCCTAGGTTTTAGTCTCTGTAGTTAATCAAATATAAAAAATGTGTCATATTTCTTGAATACAACCATTTAATCCAATTTACTGACAGATTAATGCCCTAATATCTAGCGCAGCTCCATGTCTCTGTGCAGTAGTTTGGTTGTGTCTGAGATGCAGCTGAATGCAGCTCCTGTTTGTGTCGCTCTGACCATTCATGGCTCTGACTGAGGCAGCGCTGGATTTAAATATTCTGAATATCTCAGATACAAACTCAAGAATAAAAGTTAACTTCAGCACAGATCACATCAGTGACAACGTAGGACTTATTTTTTATTAAAGTGTCAGTGTGGAGAAGAGAGCTCCTGGTCAGCAGCACACACGCTGCTACTGCTGTTGTCAACAACAACAGGCTGGATTATATTCACTACGGACAATTGTTTGATTGAGTCAGAATTATTTGTGAAGAGTTGTGGTCTGAGGTGGTCTGTCTGAGCGGTGAGTGTTGTAAATGCGTTTTGATTGTCATTTCTTTCATTCACGTTATTTAGCGCTTAGCTCGTGAAATGCTAACACAACATTGTAAACATTGCCTCTGTTCTCTGGCTTCTGTAAAGTGATTATGACTGCAGCTGTGTTTTCCTGGACTCACATTGTCATGGAAATTAGTTGTGAAAAGAGACATTAATGGTCAGCATTTACGCATATTAATTACGGTGGGGTGCGTGCATTAATTAGGCTTACCACACCTTTAGGCTCATGAATTCAGTTCAATATATAAAAAAGAGACTTTCAGCCTTTTAAAACTCACTGTTAAGTATAAATAACACTAAATGTTGCTTGAATAAACTTAATTTAGAATGAATAGAGCATGACACAGTTTTTATAATCAGCTGCCTATAAACTATTTATTTTACATTACTAAATATATCGGCAGCTATATCGGTTATCTTTACCTCCAACCTCCTATTATATCGATATCATATCGGAACCTCAAACTCCATATCGGTCGGGCCCGACTACTATTATTGTACATTCTGCTGGTACATGGGCTTCCGGGAGAGCTCAGGAGTAGAAATACTTTGAGGTGAAAGTTTGAGTGGAACCCTTTAACACTCATCTAAAAGACTTCGACTGTCTCAGAGTGGGTAAGGGCGAGATCAGCTGGCAGCACAAAGGAGAAGATGATTGACAAAAAGAGGTGACAGAATAGCCTCCTACATTTTTCATCACTTTTTAAGACTTTATGTTTCCACAAAACTTGTCTTGTAACCTTTCATGTGTGCATTTTTACAAGCTCTTGGACGCTTCCTCGAAATGAGAAAGAACCAACCAATCGACCAACCAAACCTGACCTGAAGTGTTTTTTATACTCACAAAAAACTTTCGATTGTCGAAAAATCAAAACCCAGATATTAATTTATACTGAAACTAATACTGAAACTACAACTAACTGTTCGTTAAAAAATTGCATTGAAGTAGATTTTTTAATGTTAGTATCGTGACAACACTAGAGTGCCTTCCTAAATGTTCTAAATGTTCTTTTTGAACAAATCTAGTTCAATTTAATTCCTTAGTGGAAACATAATACATCTCGTCCCAATAAAAGTTGTGTCTTGACTTGCAGTCCCCTGAAGCTGATGCAGCTCAGAAATATAAAAATGTGCTCGTGCTTGTGAGCGCGTGTGCACAATCCCTCACACAGTCACCTCTGGAGCATAAAGTCTGAGCTCAGCTGCAAACAGACACAGATCTGTCAGTCCCTCTGCTTCACTTCATCTTTTTACAACTTTGTGCAGCCGACAGTGGATGTGACTGGCAAGCTAATGCTAAAACTGTATTGAGTGAATTGGACAATATTGACAAAATGGTTTCTTTTTAAATTCTACCAAGAAAATCAGGTGATAGTTTGTCAATCAGAAAATCTGTAGATATTTTGGTTGTGATGTTGTCACAATACAGTTTTCATTTACATTTCAAACTCAAATGTAATTTTTGACACAAAATAGTACTCTTGATAAGGTTAAAATCAGAATCAGAAAAGTTTTATTGCCCTTGTCAATGAACAGAATTCACAAACATAGGAACTTGTTTTGGCATTAAGTTGCAACATAAAACACTGATCAATAATAAAAACAACATATATGAAATCAAAAGGGCATGCATTAAGAAACAGTTAAGGATTACTATAGTATAAAATAAAAATAGGCTCAAAGTTGTAAACAAGAATTTACAGTTAAATTTACAGTTGTGAGTGCAGAAAGTGTGAGTGATTGATTAAATTCTAGTTAAAGTGGCAGGTGTTTAAGAAGTGTTCATGAGAGGGCAGAGGGAAAGAAACTATTCATGTGGCGGGAGGTTCTGGTCCGGATGGACCGCGGGAGGTTCTGGTCCGGATGGACCGAGGGAGGTTCTGGTCCGGATGGACTGAGGGAGGTTCTGGTCCGGCTGAACCGTAGCCTCCTGCCTGAGGGGAGTGGTTCAAATAGACCATGTCCCGGGTGAGAAGGGTCAGCTGTGACCCGACCTGCTCGTCCCAGAGCCCTGGAGACGTACAGGTCCTGCAGAGATGGAAGTCTGCAGCCGATCACCTTCAGACCAGAACGCACAATGCGCTGTAGTCTCTGTTTGTCCCTGGCTGTGGCTCCAGCGTACCACACGGTGATGGAGGAGGTGAGGATGGACTCAATGATGGCCGTGTAGAACTGCACCATCATCTGCGCTGGCAGCTTGGCTTTCCTCAGCTGCCGCAGAAGTACATCCTCTGCTGGGCCTTCTTGATGAGGGAGCTGATGGTGGGCTCTCACTTGATGTCCTGGGTGATGGTGGTGCCGAGGAAGCTGAAGGAGTCCACGGTGGTGATGTCATGTCTGTCATGATGAGGGGGCTGGGGGGCTGTGACTTTCCTGAAGTCCACGATCATCTCCACTGTCTTCTGGGCGTTTGAACTCTACCAGCCGGTCCACCTCCCTCCTGTAGACAGATTCATCCCCGTCCGAGATGAGCCCGATGAGGGTGGTGTCGTCCGCAAACTTGATCAGTTTTACGGAGTCGTACCATGTAGTCTTGTATTAGTTCTGATAAAGATCAAGACACTTAGAAAAAAACTGTTCAGCAAAGGTCAACTGTTTGTGATATTTTTCTGTATTGATAATAGTTTAAAGTAAAATGAGAATCTCATTTTGGTAATTTTAGTATTGATTGGTCGTTTTTGATCTTTTTGACAATCCAGTGTCACACATAAATATAAAAATAAACCCAAAATTGCATCAACATCCCTATTATAAACTGGAAGATGAGACATCAAGTTTGTTTTTGACAGTTCTTGTTACAAAATAGAAGATGTACTTGATGTTGGAGTATACGGTACATATCGTTCCCTCTCTAATCCCACATAGAAATGTTGAACCTGATTTGGAGGCAGTTCTCTCCTCAACATGATCGCTCCACCTTGTCGTTTTCAAAGTGACACTTCAATAGATTTTATCTTGTTAACCTGTCAGCCACACTCATCCCTAAAACACTAGAGTTCTTAGGTGAGTCACACGGCTAACACGCATTTATTTAACACTGACAGCTTGTTTTTCTCACAAATTCAAGTTTCTCTTTCACCTTTGCACCCACAAATTCTCCTGGCAACCTGCAGAAGTAAACCATTTCCTCATTGACATTGTAAAAAGGACAAGGATAATTTGCACTGTTCGACTGGTGAGATCAATTGGTCGTGTTGCTGTGCAGGTGATGGAGTACGAGAACAGAATAAGGGCCTACTCCACGCCGGACAAGATTTTCCGCTACTTTGCCACTCTGAAGGTCATCAGCGAACATGGGGACCCGGAGGTCTACATGACGCCCCAAGACTTCATCCGCTCCATCACGCCTAATGAGAAGCAGCCAGAGAGTGAGTAGCTTTTGGGCTGGTTTCAACACCTTTAACTGTTATCTGTATTTTACAGCTATTAGACAGGACCACAAATTAACTGAAAATAGGGCTGTGCAATCAAATCGAAGTCAAAATAAATTGAGATTCCATCATTGTAATTGTCAGGGATCAGTCTTTTTAATCGAAAGCTCCACAGCCAACCTTCTTTTTGCAAATACAATTCTGTATTTTATTCTGTAGTTTATATTCAAGAGATTCACACAGAAAGCCATTTTATTTGTTGTTATCAGTTTGCCCTGATGAAAGCCGAAGGGCCAAAGCGCATTGGGTTTGTTTGATCTTAATCATGTGGTTGTAAAGGCTTGTGCTTGAAAAGGACGAGCAGTGATCCTAGATTAGTTGTTCAGGGCAAAATTTCTCAGAAACTGCAGGTCTCGTGGGATGCAGCGGTCAGTATCTGTCTTAAATTGTCCAAGGAAAGAACAGCAGGGAACAGACGACAGGTAATCCATATGGAAAGTGAAGTCTGCTCCGAAGAGCTGCTGTTATTATGTGGGAAATGCTAAAGCAGATTCTGAAAAATAGGTTTTTAGATGGCCTTTTGAAAACTGAGTGAAATGTAGTCAATATGATCTTAGGCAGAAGTAATAACTACCAGTGAAAGACAGGTGGTGTGCTGTATCTTATCACTAGCCATAGCCATAGTCGCATCTTTGGTTACGCTGCTTTTGCTGTCAGTATTGATTCATTCATTTACAACTGTCATCTGCTCTATAAATTATCTGTATTTTAATTTGACAGTTCCTTCAAGTGACATTTTTTCCAATTATCATTATATCCTGTGTCTTCTTACTTTGCCTGCGACACTAATGTTAAGTAATGCTTGGGGTGGGCAATATTGATAAAAGAAATTCATTTTTCATTATTAATAAGATGTTGTCTTGATAATGATAACCAGATCAGTGTTTTGAGGTGGTGTAATGGTTTAAGGTGTTGCATAGTCCTGGCATGATAATTTATATATAAACTTTTATTTTGTTATTACTGTGTATTTATATAGACTTCAATAAATGATGGATGGAACAATCATTTTCGGGGGTACATTATTATCGTGGGTGCATTTTATTTGTAAAAGTGGGGGGGGAGGTTTTTTTTAAATTTTCCTGCTTTAGGGCTATAATCATAGGGGCGTAAATGAGTTTCTATATTATCTTTTATGGTCTATATTGCACTTCTTTCCTCGTTACAGGCCTAGTGTTGCACATACGTTTATGGTTGTTTCCACCTCGGTGTCGTGGGTTCTGTCTCCTTTGCTGAATGTCTCTCCCCTTTCGCTCCCCATTTCATGCTATGGCTGTTCTTAAAGTTTTTGGGCTAGAAAGTCTTTAGAAGAAAAAAGAAAGATAAGATATACATATCATAGTTTTTCAGTCACAACTGTGCCTGTAAACGTCTTTGTTGAGATTCAAGTCTTTTCACCATTTCTTATCAATTTGATCTTGTGTAAAGAATTTATAACCCGCAAATGTACTAGTTGTTCACATACAGGGCCGATCTTATAGGTCTGTGCTTGTGCTGTTGTGTATGAAGGAAAGCAGGAGAGAGAGGACAGCCCTGCTGAGCCAAGAAAATCACGACCCAGCAGTTGGTGTATCAATTAACACGTCCAAATTGGAGAAGATCTTAAGCATCACACGCAGCCTCTCTGTGAGACATGTGATCCCAGCGCGACGGGACGACTGTGATGGCAGAGCGCTTAGGACGGCACAGTGTGTGCCAGCTGTGACTGCTTTCGCAATAAATGGCATTTGTTGTTTGGCTTAATAAATTTAGCTTAATTTCATTTAGTTGCGTTCACACTTACGATGACCGGTTTAGCACTGGTGTAGACTTTGTTTGGTCCTGTTCTAGTCCGGGTTTTGTCCTGTTTTAGTTCAGGGGTTTGTCCCAGTTTAGGGATATGATCATATGAGCTCATATTATCAGTATCAGTCAATAATAAGGTTTATTTCTAAAGCCCATGTACAACTTTTTAAAGCTCTAAATGGCCTGGCACCTCCTTATCTGGCTGAGCTTCTGCTCAAAACCCAAGCAGGGCTCTAGGGTCGACTAATCAGTCTATGCTGGAAGTCCCCAGAGCCAGACTGAAACACTGGGGTGATCGAGCTTTCTCTGTTCCTGGTCCCAGACTCTGGGACAAACTGCCCCCGGACATGCGCACCATCACAGATTATAGCCTTTTTTAATCTAGGCTTAAAACATATCTATTCAAACTGGCTTTTTACATTCAGTAGTGTAGGCACTTTGTTTTGTAGTGTTTGTTTTTACTTACCTTAGTTTTATGTTTTGTATTGCCTTTGATTTTTGGTCACTTTGAGTGTCGTAAAGGGCTTTATACATAAAGGCTGATTGATTGAAGTGCGTAGGCATTCAAGCATATCGGAGGGTCTCGGATCACTTCTCGTTTCTTTGTACACTTTGACCATCTGAATTTCACTTTGTGGTGGTCCAGCGAGCACCCCAAGTTATATTTTTGTACTTTTTTTCCCGACTGTTTTTTCACATTTTGTAAGATGGTCACAAACTTGTGGAATTGTAACATGTAAGATTGAAACCAATTTTCATATTTATTTTAATTAGACAAAATAAAATCTGGAGATTATATGATTATATATATAATATATATAATATATATAATGTATATATATTATATATATATCACACACACATCTATATATATACACACACACATAGATATAGATATATGTAAATATAGATATATATCTATCTGTATATATGTGTGTGTGTGTGTGTATATATATATATACACATACATACATGTATACACACACACACACACACACACACATATGTATATATATATATATGTATATATATGTGTGTATATGTATGTATGTATATATGTATATATATATGTGTGTGTATATGTATGTGTGTATATGTATGTGTATATATGTATGTGTGTATATATGTATGTGTGTATATATGTATATGTATATATATGTGTGTGTATTTATATATATGTGTGTGTATGTATAGCTATATATATACACATAAATATGTATATATGTGTGTATATATATATGAATATATATATGTATATGTATATATATATGTGTGTATGTGTGTGTATATATATATATATATATATATATATATATACACACACACACTGTAATGTAATTTGAAAGTTTTTCAACAAATAATTTAGTGATATAGTGATATATTTTATATATATACACACACACACACACACACACACAAGTATAGCAGCAGTGTAACCTTTCCTATTCATCGCCTCTTCTCTTATTTAATGTTCCCACATCCAGACTGAATTGTTGTTTTTCCACCTTAGAGTTTTGCACCATCACTCAATTTCTGTTCGAAAGTTATTGCTTTTGGGAAACTGCAGAAACCCTCCCACCTGGGTTGTATTGAGCAAGTTTTTTTTTTAATCTTCACTTTTTATCCTGGCTTGGGACTGAAATGACATAATGATTGGTTTAAATGTCTTCTTAGTCATTGCTGCTTAGTAGCAAGTAAAATAGACAAAAACAAATTGATTGCGTAATCAAATATCATGTTTAAACAAAAAATATATCATTTTGATGAAACGGATGAATGTAAAGCATATAATAAAGCCGTTTTCCACACAAACGGTACTCAATGGCAGGCTTATCTATTCGCACTGCATGTGCACTAATAATGGATAAATGATGGGGCTTCTTGATAGTAATTGTTTATCATAATAATAAATGGCAAATGTGAAATGAGTTGCTAATAGCCATTATCAGTCTTTAGCACTCTTAATTTGATTAGCAGTGATCCAGTGATCATTTATAATAAGAGCGAGTGTCTGTCTGCGTAGGTCGTTTTGTCACTCTGTTTTGTCTTGTTTTTCAGACCTTGGCCTGGATCAATTTGTTGTGAAGCGTTATGATGGCAAGGTAAGAAATAAACAACTTTAACTTCTGAATTAAATGACTGTTCAGTCTGTGAGGTCAAAATGAAAAGAGGCTGCACTGGTAACGAATTGAGTTAGTAAAGCAAGTGTTGTTACAGGTTCATAAAAATAAACAAACAAATGCTCAGTTTACTAAGGATAATTAACTTTTCCTAATGACATCATTCTGCATGTCTCTAGGCAACTATTTTCCAGTGTTGCACTTTAGAGGTTATTCCCATAGCACCAAATGGGCAAAGTTAATGGAGGATAAAATTATCAATAAGCCATAAACTGTCAAATAAAAATAACACAATCAAGGTTCAATGATAGATTTATTCATCTTGAAATATCTTATGCCGAATTGGGGGACGGTGCTGAGTTTTACATTCATAATATGGTCCAATTTAACACTTTGATCAATATTTTTCTGGCAAACGTCCTGTGTGTGCGAACATTCAGTTAATTTTCCATTTTCTGTCAGTCCATCCTTTGGTATTGATTAGTGACCACAGGGTCTTCTCTATGATCCCAGGAAGCGCCAACCAAACTCATTATTCAGTTAATCATCAGTGTGTTGATTACAGTTGTTACCCTCATTACGCCACCAGCCTGTAGGCACAAGAGCCAATCATGAGCTATTGTAGCCAGTCTGCTAATTTAAGCAAGATTTTAAAGTCTGTCGCGCTAAATCAAGAATGAAATGCCTTCTAACTTGGTCACAACGCTTCAACTTGATAATTATACAGCATCAGGTGCTTCCTCTCTGTAATGCTGTGTACCCCCAGTAAATCTGAAGACTTTTGTAGCCCACATTTTGCCCCCAAAACATATCACACCTTTTAACTTGGGTACAATTACATCCGTAGACTTAAGGGAATGTTTCAAAAATAATTTCAACAAGTTTTGGTCTGCATTTTTAGCCCTGGGAAAGAGCCAAGTGGGCGGGGCAGAATAAGGTCAATAGGAATGCCACGATATCGAATTACAGTAACGATTTTTGTGAGAAGAAACATCACAATTTAATGATTATTCACAATTACTGAGACCTTAACAAAAGGGTGAAATCTTTTAATATTTAATTTTCTTTTCCTCAAGTTTGTGACCAGCTTTATGACATTTCTGAATGACAATATAAAGTTAATGTGACAAAATTGCCAGATAAAAAAGTACTTTACATTTAAGCGTATTGTTTGGACTAGAGATTGAATTAAAACGCATTCATATCGCCTCTAAAATGGTCACAGTTATTATGTTTTAGTTCTTACGTTTATATTGTGACCTGAATGACGTCCCTAGTCTAGAATACAAACTGCAGTCCACTCGCTATAAACCATGAGCTGACTTTAAACACGACTAAACTGAACTAGTGCCATTTGGTTCGACATTACACAAGATAACCAAACCAAATTGGTAGAAAGAATAGTGTTATAGAGTCCATCATTTGATTATGTAAATGCTCTGCAGCTGACATGTTCCTCCATTTGCCTGTTAAATCTGGTCCCATGACTTTGAGAGGCTGTATTTAGCTTCGATGGTCCCCTGAGATTTTGTGGCTATAGTCAGGGCAACCTCCTCTCCCTCTCAACCTTTTTTTTTTTGCCTAGAGACACGTTCTTTCTGCTCATTGGCTTAATGGGCACCTCTAGGTAGTTAGAACTAGAAAAAAAGCGCTCCGTGTCCCCTGCCAAGAAACCATGAAATCCAGTTCACTTCAAGCTACAGCGAGTTAGACCTCATGAATCCAGCACAGCACATGGAGGAGTAATACTGTGTAATGTAGCCTCTGTAAATCATTTTTGAGTTGATGGAGGCTGTGCTGTGGGGGGTCGGTTGTAAACTAATGCTTGGGTCAATAGCAGAATATATTAAGGCTTATTTGTAACATGAGATGAACAGATCACCACCACCCACGACCATGTTTTTAAATAGCTCATCTATTTAAGCCATTTATCACCTGGCGTCGTGTTTGGCCTCAGCGTAACAGCATATGTGTCCTAAAGCCCTAACAACAGGCCTCTCCTCACACGCTCACACCGGGTGACACCAACCATGGTCTATTACACTTTACAGATCAACCTATATGGGGTTTTTCAAGACCGACAGCTTATGCCAGTTGTTTAGATTCCAGGGAAATTGATGACCGATAAGCTCTTTTGATATTTTTTGGGTGATGCGTGTGGGCGATTTTAATAATTTTCCCCAAATGATGTAATTAAATCTTACTCCAAACATCCAAGGGTGGAGTGTAGTCCTGGTTTTTGCAGTGCCCTTTTCATACTAAAATGTTCAAATAAAGCTTTGGGTATTCTTTAGGCATCTGGGTGGCCAAAACAAAATATCGGCCCCTGTTGGAAATTTAAGACTGATCAGAATCTGAATCAGAATCAGAAAAGGTTTATTGCCATTGTCAGTGAACAAAATTCACAAGCTAGGAACTTGCTTTGGTGATTCGGTGCAACATATAACAATGAACAATGAAGCAAAATATATCAAATAAGGCATGCATTAAAGAAAGACACATTTAAATTAAATTTAAGTTTAAATTAATAGCCCATATGCTTAAATTGGTCAGTCTATCTCTATTATACATATTTAGAGCTACATAATATAACAAAAAAAATGCTACCTTTACCAGCTAGGTTAAATCTAATTAAATAATTGTTGGTAACTAATATAGTTGGTGCTATTAAATGGAGTACAGAGAAGCAAGTGATGAAACTGTGACAATAAAAAATGGGTTTCTTTCTTACCTGGTTAAATAAAGGTTCATAAACAACAGAATAATATTATGACATTATGAATATCAAATACCCATTCTTATCATGTTGCTATAGCAGTGTTACCCATATCAACTGTTCCTGTCCTGTATTCATTTAATGCAATGTGATATATGATCCAGATTGTGTGTTTATTAATGAACATGTTGCTGTATTATGTTTGTTCTCACTGCTCTGGTCTAATATGCTTTCAGATGCCGTGATAACTTACCTGTTTGTCAGTGTGATTACATGTGTGGCCATTTTTAATTGTACCCAATCACAAGTAATCCCCCGCCATGTTCTCTCTCTCCCCTGTTTCTCGTGAATAACCGTCATGGCCACCTCCTTCCACTTTCCCCTGTGTCCTCCCCAACCATTCCCACAAACTCCCTCTCTGCAGGACTTCTGGCAGGTATGGGGCGTATGCTGAGCAGCATGAATGCACCTGAATGAAACAAAACTGCACCTTGTACTCACTGTACTCTCGACTTTACTACCTCTACTTTTATTTGATCTACTTTTGTTCCTCATTACTCTTTTTACCCTTTCAGTCCTCCATACTAATGTGAGGGGTCTTTTCACCGCAGTTAGTCCAGGGGAACAGCCAAGTAAGACTTTTTTTTAACACCTCAGCTTAAATATTTGAACTCGAGTCACGATCTCATTGGATATCCACCATGTACAATACAAAATGGGCCTTTACGTTTCCGGTCTGTTTAATTTGCATAACATGTTTTTTTTTTTTTTTTTTAACATGTTTTTTTTTTTTTTTTTGAATAATCTGAAATAGTAATAAAACACATTATAGTTTTGCAGTTATTTTTAATTTGTTTTAACCATTTAAACTGGACTGTAGGGTGTTAAGCTATAGTAAATTTGTGTTTGACCAAGACCAAATAATGATTCATCTGCCATTAGTTTCCTGTCAAATTATTATGCGCCACCTGCAGACAACACAGCACATTGCTTTGTGAAATAGAAACTGTGCTTGTACTGCCTTTTTGGTTGAATGCTTTTAATGAATGTTTGCTTTTACTAAGCTGCTGGCAAATGTCATATTAGTTATTAATATTACTTTATTCATCAAAAAATTGTATCCTGTAGTAGTACCTTTTTGTGCTGTTAAAAATACAGGTGCATAGTTTGATATATGAAGGGTGTCTTATTTAATCCTTATTAGTGATAAGTCCAACTGTATCAAAGGGCAGGTTGCAGCTGGTTAAGTGTGTGTACTTAAGGGGGAGCTGCATATGTACACACCCTGTTTTGTGTGTCTAAAATATGCAAACTCATTCTGCTGGTACTGGACACGCTGTGCCCTTTGAATACGAGCGGTGGACAGACGCAGATGCTTACCCTGCCTTTGCTGCTAAATTATTAACAGTGAATACAGGTATTATTAAATGATACTGCTGCACTGCTACATAATTTACAGACTTAGTTGGTGCCTTTAAGTGAACTTCACCGGCACATAAGCTGTGCAAAGCTGAGTTTTACATTTGTTTTTTATTAAAACTTGTATTGGTATCCCCAAGCGCAGTGCTGTTCCCCTGTTCTCTCCCCTTTTTACTTTAAAACTCTTCTCATCTTTTCATGCAAGGAAAATTAGCTCAAGCTTCCTACACGCCTTGGCTCTTCTGCTGTATACTCCCAGCATGCACTGCTCTATGCCTGTATCTAACTGAGACTGAGCTGGTGGTGCACCCCTTTCTGTGCATGGTGGCATTCAGGGTGGTTTGGTGTGGACATGGGGCTCTTGTTAGCTGAAGTGGAGGCTGTGTTGTGCTTGAGAGCCACTCCATCCTCTGGGTTGTTGAGACGTCACTGCTGCATGATCTCTGTAGAGCATGGTTTAGCACTACTCCAGGCAGGGCTCGATCTGTACTTCCTGTTTACTGTTGCCGAGTGTATAGCATCACAGGAGCAGCTTCGACAGACGACGCGAGCAGGCCACTTCGCACTAACTGTTTTCATTTTCACTCATTCTATTTCACAGGAAACTTTCTCAGCTGTTGTTTGGACTGGCACACATATTCTTCACTCTAGCAAACTTCCTATAGGTTGTGTTCACGTGATGTCGCTAAATTATACATAGACGATAACAAATTGACGTGCAATATTCAGGAAAATATTTCAATAAACAATTATATTGAAACTACTTAATGCCGCTGACACGGTAACCTGAAAATTCCAGTAAACCTAACCTATTCCAAAATAACATCCTAAAAATATATGAGCTGTAATAAATAAAGAGCAGAATGAAAGACTTTGTTAGCTTGTTAGTAACTTTTATTAGTCATACATTGATATCTTAGTATATTACAACAACAAAAAATATATCAATAATATCAATATTGTTCTATCTTTCATTCTGCTCTCAGATTGACTTGCACGCAACTTATACATTTTCTCCAGACCCCTCTATGTTGTAAAACTAACTTTCACCACAGGTTTTCCCTCATCTATCCAAACTAAAAAAGGTTGGCGTGTTTCTGCACTCGGGCTGCTGACTCAGTCCGTTTTACGAGTCGGCTACAAGTCCTTTTCTGACCAGCTCCTGTTTATCGAGCGTTCTATATCATCAGTCCTTATTCTGAGTGTTTACCCTGAATAATTGGTTATTAAAAGTACACCTGCTCCAGGGTTCCCCACGGGACTGAAGCTGTAAAGCAAAGCCAGCACATTAGATTCCCTCCTCAGATTTCCTCCTCCTACACACATGCCTACACACCCAGAAGGTGGCTGAAAATGTTTTACCACTGACCTTGTAATTGTAGTGGCGATTACGATTGTTTGTTTGGCAGATTTAGTGTGTTTGTACTGTGATTAAGGACCTTTGCGAAGGATTTAGCAGTTTCTGTCTTTTTTGGCAATTTTGTGTTTTATACATTGATACAGAGGTGGCCAATATATTGAACTTTAGATGATATCGTGAATGTTTTTAACATGCAAAATTTGAATATGGAGTATATCGGTTTTAGTTAAAAAAAAAAGTTAGAAAAAGGGCTGATAAAAAAGGAGTACCTCACGGCTCCATTTTAAGCTCTATTTTATTTTCTATTTATATTTATAATCTTTGTGTTGAACTGTCAAATGCCAAGTACCATTTGTATGCCGGTACGGTACTTTACTGTTGCCCAACCTCACTGGAACATCGAGTCTTTGCAGTCAGCTTTCTCCCCCGTGATGCAGTCTAGGTTGATATTCCTGAAGTTAGTGCTGAATTCAGAACAAACTAAGGCTATGGTATTTTGGCATGGACGTGTGTTAACAGAGTGTATCCCCCAGATTATAAAGACTTTGGTTTCATTCTAGACCAAGAGCTGTCTTTAAAGGTCATCTACACAAATGTACTTATAAATTGTAAGTACAGCTTGGGTTCTTTTTATCGTTTTATCGTGTTTTACCCTTGAAGCTTGTAAACATCTGGTATCGGCCACTTTTATGCCTCTATTGGGTTATGGCGATGCTCTGTTTACATGTCTGCAATCCTTGGATACTGTATATCACTGCAAAGAAAGAGAATCCTTTCAAATGTGTCTGGGCTTTTAAATATAAACTCTTATCTGCGTAAATGTTTTTTTTATTTGTGTGCTGTTGTGTCTTTCTAAAATCAAATATATAAAGTGTTATTTCTGCACTGTGACATTTCACATTTGTCTGACAATTAAACCTCAACTAAAACTTGTTTTCCCTATTTAACGACTTTTTTTAACATTTATGTTGGATTGACATATCGTCTGAATATCATTATATACAGATATAGCAAAAAAATGATTGATATAAATTTTTGTCAATATCGCCCTCTCCTACATTGATATACTCCTGTCAGTGTCCAAAGCCATAGGTGTTGATTAAAACATATCTTAATAGTCTTACATGCTCGCAGCTCGTTAATGCAGTCAGTTTTGTGAAGCAAAAGCGCTCTTGTGTGTTCAGAAAAGTGTCAGGTCAATGGTTGACATTTGTGAACAGCCGGAGTTGACTTTAGCCTGAAGCGTGTCATTCAAAATTCTCTGCAGACTATTTTTTTCTTCTTCATTGTGCCTGCCAAAGTGACAGTAACCCTAGAGCTAGCACATCACAACAGCACAGCGGACATGAAGGTACTGATACATTTTTTATGTCTTTGTGTCGTCACGCCTGTTTTCCACTCGCCATGGTAGTTCGTACAGTACTAGTGCTATTTTAATCACCCATTACTTTTACTATAACAAATTACTACAGACTTTTGAGAATACGTTGCTTTGAAAGCGCAATCTTCAGTGCCTTAATAAAAGCACTAGCAAACAATTATAAAACTCTAAACCAGATCTAATCGTAATCTTTTATTTATATGGTAACTATGTAGTGTTATTGACAAAAATGTATATATCTTTTTTTTGGGGTGTATCCCGATAACAATATTCAGATGATATTATGTCACTCCAACAGAAATATGTTTAAACAAGTCTCTAAACATATTTGTTGAGGTTTATTTATCAGACAAATGTAAAATGTCTGTCAAATTAATCACAAAAATTCAGAAATATCTCCATATACTTTTCCCCCACCTCTTTTTGTAGTATTTTTGACTATAAACTATGTACTTGATATAAACATTTAGCAAATACAGTATTGTCTTTTTTTAAAAAATATTATTAATATATATATATATAATATATACCACTTCAATAACATGTACTGTAAAATAGGAAATAAAATGGAAAGGCTGCCTCTAGTATTGCTTAGCTCGTGTTTGTGTACATTAAAAAGCAGGTTCTGAGGATGTGTAGGTTTTATCCTCTTACATCAGCCTCTTTGTGTTTCTGTTGGGGCTGTGGGCGTGTGCCGCTGCAGCGTTGGATCAGGTCAGAACGAGTCAATAACAAAACACTGCAGCCAATAGAGCTGCTTCTGAACGGGACCAAGTCTGGGCTGCTCTCCTGTTTACAGACTACGATATGTAGTTGCTTTAGAAATATTAAAGAGTCAAGAGAAACCATGTGATATACAGTATATCCATTTCTTTAAAGCACAAAACTAGAAGAACCCTGACGACACAAGGCACTTTGCTCTGAGTGGTAAAACATAGTAGAGACACAGTGCTCAGATCTAAATTCAAACTAGCAAAAACTCAAATCCAGTGGTCAATGCTCTTTTCCTTGACCCACGAAACACATGAACTGTATCGTCCTATAAAAGAGGGACCTAAAACTAAGGCTGGGTTGTTTTAGTCAGTTAATTTTGTTGTATTTCTCCATTTAGTGTTTCTCAAATCTAGTGTTAAATGAGCTTAGAGACCCAAAGTGCCTTTAGCATGTTCAAGCCATTAGCTATGCTTGACTTTTTGGCCTCATTTGTTAGACATTGCCTTGTTCAAATTTGGCTGTTGCTCCTCAAGGCAAACTCTATAGCCCAGAAAGTTAGTAGATAAACCCTGACTAAAGCCTTAAAATAGTCTATATATTTCTATGTCGGCTCCATGTTTCTGCCTCAGCTCACAGCCCTGTAGAGTTTTGTCATGTGAACAAGCCCAAGGCGTAGATTTAATAAGACATGTTCATACATGGTCAACCACAACGGACACTGTTAATCAGACACGCACAGTGGCAGGAAAGACCAGATGCTAATTACAGCTGTTAGAATTGTATATATGGAAGCTGAGCTCAGTAATGTCAGATACAGCTGTACAGAAATCAATAGATGATTGTAAAAGCAAACGTATTTAATTGGTTCAAATGGAAGGAATAAATGTAATTGATTTGGTGCCCAATATTCACGAAATATTTGTGCTTACAGAACAAGAAGGGTGCGTTTTATGGTGTATAGTACTCTCTAGTCAGTGGAAAGCCTGGGTAATTGTTTGACTTGAATAGTATAAAACAACAATTAAAAAAATGCTATTGCTCCATACTCTAATCTTTTAATTGGGATGTATTTTACTTTTACAGTTGTACCCCCCCTTACTCAGTGAATGCTTTTTAAATTTAGCTCCACTATGGCTACAGGAGAGTATACCAAATGCTGTGTATAAATGATATATTATTCACTACTCGATTTGCCCAGAGTGACTCATGAGTAACGGGGTCAAACGCAGCCAGGCCCAGCTTGATTCTTGATGCGTGATGTGCGTGGTCGTCGTCGTAAGTCACTGCCCTTTTCTGCAGCCATCTTTCATGATCTGATTAGATTGTGGCGATGTAATTTTTAGACCATACATCACAATAATTCGACTTTAAAGAGTTTTCTGTCAGTTCCAGTCTAAAATTGACCTTTTAGCTTTTGAAGATGGCTTTGTGGCCATTTGGTTAGACGACGTTGTTATCCAGCAATGCAGTAGTCTAAACAGAAGCCGACATAGATGGCTGCATAACTTTATTGTTTTATTATTGCTGTAAATGTCTCCACCAACATATACTGCTGTCTGCTGCATAGACCTTTCCTTTGTAAAGGTTTTGGAGCTAAACGGATGATGCTGGCAAGAACAGAAAGAAAATACATGTACTTGTACTTGTGCGCCGTTAAGTGAGAAAAGGATTTATGGATGTTGTAGCAGTTTTGCGTTTTTTTGCTAATTACTGCCACATTACTGCCAGAGTTATTTTCTTTTTAATTGAAGCTCTGAGGCTGTTTTTGTCCTTGACTCGGGACACTGTCAAATTATTACTCTGCCTAATTTTCCCCAGGGCTTTATTTCTGAAGTCCAGTTTGTTTCTGATGTTGGTGGCTGTGTAGGCATGTGTGGGCGTTTCATTTCACCAATTCAGATACCCTGCTCTGTGGTTTAATGAAAAGTTTTATAGTTTTATTTAATCTAAGGCTGCCTTTGCAGTTTCCTGTTTTAACTGTATGCAGTGGACAACACCAACCTCTCCTTCCTAAATATCTCCCATTTCATCCTCTTTTGCATCTGTTTCCTTATTGACTCGTGGAAAAACTTTCAGCAATTTAGTTTCTCTTTCATATTCTACCACTTGCACGATCACCACCCACTCCCTTCTCCAGACGCCAAAAGTTTGCATCTTCAAAAATAAATTCATTCTTAATTTGCATATTGACAAAATTGCATTAGTTACAGTCTGTCACTGCCTTTGTTTACCGGTAAAGATGTCTTGAGAAGGGAGTTCATATTTAGAAGAATGGATTCAGGAGAATGCCACCAAAGTTTATTCTCAACTTCAATCTGAAAAATATTGTTTGATATTTGCCGAAAAAGAATAATTAGTTTTGAGTGGCGTTCTCCTTATAATGTTATTTTGTTTGGAAAATGTCACTGTTACACTTTGGTTGCACTTGTGTGTGTTTTTGTTGTTTAAGGCCCTGCTTAAGTCCAGCAGAGGCCGCACAGTTGTTCTAACCGTTGTTTGTCCTTCCTCCTCTTCCTTGAAATGGACCCTTTTCAGACGGAGGTAACTTCACCTGGGCTTATTTTTCTAACCAAGCCCCTCCCCCAACCACCTACCACCCAAACAAGGCATGCTCTGTCCAACTTTGTCCACTCTCTCCTTAAGGGACATGGTCTATAACTGTTTAGAATGCATGTTTTTACATTGACTTCATGCAATGCTGTCTCTACACATGTTAACAGGAAAATGTCACCAATGTTCAGCAGGGTTAATTAGATTGTGTGTCTGTCTGTGCTAGCAGTCTGTGCGTCCTTGTCTTTGTCGCTGTCTTCTGTGAGTATACCGTCTATGGTGAAAGAAAAAAAAACACTTGACCAAAGACTACTTCTTCCTATATCGAAGTTTCATGTGTATGTGGCATTTTGCATGAATTTGAATGTGCTAGACTGTTTACTGCAAAATACCATTACTCGCGCTGTGTCTATTTTTAATGTTTGTGGAAGTACCGTGTCTTTTTCTGCTTTCACACCACCACACCTGGGGCAGCTGTTAGAAACTAGAAAGCTGATTGTGGAAAAACTATTTTAATATATATATACGTCTTGTTCTGTTCTCTTGACCTGGATGAGCAGAAAATAGCCCAAGAAAGAGAGAAGTTTGCAGATGAGGACAGCATATTTTACACGCTGGGGGAATGTGGCCTTATCTCCTTCTCCGACTACATTTTCCTCACTACAGTCCTGTCCAGTAAGTACTTGAGAGCCATTCTCCTTTGATAAGATTTACCCTCAAGTCTAAAACAAATATTATATATACTGTTCCATGAAATTTGTCAACGCTACCATCTTTCAATCTTGGGCAAACTGTCAGGAGCAGTAGAGGAACCCAAGTGTCAAAACTGAGCAACTATTGATACTGAAGAAAATTACCAATGAAACTACGTGCAATCTTAATCTGAATAAGACCACATTCTATTGTATAAAAAATGTGTTTAATCTTTACTGTAGTATCAAAATGGGTACAGAGTAACTGCAACTAGCGATTATTTTTCTAATCGAGTAGTCTCGCAATTATTCTTTAGATTGTTGTGAATTCCCTGTGAATATGAGCTTCTTCCCACATTTGACCCAGATGAAGCTGAACTGATGCAGCTTGAGGACATTCTAATGGGTTACAGTCTAGAAAAATGTGAACGGAAGAAATGAAGCATTGAATTGCTTGCTCATGGGTTTGCATTTTGGACACTTGATCATAACTTGCAACCATATCTCCAGCAATAACAAGTTGTGTTGTAAATATTGAAAGATTTGAGCGACAAAGTTTCCTTTTACTTCCAAACTCCAACTCCAAACTTATTTTAATCGAACAGGGATTGTTGGTTTGAATGAATGCCTGTTGTCTAAAAGCATCAGAGTTGGTAATAAAAATACAGCTCTGACGTTGCCGTCTCCATTGGCTAGTAAACTTTATCCTCAGTTTAGTGCCACCATTTATTATAATCTGTTCATATGGATAAAGTCTCGAGGGAAATTTTCAGGGACAAGTAAATTTTAAGCAGGCAGGGCAGGGTGCCTTATGGTTGCTTCCAATTTATTTATCATAAATAGCAAAACATGTAACAGATGTACATCCAAACTGACTAGTAACATAAATAAACAGAGAATAAACTGTTATGTGTCATAAAGCATTCCCTAATGCAAAGGTTATTGTAGTGCATTATTCATGAATGTGACATTTGTATTGATAAAAAGAACAAATCTAGGACTACAAAAAATCCTTGTCTTGAACTAACAAAATCAAGAAACGCCTCTAGTTTACCAGCAATAAAACCTCACTAATCCAGTATGATCAGCAGTAAGCAGTAGTCTATACTTCAAAGTGCATTAGGATTAGACGCTGGATAACATTTGAAGAAGTCTCTATACTCCACTGCAATTTGAAATAGATGTTTAGACAGACATGGGCAAATATAGTTATAGTGAATATTAGGGTTGCGAGATATATTACAATCGAATTGAAATGGGAAGTGAAATGGTCGTAAATACCAACTTGCAAAAAAGTATTTAAGTAACGACAAAAAATGTTATTCTGTATAAAAGCTAAAGCCCTGTATTTAACAGCTCCAAAAACATTGGATTCTTGGATTAGTTCATATTTCAGTCTCTCTCAGAAGTTTAAGCTCCTGTGGACAGGGTTAAAATTGAACATGAATCTACAATTAAAACGTTGCAATCGCATTGCCCTAAATCGTTAATCGCCTAAATGGTTCAGTCCTAGTGAATATGTTCAGAAATGGATACTGAGCTTGGAGTTGACAGATGGAAGCAGTATTTATATTGTGAATAGAAAGTCATGAATAGAATTGAAATGGATGATTCACTGTAGTGATTTGACCGACGTAGGGAGTGACTAACAGTTGTTCAACGTGTTTACGATGTTGAGAGGCTGTGAAGTGACGATTGAATCAGTGTTTGTCACTGCCAGCTACTGTAGATTCTGCAGTCAAACATGGCTTCATCTAAATGTGTTCTTGATTTAACTGCATTGTCTTTGTATCTGTCCATCTCGTGTCCTCTGCAGCTCCCCAGAGGAACTTTGAGATCGCCTTCAAGATGTTCGACCTCAATGGTGACGGAGAAGTGGACCTGGAGGAGTTTGAACAGGTTAATATTCTAGCCACAGAAAAAAAAAAAATTTGCACGATGGTAGAGTGGTTAGAGCTCTCGCCTCCCAAGAAGGAAATCATGGGTTCGATTCCTGGGCGAACATTACATCACATGATTTCTCTGGGTGGAGTCTGCATGTCGTTACCGTGGGTTCTCTCTGGGTGAATATTTGTCTGTGTTTACCCTGCGGACGAGTTGGCCACTGTCCAGGATGTACCCCGCCTAAGGCCCAAAGGCACTGGGATGGGCTCCAGTCACCCGCGACCTCTAACGGGAACAAGCAGTAGAAAATTAATGAATGAATAATTAAATTAATTTGCAAAATGGATTTATTTCATTTATTCATGATATAGAATTATACAATAAGTGATGAAGATGAAAATACTTCACTACTACTACACATTTTTCTGAATTCTATAGGGAAACATGCACTAACTTTTCTGGTTGAAGGTCTGCCACCTGCTTGTCTTCACAGTTTGGTATCTAACTTATCTATCTCCATGGAGACAAGCAGGTGATGTCACCAGTCCAAATTACAGGTCAGATCTGTGGAGAGTGTGTGTTTTTCAAGGTGTATTTGAGCAATAAAAACGCTTCATTAATTGAATAAATGTAATTCCATACTGTGAAACATTCCAGTGCACCTTTACTATTTTAGTATTATATAAGTATTATATTAAACTTTCTCTGGTGTTTTTGTGTGTGGTGCAGGTGCAAAGTATAATCCGCTCTCAGACCAGTATGGGCATGAGGCACCGGGATCGCTCCACCACAGGAAACACGCTGAAGACTGCCGGCTGCAGCTCGGCGCTCACCACTTACTTCTTTGGAGAGGATCTGAAAGGCAAACTCACCATCGGCAGCTTCCTGGAGTTTCAGAGGAAACTGCAGCATGATGTGCTCAAACTTGAGGTCAGAAATCTCCTTGTGTCTGGATTGGGTTTCCCAAACTACTCTGGTTTTTCCTGTTAACTTAATACATGTAAACAAAGCTAATTGTCATGACCAAGATTCCACAGGCGATTGACAAACTGCTTTAGCAGGGTTGTCAAACTCATTTGGGTCGCTTGCCGAATTTCAACGCTCGGGCTGGGTCACGGGCCGAACATAACATAAAAAATAAAACAATAAGAAATATAATAAAGAAATAGTTTTATATAGCCGTGTAATAGTTCTATGTGGACACAAATCTGCAGCAGGTGAAAGACTGAGTCCATATTCATGCATCAGCTGGAACAGGAACATGGATTTGTGATTTGATTTCTGATATGAAATGTTGATTGCACAGACTCAGATATGGGCTCACTATTCTTATAGTTTAAGCTTAACGTAGGGACAAATTATTCATGTTGTGACTCCAATGAGTGCATTGTGATTGTATTCACAGTCACATTAATGTGGATACAGTCAGAGCTCACAGCAGCCTCACTCTGTCATGTCCATACTTTATTACACTCTGACCTGTGTTTTTACCTGTGGCTCCTGATCGGTCCAGGTTTGCACTGGTTTGGATGTTTTCCTCTCAGAACACACGCGCTGAGCAGCAGGGGGAGGGCGGCTGCTGCAAAGGAATGTGAGGCTTGTAGTTTTAGCAATTTATAAACGCTTTAGATCGGAAATGAATAAATATTAATTAGAAATGTTTGGCAGGCCGGATTAAAACATTTGGGGGGGCCGGATGTGGATCCCGGGCCAAACATTTGAATAGCATATTCTAGAGAAGGATTACTTGCACCACATCCGTTTCATGAGCATCTATTAGGGCTGCACTATTTCTTATTATGATTTTTTTATTTCTTTACCAGTAACTTTTCAGTTGTGTAAAAAACATTATTTCTCCTCTTCTCTTACCTCCCCTTCCCCTTAGGTTGTCCTTTTTCCTTTTTTTGAATTCTCTGAATCCAATTTTACACGTTCTGATTGTTAGACAATTGGCAATCACAATTAACAATGATATGCATACGTACACATCATGATACATATTCACTTATCGGAGATAAGCTAACACAGGGCGTCTCAAACTTTTTCAGGTGCGCCCCCCTTAGGAGATAAAATGTATCCTTATTGACTTTCAGAAGACTCCATATGATTACCTCTGAAGATTTTTCTACTATAAATCAGGATTCCATTCAAATATGAATTTTAAACGCAGCCTAGAACATTAACATTTGAGAGAAGACTAATACAAGCTTCCCGTGCATTTCATAACATGTTTGTCAAGGCATTATAATTTAATGTTTGCTGCGGACGTTCTACTACCTTCATAATTGTAGCTTTTTCAATTTGATAATTACCGGAAAATCGAAATGTGATTTCATTATTTTGAGCTGCCCTACCTACCGTAATCAATAAATATACAAATCTGAATTTAAAATGATTTGCTGTGAAGGGAATGATGGCAAAAGACAACACATATTATAACAATGAAATGCTTTGTCAGGCCTGTCTCCCAGCTCTTCTCACTGTCAGTTTGAGACTTCACACTCCCTCTGCTCTTCACTTGAAAGCACTCAGTGGCTGATTTTTAGCACAATGTTACTGAAGTCATTAGCATGCACCGCACTTAACTTACACTCCGAAAATGCCACGAGCTGCTCCAAGAATAGATGTGGAGTCTGAACATGTGCCGTCTACATTCTCTTTGTAGTGATAGCCCCATAATCAAAGAGCTTATAATTACAAAGCCATGGATGATCTTGACACGGTTTGAAATAAATAAAGCTATTTTTTATGTATATATCCGTCTATTTTCTTGTCCTCTCTTCCGGCTCTGTAATTGCTGAGACTGCAGCTTACCCAGGCATTTCCCTTCATCTTACAACTCCTAACTAAATTGTGGAAATGCAGCCACTTTCTCCACCTGGATGGTACTCGGGAGTTTATCGAAGCATGAGTGTGCGATGTACACGTCTAATTGCAAGATGATTTTTAGTATCGTAAGGTTATTCCCTAGGTTTAGTCTGAGGTTGTATTGATAATATGACAAGAGGATATGCTCAATGTAGAGTAACAGTCTCAGTTTTTAACATATTTTAGGATGCTCACTATGCACAAACACTGTTTAGTCTGTTTTTAAATGAGCAATATATGTCTTATATGAACACACATTTTAGTTTCCTGCATTTCAGAATATGCACTTCTTCAATACTTTATGAAGAGGCTGGTCACCACGCCCTCCATCCCGCCTCGAATCGAACTCAAACGGAGCCATCCAATCGGATTAGTTTATTTGTGACGCATGTGAAACCTCTCTCACCTCAGTTTTGTGCTCTCTCATTGATTTATGTTTCTCAGTACTTTGTGATATTTTTTCCCTTCTTTTTTCCATGCAACGAACGGAACGCCCATCTGAACTCATGGAGATTAAAACGATGAAAAACACGCTGGACTTTTTCCATGAAACCTTTTAAGGCAATACAATCTTACTCGGAATGCCAAAAATCATTCGGGGGCAAACCAGTGCACACACAAAAAAACATTCACTTATTGTTTTATTATTCAGGGAGTCTGCGCCTTCTTGAGCTTGCAATTCAGAATTGTTCTAACTCTATTGTAGGGTTGTCAAAAAAATTCATACCCAGATACTAATCAATACTAAAACTAGTATCAAAACTAGATTTAAGTTTCAGGGCTGCAAAAAACAAACAGGACAAAATTGTGTCTTTCCTGAATAATTTTAGAATCGTCTCAATCTATATTAGCAGTGCTAGTGTGAGGCCACATGGTAATATTATTATTTTGGGTAGAAGTTTGCATTCTTTTGTACGAAAATGAGTGGTTTTTTTAAATGATCATTGTGGCATCAACATGCTTTTAGACATTTATGAATGCAGAGCTGGTGAAAAACCGTACACATTAAGGAAACAACCCTGTAATTAGTCTATTCTTGAGTATCAAACTCGAGTTTGAAATGGTAGTATGGTGACAACACTACTCTACTATGACCGTCACATATTAACCGGCGGCAGTATTAGCGTTAAAAGGGGAGTGAGCTGTAGCTGACTGTCTCACCCTCAGATATAAATCGACAGAATTGACCTGACACAGGCCAAGGCGCATTGCTGTTAAGACATGCTACATAGTAAAGCACAGCCACGTAGCGATTTTATGTCAGCCACAGCAGTCACATGCGTAATTCAACTTGAAGCCTGACGTTATTATTTACTGTTTCCCATCTCCCTCTTTCTATTAATTTGTTCGCCCTTGTTGCATAGCGCCTGCTCTTATACGCTCCTCTCTCTCTCCTGCAGTTTGAGAGGAACGACCCGATGGATGGCAGAATCACAGAGCGACAGTTCGGGGGCATGCTGTTGGCCTACAGTGGAGTCCAGTCTCGTAAACTCAAGCTGATGCAAAAGGGATTGAAGAAGATGTTTAAAGATGCACAGGTAAATCAAAGTGTCACATGGATGCAACGGCACATATAGTGCTCGTAATAGGCTCCAGGTTGTGTGTTCAGCTACACTACAGGGCCACAAAATCCAAAAATAAATAAAAAAAGAACTAATACAATTGTGACCATAAAGGATTTAATCACCTTTAATCCATAACTTTAAAGGCTGTTTTCTTAAAATGCATGCATCTCCCATAGAGTAATAAAGATCACCCCTTAAAGTAGCATCTACAGACACAAAACCTTGTTTTTTTTTTATTCAATTCAATTCAATTTATTTTTGTAACACCCAAAATCACAACAGTGGTTGCCTCGAGGGGCGACAGTGGAAAAAAACAGAATAAAAACAGAATAAACAATGTTCCTAGGGACTTGGTAATGTCCCAGCATCCTGTGTCCTTAGACGGATGTCCCAAGCTCCCCTGTCCTTAGACCCTCCTTCTCGGCCAGGAGAAACTACCAAACCTCTTTGGGAAAAAGTAGAAACCTGTAGGATTTCCACAGAGAAGGAGAGATCCGACTCCCTCGGACGGACAGGCGGACGCTCCTCAATTTGCAGATAGACGGTGGAGCTGGACCCACTCAGGATTTACGTGAAAACATTACATGACTTACATTATTCAAGTAACCTAAAGGAGAAGTTTCAGATTGCAGTTAAACCGTACAGTTTGGGAATCGTCTGAATATAAACTTCCCAAGTACTGACCTATTACTAACTCTAACTCTTGAGAGCAAACAAACTAAAATGGAGGGATTGAAAATGAAACGTCTTTGATGGAGATTGTAAACATTGCCATGAATATAAAGTCTCCATAAAGTTGCAAATTACTGGTACTTTTTTTTTGTCATAACATATAAAATACATGATCAGTGACACACAGTTACACAAAGAATTAAAGAAGAGCAATCTTATGTTATCTGACCCCTTTTCAGCTTGTATTTACCACTAATATTTTAAAACGCATTACTGCTCTTTATCGAGTGCTTTAAACGGGGGCTTGTTGACTAATTGGCAGAGTTGTGTGACAGAGGGTGCTTTGGTTGAAAATAGTGCTGGATTCATCTCCATTCCTCTCTGTCTTGTATCTCTGTTTGTGAGCTCTCTGCCTTTGAGCTCTGTGTCCATCGCCTTTTATTTGACTAAAGCCGGCTCTTCTAAGTTTATCCCATGTCCGCTTTCGGCCTGGTGCTGCCCTTTACTCATATTTTCGATAAAAACTTTTGTGCACCCAACTTTCACTGATGGTTTGACCTGAACTGAACTTTTTACCCTTTATCCGATCATTTCATACAAACGTTTCACACCTTCAAAGGCGAGTGAAGAGTAGCTCTGCTGGGAAAACGCCACATTCAAATTCAATCATTCACTTCCAACTCGAAATTCCCTTTTTCCAGTTTGTGTATTAACTCTGAACTTTTGATCCTCACTATCACTGAACTAAAGCACTCCCTCACGTCCCCAAGGTGTTTGTTAACCCTCGTCTGATGTCAGTCAGTGCTTTGGATGGGCTTTCAAGGCTGCTTAAGTGCAGCTATTAGACCCGAACAATGAAAGATTCTCTTCCAGGCATGGTCCCTACAATGGTCTCATTTAGTTTTATATCTTTTGTTCTCTCATTTAGAATTTTGGAACAGTGTTCAACACGCTGTGTTTCACCAGCTGCATTTTAAAAACATGTTGTATATATGTTTTCAGTCATTAAATTAATCTATTAATGACACGCATGCAGACACATTCTCCATAGCTAAGCCAATAAAATGTAAAGATTACTCTAAATAAATAACAACAACAATAGTTACCATGTATTTTTAAAAGTAGAAAATAAAAAGAAAGTCTTTTAATGTGGCTTTTGGCTGTACATTTGTCATGCAGTCATTAAATTTGTCTTTCTAATTATCTCACTTCTCACCGCTAACTGCTTTCCTCTGTCATTCACACGGACAGTTACCTATGGCAGAAATGACAGACGTGTTATTTACCGTGTAAGACCAGCTGCTCTGTGTTCTCTGCCACTGAGTCTGTGTCGGACGTGTGTGTTGGGGTCCGTCTGGTTGCACTGCTCATCCATGTGTGCTCAAAGCTGCTGCCCACGTCCCTCTGCCATTTCTGTCTCTCCACAGTATGTGAAGGCAGCACTGCAGTCAGATTTTGTGTCATGACAATATTTGGCTGATTTATCAGAATTCCGCATTAACACAAGCTGCAGAAATACTGTGTTTCTGATTTGTCACACAATTCAGTTTTATGGTCCTAGATTTCCTTTTTTTTTTATTCCTTACCATGAAAAAGTTATTACAGTTATGTATTTTTTTCTCGACAGGGCATCACATTTGAAGAAGTGGAGAACTTCTTCACATTCCTCAAAAACGTGAACGACGTGGACACAGCGCTGAGCTTTTACCACATGGCAGGAGCCTCCATAGATAAAGGTACGAGCCTGTCAGGGCGGCTTGGGTTGCCAAAAAGACTCTCGCTCTGTGGTTAAGGCCGAATGTTTGTTTTATTAAAATGACGCATGAGTGGACGTTAAACTACAAATACTTGAGTAGATTTTTTGTTATATTGTACTTCTTTGAGTAGATTTTTAAGCATGTACTTGTAATTAGCTACATTTATTTCCCTGGAGTCTTGAGTTCAGCACCAGTGGCCCCAAAGCACGGCTGCATCTGCTCCTCTTTATACCCACAAACACACAAAAGGCACTGCATCGCCAGGGCTCAGCGAGTACGTGGATTGCAGCTTGAAACAATTTAAATCACCTTTAAAACTTAAAGTAACCAAGTTTTGTTTAAAAAAAATAATTATTATATATATATATATATATATATATTATATATATATATATATATATATATATACTTATGTACTGTAATATATGTACATAGTACAAGTATTTTTCACATGTACTTTATACTTAAGTAAACATTGACAGCACTACTTGTACTAATGGAGTACATTTTCAGCCATTTAACTGTACTTTTACTTGAGTTCACATTTTTCAGTACTCTTTCGATCCCTGTTTAAAAAGTAAACCATTAATATTGCAAAAAGAAAATACAGATAAGTTGCAAATGGGGATTTATACATCTTATAACAAAGTATAATTAATTATTTCCTAATAACATACATACATTTTCACATCCAACAACAGTTGCACATGCTTTTCTTGAGCACCTGAGAAGATTATGACCCAGCCATCTCTGATCTAAACTGAACACTGGCTACATTTGACCTTTCCCATCTCTGTCTCCGTCTAATTGGTGGTCCCTCCTCTCGCCTCTGCCTTTTCCCCCGTCCCGTCTGTGAGAGCTGTTAACACCAGCCCCAGTTAAAGCACATGTCTTTTTTTCCTCTGGCTTTGCTCCCAGTTCCAGCTCAACCATTTTTCATCTCTGTATCGACTGTCTGATCTCGGGGAGCCTGCAGGAGGAGTGCACATCGTTCCTCCCGCAGTCTGTTCATATTGTAGGCACCGCTCAAGGGCGAAACGCTGAAGCCCTCTGACACAAGCGCACATCATCGCTTCAGACACGACCAGCGCCTCCCAAAGTGGCTTCACTCTCGATTCATAAGACAACATTGCAAGGTCCGGGATATTTAAAAGCAGTTTTCCCTCTGTTTCCAATCATTTTTAAAGTGTCAATAGTCCATAAGAAATGAAACAATAATCATGGTTTCAAAAAGCTGAACTTGAACTTTATTCATTTCACCTGCACTTTTCATTGGCCTGGTTTCAAATAAATGTTTACAAAAAATGCCAAATTGAAATATTTTCTAACTTTTCTAATTAAGTCGCATCTGCCTTCTGATTCAACCCAGTGGTAATTTTGACTTTTCATTTTAAAACTCCTTAGAGAAACGTAATGCTTTAAAAAGAGAATGGAACTATTGGGGAAATGAGAATTACCATTAACAAAATTAATTAGTTAAGTCCACAAAATGCACCGAAATAAATTAAACCTTCGCGGGTTAAATCCCATCTTCTAATTTTTCACCAAACTGACAAAATTGAAAATGAAGTTTAATCATTAGCCATGTTTTAATTGCTTAACATGAATTAATTGCGGTGGGTCCATGTGTTTAGTGTCGATTCATTAGTTGTGAAGCAGCTGCTCGTGGACTCGACTGAGGTGCTGCAGCGCTTCATGTCTAAACCATGACAAGCTCCGAGTGTGTGTGTTCACTACATTAGGGACGGAAGTCTGTTCCGTCACTTCATGTCCACTCGTGCTTTGTGGGGACCAAAAATCAGCTCTGCATGAGGCAAATCCTTCAATATAAGGTCAACAACATGGTTTCAATTTGAGATATGGATTAATTAATGTTAATGCTTGGATTCAAGTTGAGGTTAAGCAAGGAAAATGATGGTTAATGTTAGGATCAGTCTCCAGGAAATGGTGTTCAATGCATAACCCTAACCCGTTTGTAGCCCTAACCCCTGACCCCTAACCCTTAACCCCTGACCCCTAACCCTGTTTTAGGGCTGGTAGTCGGGGTTCCTCACGATTCAATATGATGCACAATACATGGTTCACAAGGTCAATATGATCACAATATGGAGAGATGTTTATATATTCCAATTGCAAATGATATTTTATAATTCCATGAAACAAATACACACAACATAGTGACAGATTTTGTAAAAACTTGAAATCCAGCAGTTTTAACGCTATTGTACCTTTTATGTTTATTTTTTCGGTCGTAAAAAAGTAAATGTTGTGTTTTCTCCCGAAGAGTATATTGTAAACGCAGGACTTTGTGAGAAAAACGAGGCCGCTGCATGCTGTCTGCGTCTAATAGTTAAGTATTTTATTACTGGAACCGGAAATACGGGCTGAAAGCAGCGGTCTGATTGGCTGCTCTTGAGTGGCCCGCCCTAGTTTCACTTCAAAGTCTGAAAAAATCTCTTTCTAAACCTGTTCAAAAACTAAATTGAATGCATGTGAATATTAACGTTGTGCCAAAGGGAATTAATCATGTTCCCCAGCTTTATTCAAATTCATTTCAAATGAGTCTCCTTCCTCAAAATAAGCAACAAAATATTGCGTTGCCAATATTGAGTTGTGTAAATGATACCATAAAGCGTTCATTCAGCCGTGTCGTGTGTGTGTAATAAAGGAGTTGGAATACATCAGGCAGGGCTGTGTGAGTCCTCGGTGCTCCTGGCTGAGCTGCAGACGGTTTCCTGCCTCTCCAGAGACCTTTCCTGTCTCCTACATTTTGGATGAATTTTTGTACGAAGCTCTTTTTGTTCCATTTTCTTCAGGACTTTATTCACGGCTCGATGCGTTTTTCTTTGGCCTTTTTGAAGTCCAGTGCTCAGTCGTACTGGTGGGGACCGAGAAAGCTTTTGTTATTTTAGCTCATCGTTATATTTGTCTTATTTTTATTGTTTATTCTTGAGAAATATCTAGAACACTCTGCAGACATAATTGTGTAGCGTAGTTTGCCTTCATCTTATTTGCAGCCCCTAGCTTTCATAACAATTACTGTAGTTGTTATTTTTTATTTGTCAACTAGTCAAATTATTATTCACCGACGGGTCAAATGAAGGTTGAAATAGGACGACTGAAGGCTTCTAGGTGTAGAATATTTATGATTTGAAATGTATTATTCATGAAAGTCAGAGTTGTTTATTCTTTTTCATCATTTTTGTTTACTAGTGCCGCCGCCGTTGTTATAAAAGGTCTTTCGGTGTTTTAGAGTCTGTATAGTCCAGGAAACAATTACAATGATCGTATTACGATTGTTACGATTAATCACTGCCGCCCAAATGAGCCTCTTTGTAGTTTCTGAAAGCAGGGTTAGGGTTAGTATTGTCTTTTAAGTGTGATATTCACTAATAAAATGCATAGTAAATCTTATCCAATCAGACACATTTTTATACTGAGACATTTTTTTTCAAACATTGAATTTCTTGATTGTCTGAAGAGCTAATGGACAATAAACCACCAATTATTCAGGTGAGTGATGAAGTGATAAAGTCCTTTTTGGGTCAGTCTCCCTCTTCCTCCCCCTCTCCCTCGTCCTCATCACAGTTCGGCCTTTTCTCTGTGTCCATCACATCAGTCTCTCGTGAATTGCCTGCTATCGATCCGCGCACACTGCATTAGCTTCTGTGAGGGTCTGCCAGGGCCCACTCGCAGTAAAGCTCTTCTGCACTTTTCTCATTTCCTATGTTTTGTTTTTTGGTGTTTCTTCCCAGTGACCATGAAGCAGGTGGCGCGGACTGTGGCCAAAGTGGAGCTATCGGACCACGTGTGTGACGTCGTGTTTGCGCTGTTTGACTGCGATGGTAACTGACTATCTCTTATTTATGATATATTGACAGAATGGTGGTTTGGCCTTGGTTACTGTCAGGTGTTCTATGCGTTTAAAAAGAAAAAAATCTGATAAAAATACAATTGAAAAAAATTCAAGCAAAACCATGAAATACCAAATAAATACAAAACAAAGTGGAACATCTCGAGTGGTGTGAAATGTGTGTTATTTTTTTCTTTCTGGTTATAAACAATATATAGAACATAGAACAGAAACAAGATGAAGAGAGAAAACCTACAAACGTATTTTACATAGTCTTAATGATGTAGTCTGGCGTAAATTCTAAATCAGTTTATTTTTTAATGATGTGGATGAAAGTTTAAAATTGGCACCAAATCCAGACTACAGTAGCCTATTGAGAATTCAAATCCAAATCATTTTTTTACTGCCACGCAACATTTTCTCCAATATCTCGCGGAATCTAATTACTTGTAAAACTCGTGACTGAAATCAGCACTTCCTTAGCTCGTCTCATTACAGTCTTTCTCCCTAATATTTCATCATGCTCCCCGTCCTTCCTCTGTCCTCTTCAGGGAACGGAGAGCTCAGTAACAAGGAGTTCATCGCCATCATGAAGCAGCGGCTGATGCGTGGGCTGGAGAAACCCAAAGACATGGGCTTCACTCGACTGGTCCGGGCCATGTGGAAGTGTGCTCAGGACACGGCATGGGACTTTGCCTCACCAAAGACATAACGGCACAGGAGCCGACACAACAACTGGACTCTGTGATACCATTCAGCACCAAGGATGTTTTAAAAAATGATTTAAAGAACCTGTTGTTATGTGCTTAAGGACTTTAACCTGAGCATGTGCAGTACAAATTATTCAAGCATGCTGAGACAATAGTCAAGTCAGAGTGGGTTTCCGGCTTCTACGCAAGGGTGTTTGTATATTTGATATGTATAAAAAGAGAAAGAAAAAAAAAACATTTTCCTGATTTATAATATAAACAAATATAACTCAAGCAGAACATAAACAATTATAACTCAAGCAGAACATAAGTGTATTTAAATTAATGTAACATATACGTTTCCCTGCAGATCACCATAGCAATTCACCTGCCTTATGTTGTGCACTGACTATTGATTTGCCAAAAGTTTTAAACAACCTTTGTCCCTTTTTCCCCTTTTTCGGGGCGGGGCACAGGCCAATGTCTAGTTTGAAAAAAGTTTCTTTGTAACACTAAACAAAACATTCAGTAGAGGTCATCTGGACACAGTTGCAATGACTCTTTTCTGTTTCCCTTGTGTATGTTCTGCAGAATATCTGTTGTACTCAGTTTAGTCTGAATGTGGAATTGTGTTGGTCCTGTTCAACTCCAGGTTTTGTCCTGGTCTAATCCTGATCCAGGTTTCATCATTGCAGTTTGTCATCCATTCTGCCGATAATCGCACTCCTTATTTGCTATATATGTATTTTCGGTTTATTAATGCACACTAAACACTTAAGATGTATGTTAAAGAGGCTGCAGTAAATATGTTTTTTAAAATATCCTGTTCGTCTCCTTTTGGTCATCTTTTATTTCCGCTTGGCCACACGCATCACTGCTCCGCCTGACTGCAGACTTGATTTGTTGTCCTGTCATGTTAGTCTCTACAGGATGCTGAAAAAAGCATGGGGTAATTAGCAAGACTAATTTATAGCACATTGAGGTTGGCATTTGTCACGGGTAGTAAAATATTGCTACCATTTTCAGCAGCCCACATGCTCTTGAGTGTGGTGTAGTAACGTTCAAGTCTGAGCTGTCAGCAGTTTTGTCTAATTAGAATGGACGGGATGGGAGTCCTCAGCTGGGGCCAAACATTAAAAGATTGTCCAGCAGCTTCATGGACCTATGTGCTGCAGTGGCTCCAGAAAATGTACTTGGATGGACATGAAAAAATAAGTAGTACTTTAAATAAATGGTTTGTACACAGATACATTTCAGTGAATACTCTGACTCTACAGCAGGGATTAGCCATTGTATGTTGTGCCCTTAAAGAACTATTATGAAAATTATAAAATTGTTTGAGGATACAAGTAGAGATATTGCCACCCCAAGACAGTGATATGTAGACGTCACATAGGAAGTGAACAGCACAGTGGTACACACAGGTTGTACTTGTAAGTGAAAACTAAAGGCTCTCAAAGATGTCCCAAAAGCTTGTTTCACATGTTGGAGTGTGGGTGGAAAAGAAAAGCTCATTAAAGTTAGTCTGACACGGAGTTGATAAGCATTTTACATTTATTGGATTTTCAGCTAATTATACTAGATAAAGGCTGTTGCTGATTTAATATTAATACAATTATTCCTTGAACCAGAGACTCGCATCCAGTTCTGATAAACAGTTAACTCTTGTCAATCCTACAGCAAGACAACAATGAGAATATTCCAATGTAATGGTTAATTATCAATATTTTTTACTTACTTGCATTTCCCATGACACTACCAGTGTGTAAAGTGACCATGGCCATTCGAGCAGCGATACAAGAACGCCATCTAGTGGTTGCGTGGCTTCACCTTTGAACTCGTGCACATTAATAGTGAACTGGGTTAGTGTTTTTAACCTCTATGGGCCATATAGATGGAGAAAATAGCAACTAGCTTCTGTAAAATAATGAATTCTCTTCAAATTCCATTTTAATTGCTCTGTGGTCGTTTCAATACAGAAAATATTTTTATCTTAAGACTTCAGACTGTACAACCGGCCTCCCTGCTTAAAGATTCATACATTCATGTCTGATGAAAGATTGGCCACCATTTCCCAGAACCATATGAAGTACCCAAAGTCGCAGGTTCATCAACGTTTTCACCCACTTTATTTAATTACATGAATAAAATTACAAAGAATACAAAAGACAAGAATGGCTCTCATTATTGTCAAGTTCTACATCACCGATGATATTGGAACAAAAACTTTAGGATGCTCATAGTGAAACTAAAACCTTCAAATAAATACAGTAAAAAACTAACGTTCACTTTCCATATCAATAATACCCTCAACACAACATGGGGAATAATGACTGGGCAAACAAAGCATCCACATGAACCATTGAAATTAAACCCCAGGAGTAAAAACAGACATAACTTTTGTATAAGTGACAGAAATGTAATGTCACAGAAAAAAACTTTTCTGAGTTTTACAGATGGCTTGCAGCCACCTAGTGGCTATAAGTGAGAATGATTTGCGAGTATAACTAACCGAGACTTTGCAGTCCAATGGTTTTAAATTGAATAGGGAAGCCACAATCACATATCAGAGTTCAGTGGTACACATTGTGTAGCTCATCCTGCGGTTTCATGGACAGGGAAAAGTAGCTTTAAAGTTCAGGTGGAGAAAATGGCCCAAAAGTATCCTCAGTCGCTGTCAAACTTAATTGAATTGACTGTTGTTGAGATGGCACCGCCGCAGTAACTTCCCCTCTTCTTTTTAGTTTTTTCATGTCGAAATGATTTCCCTTTGGTGAACCTTAAGACATCATTAGCCTTTTGACCCCAGTCTCCATTGGCTCCATGCTGGGAGAAAGCAACAATTAAATGTGATTCCCAGCTCTAAAAGAATGTCATCTACAATTGTCTTCACTCACCTTTGCGTCAAAAGAATTGTCTGCCAAACGAGGATCCACATCGACTTCATCGTCCTTTATTCTACGGAAAGGTACGTTGGAAGACTATAACAAAATATTGGTTATTTTCAACATAAACTGTGTAGCAGACTGCGAATAACTAATTGTTACTTGTAGGACGATTAGCTTCACCGTTTGTGTGTGTGTCAAGAAGTTAAGGAGGAACACATACTTTTTTGTTGGCTTTTGGAAAAGTCTGTGGTGTTGTCGTTTTTGCCTTCTTGTTTTGGGGAGTTTTTATTTCCGTTTCCTCTTCTAGTGAGTCATCTTCATCCTTTTTCCTTTTGCTGTTGGTACCTGAATGAGAAGCAGAGATCCCATGTTTCAGACCTGAGCTCAAGCTTAAGAGTGGCTTACATTAGTACAAGCTCACCGTTGGCTGTGGGAGTGGTGGTTGCTTTTGGTGCTGCCTCCTCTTCCTCTGAACTGTCTGAGGAGCTGCTGCTCTCTTTAGCTTTGGCTACAGGTGCCACTTTGGGCTTCACTGTTTTGCCGTTTGTCACAGCAGACTTTACAGGGGTCTTATTGGTCTTGGCGTCGGTGTCCGAGCTGTCTGACTCGGAGCTGCTCTCCGTGGCCTTCTTCACAGGAGCAGCAGGGGCCTTCTTTGTTGGAGGTTTTGCTGCTTCAGTTTCTGAGTCAGAGCTGTCACTGTCAGAGCTGCTCTCCTGCGCTTTGGCCGGAGTCCCCTTCACAGGAGTCCCCTTCGCAGCAGGAGTCCCCTTCGCAGCAGGAGTCCCCTTCGCAGCAGGAGTCCCCTTCGCAGCAGGAGTCCGGTTGTGCGATTGCGCAGCGTGTCTTCCATCCTCATGGAAGGATGAGTCAAGTCAGAACTACTGATCTGCTTGCCGGCGGGCTTAGGAGGCCTAGCGCTTTTTAGCGGGCAGCCGCCTATAGGGGCAGCCCGCTTTAGGGGCCAGCCGCTTAGGAGGGGCAGAGCCCCACGCGCGACTCTTTCATCCTTCCTTGAGGACAGTCGAAGAATCAGAATACTTAACTATCTGCAGATCATATTGCTAGACAGCATTTTTAGGCAGCATAATTAAGGATGTAGTCCGCTTTAGTCGTGTGATTAGTGCCCGCTTTAGGTGAGTGTCCCCCGCCAGCTTTAAGGTTTGATAGCGCTGTAGTGTGTGAGCCGCTTTCTAGCGTTGAGTAAGCCACGCCCTTTAGGTGTAAGGAATCGCGGCGTTTAGGTGTAAGAACCGCTTTAGGTTAGCCGCTTTGGCCTTAGCCGGCTCTTCATCCTCCGAGGACGAGTCGGAATCAGATAACTTACTCTCTGCAGTCTTTTTTTAGGCTGTAGCCGCTTTAGGTGTAGCCGCTTTAGCCTAGTCGGCTCTTCATCCTCCGAGGACGAGTCGGAATCAGAACTACTCTCTGCAGGTTCTTTGCGTTTAGTGAATGTAGCCTTGCTTTAGCTGAAGCAACGGCCTATCCTGCAGAGGACGAGTCTTGGAATCAAGAACTACTCTCCTGCAGTCTTTGCTGCTTGGCTTAAGGTGTAGCCCCGCATTTATATTGGAGTAGGCCGCGTTATAGTTTTGTAGGCCTATCTCTTTAGGTGATAGCACGACTACTAGCCTGTAGCCGCTTTAGGAGATCGTATAGACCAAGCTCGCTGTTAGGTGCTAGCCGCTTTAAGGTTGTTCCAGCCGCTTCACGGTCCATAGTCGCGCGTGTGTAGGGTGTTAGACCGGGCTTCATGGCCTGTAGCGGCTGCTTTCATCCTCCGAGGACGAACCCTCGAATCAGAACTACTCTCTTGCAGTCTTTTGCATCATAGGAAGTGTGAGCCAGCCAAATTTAGACGCGATGTGATGAAGCTTTGTAGCCGCTTTAGGTGTAGCCGCTTTAGGTGTAGCCGCTTTAGGTGTAGCCGCTTTAGGTGTAGCCGCTTTAGGTGTAGCCGGCTCTTCATCCTCCGAGGATGAGTCTGAGTCAGAACTACTGTCTGCCGGCTTTGCTGCAGGCGCAGCCGCTTTAGCTGCAGGCGCAGCCGCTTTAGCCTTAACCGGCTCCTCATCTTCAGAAGAGTCTGACTCTGAGCTGCTCTCTTCAGCCTTCGGAGCAGCTGCAGTGACCGCTTTAGCTTTAGCTGCAGGCGCAGCCGCTTTAGCCTTAACCGGCTCCTCATCTTCAGAAGAGTCTGACTCTGAGCTGCTCTCTTCAGCCTTCGGAGCAGCTGCAGTGACAGCTTTTGTTGCCGATGTTGAAGGTTTAGATGCAGGTTTAGCTTTGATTGGTCCTTCATCTTCAGAGGAAGAATCAGTGTCTGAACTACTGTCAGCTGGTTTAGCCTTTGCCGCAGCTGGTTTAGCCTTTGCCGCAGCTGGTTTAGCCTCCTCATCTTCAGAGGAGTCTGATTCAGAGCTGCTCTCTGCTGCGGGAGCAGACTTAGCAACAGGAATGGAAGCCTTTGCTGCTGGTGTGGAGGCTTTAGCTCCAGGTTTCTGATTTACAGGCTCCTCGTCCTCAGAGGAAGACTCTTCAGCACTACTCTGTTCTTTCTTGGCGGGTGGTTTAGATACTATAGGTTTGGTTGGAACTGCAGCAACCTGTTTTGATGTAGCTTCCTCATCAGAGCTGCTTTCCGATTCTGCCACAGAACAAATAATGCAATAAAAAAATAATACAATAGAAGATGAAACTTTTAAAATGCAATTTAAAAAACTACCCCTCACCTGAGGAGGAGGCATCCTTTTTAGCTGAGGCAGATTTATCAGAAGCAGCCGGGGATGGTTTAGTGGCAGATTTAGGGGTCACAGGCTTTTTTGCAGGTGTAGCTTTGGCTGCTGTTTTAGTTGCAGGGGGTTCCTCCTCATCTGAACTTGAATCTAAGATATGATAAATGTTAAAACACGGGGGGAATGTGATTTAAAAAGGACAAATTGTTAGCATTATTTGTGCTTAGGTATATTAAGTGTAATGCGCAAATGGAACAAAATTTCCGATTTTTTTGATTTTGATAAAAGATGCACACGGCTTAAAAGCTCAGGAAAAAAGATAGTAATAAAAAAGGACACGAGGAAAACATACCTGAACTGTCTGAGCTGGATTCTTGCTTCTTTGCTGCAGATTTGGGGGCAGCAGCGGCCTTTATGGGTTTTGCTGAAAAACAAAAAACACACCATCAAAAAGTGTTTGAAAGGAATGTAGTTCATGATGTGGACTTTTCCTCACCAGCCACTTTCTTTTCATCTTCATCACTACTGTCGCCACTGCTGTCAGTGTCTTCTTTCTGGACCTTGTTCGCAGCAGGAGTCGGCTTAACTGAATTGGGAGGTGGAACTGCACTGTAGACACCTACAAAACAAAAGTATCAGTTTTACGCCAGAATCTACTTTTCTTTTTTTAAGATTTCTGTGGCCCATATGCTTTATTAGACAGGGGAGGAAAGTGTGAAATGGGTGATGAGAGAGAAAGGAGGACATGCAGTAAATTGTGGGAGTCGGGATTCGAACTCCCGACACTGCAGCCGGCTGCACTTGGAGCCTGGCATGTGTGCTGTACCACTGAGCAACGCCAGAATCTACTTTTCAACATACAAAGCAATATAATTCAAAATGACGCATACCAGCTTTAGGTTTTTTACTGGGAGGAGCCTCGTCTTCAGAAGACGACTCGTCGCTGCTTGATTCTGCAGCAGCTGCAGCTTTAACCGGGGCAGCTTTGACAGGAGCCTAATAAGGAACAAATGTAATGAAAAACAAATTCAAAGTAAATAAAATCTGAATACTTGTAATTCTTTCATGACAGACCTTGATTGGTTTGTCATCTTCTGAATCTGAGGAACTGTCTTCACTGCTGTTCTGCTTCTTCTTGACAGCAGCTTTGGAGGCAGCAGCTTTGGAGGCAGCAGCTTGACCTTTAGGTTCTAAAAGCATATTATAAGCCATGCTAAAAATCTCAAAAAAATGCGCAGTAGTGAACTTAACATACTTTGTACTGAAGTTTTAGCTGGCTCTTCATCCTCTGACTCTTCACTACTGGAGCTTGTGTCTTTTTTTCTGGCGTTAATAGCAGCCGGCACAGCCTGTGCAAGAGCAGGGGTTTTCGGAGCAGGGGTTTTCATAGCTGGAACCTAAACAGCACAAATTTATAACATTTTCCTCAACCACGGCAAAGCTTTGATTTCAAGAGCTTACTTTTGCAGGTGCCTTTTCCTTCTCAGAATCACTGGACTCCTCACTGCTGCTAGAGTCTGATTTTGGGGCAGTTTTGACAGGAACAGTCTTAGCTGTGTGAATTCACATGTTTATTGTGACAGATCATGTAATGAAGGTTAAATAATCAATTGTTTATAAATCATACCAGCAGTCGGAGTTGCTTTATTTGTAGCTTTAGGAGTAGCCTCCTCTTCCTCACTGGAGCTCTCAGCATTGGGTTTGATTTTCTTCGCAGAAGGTCCATTTGCAGTCTCAGTTTGTCTCCCAGATGCTTTGCGTTTTTTGACCTCAGGGGATCTCAACAGTAAAGAATACAATTAAACCTCTGGACACAGGCAATTGGTTATAAGGGATGCTTCACTTACTTCACCCAGAAGGTGTAGATCTCTTCGAGGCGTTCCTCATTTGGATCCTGGTGATTCTGTGAATAATAGAACAAAAAGTGAATTTAATGATCTTTTATAAAACTATGTGTCCACGTGAATAAATATCTGTAAGAGGTTTTATATAAGAGTTTTCTTTTTCAAAGTAATCTGTTCTGATTATTATACGGTACATAATCTGTTTCTGTACCCTTTGTTGCAACACTGTAATTTCCCCATTGTGGGACGAATAAAGGTGATCTTATCTTATCTGTTGATTTAAGGCTCCTCGTGTGCACCTCCTGCTAAACTCGCAGGTCCTCCGGGTACACGCTGTTCTTTCTGCATGTACTGTCACTTATGCACAACGAGGCACTTACCACTTTTGTCTGTTTCAAAAACTGTTGAGCCGCCTTGGTGAACTTGTTTTCCACTAAAAAGGAATAAACGCATTTATACAAATCACTCGGCACTGACTTCTGCGACGCCATCTTCCTCCACGCTTGTTCTGGAAGGAGTGAACCGGAAGAGAAGGCGTGTCGGAAAAAAGACGCGTGCGCACAAGAAAAATGTACCGCCGTATTTTGTTTAATTCACATTATATAAAGTCACAATGTATACATAGACAAACATATATATATATATTATCAATGTGCTCTTGCGATATATACATTGATTCATATTAATAACGTTTAATAAATGGAAACGTCTGATGTGGTTTTTGCATGTGGGCACACAATTTACACGTCATCACCATGCGTCGCCCCGCATGTCCTCTTGTTATAGGAGGGTTGTTTTGAAAGACTTTTTCTGTTTTAAAGTGGTTATGGCAGCTTATTATTACTAAATTGAGCACATTTACAAACTGATCATTGTTGTTTGCACCAAACCATGCCTCGTTACGAACTAGCGCTGATCTTGAAGGCTTTGAAGCGCCCGGAGACCGCGGCGGCGGTGCGGCGCACGGTGGAGACCTTGATGGAAAGAGGCGCCGTGGTCAGAGATCTAGAGAATCTGGGTGAGAGACTGCTGCCATATAAGATAACTAAACATAATCAGAAGCACGACAGGGGCACGTACTTTCTTGTGGATTTCTACGCTTCGCCCAGCATGTTGAAGAGCTTAATGGATCATTTAAATCGGGACGTGGACGTGGTGAGGCCCTCTGTGCTCAAGAAGGAAGAAAAAGTTTCCAGTCAAAGCTGCTGTGGACCCTGACCCTCACATGTATGGCAGTGTTATAATTTATTACTGTGTGAATTACAATATGAAATAGACATATACGACGAGACATTTTTATGTTGTTTCTGTGAATGTCATGAATCATTGTATATTATATTGTTAAAGGCCTGGTGTCAAATTAGCACATGCTTTCTACTATCTTTTTTGCTAGATGACTACACTGGTGTTCTTATGCCTGTAGTTCTCTATTTTGGTTGCTCGTGCTTTTCTGACAGTGTTTTGCTTTTCTTTTGCAGGTATTTACTTTCCCTTTCCGAAGATTATGCTGAGATTGTCTATATTTTAACATGTTCTGTGATTCACAAATAAATTATGTCTACATCGCACATTCCCAGTGAAAGTTCGTTAGCGTTCTGTTTTCATTCATGCTGTTCAGTTTTACTTTTCCCAATATGCTTACTAATTCTCTTAAAATGTTATATTGTAGTTATAGTGGGTACCCTAACCCTAGTTTATATGGTTGGTAAATGGGAAAATGCACAACTCAAATCTAAGCTTGTGGACATATTTTCTGTAGCATTATAAGGGACTTAAAATCGAAGATGTCTCGAGCAGCTTTATTATATGGGCCAATGGCACAGATTAGCGGCCGAGCTTCCGTTAGTCTACCCCAAGTCAATGACAGCTGTTGCTATAGAAGTAGTCTGCTGCCACAGAATGTTGAGTGAATGAATTATAACAACAAAATAACAACAGTTGTGGAGTTTATTTCTTATGTCTGATTCTTACAATGTTTGTAAAATTAACGTAAAATGTAATAATTTACTTAGTTTAAAGGGAAAAAATTAAGAAAACATAAAAATTACGACTATGCACACTCTTCAAAATTGCTCACTTAATATAAATGCAACATTCACATAAGTAGGACGTCACGGGACATAAACTTAATCAATACAGTAACTTAAACCTAAGCGATGAAACTGTTCTTTGCTCCTATAAGTGTAAATGTCGATCGATGTTTTACTGGTGAGTAAAGGTTCTGTCTGCGATGCTGCTGTGTCGAAGAGGCTTGTCACAGTCACATGTCTGCAGTCAGCTGACACAGACATCATAAAGCCCCTTCAGGACAGAGCCGGACAGTGCAGCACAAACGGAATCAACACAACACACGGACAAAACAGCGCTGTCATGCTGCTCCTAACTCTGCTCTTCGTGTCTTCAGGTAAATATCAGCATGTTATTTACGTACCTGAATGTTTTATACACTGTCAGCAAAGTAAATGTGTTTTTACAGTACGGTTATGTTAACTGTACTAAAGTGCGTTTCACAACAACGCGGAAGCATATAGTGTGGATAAAAGGTTACTGTTTCGACTTCTGCCTCCATTTAACACGAACAGTGTTCCAGTTCACACTGTCGTTCATTTCAAAGAGCGTTGTAGATAAATTGTCTTTTAATCATATTTGCACATTCTGTTCTTTGTTGTGTAACGCTAATGTTAGCTACAAAGTGGCTGAAGCTAATGCTAACGATAAACACGGCGAATGATAAACGATTTTAAAACCAAACGTTTTGATTTTACATTACTATATTTCTCTGTAGTTGTGTATATACAATAAACAATTGGGCATCTCGCTGCTAACATGACTCAATGAACTTATTTACTAAATGTTAACTTCTTTAACCTTTATCAGCTGCGCTGTTCACATTATAGTCTGTAAATTGTGGCGCACGTTTTGGTTACACATTTGGTTTTTACGGTAAAGGTTTGTCATATTTTTTTTATTTTTTTTGCATTCATCTTTATTCAGTCATGCCCTTTGCTCTGGAGGTCAGTTAAGCCAACTTCTGCAAACATAGGCCTTTTCTTTTTAATTTCACTTTAACCCACTTCACGTTTTACTTGAGTTCCCCAGTTTCACCGACTGCACCTCTCATCTTTCACTTCTGCATATTAATTTTTCGACATGCTGTTCTTGTCATGTCAGTTTATTCTAGAAATGGCAGGTTTAATACGAGTCCACACGCTGTAAAGCTTTAACTGCAGTTCAGTAACGTTATAGCCAGTGATATGTTGTTGCATTATCATGTGACTGGGTGTTGTAACCGCTTTGGAATGAATTTTTAGAAGGACGTTTCATTCCAGTCTATAATAAGTATTGTTTGTGGAGCAAGATCTTAACTTCCTCCATATAGGATTTTTATCTTCGCGCATTCATAGAACATATCAGCAGGTTAAAAGATTTCCTAAGTTCATGGAGTAGACATGGGCTTTAGATAAGTGAAATATTTTACACATTCAGTCGAACTTCAACACACACTTGTACCTGTTATTTTACAATTTCACTAAAATACAATATAAGTACAGCACTACTATACTACGTGCAAACTGTCAGAGGGTTTAATTGTATTGTTAAACATTTAATTAAATGTATGAATCAAGAATTAAAGAAACGATTTTGACAATAAATTATTTTCCTGTCAATGGAAACTGATGCCCATTTTTTAATAAGAATTTCTCAGGCATAATTGGTCAAGTTGTGTCAAATTATTTTAGTTTTGTGACAGACAAACTGGATATGAATAATATATTAATATATAAGAAACAGAAAGGTAAAAGATCGACTGTAAAGATGGGAAATATATTTTTAAAAATGGGGGGGGGGATTTAAAATTGGAATATGATTTTAATAGTCTATCTTGTCAAGATAAACATCTGTATATATAGTTATATATATATATATATATATATATATATATATATATATATATATATATATATATATATATATATATATATATATATATATATATATATATATATATATATATATATATATATATATATATATATATATATATATATATAATATATATATATATATATATATATATATATATAAATATAAATATAAATAAAACAAAGTGAGAGGGAAACGTCTTGTCCAAACAAGAGTTCTAAGTGATATTTCTGCCTCTTTGTGGTTGCTTTAATTCCATTTACACTTGTGCATGACATTTACAGGCACATTATAGCACATTCCTGATACCCTGTTGAAATGTTGCCTGAATAAAATCAAGATATTCAGTTTGTCACCATCACCCACCTCTAGACTTGTGTGTATGAAAAGAGTTAATCAATTTTCTTTCAATGTTCATGAGCTGTGCCTGGTTTGTTTACAGTCGTCGCCTCGCCTCTGTTGGGGACAGAGCAGTGCGCCCGCGGTCCCCCCTACTGGTGCCAGAACATAAAGACGGCCTCTCTCTGTGGAGCTGTGCCTCACTGTCAACAGAACGTATGGAATAAACCCCAGCTGGTACGACTAATCCGTTATTTTGTGCTTTGTGCTAATAACCTTTTTAATATCTGTTTTGAGTTTCTGGTTCTTAACACTTAACCCTGCGCTTACAGAAAACCGTACCGTGCGATTTGTGCAAAGAAGTCATCATTGTGGTCGGGCAGGTTCTGAAGGACAACGCCACAGAGGTGAAGGGAAACATCCTGTCCATCTTTCCTTTATATCCAACTGTTAAAATGTAGAGAGAAGTCATCTGGACAGTGTGACCTCTTTTTTTTGAAACGTTTTCTACTGGATCTGGATCACACCCGGATGAATGAGGGACCACATCAGCTGACTATCATAATGTGTGCTTTTTCCATGTAAAGGGTGAGATTCTTGGATACCTGGAGAAAGCCTGCCAGCTCATCCCGGACGAGGGTTTGACTGCAGAGTGCAAAGAAATGGTGGACAACTACTACCCCATCCTGATTGGTATCATCACCGGAGGGCTGGTAAACACAGCTTTCCCACTAATATCTCATTTAATTCAGCCGCATGTAATTGCACTCAAGTACGACAATGCATAAATGAATAACAAATGAAAGAAACGTATGAAAGAACAAAATCATTTCAAACTCTTCTAGATTTAAGATTGAAATTGAGAAAACCCCATCAAAATATGTGGTAAATATATTTGGATAATTTTTAACAATAAACAGAAAGTATTTTAGAAATCCAAAAATGACCTTTTTAAAAAGTGTTGTTAAATGTATTCGAGACTGTATTACCTTGTAGAAACATTGAGAATTGTATTTATAAAAGGTGACAAACTCGGTGTTCAAATGCTTCAAAACAATATTGTCAATAATTCAATATATTGCCCACTTCTACCTGGACCTTGACTCAAACTGGACAGTGATCATTCTACCCTTGATCTAGATAATTCTAATGTTTTGATTGTTGTGCGTCATCTTAAAACTATTTGGAGCATTTAGTTTCCTGCCAATCTGCTCAGATCGTGAAAGAGAAGTGACACTGTGCAAAGTGCAGCCGCTGAATAAGAGCTATTGATGCAGAAGTGAGCCCCGGTAAAGGGAACAAAGTGCTTTCTGTGTCATTAAACCCTTTGACTGGGCTCATTTACATCATTTGGTTCACAAGTTTGTTTTCTCATCATTAAAGGAAAAGGGCATTAGTCAACTGAGCTGGTTTGTGGTGTATCAGGTCTCATTTGTTCCCAAAACTATCCCTCACAGTAAGATTATTGTTTTTCAATATTGTACATTTGTGTAATGAGCTTTAGGGGAAACGGAGTAAATAAGTTGGTCCAGCACTGTTGAATATTATTGACATTATTGATTGATTGGTAAAACTACTGTGGCAATGGGGTATTACTAAATAAGACCTGGTTTGCCCTAAAATAGTCCTTAGTTAGACTTTGTTGTACTCTTAAAGCCAAATCTTTGCTTTGGTGGTACTTGGTGTACAAGGTTAAAGAACCACTGTCGTAAACAGATTCTGGAATGTAATGTCAGAACTGGGTCTGGAAATGTCTTTTGAGGTTGAAATATTGCACAAAAGATCCACAAACTCCTCCCTAAGATTAAAAGTTGTTATATTTTTCACATTTTTTTGCAGCCTTTTGATTTTTATTTATTTATTTTTTTTTTTCCCATTTTTTTTTTCCTTTGAGTTGTATGTTTGTGTGACGACTTGTTGTGTTGCGTCAGAAGGATCCCGATGTGGTCTGTGGAGCGATAGGCCTGTGCCGCTCTCAGGAGGCAGCTCTGGCCCAAGTAAAGGCCAAGGAACAGCTCCCGTCTAATGAAATCCCCAAAATGGATCTCCCCCAAGTCACCAGCCCGTTCCTCAGCAATGTCCCTCAGCTTCTCTTCCCTCAGGAGAGCCCTGAAAAGGAAACTCCCGGCCAAGTAAGAGAATCTCTAATTCTGAAGTCTATTTATATCAGTAGTGATGGAGGATTCTAAATGTTGTGCCCATTTTCCCCTCAAAAGGACAATGACGTCTTATGCGAGGACTGCATCAAGTTTATCGGAGACACTCAAGCTGAAATGAAGAAAAACAGCTCGTACATCAACGGTTTGATTGCCAAAATCGAAGCGCAGTGCGACATGTTGGGACCCGGCCTGTCTGATCTGGTGAGCTCTTAGTTTCGCACACATTTCCATGGATAATTGTGTTTTTGGTTTAAGTTTGTTAAACTTCTTCTTTCTGCAGTGCAAGCAGTACATCAGCCAGTATGCACCTATGATCATTGAGCAACTATTGAAAAGGGTAAAGTCTTGTGTTTGTGAGGTTTTTTTTTGTGTGGCATCTCTGAATTTGGTTTCATTAATTCTAAAGCGTCAATGCCATGGCTGTGGATCACAACCCAGTTTTTCTAACGCGCAACTGTGCAATTCGTTCAAACGCCATGCTAATTCTAACTACGATGACTGGCTCGTGACCAACTGAGTTATTATGATGTCCTTTTTTTCACCTGTGTTCTTTCTTCCACTCCTTCTCCTTCTCATTCATGTTTCTTGCTCCGTTTCTCCTCTGGGTTGTATTTGCCGTCCCAAAAAGGAAAAGGTAGGTCTTTTGCGTTTTTATCAAAGCCTGTAGCTTCCTGTAACTTCCTGCTTTTTGTGCTGGTCACTCGTGGTGTTACTCATCCAAGTGTAGAGATGCATGTTAATGATGCGGGTGAAACAAACGCGGTGTTTGTTTTTTATAACCCATGTTACCGCCGCCGTCCACTACTAAACAACCCACCTCTGACTGTCTCATGTTCACTTACCAAATGGCGTCTTAATGATTCGATGTTTACTACATCTGATTGCGTAAGTTGGTGCATGTTTTTTAAAAAAAAAAGCTTGTCAGATGTGAAGGAAATGGCTGATGCTGAGCGAATGTTCAGCTTCCTTTTGCATGTTTGGCAACGTAGTGAAATCGTAGTTTTGTGTAAATGAAACGTCGTGCCTCAAGTTCACAGTGCATACGACAGGTTCTCATGTGTTTTTTCTAATTATGACTTCGTTTGGAGGGACGGAACCTGTGCTACATATTTGTCACCGTTTTACAGAAGTCCGGTCGCAGTTTATTTATTATTTTATTTATTTTTTAAACAAAGAGTTGAAAATTACAGGAAGTAAAACCGAATCTGTCGTCAAAGATTTAATTAAAAATGCAGCAACAATTAAAACTCTACGCACTCATTTCATCGAGCAAGTAAAGGTGTTATGTGTTATATGTCAGGTGTTAATGGAGAGGTAACGATATTATCACCATTTCCATTTCAAGTTACGATTTAACATTGTGGTAAGGCAAACAAAATGATAGAAATGTTAAATGTTTCTGCAAATCATTAGTCTTATTAAAAAAAAATGGACAATGTAAAAGTGCAGAAAAACTGGTATTCATGTTGTCTGCGCTGATGTAGCAAAGGATCATGGTCTATGTAGTTCCTGAGGTTTTTTTTTTTTTTAGCTGCAACAAAACGATGAATGTAAATAAAGGAGCTTAAAATTCGGTATCTTTGAGAGACTTTTGATGATGCAATGCAATATATATTATAGTTGTGGAATTACTTCTACTTATGTCACATCTGCTGCGCATGTCCAACCAGGAAACTAACATCTCCAAAATGGTCAAACTGGGGAAAAATGGACAACATTTTAGTGGAACGTGTAGTCAAACCTGTCGTATGCGCTTTAAGCTTTTGAACTCAAAGTCTTGTTGGAACCGGTTCTGATTTTATATTCTAACATTTCATTCAGACTGCAAAAGACATCTGTTGCGCCCGGCGGTTTCTGCGCCTCCATGAAGAAGTCTGTCCCGATGATGAGTCTGCTGCCGGCCATTGGCCAAACCTGCTGCTAAAAGTGTCCCGGCTTTCAGGATGTTCCCCGCCACAAAAGTAGAGGAGAACAAGGTGCGCTTTAGAAGGTTGTGCTTCTGAGAGCACGAAGGGCCGATCATATGATATTTTATATTGAAACTAAACTTGTCTTGTGTTTCAGCGCATGGTCAGAGTCCGTGATTCCCCGACGTGTGCGATCTGTGAATACGTGATGAAGCAGCTGGAGCTGATGTTGGAAGACCAGGCGACAGAGGTGGAATTCATACATTTAATTTTACATTTTAAGTTAATCCAAAGTAGGGCACAAGTTAATCAATTAATTGTCGGATAATCGTCAACTAATTTAGTGATCTAATAATCGTTATCTGGCCTGTATGCAGACTCTTTGGTCTCTTTGGTCGCTGTATCTATAAAAAGAAGTGTATTTAGTTTTTGCACTGATACACTTGATACTTTCAGGAGGAGGTGATTAAGGCGGTGGAGAAGGTGTGCACGTTCCTGCCCTCCACTCTGTCCAAGCAGTGCGAGGACCTGCCTGATCGAGACCTACGGCCAGGCCATTATCGAACTCCTGGTGCAGCAGGCCGACCCCAAAACTGTCTGCTCAGTCATGTCGGGACTCTGCTCTGGTTCCAGCGGCAAATACATGGGTACGTCATGGACCGCGACGTAGAGTCAGTTATGTCTGTCTGAAATTGTGTGATGAAACGGGGTCACCAATTTTTTATTTTTTTGTGGATTTAATAATATTAATATTTATTTACATTGTTTTATTGGTACCACTTTATGATTGACTTAACTTTTATAAAGCCTGAACAGAGTTGATTCACAATGAACAAATGGTTTATTAGGCAGGGTTAAAAAAAAGGATTGGGCGTCAGGGCATTAAATGGTAAGCTAATTCTGAATCATTCTTAATAAACTATTTATTTGTTTATTCATTCATTCTTTTTGTTAATGCTATTAAAAGTGCAGTTAATAAAGTGTACTTTTTTTTTCTCCTACAAGTGAGATCATGGTCATTTTATATATATATATATATATATATATATATATATATATATATATATATATATATATATAATATATATAGTTATCCATCAGTATGATATAGTTGCTCCATCTATATATTTTTTTTTCACATCAGTAACTATAATATTATCTTTTTTTTTTTTTCAGATTTCTAAGTTCTAAAGCTCATATAAAGTCTCCATCCGGGCCTTTTTTTTTTTCTCGATATGGGTTTTTCCATGGCCGATACGATTATTTTACAAACCGGAGACACTGGTCGATTTGGATTTAAGGTGGATGGCTGACGCTAAAAAGAGTTAAATGATGATCTCTTGTATAGCGCTTTTCGTGACACTCGAAGACGCTTCAGAGTTCAGCACAGACAAAAACAAAGCGGTCAAAAGAAAATGCCGTTATGAGTGTGCTTGGGGCCAGGAGTCCCTCTCTAAAATAACCCCCCTTTTTAGTAAATCTATTGTGCGTTTTCCCTCGCAGCTGCTCTCGATCAGACTCGCTTCAAGGTGGGCGGATTCTGCGACGTGTGCAAACTGGCCGTGAACTACATCGATGGCATTTTGGAGCAGAACGCCACCGAGGCCCAGATTGAAGAGGCCGTGAAGAAGGTCTGCAACTTCCTGCCTGACGCTTACAAAGACGAGGTCGGTCTCGCGCCAGTCAATGCCACTACGGCTTGTTCAGTTTAGTAACTAGTAAAAAAATGTTTTACAGTGCAACCAGCTGGTCGAGCAGTACGAGCCGATGCTTGTCCAACTCCTGCTCCAGATGATGGACCCGGACTTTGTGTGCATGGTAAGGCAAATGTTGTGTTTTTTTTTTTTAAAAGCGACAATCATCATGACAGGCTTACAATGAAAACTACGTGTCTGTGGTGAGCATGTTGTTGTCGATCTAACAGTTTATGTGCGTAACAGAAAATGGGAGCCTGCCCTGAAGCTGTGAAAAGGCTGCTGGGAACAGAGCAGTGCAGCAGGGGACCCAAATTTTGGTGCCAGAGCATGGAGACGGCCACTCAATGCAACGTAAGGGATCAGAATTCAGACTATTTCAGAATTAGGCTTTTCATGGCGACAAAGCATTTTAGTTTGACATCTCTTTTGTGGGAAAAAAAAAAAAATGAGAACTGTAAAGAATATTAATGTACAAGTTCGCCGAACTGTGTTTTTTTTTTTTTTTTCCCCTCCTGGATAATCCCTGTTGTAAAAATACTGGTGGCAGATTGTGAAGAAAACTTGTCCATATGTTTGAGAACTCTTAACCATTTTCCAACGCCACACCATTATAGCACAATTTACAACAAACACTAATTCAACAATTATAACACTTTTTTTTTTTTTTTTTTTTTTTTAAGGCTAAACTGGAATCAAATTAATTTTTTTTTTTACAATTTTAAACTTTAAAAAGTAATGAATTATTTTATAGAAGTGGATTTTGAAAAACTAATGAACATCTATTAAATTACCGGTTACACTAAATGGTTACTAACTGAATGGCTTAACTGATCAATGATACAGTTGCATTTCCATAAACTACAGATAAATAGTAGTTGAGGGTACAGATTAATAGGTGGATTTAAAAAAAGTCTAATTGTGTTTTTTAAATGTTTGTAAAATGCTGTCTCTTCCTCAGGCCGTGGATCACTGCAGACGTCACGTGTGGTAGAGGAAGTCGCCAAAATCTGACCTTCATGTTGGGAATTGAAATTACTGTAGCTGTTTTCCACTTTTAATTTTGTCTTTTTTTTTTTCTTTTTTTTTCTTATGAATTAAACATGTAATTAACATGGGATATTTTGAATGACACGAAGAAAGGGACTGGAAGTGCGATCCGGGCTGGGAGATTCAGGAGCTGCGATTGTGAACCCAGAGGCCAAATGCGTTGTTTCTGCGTATTTTTTTTTTGTTTTTTTTTTTTGCAGTGGCAACAAAACTTCACTGGATTTTTGAAACTGTTGAATGTTTCATTTTCCACTGTAACAGAACCTGCGTTTCTGAATGTATATAAAGAAATTCAAATGTTAGTTTTTACATGTTTTACTGTGACGTGACAGTCATGTTGATTTTTGAAGGTTACAATTGTACTTTCTTTGGCAAAACTGACCTGAAATGCTCATTCTATGTAAAATGAAAGGCATTAACATTTGCTTAATGTCAAATCAGTGACATATCCCCGTTTGTCGCAGCAGGATGTGTAAAAGTGTCCCGTTTCATATTGTTGCACTGTTTTATTAATCCTTAAATCAGATTGAAACCACCAACTCTAATCATTTTGACAATAAAGTGATACAAACAAGTTATGTTTTTTTATTTTAATAGGACGTTTTTGAGCAATTGAATGAAAATGGAAAATGCTGTGGTAAAGTGAACCTGAATGAGTGATATTCCATGCTAATTCTTTATTGGTTAAAAAGGAAGAGCGTAACACTGGCTGAATTTTCCAATCAACAAATTGCACTGAAACATGCCTTTTTTTAAAAAAAAAAAAAAAAAATTACAGGAGGTTTATCACGCTGTGTTCCAAATGTTTCAGATTTTTTTTTTTTAGATATGAGTATTTCAGTTCAGTCAGAAGTTAATTGTAGAATAGACCAATTACAAATCGTACCAAAATACTTCTAGAAGTATGACTTGAGATGAAAGGACAATGTTGATCACATTCTGTTCAGTGTACAAGACTCGATACCATCCCTGAGTTTCACCGGAAAACAAAAATTACATTTTATTACGCAAATTATATTTAAAACGCTGTGTAAACATTTACACAGTTTAGTATTTTTTGACATAATGCCACTGTCTTTGTTACGAAAGAACTTCATTCCGGTGTTACAGCACCAACAGTCTCCGTTCACTCATGAGTCCAGTTAAAACACATTCCAAACATGGTTGGGTCAAATGCAGTGCACAATGAGCACAGAGAAGGCCGATCCACACGCTAGTCCTAACGTGAGGAAGAAAGACATTACAACTCCAGTGGCCTCTGCCAAGTCTCGCGACACAACCTTTGGCCCGTATATCATTGGTAAAGTCCCGAGGTAACCATTGGAGAGCCCCAGGAGGCAGTTAAACACTATGGGGTACACGTCATGTGCGAATAACACTGTGTGGAGGTGGTCCCGTGGCTGGTAATTACAAAACATCAAGAGTGGCACCAAAGCTGAGCGGCACAGGACGAGCGCCGGCAAAACCCGACTGGTTGGTCCCGGCACCTGAAGCCAAGCCGTAGCCTGTCTGCCACAAAAGTCTGCTGCGTTGTACAGGAAGAAACTGGTGAGAGGGGTGAAGTAGGTGGTGGTCCAGGCGCTGCCGCTGGCCTGGTTGACCGACTGGATCCCGGAGGAGACGGCGGGGAAGATCATGATGGAGATGCAGAAGACGTAGAAGACAGACAGGCCCAGGACCCAGGTCTTTCTGAGGATGGGCCGCAGAGGCGGAGTAGAGGCTTTGACCCTGCCGCCCGCCTCGTTTATCACAACTGCACTGGAGCACTCTGCGGCCAACATGTAGTGTCTGACAAAGAGGAAAACAACGAATCAATGTCAGAGTCAAGTATTGCAGTATTTCACAGATTTTTAGAACTGTTAACGTGTTAAATGTGGTGATTTCTTTCAAGAATTGTGCTGATTTTTGGTCACCGTTCAAATCCGTTTCATGAGTTTATGTTTGTCTGCTTAAAGCTTTACGCAGGACGTCACCAAGAATATGCTAGAAATAACCACTCAAACCATACGGAAAGCACTTGAAGTAAAAAGTACACTTACATGCTCTCACATATAAAGTAAAAAGTATAAACTGTAAAAATTACTTTTACTTCTGTACTTTGTTACTTTCCACCTCTAATGTTGATTGTTGTGTGCTTTGTTTTCCATTTAGGGGCACCATTTTAGTCACAATAATAACCTGTTAATAATAATAATAACCTTCCTCTTCTGGTCTTTGTGTCACATGTCCGGATGTAAAAGACTATTTGTACTTTCATAAACTTTAGTCAAGTTTGTTACAACAGATTATTCAACAGGCCTCAAATAGTTTTGACAAATACTTGAAAAATAAATGACTTGTATATTGCAATTTCCTCTTTATCCATGACGCAATGTTACAACAGCACCATTTAGTGGCCGTTTGAAAAAGAAAGAAACGTTTACTGGAATTGAGCAACTGTAATATCAATAGAGCTGGACGAAAAATCTCATAAATAAGACAGACTTAAATTCAGTGCCACAAAACTGCCCAATTTCTCCAAAGTCTGAACTTTGCTCCAAATGATGTGCCTTCGCTGACAGAGTTTACAACTATTCAGGTTTACTTCTTTTCCACGCGCCGCTGGTCACACTGACCTTGAATACTCCAGTTTTGGCAGCAGAAGGTACGAGACGATGCAGAAAACTATGAAGAAATCTGCAGTGAGGAAGTAGGCCAGAGCGCTGTCAGTCACATCTTTAGCCAGTGCGAGGTCCATTATTGACGCCAGAGCACTCAGGGTTCCTCCCATGGCCTGGCCTAAAACACAGACTCTGGTCAATGTAGAGTAAGAGAAAAAAGGCTGCAATTGACAATTATTTTAGTCGTCGACAAGTCAGAAATTATTTTTGTCGATTAGTCAACTAGTAAAACAATTATTTCCATTGTACACTTTTTCACAAAATACATTTTCACCCAAATAAAAGTTGAAATAAATGGTGACAATTATGAAAATACAATTATTTTAATATTCAATTAGCCACAATTATTCAGATTAATCATTGCAGCCCTATATTTAAACTATTATGATTTCAAAAGTGATGATTTCAATAACTACTTTCGAATGATGGGATCAGAGTCCTTCAAATCCAAACTAAATCCTGTTGCACATTCAGCTTTATGTTAATTGTGAAAAAAAATTAACCTTTATGGTTGTAATCACTTGTTAAACATTCACCGTACAGCACAGTTGACTAAAACAAGCCTATACTCTTGTTTGTGTACCCGAGATGAGGGCCTGGGAGATCCTCATGGGAAAGTGGCCTGAGATGCCGAACACGCTGCCGGAGAAAATGTTTGAGGCTCCGCTGACGACGGCCACGCTCACTAAAGTCCCCATGAAGAACTCCTTGGTGCAGTTGGACATGTCCACCTTCACCAGGACCGTGGTCACCACAAACACCACCAGGATCACCACCAGAGACGACAAGATACGCACTTTTGGAGACAACCTGTTCAAGAAAAACAGATAGACATATAGTAACTATTTAAACGTTTTGTGTATTAATGTGACATTGGGATTACTGCTTTTGAGTCTTCATAAATTATGATTACATTGAAATATTGTGAATACAATTGAATAAAAAAATTTAAAATTAAAAATTAAAATGTTAACATACAGTTTTAACACCCAAGGGGAATTATATCTAAACTATAGAACATATTACTGATTTTAATATATTGGATATATTAAAAAGAAATAGGAAAAAGAAAGGAATTTTGTCCTAACTGACAAAAAGTGGGAACATATTCAAAAAGTAGCTGAAGAAATAGTGACTGAAATAATGGACATTTATAAAATGGAAATAAATACAGATTATATAATATATATATATACACACACACACACACACACACACACACACACGCATATATATGTACACACACATTATATATATATATATATAAAAATCGGTATTTATATATATACACATTATATATGTACCCATGTTTACAAACTACATCTATACTGCTATAATAAGTTAATAGGTAAGGAAAGTAGACTTAAATGGACACAATTTGATTTTAATCCTGGCGAAACTGAAAAATGTCTAAACAGGGAAAATGTCATTGTAAGAAAACAAAAGGGTCTTTGCAACGAGCTCTTTGTAACTTTAAGAGAGAAACCAAACCTGTTGACAAGGACATAGTTGAGGATCAAACACAGAACCGAGGGCACAGTTGAAGCAATGGCCAGATAACTTTCAAAATAGTCCTGAAAACAGAAGTAAAAACAAGATCATTTTCCTCAGGTTTGGGGACTTCAGTTACACTTTGTACAATCTTAGATAAAAGGAAGTGAAAGGACACTGAATAGACTGATTAGTAGTCATGCATTCCTCTGTCGCCCCTGTGAGAATGTAAAGGACCCTTTGTCTCATTTCTGATGTAGAACATTAGTTATATTCTACATGTTCATGATAAAATGAAACGCATTATCTCATAAACTAAGAAGAAATGAGAACTTTATGTTCAAATATTTAACAGAAAACACATACACGTTTGATAATGTACATTCTACTGGTCAATGCCATAATTTATTTCTGTAAAGTAACTGTCAATGCTAAACATTGAGCGACAAAAATATATAAAATCAGCAGGTTATTGTTGAATCAACCATTAAAATACCCTCCAAAAAACATAAAATAGATATTTATTGACCATGAAGTAGAAACATTCCAATTTTAAATTCAAGTTTAGGATTGTTGGGAATAATTTCTATTACAATTTTAAGATTGACATATTTCTCACATAAATACCATTCAATAGATGTTTTGACCATCATATAATCTATAGGTGAGTGGCCTGGACTGTAATGATGCTCTGGTCATTGTAGTGCCGTTTTCTTTGAATGATTTTAGGAACATCAGCATCATCATCAGCTTGTCCGGGAACTACAGGTGGAAAGTAGTACTAATGATGCGTAATAGACAACTGGTAACAGGGATTTTTCCAACCTCCGACTTGAAAAAATGCCATTTGAACGCCATTTGAACTAATCCTACATGTGAAGTGAAAGCTGGTCGAGGGATTCCCACTTCACACGTGTTACAACAACGAGAATAACATAAAACAGTAGCTTTGAGTGGTTCCTCACCACATAAACAATGTAAACATTAGTTACAAGATTAGATATTTAACATGCTGATTAATTAACATTCCTTTAGCCTATAGATTAGCATTATTCAAATTGTTTACATACGAGTTAATTTAGTCAGAACCTGTAATGTTCAAGTGGGAAATAACTGACTTGTCAGTTTCCTAAAACTTGGTACAAAGCCTCTCTTCAGTCAAGGTTAATGTATATTTTGCACTGTCTCATTAAATAAACAAACTAAACGAAATTACAACGCTGTACTTCTACGGACATCACACTTACACTGAGGTCGGACCGCTCCTCGTCGGGTTTGGTGGGAATGCTGTGGTTACTGAGTTTGTAGAGCCAATAGTGTTTTGCTGTTATAAAGAAGTTCCAGGGCAACAAAGAGCCAATGCCCATGAGGAAGAAGATAATGTACACAAGATTATACGAGTCTTTGGGGCTGTAGCGCACGGGCAGAGGGACTGAGGGTTGAGTGGGAAGAAGAGGCGCAGTTGAACTTAGGTCTGTATTTTCCTCAAGAGAGTCATGGTCCACAAAAGTCGAGGGGAGATAGGCCGAGTTTAGACTCGGTTCTGTAGCCTCCATTTTAAAAGCAAGATGACCCGAGGTACGTAGGAAATTATTTGGATGGAAAACCTGTCAAAAGAGAATACAAGTTTTAAAAAGTAAGTCATTTATAAAAAAAAAATACATATATACCTCAAGAAAATAAAATCTTAATTATAAAGCCTGAACAGCTTTTGAGGGATGGGCAATTTATTGGTTCCAATATCGGTATCGGTGATCCCAGAGGGTTTCCCAGATATCATATTGTATGATATTGACATTTTTGAAGACATTTGTCTCTTTATGTCAGTCCTATTTGTCCTCAGTGAATCAGATATGCCTTTTTGAACAGACTAATGAGTACATTTGGAAATAAATGAGGCTCCAGCTCAATTCTATGGAAATGTTGTTTCTGTGAATGATATATATTACACATTACACAGTACGGCATAAAACATACAGTATCAATCTCCGTGGATAATGTTAAGAAGTATAGTTTTAACGTTTCTATTTCCATAGAATCATGCAGACTACGTACCACTTCCAGAAAGTTACATGGTGTCACAAACAAAAATATTAAAATTGGTAACAGCAAATACTGCTTAAAGGCAACTGCAAAAATATCAGATATTGGTATAAGTTTATGTCAAGACATCATTTACAAGGGTTATTAGGGAATATAGGGATGTAACAATAGAAATATTGTGATATTGTCTCGACAAAAGTCTCATAATAATATTATGGGCTGTTACAACACATTGAATAATAAGCTTCTTCACTTAAATGCATTGTTTTTTACAGGAATAGCTAAAAAACAAAGGGAACTACAAAGACCATGATCTTTTGCTGCATTTCAGTGCAGACAATGGGAAGAAATAAGCACTTTATTAATACTTTGGAATAAGACAGAAATTATTCACACCAAAGTCTTGTTAAGGAAAAAGTAGCATTTCTACAATTCTGTTTGACTCTCAACAATATCAAAATAAATATCCCACCGTGACATGAATATCGTGATGATGCATATCCTTACATCTCTAATGGTTATTGCAAATACAATACTGTGGCATCCGAGTTTAACGTACTTGCTCTCATATTAAGAAGAACGCCATGATCTTCAGTGGGACATCTCATCAGTCTAAAAAAACAAAACAATAAACAAGTCTTACTTTAATAAACACTCATTTGCAACGTGATCTAAGTGCAACATTTAACATTAACACAGGAAATACTTCACATTTTTGCAAACCAGCTCTGCTTCATGCCATCTTAAGTAAGAATCAAGGCAGATAGTGTCTACATGTGTGTTTAAACAAAGTCATGAGACTGCTTTCATGGTCAGAAATAAAGTGTCTCCACCTTCACGGTCAAACAGGGCAATAACCTATGCATTTCAGAAGTACAAAGGCTGACAGTCATGACAACTCTCCTCAGACACTAACGGCACCATCATGTGTGTAACTAATGAGGAACAGTCTTCACATGATGCTGACCAAAGAAAAAGCAAACTTAACCTCAAACTTTCCTAAGAGCAATCCTCACTTCAGCAACTTCACTTCTGGTTTATTGCTGAGGTGTCATCCGCGTTGTTTAAATGGAAAACGAATACATAAAGTGCACAATTCGAACACTATTAACCCTTGCCAAATAGCAATGTAGAGAGAGAGAAAAAAAGTGCGCATACAATAAAAGTTTAGAATTAAAAACATTAGCTATAAGGCTAGCTAAACTGATATTATGTTAGCATTTTACGCCATAGGACTACACGCGATTACTGAAATTATCGTAAAACATTTGCATACTTTACCGACACAAACGCATCGCTGAAAAAGACACTTGTTAAGAGAGACAGAGACTTGGAAACTCATATGTGAACAAAACTCGTCGAGCTCCAGCATCTTCAGCTCCACACACAGCGTCAACAATCACACTTCCGGTCCATCCACGCCCGTCAAAATACGAGCATAAAATAGAACTTCCTTTTACTTTCAGAGTAAAAGCACAACAATGACACAATTTTACCACCCAGAAAAGTTAGGGTTTTTTGTAAACATCACTATTTCATACCATTCATGTCGCAGCAATGATAGGTGAGACATATGGCCGTGCAACACAAAAAGGGACAGGCGACAGTTGGTCACCCCAGGTCTTTTTTGTTTTGTTTTTTAATCCATTCGCTTCATTTCAAGTTCAGTTCTATTGTTTAGAGCAAGCCTTTAGACTATTTTAACATATATTTTCTCAACCCATTTACAGATTTAAAGTGTTACAAAACCTACAATGAAATAATACATCTCATACTGTAATCTTCTCTTTTTGCAGGAGGTGTCACTGTTGATCTTTCTTATCAACCCATGATGAAGTGACTTAGATACATTTTGAGTATTTTAGTATTTTAGTATTTAGTGCCATTTACACCAAAATTATATTTTCCATCTGAAAATAGAGAAACGATTTAAACACCTAAATTAATGAGGCTTAATACATCTTTGTCAAGACAATTAACCTGTGTAGACGTTTGGTGTCTTTTGAGTGTCTTCTGAAAGACACTCAAAAGACACATACACTTTTGCATGTATTTACCATCTTTAATGAAGCATGTGGTGCAGAGGTGAGTTGGGGTGAAACCGCAGTCATTTCAGTGCATTATAAAAGGCTCAGTGAACTCAGCGCTCGGGTGGCACAGGGGTCTGTAATTAGCAGAACACCTATAATGAAACAGGTGCAGGTGAAAGAGTTGTCATTAGAGCCACACAAGACTGCACATCTATGTCCATGTCCTCAAATACAAGTCAAACACAAGAATGGCTCATCAAACTCAAGACAGCTTTGAAACATTTCCATTTCAGTGCCATGAGGAAATGTGTATGCACTGGAGGTGGGAGATGTATTGAGAGAATTGATAATATCACATTTTTTGTTTTGGAGACAATGAAAATGAGAAAATGTGTTGCTTTTACACTCTATAATGTGATTATGTCATAGTCCTAAATGGGGAGCAAGGACCAAATTTGTACTTTGCCATGAAAAATCCAAAAGGTAAATTCACAAGTGTTTAATCTGATTATATATATTATTACTGTATTAAAACAAAAATCTGCATCCTAACTATTCATTTTAGTTGCCCCCCCCACACACACCCCGTCTGTGTTGAATATATTTGGCCTGTAAAATATGAAACCCTGCAATTATTAAAACTAGTAGAAATGAGTTAAAAAGAGACATAAATTGTCTCCCAAACAAGGGTATAACGTGATGCCCTTTGTGGGAAATTTAGTGGTATATTTGTACACATTCGTTCAAAATGCAAATGTAAAAATATATATATATAGAAAAGGATATTCCTTTTTGTCAATATTGTCTAACTCTAGTTTGTATAACTGACCTAAAGATGCTGGAGGGTCTTCCACCTGCTTGTCTCCATGGAGATGTTGTTGCTTTGCCTAGAGAGCAGGATGGATATCTGTGGAGAAGCGCCCCATGCAGCTCACAGTAAGAATACATGTTATCAATGTTTTTCAGCAATAAAAATACCTGTAATCGAATAAATGTACAATAGGTATGTTTAATGCCGTACTGTGGAACATTCCAGGCAAAGTAACATCTTCCCGGAGATAAGAAGGGACCAAGCACTCCAGCAAAGTTGAATAGTGCACCTTTAAATGCAGTTTTCCAAACACAATCTCAATTCAAGCACATGCTGCAATTTTGTGTCATATTTTAGCAAATACTGCGCATAATAGTGCAGTGCAATACTGGCGAGAAATAAATATTGTCAATTTACTGGCCTACCTTGCTCTTTCTGTCAAAACATATTCTAATTAGGCTTAAATTTGCATAACAGACAGAAACACAAGACACACATTCTGCTAAGAAATATAATTTATTGCATAAAAATTATATTTAGTTACAGGTAAGAAGGCTGGACATTTATTTACAATTAGTATCATACAGAGATAAAATAATGTCAATGTTTTGTTTTTGTTTTTTTGCAAAAGTGTCTCCTCAAACAAAGGCTACATTATTTTCTTTGAAGGGAGAGAGTTGTTTTCCATCCAGATCCAAAATATCATTCATCCACCGGAAAAAAAAACACTGTCGACTTTAGCTACTCGGTTGTGCCAAAGTCCTTTCTGGGGTCCATAGATATGTTCAATAAAGTCACAACACGTTATATATTTCATTGTCCTCATTCAGTAGTAGTTTCCTTTTAAAGTTGATGACCCCATTGTTCACATCCAGGTGGGACACTTCCACAACATACTCTGGTCACGTCCTTTGAATCTTTCACCCACAGTTTACTGCGTTACGGTACAAAATAAAAACCCTGTCAATGTTTTGAAAAAATAGAATCACTTTTGCAGGACACAAAAGAAGTCAAATGCTTTTTCTTTTCCTTTGCACTTTTGCATAGCACTTACAAAGAGAAATGACAGATTTGTGGCCGGCGCAACCTACGATATTGTGCACATACTCTGCCCACTCACACTATTCACATCCATACACAGTTCATTCATACAGAACAGTGACTCCAAATCACTGCAAAAGAGGAGGGATACTGCCTGTGTTTTGGTATTGTGTGTTTTTTCAAAGATATGAACACTTTTTTTTTGCTTTAAGTAATAAAATCAAAATCAAAATGATGACGCTTTTAAGAAATTATGTCTTGATTACTAAAGCAAATGCAAGTATGACTCCTGGCGATAACATCGGCGGTAAAAGTATAACAGTTTGCTCGTAAACGGCGCAAACAATTAAGTATAATGATAAAAAATTAAATCGTAAATGTACAAATTGTGAAAACGGTCTCGTTACTTTGCTTTTATCGAGCCAAGGCATTTAACAACAGTGAAAATTAAATGTTAAAAAATAAAATACAGACTTTTCAGTATATGTACCAACCACCTCCACGTTTTACAGAATCATAAAATTGGTATATATTAGCATAAAAAAAACAAATACATATGGTTTCAATATAAAATGTGCAGCTATAACTTTCCCATTTGGCCTGTTCTACTATAGAGTAAAAACATAACAGCAGCTCAGTAGCCTAAACAAGCACAAATGATACATGGGCCTATGCATTCATACCGGCATCAACACAAGAAAAGAAGAAAAAAAAAAAATCCACAAATATGGATAATAACATAAAGGGCGTTCCCCAAAGGAAACTTTTAATGGGTGGCCAGAAATGTCTCCTGTTGTTCACTGTCGAGAGATCGGAGTCGCGTTTGAGGAATGCGAGAGAGGAGAGATGAGAGAAAAAACACCCCTGTTAGTCCTAAGGATACGCAAAGGCTTTGAGGCATTTGTTGGTACAATATAAAGAGTCAGTTTGCTGTGTAGTTGCCCGCCAATAATTCCGAAGGAAAACTTCAAAATACAACCTCCCGCTGAAAAGAAGACACAGCCTTTTTATCAACGCCCAAAGAAATGTGCTCTAATCGTTAGGTCCTTGAGTGATTTGTCAGAAGTGTAAGTAGTAGATGGAGTAGAAATTCTAGCTCAAGTAACCGTGAGCCAATTAATCACTTGTGTGTGTATGTGTACGTCGCCTGAGGAGTTTTATTCTGTCTTCTACAGCAACCGCAGAGGGACAAAAAGGTTTGAGTGAGACGATGTCCAAATGCAAAGCGCCTGCTGGAGGTGAGATGGCTCGTGCACGTCATGCTGCTACGGGAAAATATGTTATGTACTTTGGTGCTCGGTGTGGTGCTTGGAAATTTAGTGAGCGTTTCTGACGAAGCCACTTATATACAATGGGACTAGAGCATAATCATTGCAAAGGCAGTCTAAGTCGCATGTGGCACATTACTGTTTAAATATATTACTGTTATATTAGACTCTGGAGGGGCAGGGCAACACTGGTTGGCGCATTCAAGCAGAAGTGCGCTTTAGTTACTGTGGAATGGCCCGTACGGGGATGGGTTCTGGCGGAGATGCAGCGACAGCGGCTGACGAGGGGCCAGTGAAAGAGACGAGGCGGAGGCGACTCATATGAAGTAACAAAACACTGTGGGCTTGTCATTCCTGTCGTGTGCATATTCTTAGGCAGCAGGTTTGTTTACATCGTCTTGCTTGCGCCCATGTTCCTTGACCAATCAGCAGTCTCCGTCCGTTGTCATGACTACCAGGACCTCGCTTTTGCCCATCTCTTCGAGCGCGGATGCCAAAGAGACCAGGTCCGCATCGCTCTGGTGACAGGCCTCCCACAAGTCCAGGAGCACACCAGTCGGGCTTGGCTTTGTGGCAAAGTAGTTCAAGTACCTTTGGGAAAGAGCACGTGGTTAGTTTAATCGCTGTACATGTAAAAAGTCTGAATCACCGCGTTTTTAAGAGCCACATGCAGACTTTTAAGTATCTTTGTGAAAAAATCAATACATTAAGCGGACAAAACCATTTCACTAACAAACTAAGTACAACAGTAACTAGAGCTAACTGTTCCAGGAATACAATCCCAATTATGCGCTCCAACAATTTTAATCTTTTCTTTTTATGTCAGAAGTGTCTCTTGTTCTCCGTCGAGAGATCGGAAGCGCGTTTGAGGAATATGAGAGAGTGGAGATGAGAGAAAAGACACCCCTGATAGGCCAAACGCAAAGGCTTTGAGGCATCTGTTGATCCAATATAAAGAGTCAGTTTTCAGTTTGCTGTGTAGTTGTCTGCCAATCATTCTTCCAGCTGAAAAGAATACACAGCCTTTTTATCAACGCCCAATAAATGCTATAAATTAAGGTCCTTGAGTGTTTTGTCAGAAGTGTAAGTAGATGAAGGAGGCTAACTAAGTACAAGACTAAAACAGGCTAACTAACTACAAGACTAGAACTACTTGTTTCAGGAACACAATCCAGATTATGCACAACGCCCTGACTATTTTCACCGTTCAAACTTAATTTGAACGTGTTTTATTCTTCATATTTCTGGTCTGTTCAAAGTGCGGTATGGTTAAACCTTAGTATTCTTTCGGAACGGAACTTGAACGAGAATAATCAGTCACAAAAAATAAGAAAGCCACATCTGACCTGTCAAAGCCTAGGCTCCGTGCGAGTAGTCTCCAGTCACAGCCGCGGGCGCTGGGTGCGTCCAGACTGGCACAGATCTTATGGCGGATGGAGTCGGGCAGGCGAAAGGCATAAGGTCCCACTTGAGAAGAAGGCAGACAGGCTCCTCCAGATGGGAGCGGCGAGTGTGGAGGTAGAGTCTGAACACACAATCAAAGCTGCATTAGCCCTATTCTGTTATGTCATGGTGTATCCTTAAAGCATCCATAATAGGCTTTTTGAGAAAGTGTTGCACATTTTACATTATATCAGTTAAAGGACATATTATGCATTGTTTGCATTATTAATGGCCATGCTCTTGAGTACCTTTACTTTTTACTTGCATTTTGTGCTTTATGTCTAAAATAATGCACAAGTATGGAACGCATCAGTCTGGGTGAGTCTCAGCAAGAGGACCATGTAAACAGGATTACTAAAATGAGCGTGATTTTTGCAAAGATAAAACTCCAGTTACAGTATGTTTTTGATGAAGAATGTTATATGGTTATTAAAAGCTCAGAAATTTCAATTTGCATTACATGTATACTTCATGTATATGTGTTTGTGCAATTCCTTATCCCTTTGAATACTTGGCTTAGGTGTTTGCTGCCAAAAATGCAACGACAGAAACTTTCTTTCATATTTTTTTCATTTTCATCTTGTCTGTTCGAGACAACTTGTGGATTACCGTAATATCCCTGAAGGAAAAGGCTGCTGCTTCATATTTAGTGGCCATACCTCCTGGATGTCTGTGTGTAGCTGGAATATCTGTCCCTCTCCCTCCACTTGTCTGACACAGATTTTACAGGTGAGCTGCGACACGGCCAGGCTGCCCCTCTCCAAACTGAAGGTGCAGTGCAGGGGCCGCTGACTGCCACTCCAGATGTGATAAAATGGAATTTCCTGGGGGGAAAAAAGTAAAGTAATGGAAAAAATGCCAAAAACAGTATTATCTATAGCATTGTGAGAGTCACCCAGTATAAAATGTGGAGCATTTCCTTTCAGGGACAGCACAATATGGTTTATTTCTATCAAGAGGCTCTGTGTATGTCAGAATACAATTTATGCATTGCAGTGTATAGTCCATAAATAAAGGCCCTATCAGATTTCCTGTTTATTTATTCAGAATGGGGTTAGCCAGCAATCTCTAGGAGCCATGAGAATGCAGCCGAGGTTTTTGTGTTTACACCAACTGGAAGTAGTCAACTCCAGCCTCCATTTTGAAAACAAACAAAGCATTTGACTTAAGTAGACTGCAACAAAGGGAATTAGAATAGTCGCCTGTGCCTCATTTGGCATTTAGACTCAGCAAACAACTGCATTTTTGGGTGTTACCTGGTACTTAGCCAGTAGTTTGCTTCTCCAATGCGTGTGTGGGATGTCGTGGATGGAAAGGCGGAGGTTGTGGTAACTGTCTTTGAAAAGCAATGGCTTGGGATCCTCCAGCAAAACTCCGCCCAGGCTCCGCTCAAGGTCCAGCACCTCCTATGAGCAGACAGAGAGGAATGATAATGGCTTTGTCAATACTTGTAATGCATTCAGCTTCTCAAACAAGACAGAAATTTTAATGACCTAGAAGGACGCAAAGTGGGAAAGGCAACAATTTATAAACCGAGGAAAACTGTAATGTCATTTCAGCACACTGCTGTACATAATTTTATGTTGAGGAATTTGTGCACCCATTGTTTGGATAAGATAAGAGAACATTTATTTGTCCCACAATGGGTACATTTTAGTTTTGCAAAGCACAATTAAAGAACAGCAGAGGACAAGAAACATGCAATAAAAAAAATCAAGATTTATAACTATTTAACCTGACTTAAATCTCACACAGACAGGAAATAGTTAAAATAAAATAGTTTCAAAAGCACATATGTGTATAAGCATTCTTAAAAATGACACTATATTGGTCCAAGCAATGTATTCAATAAAAACAAGTCGTTTATAGGCAATAAAAGAGCCATGTTGTAAGAAAAGGCAATAATTCATGGAAACAAACAATTCACTATCTAATCAGCTGCTACTAAGAGTTTTATAATAACGAACAGACAGTTTGGATATAAAAAGTTTACAAGTCTGAGTGCACAGATAAAAGTGTACAACAACAGGGAACATTGCCAATTTTATGCACATTAATTTCAACATTGCGTTTTATCATGAAGGGTGTAATTGCTTTATTGTTAATCTTTTAAAAGTTGAAAGTGAATAATCTATGGAAACAAACAAACGACTCACGAACTAGAAGAGTTCGATAATAACAAATGAACAGTTAGGATATCACTGATGAGGAATTAGGACAGATGCAATAGCGATTAACAATTTAAAACCAAAATATCACATCTTTTGAATGGGAAAAAATCCTGCGTTCACGTGGTCCTCAGTTGCTCGGGTTTCTGAGATAAAAAGTCAGGGTTCTGACTCGTTTGCGTTCATGTGCTTTTATCGCGGAAAGACTGGATTTTGATGTCACCATGTCCGCTCGTATGATCTGGACCACTGACAGTAAACTCCTAAATGTAGTGGGCCAGCATTTAGCCAAAGGCCTCAAATGATTAGCATAAACTGGTCCATCTCCCCTCATCATGTTGAAGTCGAACAGCAGCTTTTGACCCGAGTTCCAGAGTTGTTGTTTTTACGAGCATTCAAGTGCATTTTTAAACTCAGACAAACTTTTTACTGACTTCCAGAGGACCACACACAAAAGTCCTGAAAATCTTACATAAAAAGAAGCTGAAATCCATGCATAAAAGTATGAGATAAAAGTATACAATCATAGGAAACATTGCCAATTTTATGTGCAATAAATTCAACACTGCGTTTTATCATTGAACCTGTAATTGCTTTCTTATTTCTCTATTCTATAAGTTGAAAGTTCAGAAGTGCTAGACAGTTGAAAACACAGATGAACTCCGCTTGTACCTTTAGCGCATGTGGCGTGTCGTGAATGCAGTAGACTCTTAGGCTGTAGTCCAGCGAAAGGCAGGGTGCTCTGGGTGCAAACAATGCCAGCTGCAGCCTCTTACACGCCGGCTGAGGGGGGCAAGACTGTCCAACCAGACCGTACGTGCCCAACTGCTCCATCAGGACATGACAACCCTCCTCTTCTAACTGCAGGTAACACGGCGAGGACAGTGTTTCCTCTCCCACTGTCAGCACCTCCTGCACTCAACAACAAACATGTTATAACAATGTCACAGCATCAAATTGTTGTCACCATTTGAGCCAGTTTGCTGCTAACTCACCTCCCATGCACCCTGGTGTGTCTGTGTCTTCAGCGTAAGGCTCCAGTCTGGTGTTGGGGTATCCAGTTGGGCACAATGGGGTAATGTTAGCACCACGGGGCGGTTCAGCAGCATCCCAGATGGACCGCAGCTCACCACGGGGCTAAGGACTGTCTGGCTGCCCTCCGAGGGAAGCCTGTCAAATCAAAAGACACATAGAGGTTTTAATAGTCACCAAAACATTACATCAAACTGTGATTTTTGAAAGGAGCACGCTGCCGTCAAGTGATAGAAAATTGTTCGCAAATTAAGCCGCGGTTGGGGAGATAAAAATTGGCAGAAAATTTGACAGAGGGAACATTTTGATTGAGGTGAGAAATAGGTCTTGCAGTGTTACTGATTGGTAATAAAAAATAAATTGTACTTACGTGGTTTTGTCCCATTTGTTGATGATGAGGTACATTTCGTAGAATTTCCCCTGAGGGATTGTGCCAGGAGGGACAAGAAGACTTACACCTGTGGGATACAAAATAAACTCTATTTAACGCTCACATCAAAGGAAAGATTAGAAGCACTAACAGCTTTATTGTGCCATGTAACTGACTAAACATGAGCCTAGTCTCATTTTTTTATTCAACAACAATGTGGCATTTGAATTTCTTACATTTATTCTTGTTTACTGCTGTATTTCAAAATTTTGACAGCAAATCAAATTAGCATAGACTACTCTTTGTGCAGTGTTTAGTCAGTATTCATGAACATTTTGACCTGATTTAATACTCCTCATTTATTTGTTTGGAGTTGTTGGTAGCATTTATTTTCACAACAATAAAAATAAGAAACAGTATTTAACAAGACAAACTTTACTCATGAACACAATTGATCATTTACAGTGTAAACGTTGTCATATTATTTTCAGATGGAGGAACAAGGAATTAATCAAATTATAAAAATTACTATTACTTACGTATAAAATTACAGATTTCCAAGATTGTTGCTCTATTTATGTGACATGATTCCTTTTTTATATTCATATTCTCATAATTTTTACTTTGACACAAACCATTTCTTCTCTTTGAACTGTAACAACTTTGTTTTCAACCTGACAAGAAACTATAATATATTACATGTTAGTTGTCAATAACTTAATAAAGCAGAACTGTATGTATAAAATGACATTAAATATGTAATTGTGATCTTGAACTCCAAACTCCTACAATGGAGATTATAGATGGATGCCTGTGGAGTGTAATTTTGACTGTGAAAAGCAATAACAAGGAGATGGACGACAGGGACGGAGCCAGGCAAAGGGACAAATCCAAAAGGGGTCTTTATACAGACTACTCTTTTTCTTTTTTGCTTTCTTGCACTTCCGGTTGTTCTTACTTTACGTTTTATTTGGCAAAAAGAAAATGATGGAATCGTTATTATTATCGCCTCCCAATACAGTGTTCTTGTGTACTGTTCTTCTTACCAGTGTTTGGGATGGTGAGACGCCCTCCCAGATGCCCCAGTGTGGCGCTGGTGCTCAGGCCTGGCTCTCTGGACAAAGTGTGACTGCGAATGTCCCTGTCTCGCCCCACTGTCCCGACCGACTTCAGACTGAGGATCTCTCCATCGCCCCCGTACACGTCTGTGGGCAGCTCCAGCGAGGACAAAGTCGACGAATTGTACACTTTAATTTTGAGACTGGGGCAGAGCGGGTCCAGCAGAGGCGAGTTTGTCATCGGGATTTTGTGCGGGCTATCGTTAACTCCATGCTGCAAAGAGAACAGTGGTCCTCGGAAATGTCCCGCTGTGGCCGTCAAATCGGGAGGAGCCGATGGGTGGAGGGGGTGACTGTTATCTGCGGACATGAGAGAAAAGATGAGACATTTTTTATCATTGGGAAGACAGCTTAGTCTTCTGAACGCGATGCAAGAGAAATTGATTAATGCCGTTAATTAATGTTTGATGGGGAGTACAAGGGAAAGGGGCACCATGACAAAATGTAAAAAATGTTGTGCAGCCAAGAATAGAGAAGATATAGTGGTATAAAAAGAATCTATTAAAAGTGGTGGCTCACATTAATAGAACTTTTGGGGGAAGATGTTTCTGTTGTTTTGTTTAATCAAATGCCAATAAACAACTGAAAAATCTACAAAGTGTTCGACTCAAAGGCATTTTAGAAAAGGCTTTCGTCCAACATTCTATAAACAAGCTTGTTAACAGTTAACAGTAACAGTGTAGAAGTAAGATGAGAGTTGTTGAATGAATTAAGATAAAGATAGCAAGCCAGAGAAGTCTGTGGTTGAAACGGCAGCAACACAGAAAACAAATTGAATCTGGTTTGGTTCAGCAAAGTTCATTATTTTCATATTTTAATACAGGGTTGACAAACATGGACATCGATTAGTTATTGACTCTGGCCAGGTGAAACTGAATTAAATTATTTCTCTGTATAATCTCTCATTTGGTCAGGAGTAATCCATCGAAGATGTATCAAATTTGATTTTAAAAATCATTGTAATTTGAAAGTTTTTCAACAAAGAATTTAGTGATATAGTGATATATTATATATATACACTCACACACATATATATATATATATATATATATATATATATATACACACATACACACACACACAAACACACACACACATATATATATAAATGTTGCTTTTTTTCTCCATTTCATGAGGAGAGTTAACACATTCTTTGGGAACAAATGGGAGTAGGAGATATGCAAAATTAGAATAGCGAGTTTGATGGCTATAATTACTGCTATCAAAAATCTCAGTAACATCTAGTTTCTACAAGGGTATGGAGTGATATTTCTGCAATATGTTATTTTAATTTATGGTCCATTCACATTTTGTGTGATCCTTTTTTACGACAACCAAGACATTTACAGACACATTTTGAAAGATTCCTGATGCTTTGTAAAAGTATCTGAATATCGTTATCGAGATAATGCTAAAAAAAGATCCAGATATGAATTATTGTGAAAAAGATTACATAGTGCGACTTACACATTTCACTTTTGTTTGTGTTTATAACAAGGCAAAGTGTAATAGGAGCTGCCAAATGAATATCTAAATAAACAAGAAGCGTGTTTCATGCAAATGTGGGCGTGTGAACTCACCCTGGCGCGGGGGCTTGTAGTTGCCAGGATGGAAGGCGGCAGTAAGCGCTGAAGAGGAGTCTGTGATGTCAGCGTGGAGGTGACGACATCTGCGACGATACGCGAGTACGCCCACGCAGAGCACCAGGATCACACACAAGAGGAGGGCACCCATCAGACCGGCATAGACTGCAACACCCATGCCAGGGGCCAGCGCTGTGGGAGACAGAAACACATATGTGAGAAACACAGACGTATATGAGGAGGCTGGAGGCTGAGAGAGTGAAGTGAGGCACAGGCAGGAGGGCGTTTTCTGGGAGAGACTGGATTCATGTACGCGAATCAATATCAAATATCAATCAATCGTGCAATAGACGTTCAACTGTGTTGTGATTTCTGTCTTGATATTTTGGCTACTTTAATTATTTAACATTTGGTTACCACCTATTTTTGATCTGGTCACTGTGTGAGCTACTGTGTCCAAGTAATTTCCCTTGTGGATCAATCAAATCTATCTAAGTCTGTCCAGTCTTTAGTGATAAAATAGATGCCAGATGCCCTTACTTTTACAGTCATATAATACAGTATTCATCTGAGCTTGGGACTGGCACGAACAAAATACATACTAGATTTAAACCACTTTTATCAGGATATCAAAAACATATCTTGGATATTTCAACAGAGGTAAACAGGGTTAATATAGAAACGACGTGATCTAATGTGTTTTTGTTTTGATTTACAATTATTATCATTTGTTTTGAAGAATGCTTAGATTTGCATATAGATTAAGCATAGCTTGATGTCCTTTTTTACGCAACACTACATTTATCAAAACTTAGTATCGACACAGAGGCACAGTGGCTTGTGACTAAGGATGTCAAGATTTTTTGGTTAATCAATAATTGTGAATATTCAGGTCACAATGTAACCTTAGGAACTAGAAAATACCAATCATGACAATGTTACAATGACTTCATATTCATACTTTGTATAGTCCAAAAATACATCTAAATGTAAACTTTTTTATCTGTTGGTTTTGGCACATTAACTGTGACTTTCAGAAAGTTCAAGACACAAAGCCGGTCTCAGACTTGAGTAATAGTAGCGTGTTTGACAATGGGAATGAAAGAAAATTAAAGACTTCACAGATGTTTGCTCTCAGTAATTGTGAATAATTGTCAAATCGTGCTGTTTTTTCTCACAGTAATCGTAACACTAACATTTGCTACTATGACTTCCCCACGAGTGACTTCATATTCTCGGTATAGTAAGAAAATGTATGTACACCTAAGCAAATTTCCCTAATGGCAACAGTAATGAAAGAATGACATCCCACGAGGAAAGCAAAGGCGAACACACATCATATAAGCAATCGAATTTCTGAAAAATACATTTAAATAGATCCTTTTTTCAAAGCTGTTGTCTGTATTGGATCTATGAGTCATCTTGCTCTCACTGTACATTTATATCTTCTTCTTTCTCTAACCAGACAGCTGCCAAACTTTCTATCATTTCTATCTGCAACAGGAAGCTTGATTGGAGAACAAACAAGGCAATTAAAGCAAATGCAATTAAAATTCTCTATGTGGCTCTGACTTTGTAGCAGGAGAAGGGAAAATTTTGAAGTGGGGTGTAAATTATAGATGTCGGCAAACACACCACACTATAATAATACATGAAGGCATTAGCGACATGTAGCTGCCTGCAGGAGGAGCCGCCACGTCATAGCCAATCTGATTACAGCAGAGTGGTTGCCCTTAGCTTCACCTACTCCCCGATGGGCAACGCTTTCCCGCGGGGTTCTGGGTTAAGTCTGGTCAACGAGCCTAAACCGTGTTTTTCGGATTTGGACAGAACTGAATCACACCATTTAAGCAGTGATGAGAAATGAGTAATTGATTTATTTACATATTAGACCGAATCCAAAAAATGACATTCAAAGTTACAGTTATTCTATTGACTACTGAATTAAAAGCTTAAACTTTGATGCCATTGTCAGCCAAATATTGAGGCCATAAACACAGCAGTGAAGAATCTGTGCGACCAAAGCAAGGAGCTCATTCAAAACACAAACGGTAAACAAGAACTGCTTTTATGTCATATAAAAGGGTTTGTATTTTATTCTTTAAGGCCGCAACTAACGATTATTCTAGAAGTCAACTAGTCAGCGATTATTATCATTATATAAGTACATTTTTAAACTAAATATGTGTTGAAAGGTGGTGACTGAATGCTTTTGGATAGAGAATATTTACGAATATGTGTATTATCAATGAAAATCTAATAATGTTTATTCTTCTTTAACATATATATTAAAAAAAACTCTTTTCATTTGTCTTTTAGAGTCTGTATAGTCCTGATACAATTACAAATATCAAAATAAGGCGATTATATTTTATTGTCACATAGTCACAATTAGTCGATTCATTGTTGCAGCCCTACTTAACATCTTAATGTCTACACAGGTTTATGACCTATTTCAGAAAATTCCTACTTATGCTACTTTTAAATCAGTAGTCCTATTTTCTTCTGTGTTGTTCCTTTGCCTCGACTACTCATCTTTGGTAGACCCACTGAAGACAAGGCGGGAGAGACAAATCTGGATAAACGCTGAAGCTACAGAGAAGAGGCAATTTGGCACGAGCAGACGGGCCGGTGCTTGATAAGGTTTTGATTTGTTGAGAGGGATTATGAGTGCGGCAAGGAGAAGGGAGATAAGGAAGGAAGTGCTTTAGGAAACGGGCCCGTGTTAAAAGAGCAGGAGAAGAAGTGGAAAGTTGGGAGGAAAAAAATAAATAAACTACAGACACTGCACAGAGAAGCAGAGAGAGTCGGACGAGAGGAGCCGGAGGCAGACAGGCTGGCAGAGGCTTGAGCTCACGTGGTACGATGGGAGCAGATCCGACAGACGTCTGCACTTATTACCACGAACCCAACAATGGAGAATTAGGTGCATTACAGTCCCTGCTTCTCTCTCTGCTCGGAGCTAACGACACACTGAGCTCAAACGGCGTGCAGCCCTGCATTTGCGATCAAAGAGTTTCACGTCTAAAGGAACGGCATCATTCTCATTCTTAGAGACAATGAATACTATGCCCTGTTTGTCAACGCAAGGTGGTGGAGGAACTCTTCATCGCCGTTTACAGGAAAATGCAAAGGTCAGGTTTAAAAAAACACAGAAAGGAAAATATGGCATTGTAAAAAACAGATTTATCTGAAAACTCATTCTGGGACTCATTCTGTGCAAGTGCATTTGATTATCTTTGTGTAATAATAATAATTCAAAACAACATTATTTGGTCAACTGGGCTTTCTTTTTATGAAAAACATATTCAGAAAATAATAATAATGATAATAAGGGGGGGAGGGGGCAGTTGACATAATAATAATGTTTTGAACTAAAAGGAAAGTAGGACTGGCCAATATGTCATGTTCTTCCTTCTATTAAACAATCTCAATTTTCAATTTGATTTAAGTTTTTTAGGCTTTTAATCAGTGCCAAAGTTCATGCGCCAAAGTCGGAAATAGAGTTATAAAGATTATTATTATGTTGTCTGGTCATGATGCCAACAATCATGAATAATCCTAAAATTGCACAGCCCAAATGCAAAATATAGTCGGCCTCTACTAAGGCAAGAAACAGTTTAAGCTCAGATAGCCCATAGAAAAAGCACAGATCAGACTTATAACTAAGCCACAAAGTAGAAAGTGTCTGGAGTGAACCCAGTCAGAGCTGACAACAGAGTGAGAGCCATGTGCCAGTCAGACATATATAGATATGGAATAAGGACAAGAAGCAAGAGGAAGGAGCAGCTAACAAGTGAAGTCATGGGAAGGTGAACTTACGGTGGCTTGCATGTTCAATAGAAACCTTTTTATCTGTTTGAACAGGAGAAGAAAAAACAAAAGAAAAGGAAAAACACAGCTTAATGCAGATGGACGAGTCGTTATGCAAACGAAAAATACAATAACATAATTTAAAGCAGCAAAGGTAAACAATAGCTCATCAATATGAAAATGGAACATTAAACAAAAAAGATGTTCAAGATGTGGAAATGTGGATAGTGCTGATTAAATAACCTTCGACAAATGATGTGTTTGGAAAGTCTGACGATGTTGGTTCAGTGACTGTGGCTTCCTGATGGAAAATGTTTCATATGAACGAGATGGGAAATAAGGATGGGTAAACGTGGTGTTAAAAATAAAACATGGACACAGATACATGATCTTAATATAAGGTGGTTTTGGTGGAGGCCTCTTCTGTGAAAATAGTGTGATCATTTTTCCGTCCCAGAACATTTGTGGTTGATGGAAATTGATAAAAAATGACTAAGAATAAGCAGTTTGTATTTCTAGAAGGATTTCCAGAAATGGCCATGATCATTAAAAGCCATTTAAAGGTGCACTATTCTGCTGAAGGTAACCCCATCTGCTTGTCTCCATGGAGATGTTATTGATTTGAATGGAATGTTCCTGAGTATTGCATTAAAAGACAAGCAGTTGATGCCACTGGCCCAAGTGCTTTTTTAAAGAAATAAAAACAATTCATTAAATGCATGAAAGATAAGTTCAGTGTCATACTGTGGAACATTTCAGAAAAAAAATAACCATATTGCTAAGGAGACATTAGAGAAATTAGGTTATAATGCATGCATTATCTTAACGCTATTCAGACAATATTCAGACATCAGGAATGTGCTAAAATGTGTTTGTAAATGTCTTAGGTAAAATTAACCTCAAAAGGACAGATAATTCACTTTATACCTTTGTTAGTTAGATTTCACGTTCCTTTTTCTTTTTGTGGTCATTGTAAATAGTTGTAATTAAAGCTAATACACTCAATTTTCTAATTTTGCATGTTTCGAAACAACTCACACCTCTAATCAAGAGGTATTTGAGGTAGTAGTGAGGTAGTAGTGATTATATAGTGATTATAGTAATTAAACAAGAAAACAAGAAAACCTTTGATTTTGAATTGCAGTATTTGGTCTATCATCGAAAACATTACACGCAACTTATTGTCCAGCATATATTCTACCTATAAAGCAGAATATATATCACATAAGGCCCATAGTTGTAGGGATATAACTCTATTCACCCCAATATCGATGCATAATAAGCTCAAAGAGCTAATTCTCTGACACACACAGATATAGCAGACATATGAAGTCTTATGCATGCCACGGTCTAAAAGCATGTTAACACAGAGGATGAATTAATAACGGGGCGAGTAACGTAACAGATTTTTTCGTACCCTCTTGAGATTGGCCCAAACCAACTGCAGTGTCTCTATTCTGCTCTGCTCGTGTCACGATCAGCATGTACTGAGTGCACCTGCTAAATCTGTGTTTAGGCTTCATGGTCCCACTGTGTGAATTCATCCCGGGGTTAGAACTCCTGGATGTGTGCTGATTTAGGCGGTGTTCACGCTAGCAAATTCACCACATCAAAATTGGGACCAAACCCAAAACTAAACCTGGTCTAGGTCAGGACTAAAATAGGCTCAATTTATGACCAAATAATACAGCCATCTTACTTTATACCTGCTTGGTTCATTTGAGTTTTCTTTTGTTACCATCTTCTACATAGCCAGTGTTGTTAATAAAATAAAGTTTGGATGGATTTGATCAAGAAGGGATTTTATTATTGCACTAAAATACATTTCAAAAATACAACAACATATGGTAACGTTTTAAAATAAGGCTCCTTAGTAAACTATTTATTAGGCATTATTAAGTTCTTCTTTATAAGCACTTAGGCAATTTCTACCATTTGTAGATGGCTTAAACTGTAATACTTTGTAAAGGTTAATAAGCCATTATCCAAAACATGTGTGTGTCTTAATAAACCATGTACAAAATGTTTGCAAGAGCATTAATCAATAACCAAGTGATAAATGCTAGTAAAAACCTTATAAGTGCTTATAAACAAATCAGTGGTGCTTATTGATGCATTATTAATTGTTTACTAAGGAACCTTATTTTAAAGCGTTACACAATATACACAGAATAAAATGCAGATTGCACTTGACCTCTTCCTCAATTGTAGTTTAGGGGTAATTTCATCTTGATTTACAAAGTTACTGTTTACACTCACTGTTTGTCCTGGTTTAGCGCTGGTTTAGCCCTGAGTCCTAGCTCAGCATGCATGGGCTTAAGTCTGCTAAATGTGTTGACATTCCTGCCTCTGTCCTATGTATATGTGATATAAGTACATGACTTAATGTACCGCTGCCTTGGTGAATCTGGGTGAGTGTAATAGTCTGTCAGCTGGATTCCTTGCAGATCATCACGGCCTGCACATTGGTGTCAGCCTGAGTCACCCTCATATGTTCTCCTCTGCTTCCCCAGTGCTAATTTTTCAATGTTATGCTCGCAACCCACCCCATGTGTACTTTTAGCCTCGTGATGGCTCCGTCTCCGTCTCTCCCTTTCCCAGCCATCTGTGCAACTGTTTTAGATGTGGCCTTTTCTGTTTGTGAACTGAAAACTGTTCCAATAATGCTGTAAGTAAGGGTTTTTTTTGGGTTGCGTTACCTTCATGTCTCTCCACATCATTCCGTTTCTCATCAGTCTACTGCTACAGATATGCACCCCGGGAATGGTGTTATGGAGCGAATGGCTTTGAATTGCAATACAACTCGTGGTTTTGAACTACGAGCTGAGATATCAGGAGGGCCGGGAGGGTTTGCTTTTATCAATTTATCATGCACCTGATGGAGCTGATATGCTGTTAGAGAACTGACCCCAGAGGCTGACTCCAAAACACACTTTTCACCATTTCTGTGATGAATTATGTTCCCCTGGTCTGCCCCATTTTTGCACCACCTGATCATCAGACCTTATGTAATAAAACTATGTGAATCGATTAGAATAAAGCAATTATAAATGGTATAGTACTAGCAAAACATTAAATATAAATTCAGGGTGTCCAAGTTCTTTAAAATTGTAGGGTGGGCACAGCTGGGGCTACATGGGCTTCTTGTAAAGAGACACAAAGTCCTGTTTTAGGCACTGTTTTGACATAGTTTAGAGCAATATTACATCTAATTTAGACCTGATTTAATCTAGTCCAAGTTTAGACTTGTTCAAATAATAGTTGTTTATGTCCTTATTTAGTCATGCTCACTGTAAAACTCATCTTGAAAAAGAGATCTCAAGCTAAATGGGTTCTTACCTTGTTAAATAAAGGTTACCGGTAATCAATCAATCATTAGATTTAAGGGGTATTTTGAAAGCCAAACATTTATAGATGCATTATGTAACCTTTCGGGTGTGGGTGTCCGCCACCTGCTTGTCTCCATGGAGATGTAATTCCTTTGCCGGGAATGTTCCACAGTATGTCATTAAACGTATCTATCTCCATTAGGGCTGGGTCATTAACAAAATGTATACCTCAGTATTTTTTGGGAGTATCCCATTACTCCATATTCAGACATCAAACATACAATGCCTGTAAAATTAACCACAAAACTGCAAAATTATCACCTGATTCCCTAATTTGAAAGTTTACAACATTACTTTTTAAAAATGTATTTGTAATCAGCTCTTTTTTCAGCATTTCTTATTGTAAACGTTTTTCAATATTCAAATTTTCAATGCAACATTACGATATTATCTAAATTTCGACATATTCCCCACATATAATCTTCATGGAGACAAGCAGGTGATGCTGTAAGGCAAAGTTTTTTTTGTGTGAGAAATCCACCATAGATCATTTTAAGATAAGAACTTTCCAGAAAAGAACATTTATCAATTTTCGACGTATTGATGTGATGTTAAATGTTGAATAGCAACAAGTTTAACTCATCATGTGTGTCACTTACTGCGCGTACAAAGCCCCTCGGTGCAGTTCTTGCTCTCCATCATGCTGCCGCTACAGTGCTTCCCTCCGTTTTTGGGTGGGGGGGCCTGACACTCTCGACTGCGCCAGTGGGTGCACTCCGTCCCACAGGCGGACCACTTTGCCCACTCTGTCCAGCCTCCGTCCACTGTGAAGAATAACACCACATTTATGAGTCACTATAGTAGGTGAACCATCATAATTTTTGCTTTTATTTACTTTTGTTATCGGCTTGGAATAAACCCAGTCCCACCAATACACGCCTCAAATGTGCTGTACTGCAGTGGATAAATGGGGTCCAGTCTTTTTCCACTCAATACAGCTTTTTATTACAATTCTCTGGGAGCGAATGTTTGTCCGGCTTCTTGTATTTAAGCTTAAAACGAACTGTAATACACAAGCTCCGGCTGTTTTTCATCTGATTAGTGGAGTAATAATGGCAAAGTCCCCTAATATTTGAAAATATGTCTGCACAACCTGCCTTTATGGAGACGGCTAAATCACATTTCCTGGTGAATGTTATTGTTTTGCCGACAATTACGATGGTCTGACATACAATATAAAGTAATGAACAATTTATGATAGCAAGAATCCATCGCAGTTTGTTCTCAACATCATCGCTTCTATAAATCAAGATTGACTATGTTAGACCGAGATGGTAACAGGAAAAAGAGGGGAAATTGTCAGATTCATAATCACTAACTGCAAGTGTGTTTAAATGAATTTATTCTTCTACCCATACATTTTCTACTTGATTGCACTCAATTACATATAGAGATAGGTAAATCAGCAGGACCTTATTCTTATCCTAGCAATCAACCTCTAATCAACACAAACAAAATAATATTTTCAGTTAGTTGCTAGACTACAATTTCATGCTTTAATGGTTTTTTGGGGGGGTGGAGGATTTTATAGATTTCTGAACTGTGTCATTTACAATTGTTAAAATTGCCCAGTTTATGCAGTTCTCTCTATGTAATACTACTAATGATGATGATTATGCTGACTTGATTTGTTCCTGTTTTAGTCTTGGTCATATTTAGTTTTGGGTTAACTCAAGTTCAACAAGTATAACTAACTAAAAGGTATATGTATGTAATGGCCGGAAGAACAATAGCATGTGATACTTTTAATGTTTTCTACCTGGACAGAGAGTGGTGCAGGTGACCCTCTGCACTGGCGGACCATCACAGAAAGCTCCTCCATTGAGAGGTGTTGGATTGGTGCAGCTGCGTGTGCGTCGCTGCCACCCCTGGCCACATCGGGCATTACACTCTGACCACTCGGTCCACAATGACCAGCCTCCACTCACTGTAGAAAAAGAAAAACAGTTACAAATGCCCCAATCAAATGCAGCTCTTGAATGTTAAGTAGAGTTGTGCGAAATACATTACCATATACAATAAGCGTTGCCGTGCTGCTTCGGCGTTTGGCAACCACGTTACGAGCCATGCATGTGTAGTTGGCTGTGTCCGAGAGACGAGCCTGCTTGATAATCAGATCATGGTCAATGGTGATTAAGAAATTGGAGTCCTGCGACGGCTCAATCACTTCTTCATTCTTCAACCAATCGACCTATAGGGACAAAAAAAACAAAAAAACAAGAAACAGTGAAAAACATCCTTGCGCGCTGACCCTTCCTAGTCTTCAGTTTGGCACATTTATAGCGATGGTTTAGAAGTGATTTCGTTCGGGATTGGTCCTGTTAATAACTTGAGTTAATCTTGGTTTTGACAAAATGCAGTTCTGAAACGCGCATGTACACTTTGTTTGACACACTGACGCGTTTTAAAGGTGCATTGTGTAACTTGTCTGGTGGATGTCCATCACCTGATTGCACTCATGGAGATGCTTATTGTGTTTTTCTGGAATGTCTCGCTGTATGCCATTAAAAGTATCAATCTTGCATTTATTTAATTCCACAGATCTGACCTGTAACTTGATCTAGTCACAGCTTGTCTCCATGGAGATAGATACATTTAATGCAATAACTTAGAGCATTTCAGCAAAGCAATAACATCAATGGATACGTGGTGCACCTTTAAACTAGGTACTATTAGCTATTGATTTACGAGAGCATTTTCTTGGACAGAGTCGTCTGTTAAATACAATGTAAAAAAATATTCATGGCAGAGAGCAAATAGAATATAATCTGAATAATAGAAATATAGCAGAAGAAACATGTATAGCATAAATGTATGAGGTTAGTTTGAAAGTCGATGCAAACATAAGGTCATGTTTACATTGAACGCCTTCTCCATTTTTCAAGGCGATGGCGTTTCATCTTGTGTAGCTAATTCCTTGCATACTATTAATACACACAAAGAAAAGGGGTAAATAGGAACATTTACAATAGCATGTAAATTGATTAAGCGCCATGAACCTGCAGTGATTTTACAATAGGCTTGAATGATGCCTTATTTGCATTTCACAGCCACTATATGGCTAATTTGTGCTTGGCGGCTCTTTAGAAATTACTTGAAGTCAGCGTATAATAGAGTTAATTTATATAAAACATAATAAAAACAAATCAAAGCTCTCCTGTGATCACCAGTATCTGCTTTCACACGTTCATAATCATTTCGCCTCTCATATTTTTAACACCCATAGAGCTTTGGTATGGCGGTAATGTAATAATAATAAGTAAGTAATAAGTATAATAAGTAAGAAGGTGTGGCTGAACCTCGGCAGCTGGCATGCCCTCCGGAGGGCGACACTGCAGCAGAACCTCCTGCTCCAGACGCACCTCTCGCCCCAACGGCTCCTGTTCAAAGTTCTTCCTCAGGTCTAAAATAAGAGACACATAAGAGTCAAGTCAGCGTTTTGAGAAAGACGAGCGACACAACAGGTGTAACAGGACAGCATGTGCGTAGTCTTCAGTTACATTTCCTTGAGCAACTTTTTAGAGACATTGAACTTCTTGCAGTAGTTTCTGACACCATACTTTTACTCCTATACTTGAGTGTAATATTTAGTTTGAAGTAATAGTACTCTTACTTGTGTAAATGTTTTGTTCCTCTTCCACAAGTAACAAAGGCTTTTTGTGTGTAATTTGTGTTTCATGCACCGCTCCTTCAGAAGGGATTTCGTTTTTCACATATTTGAGTCTACCCTTTTAGAATACCAGATGTTGTGCATTATTTAATGTTTGGCCTTAAAATTACATTCACTTCAAATTATAGCCCCAACAATTACTCTTACCTTAGTAGTAGTTTCCCCAAATACTTTTTTATTCCTACTTAAGTAAATTCCTGGAACACAAATTTATACTTCTACTTGAGTGATAATATAGATTTTATTTAATTAGTCTAGACTAAATAAAAAACTAAAAAGAAATATGGAAGCCAATATGTCTCATCTGTAAATCCTGGGATGGTTTGGGTTTAAAGGTGCAGTGTGCACCAATTCTGGTTAGGGGAGGCCACCCGCTTTTTCTGTTTACACAAAAGACCCATCTCGCTCAAATATTGTTCACAAATCTGTCAAAATTTGTCTTACTGAGAAATTTATATCAATATTAATATCGTAGAAACACATTACACACCACACCGAATCATTAATATTAATGAGAGGAGGAGTGGTTACAGCAGATCCCTGACATCCCAGACATCTGACATCTCAGTCCAGAAAAGTCCAGGGCTAGAAACTGCAAAGACACAGCGCAAAACCCTCAAGCTCCCTGGCCTCTGGTGGGACGAGACCCGCGGAGGGTGAGAAGGGAATTTATATATGTATGAATATATGAATGAGATATTTTTGGACAGTGTATTTCAATGGAGAGAGTGATGCTAACAGGCCACGCTACAGGTCAGAAAGTGTCATTCAAGGTCTTTCTGTGCAATAAAAACACTTAAAATGGATGCTTGATAGATAAGTTGAATGCCCTGCTGTGGAACACTCCAGGCAAAGCAATAACATCCCCACAGAGACAAGCTTGTGGCGTACCCTCTATCATAAAAAGTTACACAGTGCACCTTTATATACATTGTTGGAGATTGTGCATATTAGTAATTTGATTAATGTATGTTTTCTCTAAATTCCGCTTCAATGTGGTGGTATTCAAACAGATAAATCCTTCTATTTATCGCCCGGCATATGATGAAGCAATTATATTTCATACTAATTGTGATATATTCCCTGCCTGGCGTTACTACCAATTCAATAAAAATAAACTTGCATCATGATGTGGTTTATCACACTGACTTTGGCTGTGATGGAAGCACATATCACACAATGGTAGCACTTAAAAGACTGTACGTCTGTGTGCTCCCATAAACACATCAGCTGTCACTCATGCCACAGCACATGCATTACCAGGGCCCAGGCATAGTGCTGCAGAGCCGTGTGAATTTACATATACTTTGGCTGACACGTGTGACAAGGAAAAAGACATGACTGCATGGCTTTCAAATCCTCTTGTTGTATAAATGTATAAGGGTGACTGAAACGGCTGCCACTTTTAATAGTGTTTTCATCAATTTTAATGATTCAAAATAGTCTTTTTATACTATATAATGCAAAGAGTAGTTGTTTCATTAATATCGCCAAAGAAACTACATTGTCTTCAGAATCTATACTTATTCAAACTTATTCATCTAGTTTTGATACTAGTTTTAGTATTGTTTAATGATTAGTATTTATTTAAAACATTTTTGGAAAACCCTGCAAGACACTATGCAAGCCTCAGTGTTGGGCTTTTTTGCTTTATCAATTTTCTGAATGTCTCTCCTCGCTCTTCACTCCCTTATAGTTAAGATGCAATGACAAGCCTCTAATGCAAATCCATACTGTACAGCTATTTCTTCATGTTTTTTGCACAACATTTTTGCACTAAAAAGGTCTATGTAGTTTCTTGTGTTTCTTTAGCTGTTGCTGCAACAAAACGATGCATTTAAGCACGATAATATTGTGGACCTTTTGATGATACAATGCCACAATATTTCTGTCTTTGTTACATTCCTACAAATACTACTGTCAGGTAATTAGGCAATCACATAAAAGAAACTCTTGAATACAGTGTAATGTTGAAAGGTGGAACCACAAAGATGATCAAAAAAAACAACCAAAGAGATAATATCCACTAAGAAACAGTTTTGTGGAGAGAAATACTATCCCAGAGGTCAAAGGAGATTGGTTCCAGATGATAGAAAGGTAACAGTAACCCAAAAAACCACTTGTTACAGGGGTCTTTGAACATAATAGGTACAGGATGCCCCCATAAAGTGATACGGACACGCTCCTACTCTGAGAAAGGAATACTCTATTTGTATCTAACTCCTTTTATATTGTCTCTGTTTTTCTGAGTTTAATTTTTATAGCCTAAATAACTGTTTCTCAAACTGTAGTACTTGTATCTATGATGACATAGAGGTTTAATTTCCTCGTAATCTGGCGTCTCTTACTGTTCAAGATAATAAGTGGCTTTCCGAGCATCTAAACCCAGACTTTATCAGGCTTAAAATAGGGCACTAAATGATCTAAAGTTAGGTTAAAGCAAGTCGTAAATGAGACTAAACCACGGATAAAGTAGTCCTAAATAATGATTGAACCAAAGGGTGGATAGTGTCTTGAGAGATTTGTCTCTAAATACAACAAATACAGAAGATTTAATTATGAGTTCTTATGTGTTCTTGGGTAAACATGTTTGCTTTGTCACCTACATGCAATGCGGACATAGGCACGGTTGCTTTTTGTGGTACCAGCCGAGCTCCATGCTACACACTGGCACCAGTAATCCTCCAGTCCGAACAACTCCTCCACCTGAGTCCTGGACACCGATATATCCACCTCCCGCACCACCAGCCCTGTGTGGGACAGAGAGAGAGAAAGGAAGAGAGAGAGAGATTAGTGGGGCATATTTTTCACTCTGGTATAAATAATGCATTGGCTGTCGGCCAGTGCAGTTAACATGGACATAAAACCCTATAGGAGCTAATGGAGTATGTAGTTGGGAATGACGTCTGTAATTGAAGAGGATGTTTATGTGTGTGAAAAACAAGGTGACGCATGTGTGAGTGTAGACAGCGATATGTCATGACATAACTTTAATATAAATCGGAAACAATAACTGCAAACAGGGTGAATCCTGCCTTAGACCAAGTTTAGACCTGGTTAAAGAAAACATGTTATGCTTTTGTGTTGCTGTTGCTGTGTTGCTGTTGCTGTGATTGCCCCTTTTACAATATGTTACCTTAAATGTCCTTACAACATGGTGCTGAGCTGCCTGACCATGCAGATATCGACCGATTTTCACCAGTATGAAAAAGTTTGATTTGGTGCTGATATTTGGGCAGTATTCCAGCCTGTGTGTGCCCATGTGTCATTCCCAGTTTGTCTCAGTGAATCAGATTTGTCTTTTTGAACAGACTAATGATTAAAAATTGAAATAGAAGTGCAATATAGGCTAAAGATATGGTCTTATGTTTATACAATCATGCAACTTTTTTTTTTAATGTCACAGACAAATACATTGTGTTATTCTTTTTATTGCTTTGAAAATCTAAATATTGTTATCAGCTAAGCAGCAGCCAAGCATAGATTATCAGTAAAGTCAAACAATAGTTTTTCATTTGTGCCAAAATGGCTGCGGAATGCTGCTGCAGAGGACAAAATAAGTACAGGCAGTGGGCGTGTATCAGGGGTTTGGGAAAACAGGAATTTCCGGAGCAATGGCATCTTGAATGCAACAGAATAAAGATGACTCAAACACGCATGAATCACTCTAAATACACTTTGAGATGCAATTATGACATGGTTAAATGTCTGTTTTGCATTGTTTTTATGGGTCCAACTTCACTTCCACTGTTTATATTTAGTTTTAGTTTTGATTCAGACCTGGTTTAGTCCTATTAGTCATTATGTAGCGTTTTGTTTGACAAAAAAATGTAAAGACAGTGTAATGGCATTTGATTGAACAGATAAAGGACCAAGCTTTGAACTTCGGGCCATGTCTCCACAACTTATAAAAATGTTGGTGTAAGTTCACAGTGTTGTACCTGTGACTTGATCCACGCTCTCTCTGGTCACGTGGTCGTTCTGATTGACCCATTCGCCGTTACATTTGAAGTAGATCTGCGTGGCTGGAGACGCCCTGCATCTCATTTGGACGGGCCGGTTTTTCACAATGAAAGCATCCTCAGGTTCCAGCAGGAATTCGGGCAGAGGCTCCGCTGGTGCTGACGGGTACGTGTCCGGGAGGGTGTCCGTGTCGCTGTAGTCTGTCGTCTCTGCAAACACAGGAAAGAAAAAAGACACAATCAAAAATATGCCCTTTAAAACCACCTTTGTTTAAGTCAAGACCCACTTGTGCAGTTATTGTCCTGAAGCACCACTCTTTGACCCTACTGTCAAGGAAGTAAGAAATAGGCAAAATGACAAGTTTGTCCCTGGGGGATCAATAAGCCATCGAATCCCTGCAGGAGGAGAGTGTGTGTGACGGCCTGTCTTGTGTCTGTGTAATGCTGCGGGGCATGGGAAACAAAACTGTCAGCAGTACACTTCAGCTGCGTGCAGTAACACGGGTGAAGTCCATTTTTTAAGTCAATTTTTAAGTGGATTTTGTACACCAGCGCTCCTGAAATGAAATACCAAATTACCACTACAAAAAGTAATATTAGATTGAAGGCATGTATTATTTTTGCTCATTATTTCACTGACATCAAAATGTGCCCTCTGTATGGTTGTTGTAGGTGTATGTAGGTAGAGATGTAAAATGTAAAATGCTAATGCGAAATAAAGCAATGATGTTTGTGAAGAAAAGCGGCAAAATCTGTTGAAAATCGCAGGACGTTGGAGTTTTAAAACATTTTAGTGACATTACACTCGGGAGACTCAATTTAGAATAAACACATTTTTCTGAAACAACAATAATTCAACAAAATGAAGGTGCTTCATATTTTTTTTATTGTCGAATAACAATCTCTGTGACCTTAGAGGAGTTTTGGCCCAGTGTAAAACATGGTTACTAGGAAACAGTGATGGACTGTGATGTCATAATTTACAATCAGGAAGTAAAATTATAAACCTAAAACAATGCGAAGTTGAGATAACATTTGTAAAAATAAATTAAGAATGATTTTTTTAAAAAAGCTCATGACCATAGGAGCTTTGGGTAATGACCGAAAGGACAAGATCGCAGATACAAGCGGTCGAAATGAGTTTCCTCCTCAGGGTGGGCGCTCCCTTAGAGATAGGGTAGAGCTCAGAGTAGAGCCGCTGCTCCTCCACGTCGAGATGAGCCAGCTGAGGTGGCCTGGGAACGCCTCGGGATCCCCCCGGAGGAGTTGGAGGAAGTGTCTGGGGAGGGGGGAAGTCTGGGAGTCTCTGCTTAGACTGCTGCCCCCGCGACCCGGCCCCAGATAAGCGGAAGAAGATGGATGGATTAAAAAAAAGCAAAATCTTAAAAATAATTAAAATAAACAATTAAATAAATAAGACACTGCTTCCTCATGATTAGTTTACTCAAACTTGGATTGATTCCTGCATGTCTGAATTAATCCTGTTTTGTCCTGCAGCTGAGGCTCGAGTGCACAGAAAATTCGTACTTAGTTGTGATTATTTGAAAAATGTAGACTCCGAGTGACACATGTAGTGTTCTAAAATGTCATGTAGCCACTTTTCATGTAACATGTAAATAAAAATCTGCTGTTTGTTGCGGTGAAATGTCACTATGAAGAGGCGGGGCTTAACAAATCCAGAATGATATATCTCTGATGATGAGGCTGGATTTTTCAGGCAAAGAATGATCAGTTTTGCAGTTTTGAACAGGAAGTCAATAGACCTGTTTATATAAATAAGCGTTTTAGAGCAATATTGTGGTTAACAATGAACAAAATGTAAAATGATGAGTACCTGGGAAAAAAAGGAATATGTCTTTCAATGTGTCTTTGTAAAATATGCAGTCCAACCTGTCATAGGCACTTAAGGTTTCCCTGCAACTAATAAACCGCCATAGGACAAAGAAAATTGTATCTGCCAGTAGAGAAGCCTGAAATTAGAAAACCTATAATGTGGAGCCGCTTTAAGTTGCTGACAGTAAACAGACAGTGTATAGTGTGACATTTTCACTGCCCTGTTTTTGCCACTAATCTCGCCAATGCAGAGTCGGTGGTTCTTTCTGAGTCCATGGTTCTCAGCTGGTGAGGAGAGAGGCTGACCTTCCCCCGGCCCGCTCCCGTTGATCGCACATTATCTCGTGACATTTCCGATCTGACACTTCCCCGTTGGCACAGCAGCCTGCAGCCTCTCCGCTCCTCTCGGGGAGGACATAGTATTTCTTGACCTCTCTGCCTTCTCGACTTTGTTACTTCAATAATGACAAGCGAATTTGCGACACTTTATCAATGCCGCCATCCTCTTATTGGCTACATCTGGTCGTTGCAGTGCAGCCATAAATCCAGGTGAACTATACAGGTAATAATAGTTTTACAAAGTGCCCGTGGCCCATAAAGAATTATCTGTCCCATATAGCGTAATGCATACCGAATACCTTATAAATCACACCATACACTCTCTATTTTGTGCCCGACATTTACGGTTGGGTTCTGCAGAGATTCGCCCTCGGTTTCGTCAGGTTCTTATAAAATCTTAATGCTTCTGACCCTCCAAATGACAAGACCATGTTGAGCTTATAAATTTAATCCGAATTCAGAGAGAAGACCAGACTGGCAAAGGTGGGCTTTGTCAAGAGTAGAGGTGCGCAATATATTCAATATATTGAAATTTAGACAATATTGTGAATGTTGTTTTGAAGATTTTTAATATCAAGCACATTGTTTATATGGAAAAATGCTATAAAAAGAGCTGATTAAAAAATTGTATAAGGTAATATTTCTACACTTTTTTTTTTTAATTTGACAGATATTTTACATTACTGTTATTGGGAAAATGTCAAGGTATGCATTTTTGGCAATATCAGTCACTTAAATGGTGATCATTTCAAACTTGAATCCTTATACGAGAGAGCAATATTTGCACTTTCGGCTATCGGCCTAAAATCTCCAACATAGGCTGAGATTTGTGTTGACCAATTGCTTAAAGAAAAAACATAAAGCTTTATTTTAACACACTTAAAACGCGTCAATGACATAGCCCAGAATGTATTCACACCACTCCATTATGAGTAAGTCATGACACAGGGTTGTGGATGTCTAAAAATAATTTCTATAGATTGTTATACTCTTATTTTAATTTGAATAGGCAGAGCAGTGAAAAGTATAGACAGCAATTCAATTCGTAGTCATTTCAAATCCTTCATTTTTGAGAAAATGATCTAAATCGGGCCTTCATAACGGCCCAAACAGCAGAGCTTATCGTCATAGGCTCTTCTGGAGTCAAACACATTGGTATCTGCATCGGCCACAAACATATATATACTTTTTGGTTGATCTCTAACTTATACTTGAACATTTTTCCTGGTTACAATGCACCAACTTTAAGGACAAAATGTTCTTGTATTGCCTAAAATTACCCATCAGTAAGACAAAATCTCTTATTCACACTTCAGTAGTTATTATACGTACGGTGCGTAAATAAAATATTACTAAAACATTTTAACTTTTCCATGATATTCTTAGCAGCTTTCTGGCTTTTGTTTCATGGCCCGATAACGGCAAGAAGCGTCTCAAATCTCTTTCACACATTCACTGAGGACAGACCAAAGACACATCTGCTTTCAGGCAATGAGCGCAGAGCATTTAGTTTTCAAAATGTATCAAGGCCTGAACTGATCTGTTATTCTACAACTGGGGAACAAGAGAAACTACTTAAGAAGATACCATCATCTATTTTAGGAAAGTGCAGTACTCCGCTCCTCAAACCCTCCCTGTTCTTCCTCACAGATTCAGCCGGACTATAGCTGCAAGCACCAATGAGGAATAGGATTTAAAGGTGAAAGAGCAGCAAATTAGTCGACAAATCAAACAATGATTGCTATTGTGTACAATTGATGAAAATCTGAAATCGTTTCTTCGTGTTTTAATTTAATACTATCGCTGTCTTTGTTATAAAAGGTATTTTCGTGGTTGATGTGGAAAGGAGCAGATACAGCCGTGAGACAATGGTGAGGCTGATTAGGATTAGACATTCATATCAGTGACAAATCTCTAAAACGGGACGGGTAGAACAAAATACAATTTGTACATAACATAAAGAGACAAACAGCCTTTTTTAATAATTTTCTTGCCTTTATCCCAAATGAATTGTGGTTGTATTTCCACCTGTAGCCAGAGGTGGCAGCAGAGTGTGTTTTGGAGCTGCGGTTACAGGACGCGCTCTGGGGGCAACAGCTGCTCCAGGCCCAGTTCAAGTCCTTGTTGAAGCGTCATTTTGTATCTGTCTCTGCTCCTCCAGAGGGTTTTCTGAACTGCATTTATTCAAGAAGCTGTGACCCTGAGATGAACGAAACACACCCACAGGCGCTGCTAAATATGAAGAGTGGGCTGATAATTACACAAGTTAATCATGTTTAAGGGTTTCATAAGCGTCATATGCAATAGCACTTAAAGCACGCAATATTGCCTAAAAATGTCAACGAAAAAACAGATGACTGGACTGTTTGTATTGGATGGTATATGTGTAGTGTTATTAATTATGTTGGTTTGATAATTGTGAGCAAATTAATGCAAAAGATAAGATGATTAGTAATCGGCCGCATTGTTTCCCATCCATTATTCATTATTCATTATTCAGAACTAATATGTTTTACCATGATCAAGCCAAGGCCTCGGTGAATGTTTGTCATCAGAACTTAAAACATCTGTTTATTTACTGCCAAGTACAAACAGTACTTCAAAAACAACATTTTCTTCTTTTTTCTTCAAAGTGAAATAATATAAATGAAAGTAGCTGACAGGACACATAAGAAAAAACAAGATTGCATATTCCTCAGTTTGACATTGTCTGCTTTTCATCTGTCAAAAGCTCTTGAAAGATTCAGAACCTGCTTTGTAACTTTTCTTCTGACTACAAAACTCTATTATCATTGTTCAACTATATTTCATCATCGTTATGGAGATGCTACAGCCAAAGTCAGCTGTTCTTGCCCTCAAAAGAGAGAACATATTAATAATACAGCGATTCTATGGGAACATCTAGGCCTTTTGGCATGTTTGCCTTCTTTGTCAAAAGGAAACATAAGACTCAGTTTCCAGGCAACAAGTCACAGCGGTACGTAATTCAAGTTTAAATCATATTGTGCACTTCTTGATGTAGCTTTGCATAAAGAAGTGCACAATTAAAGTTCAGATTCATATGTATGTGATGGTTTACCAAAATCATTTTAAAAAACGTTTCATTTTATCACCATTTAAGTCCATTAAGTAGAGGTTTTTGCACTATAGGAATCTTTTTCAGTTTCTGGTACTTTTTTTGTTGTTCCAGTGCAAATTTGATGCACACATTAGGAACTAGGGACTAGGGCCACACTTAGGCGACTTTTGTAGCTCCTGCTCAGGGTCAGGCACTTTTCAGTCAACAACATTACGACGTTAACTTTATTGGGAAATATGTATGTTTCATTCATTCACAGACTTAGAAAAATCTACAAAGGAAATAAATTGGACACAGGAGCTCCAAAAACACAATTGCAAAAAACCTGAATAACAGTGAATAATGTTTTTTTTGTTAATTTCCTTGTTTTCCTTTTTGTTCATCACAGTCTTAAGTGCAAGTTTACAGCGCTCTAAAGGAGAAGGATGGAGGGAAAATGTCTAATTTATAATTGAATACTTCAATGTTAAAGCAAGTTAGGCCCACTTTCAGCCACTGTCACTGAACAACAACAAACGAGCAAGAGCGACTGTGTGGTTCCTCTGACTGAAAAGAGACATGGGGATTAGTTCTTGGTACTGTTCCGTGCGAAAACTCTGAGTATCTTTATATTTCCCTGTAGTGGTAACTAAAGTAATCCGCTTCTCCAGACAGGTTGCACTTCACAGTAAATAATTGAGTTTATTGCCATATAATGATATTTGTCCACTAAAAACAACAAGCTTTCACAGCACTAAGCAAACCTTCATGTTTACAAAAGTAATGCCACTGTCTGGTGCTGAAAAATGAGTTTGATGTTGCTCTATTAAAAACCATTGTAGTTTGAAACAGCCCTCCCAAAACAACTGTCTGAGCCTCATCTAAATGAAGTATTCCCACTTGCATACAGCATACACGGCCTGTCACTTCCACTGTGTCCACCGCACTGTCTTTAGCATACATGAATAAAAACCACTGACTATGTACTGTCTAACAATCGGTTGTCATCTCGCATGTGGACGTTTTAGAAGAAAGAGCCCAGCCATAAGCCTCTGCTCCAAACCGCCTGTCATTATCAGTAATAAAAGACAACACTACAGCTGCATGGAAGAGGACTCGTTCTTGTTTTTAAGGCGCCTCCACTCTGCACAAATTGCCGGCTGCTGTGGTCTGATGGATGTTTGCGTGCTTTGGCCTAAAAACACAGGTTCCACTTTAAACGCCACAACTCCATTATCGTGGAGTGAGGGGACAAGGAGAAGCAAGTCTGTCTGGGGAAGTCACATTTTTAATCACCGTCATAAAAGAGAGTTTTAATGGAGTGATTATGGAACTTTTCAACAAATACGATAGGAACAAAGACATTTCTAATTGCAGTAAATCAAATATTCTGGACTAAACCTGGTTCAAAACTAACTCGTCCAATAACACATACATTTACAAGTTATTCTAATTCTTACTTTGTCTGGTGGAATAGTAGACGTTTAGTAAATAGTTTCACATCAGTCAAGCAGCAGTGTGCGAGGAGAAGCTGAAGGAAATGAAAGAAAACAGGAAGTAACGCCGAGTTCTAAAAAGGAATCCCTCGCTGTGTGTCATCAATTCACAAAATGCCACTCAAAACCCATTTTCTGACAGTTTAAGCATTCATTTAAAGTGCATATGACAAGTTGTTGCATGTTTTTCTAATCGTTACTTTGTTCGGTCCCTGTGTGATGTCATCAATAAATGACATTATATCCAAAACGCAGAGATAATTTAGACACAAATGACTTGATTTGACAAATAATAATACAAATAATAAAATATTGTGTAATTTATATGGATTTTGGCCCTTGTTAATGTTAGTAAAATCAATGTTTTGTGAAATGTATAGTCTAATCTGTCAAATACACTTTAAGGAAATAAAGGTGTCAAATCAAACAAGCTTTGGTCCTTGTTTACAATATGGTTGCTAGGTAACAGTTAGAAAATTACCGCTACCTATGTCACATCTGCCGCGCATGTCCAACCAGGAAGTGCAATAATAAATGTCATCAAAATGAAAAACTATGAAAGATTTTCACTCAAATCTTTGTGTTGGCATAAGCTTCAGTGCAATGTGTCAAACCTTTCATTATACACTTGGACTAGATCCGGTTTAAACCAGGGCAATCCAAGAGAAAAATTAGGGCCGTTGCCATAGCAATGAAAACATTTAAAACAGACTATTCTATCATTTTAATGGTGAAAAGTCTCTTAGCTGTTGCCTGTAACGGGAAGCTGAAACCCATGAATAGATTCCTGCACTCCATCTTTTCAGTCTGTGTGTGGTTGAAGGATTTATCTGGAATATGATCAAACCAATCTTTTTTTGAAACAAGAACTAAACCAAGGTCAAGCGAGGACCAAGCAGGGACTAAAACATTCAGTAAAACTATCTTCACCTACCCCCTAACTCTGGCACTCCGCAAAAATCTGTTGAGTATTACGTTGGTAAATATAACTAATATATAAATGATATATATTTGATTTAAAAATATATTTTAATCAAATACTATTCAGTTTCATCTGAAAGGTAAGTCCTCGCATGCATCCAAAGGTCCCTGTCCCCCTGGTTGGGAAACACCGCTGTAAGTATAAGTCAACTTCAGTCCTCTCTGAATTCTTCTGCCTCTGTTTGTCTGCCTCCCTTTTTCATCAAACTGGAAAAGTGACAGCCTGTGTTTTTCCGACAATGTTTGAACACGCGGCGATCAATGGCGGACAAAGAGAGGCGAGCGGAGGGCGAGGGCTGTGGGAGGGGGCGCCACACAATTGGTTATTGACAGCCAAGTCTAAAGAAGGAGACGAAGAGAGCGGGAGAGGCTTACGGCAGTGGGATTGTAGGAGATGAGAACGACTTGTTTTGTGGTTAAGTGTTATTTTAAGAAGCTCTGATTATGCCTTTGTGCGTCTCTGTGAGCATTTGTGCGCCGCGATTGTGTTTGCTGTAAAATGTTAAATTAAGTACGGAGCCTTACCTGTTGAATAAAGTGTGAAGGAATTGATTCTCAAAATGCAATCTCACCAAGTAGTCATTGACAGAGGACTAAATTAGAGTTATTCAGTAAAAGGTGCACTGTGTAACTTTTCTGATCCACCACCTGCTTGTCATGAGATGTTATGGAATGTTCCACAGTATAGTATTAAACATCTATGTTGCATTTAAAGAATTACAGTTGTTTGCATTGCCAGAAAAACACGGCAAAAACCTTGCGATACATGAAGTCTTACTGTTGGCTCGCTCGCCTCTCCGCAGACCTGACCAGTGGCCTCACCAGCTCCATAGACATAGAAGTGAAATGCCATACTGTGTAACATTCCGGTCAAAGCAATGTTCCTGGCAGGTTTAACCCCGGCGGTCAAATGCAGAGGGCAAATGTCTCTACAGCGACAACAATGGGGCTGCAACTAATGATCATTTCTGCTTTTTTAGTTCATCTCGCAGTTTAGATTGTGAAAGTCCAGTGAATTTGTACTGAATTGAACTCGGATGAAGCTTGAGCACATCTTGATGATGCACATTAACAGACATATAACGCTTTTCATCAAAAACACATAATGTACATGTTTCCTGTGTCCTTTTGATGTAACCGTTGCTTTGTCTGAGTCATAGAACCTCTTTTCTCTGTTTTAGAGTCTGCATATAGTCCAAATAGCGATAATTCAGCTATTAAATTAGTTGAAAACAATTTTAAATAATCATTTTGTTGCGATTTCTTGATCAACTTACAATAAAGTAGCCTACTATACCACAGCAACCATGGACTAAAAGGATCCAAGCCAGGCTAATCCTTCTCTAACATGTTGTAAAGGGTCAAATTATATCAAATTACAACATGTTTTGGTTTAAAGGCACAAAATGACAGAATCGGGTCAGGATTCGAGTGACTGCTTTAAGAATTTGGCTTGAGTAAGATTCATAAATTCAATCCCCATATTAAAAATGATAATGCATTACACATCATTAAGCGCTTCTGTTCCGTTCCAAGCCATTTGATACGAAATCCATCTACGTTTGCACACTGATCTTCTTAACTTTTCTTCTTGTTGAGTCATCCCTTTCCTCCAGTTTCTCTTGACAACCATTATTCCCTCTTCCTGTTCGAGTATCGCCGCCAAAACCCGATTCGCAGGCGCATTTGGAGACGCGCGGGTTCGTGACGTTAAGTGACTGGATTGCATGTGACGTGGGCTGCACCAACACTCATGAATAAATCACATCTGGGTCACCAAAAATCTGATTTGGACCGCAGTGTGAACATGGCCTTTGTCTGTGTGACGCCGGCTGTGAGACGGGGACAGAAGTGACAAGACGAGGCGACACGGAGGAACATACGGGAAGGAACTACAATTTGATCAGTGTTAAGTTCATTCATACATGTCACTCTGCTTTTTGAGCTCAAAAACCATCAGGCAAAGCTCAGTGTGTGGTGCAAAATAACAAAAAAATGTATGGAGCGTGAAATGCGATAACGGTAAATCATAGTATCTGTGTACATCTTGGCATTCTTAGTTATTTTATGCGTTGCTCTTTCTGTGAATAAAAAGAGAACATGTCATCAGAGGTGGGCAATATATCAAAATGGTGAAAGTTTAATATTGAGTTTATCGTTTATTAATAAAAAATGAAATAAGTGAAGTAAACTTATAAGGTGATATAACTCATCCGTTTAAAGTCATGTTTTAACACATTTCTGTTGGACTGACATAAGATTGTCTGAATACTGCAATACAGGAATATATATCGAGAGTTTCATTTTTGCACAATATCTCCCTTCCCTGTCATCAGTTATAAAAAGTTTAACAAAGTATTTTACACTATTAAAGACTTAATAGATCAGTTCGGACAAATGATTTGTGGTTTGTGCATATATTCATGGGCTTTAGGTAAGAAATATGTTTAAAAAAAGGAACATCTAGTGTTTATTACTTTATTTATTTAGCACTGTGTTCCAAATAAATGATATTGTGTTAATTTTATGGTCCACTCGTATTTTTAGCAATACTTGAACCACAACCAACACATTTACAGCCCCATTTTAGCACATTCCTGATGCTTTGTTAAAATCATCATGCAAAAACATGATTGAGATATTCATTTTTGCCAATATCGAAGTCAAAATTTCAGACTGATATGAAGAATTTTGCGAGAAAATGTCATCATTCAATACGGTAGTTATTGAACAGAGGACTGTTGTCATTGCTTGAAACCCAGATGCAAGAGAAGCATGTATTGGGTGAATTGCCGGGCAGCAACTAACAATTATTATGCTGTTTCATAACTCTAGAAATAATTTTTCCACAAAAGGCCCGTGAATATGAGCTATTTTACCAACTTCGACCCAGATAAAGCTAAAGTAATGTTGTTTGAGGACATTTTAATCGAGTATACTTGCAGACAAAACAGATTTCTCATTAAAAACTCTAAATGCTCATGTTTCCAGTGTCGTTTGGGTGAAATTATTGCTTTGTCTGAGCCATAAAACCTCTTTTCATGGCACATGACATGTTTTGGCGTCTGTGTAAACTGTATAATCACTTATTAGTTCTGATTGATTGATTAACTTGTTTTCATAGCTGTGCAACTTGCCATCCACGGCCCTGGTTGTAATCCAACTAACTCCCATAGTTAGACATAATGAAGAGTGCCCTTTGTTTCTTATTTTGCCCTATACAAAGTGCAGAGCAATGCAATAACCGCCAATTGGAGTGAAAAACATGCTTGTCTGTCTCTGTCTGCCTGCGGAGCTCCTTCTCTCTCAAACACAAGGAACAACTGTAATTTTCTTTGCTCCAAAACCTCCAGCCAAAGTGGAGACTAAAGCGCCTGTACTTTATCATTACCTTTACGGAGTTAGTCATTACTGTCCCCCTTAACCAAGACTCAACTCCCCAAACTGAACGGGCATCAGCGGGGGCAAGATAAATATGTTTGAAGTCGAGAAATGTAAAAGGCCGTTGTGTTTGGCCACTCTAGGAAGCTCTCGTTCCCTTCAGTGTTGTCCCGGGCGTCATGCGAGGAGGGAAACAAACAACAAAACGCTTTTTCTTCTCTGCCCTGCCTTGACTCCTGAGTTTTTCCTGTTGGACTCAAAGGCTCTTCAAATGCTATCCTACAGACGCTGTGAAGGGAGCAGCTCTTAGCGGCGGGGCACAGACTGAGCCAGTAATGACACACAGCTGCGAGGAAGGGAAAGAATCAAATATGACAACAGCCGCGGTGACGTCGGCTAACAAGGGTAATCATTAAAGAGGGCATTGGTGTAATAAGACATTTACGAGCAGGACAAATGAGGTATGATTTAAGGACATGTAACGCTGCACGATAGGAGGAAAAGATGTCATATTCGTTCATGTATTTAGTATTCCGGCAGTTTGAACATGCTTTTTGGCACAGTATGTTTTGTTTTTATTTCAAAAGTACATGCCTTAAGCCAAAGTAAGAGTAAATAATAAAACAAAACAATGATTTAAGGACATGTAATGTATTGGGTTGCACAACATGATATTAGATCATGTGTTTACCATTGCCATAACAAAACTCAAAAATATGCATGTCTTAATTTAGTCAAACTTAACAGAAACCAAACCAACAGCAAGCAATGTTGAATTAAGATTTGATACAGAAAACCATGAATAAAATCTACCTTTTGATGTTTTATTCAATTATGAAAGAGTCTGATGTTGAATCTCAGAGTTATTGGATTGTGATATCTTTGTTATTGTGCTAAAGCTAACCGAATAAACATGTCAATCACTCTCAAGACTTCTAAGCTTAGACTACTTATGTTTTCTTTATTTTCTCCGATTATTATTTATTTTGGAAGGACTTTTTGACCCGCAGACTTTATTAGACAGGATAATACAGCGTGAAATGGGGGATGAGACTGGGGACGGACATTGCAGCAAACTGCCGAGAGCGGCACAGACTACTAATGTTTAGAAAGTTATCAGCTAATAAAACAGTGCAATGAGGAATTCTCTGTACTTTTTTTCTCTGACAAATGCACAGTTAACATGATACAAAAATAAAAAACAAGACAAGCAAAATTGTTTACATAAATATTGCAATCTAAACGCAGCCTTTTAGATCTGTAAAACACTTTGAATGTACATATTGTGCTCTTCAAATACACTTAATAGGCCATGACCCAAGCAAATTAATAAAGTCAGGCTAATAAAAAGAGATCATTGGTTTTGTTGTGTTACTTTATGACGTGAACGTATCCACCATAGTGTCAATAAACGTCATTATGTTACTCTCAAGAGAAAGTCCCACAGTATCCCCCCCACACATCACACACACACACGCACATACACGCACACACACACACACACACACACACACACACACACACACGCACACACACGCTCACACAGCAGGTCAAAACAGACAGAGATGGATGGAGAGAGACAGTCTCTCCTTGCCTTCCTTAAAGGACAATTACGTTGAATGATTGATATTCAGACTGACCTCATCTTCATCAGCCTGAAAACAATTCTCTACAAAGAAGAGAGAGGAAGGAGTGAGAGGTGGTTAAAGAAGCAACTGCTGGTGGTTTTGAAAAAGGTTACGTGTGGTTTAGATTCATTTGTCAAAGGCTTGTGTGGGAAAGTAATGGAAGACATCAACTATGCACCCCTCATAATACATCCATGGCCCACCTACACTGGCTCAATGACAGGGAATACATTCACGGTAAGAATGAGGGCGTCAATGTCAGTGTGACTCGTGACTCCATCTGGTGGTACAAGAAACTAAAGCGTTTCCTCAGTAAGCAATGGTAATTTTGTTTTTGTAAGATAAAGTAATGGTCACAATATTCTTTTAAACATGTTTTAAAACGGTTTAATGGACAAAACGCATGCAAACTCACACCACAAAGAACAAAAGAGTTTGAGTCTACTACTCATGGGTTTCAAAAATATGCATCGTTTTTGTGGACTTTTTCCCATTCAGAATCCCTAATAGTTTGTTTTATGTTGTTAATTGCTATGGTAACAGTCCACGTTTCTGATCATTCTGAAACCGAAGGATTGTCTTTGGGATTGGGTCAAATGCAACTACAATGATACAGGAGAGGAGCCGAATGTCACAGTTAACACTGGACTTAGACTGCACTATGTAACTTCTTCTCCATGGAGATACAATTCCTTTGGCTAGAATGTTCCATAGTATGGCATTAAACTTATCTATCTGCAAAGAGCAATAAAAACACTTGTAATTGAATAAATGTAGGATAGATACTACGGATGTATTTCTGTATATAATAGCATAAAAAGATTGTGCATAAATGAGGAGAATTATATCGGGAGATTTTCTTTCCATATGTCAACATTTGGCCAGGCCCTGGGGGTCTCATTTATAAAGCTTGCATACAGAAAAATGTTATGTTAAGTTTGTGGTTTATGGAAAGACAACTTTACATGTAAATGTGTGGTTTGGTTCACTAACTCTGAACCTGCCAGTGGGGGTTTTCAAGATGAGGCGATCTGCGCTCATTTATTTGAATGTTTGTGTTTAGTACGTGCACGTTTACTCGGAACTCTATGCAAAGTTTTGTAAATGAGACCCCTAGTGAGTTATACAATTTGAGAAGATGCAGTTCCCAAAAGCAGTGCTGAAATGAGAGCAAAAATTTGAAATCATCAGGCCAAAATTGTGAACTAAACCACAAAATCTCATCTTGTCTGGTTCTCGCAGATCAAATCTTGTGTCTCGACTTTGTAAATTTTGTCTTGTCCCACCCTTAACAGATCCAATTAATTTGTGTGGCACATTGCAGGCAAAGCAACACCGTCTCCATGGAGACAATCCGGTGGCAGACCCCCCATAGTGCACCTCTAACTGTAAACATATCAGGATCATGTTGGTTTAGAAATCACCAGAACAAAGGCAGAGCAAAATGTGAAGCGTCACGCAGCTCACCATCTGAGGGCACTTTGACACTTCGCTGGTCCAGACAGGCACAGGGAGCAGAAACGGTCAGTTTTTTGATAGGCCGGAGCTTTCTTAAATCACCAATGACTAACACAGCCATCACTGCGACGTGTGAGGCAACAGGAGGTTCAAAGCAGCATGTGTCGCACCAATATGGCACTGTGCAGATTCTTTCTTTCTCGCACATATTGGCTCTCAGAATTCTTGTTTGGATATTTGGAACGGGCTCGGAGACGTCACACCTGTGGAGCTCTGCATGCCTCTGCCGCCTGCTCCTTTGTACTCTCCACGGAGACGCTGTTACTAACAGGCCTCGGCTCTCACACAGGCACATTCCTCTTTTGGGCTCGCACTTCACTGGTAATCTTTCATCTCTGGCACACACAAATAAAGAGGTCAACTTTTTTTTTTTTTATTCAGACTGTTGTGATGTGATACAGGGTCTGTCTTAGCCCAACAACCGCTAGTGTACTGTAAACTATCTGCAGTTAGGTGAGATGGGAGGACTAGGCTACAGATTCACTATAGTAGTGATGGGCGATGTTGACAAAATAATATCCTGATGTTTTTGGGGGATTATCTCACTAACAATAAAACAGATATTTTTACCATCCATCAGACGTTATACTCAATCATTTGAATAGTTATTTATCTTTCTATTGTCCTGCTGTTCTTGAACCGTGCATTACAACACAGGACCTTTTCTGACTCTGTAGGACAAATAATGGTTCTCTTATCTCTCTTCACCTTATTCCGTCCGACCCACTTTTGGCTATTTTTGCTACGAATTGGCTCCTCTGTTGTTTTGGCACTTGAGAAACAACAAGTGGAGAATGAGAGAAAAGTCTTGCCGCCAAAATGTTACATAAAGCAGGTGGATTTGTGTGAAACGTTCAATGTTCATGTTCACCAAGTCAACACTGCACCGTCAGAAGGAGGGGACGCTCATGGCAACTTCTGGAAAAAGGGAATGCTTAAAAAAAAAGACACGTTTCTCACCCACTCCTCCCATTAGTCAGCCTCTGTCATGCTCTGAGTGAGTGACAGCTGGATTCAACCAATCTCAGTGACGAGTCAACGCTTACAGGCAATACAAATAAAGTTATTTTCAGTCTCCTTGTCATATAATAAGAACAGCCAGTCATTCTGCTCAACCTTTACCATCTCATTAGCCATTATCCTCTCTGTGGGGCCGTGTTCCTGTATATATAGTAAATAGTGATGCATTGTTGTGGACATGCCTTGACTTTAAATATAATTGCCATGATTGTGTGCGGGCATTCATCACATATGTTCTATACGTCTGTCTGTAATCTAGCGCCTTGAGATGCTGCAACATGCTGGAGGCTCATTATAGCAGAGGAAATGTCACACGTCTATTGGCTCTGAGCAGTTAATACCGACACCTGCGGAGACCCTTTTCCTGTGCACCGAGAATCTCCTCCCCCGTTTCCCATGAAGCACCACTCAGTAACTGATTATGTAGTGATGGAGAATAAGAAAGGTACGGTGGAGGAACAAGTGAAGAAGACAGTGTGTTTGCAGGAATGCAGGGGAGGTGGCAGGAGTCTGGAGAGCAGATTGGCAAAGAGGATGAGCTCGGGCAGGTGATGGAGATGCAGAGTGACAGCAGTGCTTCGCCTGTCCATCCGGTATTGCCCGGGTGACAGCGGGGGAGCCATGGAGCGCCCCAGGACATGCTAACTCACTCACAAATACACACACACACACGAGAACACAGGGCAAACGCAAAGGCTCGCAATTCCCACTTCTCCTCTGCACAAACTGTCATCTCACGCTATGAAGGAGACTTGAAGATTTGCCCCATGTCAACCAGTGGTCTTTCTTAGATAACGTTCACTTCTTTGTTTTTGCCAGATGTAGGTTCAAGTGTGACATTTACAACTACTACCGTATTTTATACTATAATGTATAATGTACTATTTTACATGAAAAAAGTCTGGCACCCCAGCTTTAAGGTCTGAATTTTAGCAAAGATTTTATGTTTGTGCTTGTACATTTAGATGTTTAATATAACTGAAACTGTTCAGTTGTAACACATTGCGATATTATCCAAAATCCCAACTCTAGTTACTAATCCTCATATAATTAATGTAAAACTCTACTATTTAGTAAACTCTATGTACTTTTCTGCATTTTTGACTTCTTAAAATATCATTGAAGCCCTCAGTAAACAGCCAAAATGCAGCTTTCAGTCTACTATAAATACTAATCCAGTCGTGTCTGAAAATATAAAGCAGAAAACCTTATCATTCATGCAGCAGACACAAAATACGAGGTGACTAGTGGTTTGTAATGATAACTGTGTGTGTGGATGTAATGAAATATTATGGCTCTTTCTCATGGATCCAAACTATAGTGTAGGCCGAGTGCGTTGAGAACAGACTAAACAGGAGGCTGTAGATTATATTTAACCACTATGTGCAGTGAAAAGAAAAGCCCTCCGTGTGATTTGGAGGTTGTGTTTTTGGGTGTGTGGGTGACTGTGACTGAGGGAGACCTAAGAGGATTTGAGTGGTAATGGTGCTGCTGCTCCTGAATCCTCATACAGTATGTGGCTGTGTGAAACCAGGTTGCAGCTAGGGGGCGCCAGTATAGGATGGTATGTTATATGATGCTGTGCACGCCTTGTGCCATGTTCCAAGCATAGAAAGAGAAAAAGGCTTCAAAGGCTGTATTGTATGTGTATTGCTAACTGTACGTTTTGTGTTTTAGTATTCTATTCTGTGTTTTTGTGAGGCACTTTTTTGTATAACCTTTGAATAGTTTGGGTTCACAAAGTTGTTTTACATGTCCTGCTCTGAAAAAGTTAGGAACCACTGATATGAATGTACTTTGAATGTATTATTTAAGTACTTCCAAATAGGTTTTAAAGTCAATTTATAGATTCAAAGAAACATCGGCATTTTGTTTATTGCTGCAGTTCTCGATTCGTTTGTTAGCTTTAGCAGTGCGGCACACTATACATAATAGTGTTTGTGTAAAATCCAAATCATTTTGAGATTATATGTATTATTCTGATGTCTCTGTTTTATATGTGTATTTTCTCTGTGTGGCAGCCTGAGTATCCAAGAAAAATTTGCTCTGGGACAAATAAAGTAATCTTGATCTTGATATTTTTTGCGTCTTTGTCCATTAATTGATTTGATACACAGCGCAGGTCTTTAGACAACCGAAGATTTTCTCTCGACTACAGCCCTGGTTTTGAACATGCCTCAACATACAGCACAGAAAGCTCATTATATAGGTGTGGAAATGTCACATTTTTATTGGCCCCAACGTGCAGCTAGGGGGCGCCATCCACGGTCAAGCTCATTAATCATACTCCATCACAAAAACCTGACCTCTGTGCTGCGGGTGCCGTGCCCTGCGACCACCTACTGCATGGGAACATACACAGCAACATGATCAATCACTATGAAAGAACACTAGGCCTGCTCAGACAATGTTATTTTCCTCCTATCCCATCCAAATTACAGGCCAATGTCACAATTATTACTTGGAGGTCACGCGGCAGAATGGGGGTGTACCTCTGACAGTGTGTATTGAGCGAACGGCTCGTCTGCATCGCCATTGCACAGATGCCACAGTAAAGCTGCACAGATTTACCAAGAGTATGGTTGCCATGGTGGGCACACTCCAGAGGACGCCGCCGTTTACAGCCACACACATTTTCTAAGACATCTTTTCCTCCACGCTTTTCTCCACACAGACACTGAAATTACGTATCATTTTCACAAACACCTTAAATTGTTTTGACGTCCAACACTTACAGCTTTGGACTTTTAATTTGACTATAAAAGCTAACATGACCGTATTATTTTGTGCATTTTTTAAGAGGCAAACTTCAAAATGTCAAATTTGTGTCTTCCAATTATTGCGATAAAAAACATTTTACGATTATTCACGATTACTGAGAACAGTGAAAATGTTTTCATTTTCATTAGTCTAACATGTTTGTGACCATTATGAAATGACATTTTCTGAATATGAAAACATAAAAATAAATATGTTAAGTTGACAAAAACACCCAGATGAAAAAGTCGTTTACATTTAGGTGTATTTTTTGGATTATAGATCGAAGTAAAAAGACTTACTACTTCACCACTTCCAAAAATATCAAGTGTTTTGGGCCTATGTTCTATATTAGACCTAAACAAGGACTGAGTTTTCTGGAAGAGAAAAACATTTATGCAACACTATAACAGCCCCAGCCCCGGCCTCAGGATAATCAGGATTATTCTTTTCCCAATATAACCGTACAAATTAAAAATATGTATAATTGTGACCATTTTAGAAGAAAAGATACGTTAAATACGTTATGATAAATGACGTATTAACTTTACTTGATTATTTAGAAAGTTTGATTTCATAAACCTGCTCACAGATGAGAGGTCAGAGCTGTATTTTAGTGTCGTATCTTGACATGGTTCTGCTACACGAGCCTTAAAGCGACAAGCAGAACGACAACAGCTAAGTCAGCCATTTCGGACCACTGCAAACGGGAGAACCGCCTCATGGATCGGGGCAACGCTAAGGTCATAGGCACAGAGAGCAAGCGCCATCGTTGAGCGAAGGGAAACACGCCCACCAAAATGTAAAGTGGGACGAGGGAGGGTACCAAGTTTCGCACATCTGGGACACAGTTCTGAAAACGTCGGACTGCAGATGGCGCTGTCGTCCTCCAAGTAGGAAGACGGACCTAATGCACATAATCTGACCTGAGGAATTATGATCTATTAGACAATTTGAATGAGAGAAAATGGAGGACTCTCAATAACACAAAAATGTGATATTGTTTGAGACAGTCCCACTTCTGTGTGAGTTCTCTTCCTGCTCCGTGGAGTTGTCGACACGTTTGTCCCTCTGTATCGCTGCCGTGTGTCTGCGTTTGCATTGGAGTCGTGTTGTGAATAGGTGAGCGTACAGTGGGATGAATGTTTGGAGCCGGGGCCATTTAAATGTCAGTAATTACAGCAGAAGATGAGCTGCATTCCTTCCTGAGGGCAGGCTGATTACAGGGCTGCTCTCCTGGGCCCCTGTCATTACCACTATACCCCCCCCTTCCCCACCTCCCTCTCTAACCCCGGTCCCACTGTACTGGTAAATGTTGCATCGCCCACCCACCCACCCACCCCCCCTCTCTCTCCTCTGATTCACCCCTCCACAAACTTTGCCTCAACCGGTCACTCCTAGAGCATGTCGTCGTCGCTCATTCTTTGTAAAGTAAATTGCTACTTATCGCACCGCACTCCAAAACATTTGTACAAACGCTCCTCAGGCAAACACAGGAAGATACAGAAGAAGTTCAAAAAGAGCCACCCACTTTGGTGGAATTTACTCAACAAGATGATTAAATGAAGTAAGGATGCAATCTGAAATATAATTTTTAAACAAAATAAATGTCTTACAATTTTGAAAATATTGAGTATGACCTTGACCTTGGTGATTGGTGATAATTGTGTACTGGCAGAAGTAGCGATTCAGCTATTCATAGGTTTCCTTCCTGATTTGAAAGATTTGACATGGCATTGGTCTTCAAAATATTATATCTTTTGGATGGTGAAAGGTCCTCACAAAATCCTTCAAATCAGGGCGGAATCATTTTCCGGAAAACCATGAACAGAAGTAGCAGTAAAGGTACCATAGTTCTGATATTGATTACTAAAGATGGGACGAGACACAAGTCGCACAAGACAAGACACGATGAGCTTTTGACATAATATAAATAAACTGTGCGGTTCAATTCATAATTTTGGCCTCATAATGTAGAAAAATTAGCCTCAAATCAAAACTGATAAGCTGCAGTTAAGCTCGATGTAACACTTTAAAGACATTTCCAGTTGGTGAAGAGGTTAAAGGATTTCGTAACCAAATCGGAGTAAATGGGCGCCAGGCTTCTTCCAGCTGTCAGCGCTAAATAAACAGCATTGAAACTAAATGCATTAGTGACTCGCTAGAGTGGACTACTTCTTCTAAGTGTGTTTTTGTGTGCTTTTCCACACGTGTTTTTCTTTCCTCAGACGAGCCTGAGTGAGTGACAGCGTTTGCCCTCCAGGTAAGTACGACTGGCGCTCTCTGCCTCGGACACACAAGCAGAAAATACACTGGTTGAAAGACACAAGGAGGGCGTGGAGCCACTTAAGGTCCCCAGACATTCACAAAACCAGTATGTCCACCCCCTCTGTGGTTCCAGGAAGACTAGAGAGAGACAGGCTAATTACATGGTATCTCCACAAACACCTTAAATTGTTGCAATGACCAACAGTTGCCTTCGAGATGCTCTTTCATTTGTCGCGAATGCAAACAATGTGAGTATCATTTTGTGTGTTTGTCTGAGATCCAGTTGTGTGGGAAAGTAGTCCCCTTCGGAGTAAAAGAATGTGTGAGAACGGTGGCTTAAAACAAGCAACAAATCTTTTATATTTTGTGGAGGATTTAATGTTAGCAATCAAATACATAAAAGACTATTAAAGATGTTTTCAGCAAATGAATACGTTAAACTATAAATAAATGTTGTGGACTGCATTTGAAGTAGCCTAGAAGTAGAATAGAAGTATAGTTTGCAATCTGTCACTCTGTCATTAGCCTAGAATTAGCATTTAAATAAGACATTTTTCAATTCCTTATTTTATCACTTGATGGAATTGCATTTATCCAGTGGTGGGAGAAGTACTGCATTGTATTTGTTGTTTGCTTAAAGTACAAACACTACATCCATGAAAAAATGACTCAAGAAAAAGTAAAAGTAGCGAATAAAAAAGGAACTTGAGCTGATCTTTGGTCAAAATGCAGGAGCAATTTGAATCAATTTCTTCATTTTCTAGTGAATGTTATGCATATATATTTGTTTGCTCAGAGCTGGGTATAGAACTCCAAACCTTTATGCAGGATGCCACCATGAACCTGCTAAAAGAACTGCTCAAACCATATGAAAAGTACAATGTAGTAGTATGTAGTGGAGTAGAAAGTACTGATAACTGCTCTCAAATGTAGTGAAATAAAAATACAAAATATCCACTGTAACAATTAGCTAATCAAAGTACAACAATCTAAATGAAATACTTTTCCTTTTGTACTTACTTTCCACCTCTGCAATTGTGTGTGCGTGTCTCTACGGAGATAGATAAGTTTAATGGCAAACTGTAGAACATTATAGACAAAGCAATATCATCTCCCTGGAGACAAGCATGTGTACACTTTACGCATGACACATTTGCACTTTGTGAATAGATAATGCTCTGATGTAACCTTTCATGAACACAATAAACATTCTGAACTATCTTGACCAAACTTTTCAAAGCCTAACAGAGTGTGACTTTCAAAGAAGAGTCAAGTATAAATTTACTTTCACAAATCGATCTGACTACCAGATCTTCAGATGACAAACGTGAGTGAAGTGGAGGGTCGTGAAACGCTGTGATTGAGAGCGAAAGAGGCGTGCGACGTCACAACAGACAGTACGTGTTCGCCGTTATCTGATATGACACGTTCGGTCCTCGGGGACAGGACGACAGGCTGGATCAGACTTCCTGTACAAATCAGTCCAGACACTCAGAGCAGGTGATAATGAAGAGATGGGGGCGGGGGGATGTTATTGCATCAGGCGTTTAAATAACTGAGGAGGGGGTGAAAAAACGTACAAAATTCTGAATTTGTGATGCCAAACTTTTCACACAAAGACAAATACAATCTCCATCAATAAGCTAACACGACGGAGTGGGTTCGGCACGGATTTTGAGCGCAATGAACTCTTTGCGGATACTTTTTGCAGAGCCCCCGCATTAGGTGTAAGTCATTTTCACAAAACGTCTTGACTTTTGAAAAACATTAGCAAAAGCGTTAAGAGTTAAGTACTTCAGAACTACTACAATCTCATCCACAGCAAGATCATTCATTCATGTTGTTTTAGGTGTTTAGGTGTTTTTTTTATTATTGCAATTATTTTTGAAGTCACTCAATAGACTCTTTATTATTAGTTCAGCTCATATTTAAGACTAGAGTAAAGACATTTTAAGAAATGAGAGAACACGGCTGCGATCCAGTGAAAACAGACAAACCATGCATACGACTTGGAGAGGTGGGAAATATATGTTAGACAATACTGTGACTGTTGTTTTGAAGAATTGCTAAATTTGAATATTGAGCAAATGCTTCAAAATAAAAAATAAATATGAAAAAAAAAAAAAAACGGGTCAATATAAGTCTGTAAAAAGGTTATATTTCTACATTTTAGTGATTACTTTAACAGGCTGTCTGATAATTATACCTCAACTAATACATTCAAAGACGCATTTCTGTTGGATTGACATAACATCGCCTGTTATCGAGATACATTTTTGTCAATATCGGCTACAAGATCTGCCAAAAATAGAGATATAATTGGAAGTAGTGCAAGTACAGGTGACCCAACTGATGTGTGAGGATGTGGAGATAAATGATGGAAAGTGGAGGATGTAGACGCTGTACCACTCCCTCGGTGCAGATCGAGTGCTACTCTAGACACATTATATATCTACGTGCGTGTGTTCGTGTGCGTGTGTGTGTGTGTGTCCGGACTGTGGCCATTCAACGTGATGGCCTGCCCTATCACAGAAGCCGATGCGGTGGCGGTAATATGTTGTGACAGCAGCTGATTCTTGTGACTAACTGCTTTGGCAGGAGATGCAAATGAACAGATGAGAGATTGACACCGCATCGACGAGAGGAGAAACACTGTCAGGAGCCACTACGACTGAGACGCAGCACAAATACACATCAGTACAAGTGACGGAACACAGGAGGATGGTTAAAAATAGGGAGGAAATCTAATTTAATTTTGTGACAAGCCTTGAGCACAGATTTGTGGTTTATGTTTTGATACGGTTTTGTTAAACGTGGACATTTTAAACCTTTCTAAGAGCATTGACATTCTGAGGGAAGACTGAAATATGCTTATCACACAAGAATCTCATGCATTTCCCATTTTTGTGTATAATAAGACGTCATATTTTATTCCATTACAAACATTTCAAAAGATAGGAAAAGACATGAAGTAAAAGGCTTTATACTTCATTCAATGATAAAACGAAAACTCTTTTTTATACACTTTTTTATACAATAATATTACAACGTGGTGTTTTACTCTGTAGATGAAAATGAGTCAACACTTTTTGTAATGTAATTAATTCAGTATTAATATCAGTTCAAATTAGAAGTTTTGATATTAGTTTTTAACGCTCTGGGTATTAATTTTAATAATAATACATTTTAATTAACAGTAGGACAAAAGAATTATTCAAGTTGTGGTCAAAGAAATAACTGTAAGAGTAAAAACGGATTTGGTAAAAGTCTGGAAGCTAGAATCTGAATAATAAATGTAAGCTAATGTAATCTGAAGGACAAAACAGCTTTTAAAGAATAGGGAAAAAAAAGAAAAAAAAGAAGGAAATCCTACTAAAGGAGCAGTGCAAGAAAAAAAAAAAAAGTTTAATGATTAATTACTGTCAACAAAAAGCTTTTTGTCTCTTGTAGACTTACCCACAGTGGGAAGAGTACTGCCACACTATAAAATATATTACACAAGTAGAAATAAAAGTATGCAGAAAACTACTCTGAACATTACAAAAAATCTATGCAACATTCTGACTGCAACCATTCAAATTGTGATTTGATTTGTGCTAAACCTTGCCGTCCTAGTTAAAGATCTCGGCTAACGTGTCCGGGGCCCACACCTGGCACAAACACCGTGCTGGCGTCACGCTGCGCCCTCATTGCGTCCCTCTTGCATCAGAGAAATCCCAGAGAGCAGAACACAACAAGCCACATCAGCGCTGGAGGCTCTGCACAAGAGTGTTTGTATATGCAGGGGAAAATATAAATATATAAGTGACACACGGGGTGGAGTAAACAATATTTGGAAACCTGAATGTAAATAGCTGGAGAGAAGATGTCAACCTATGTCTCGCTTTTTATTAAATCGATGATTGAAGTCATTAACCAATAGCGTAGCATTTTCACAGCCTGGTCCAAGCTGAGTTACTTCTCATGGTTACTACTTCCAATATTCTTTTATGGCTGCACGATATAAAAAAAATCTATTTGCTGTTTTTTCCCCCTTTTTTTTCCTAACGAGCACTGCCATTGTGATTTGTTTTGAGATGAATGTTTGAGTAGTAAGATCCTTTTTAAACACACAGAAGAACAAAAAATTGAAATGTTACCGCCCCAACTATTACAAGACACATGCATTTCAGAACATTTATGAGGCCTAAAACGACACGGTTAGCCAGTTTTATACATATAGTAAACATATAAAAAACGGATAAGCCGAGGCAATTTGAAGACAGTGTTTGCGATTTGCTAATTTTGAGCATTTAAATTGCAATTTTAATTTGATTGTGATCTATCTGGCAGTCATATTGCACATTATCTGTAGTTAGTACTCAGTTTAAGCTTTATTACAGGTGAGGAACCCCTTTTTGCTCAACAACAGTAAAGTTTAATGAGAAAAGACTACCTTCTCACTTTCTGACACAACTCTTATAAGCATGTTTAGTTAACAGAAGAATTTAAATGACATTTCTGAAAGCGTAATGTCTTTCTACTTTATATATCTGAACAAATTAGACACTGAACGGACTGGATATTCAACATTATAGCAATAATGATAACTCCTTTGAATCAGGAATGGTTCATCGTAGAGAAGGAATGTTAAAATGTTAGTTCAAATACGACTGAAGCTATAAATACTAATTAGTCAACAGATGCCACACTGCAAATGACTAAAGAGGAGTCATCAGTGTGTCTTGCATATGCATATAAACTAATTCAGTAGTGAATAGTCATTGCTTAGATCATCTCATAAATATAACCCGCATGGCAGAATCTACAAACTGGAAATAAATTGATAAAACTCAAAATAGAGTGAGTGCGGTTTGAGTGGGACACGATGGAGCAGAAAAGATTAGGTCACTAATGGGCAGAAAATCCATGTCGGGGCAGAAGGATGGCGAGGGCCGATGGAGCGATAGGAGAGCACGACAAATGGAGTAGTAAAAGAAGATAGAGGTGAGATCTTGCCCTCCTGTGTCTGTGTCTTGTGAGCAAAGTCGTCCCGGGCACAAGCTAATGGACATTTTTATCCTTTTGATCGCTTCACTATACCTTTCCTCTGCTCCCAAAATAAAAAGAACTGCAAACTGGGCCAAACAGACAACACAAAAGGGCAGAGTGTGCAATTACCCATAAATCATTGTTCTTCCAAACTCGTAAAACTGCCTGCTTTGAATGCTTGTTTGAGTTAAACAAGCTCGTTTGCCATTTTTCCCAACATAACGATGATCTGTTTTTGTTTTTCCAAAAAGAAATATTTGGTAGGAAAATGGGGGGACATCAGAGGCAAATGTGCGGCGAGGAGATGGGATGAAATAACTGCGCGTACAGGTGAAGTCGCTGGAGGAGCAACACATAAAAGATATAATTGTAGCTCAAGCACAGCACAGACAGGCACTTTAGCTCCGGACAATGTTTCTAAATCAGGAAATGTGCCTGGTGAATGATTATATAGCAGTGAGATGGCATGACAGAACCCACGCGGCGTCACAGATATCAGAGGTGGAAAGAAACTTTACCTCAGCAATTAAGTATTTTTCTTTAGACCTACAGTATAATATTGCTTTTTTTCAATTTTATGAAAGTGGCTCGATAATTTCGCAGAAGCAATGAGCAGCAGAGTTGTCTAAAATTCCATCGCCAATACTAAAACTACAATCAAAAACTACTCATTTCAATTTTCAGGATTTTTCCAGCATTTTTTCTTTTTTGTATCTTGATGTCGGTATGGATAGTAGTAGTAAAATAATTTATACAAAGCAATCAATTTATAGGAAGTCATAGTAGAAACGAATCGATTTATCTGAGATCTTGTAGTTTCAATCATACATTTTTTAAAGAATCTTCCTAAAATCTTAAAACAAAATCTATTGCTGTGGGCAGTAGTAATGGATTACACTGAAGTATTGATATTTTTGCACAAGTATCAGTACTTTTCTATACCTCTGTCAGTATAGATGTATTGACATTTGGTACAGATCCGCTTATCACTACAAGAAGTAATAATAACAGAAAACATAGTTAGTTCTTCATGTTTGAAGAGGCAAAAGTTCTTTCGGCTGTAGTGTGAATTGACTTGATGTATTTCCTGCGCGCTTCCTCCGACAGATACACTGGTGACAGCTCTGAACGCTGTAGTGTCTGCTCTGCGACTTCGATGTAAATCCTTTAAGGTTCCAGGTCAAAATATTGGTTGCCTCCCCTGAGTGATGAGTCAGCAGCCACACATCAATCATTCATGAGGCTGGCATTCCAGGCTTATGTCAAAGTTTTGTCAAAAACGCGCCCTTGACCTAAGATTTGTTAAAAAAAACAAAAAAAAAACAGAGACAACATGTCACAACCTCCAGTATAAATAGACTGACAGGGAACGAGCAATGTTCAAAATAATATAACTCAAGTGAGCGCAAAACTTGACAACAAAATAAAGTATACTTTCCTCAAGGCTTTTTCAATTCTGGTGTTACCACTTTTTATTTCAGGCAGTTTTATTTTGTTTTTGTGTTTTTTCCAGATTTGCTTTACATCAGATGGCCTTCCTCACACAGCATTTCCCATTCATCGGGCTGCAGGGGACTGACAGTATGACAGGCACACAAAAAAGCATCAAATATGTACTACTACCAGCCGTCTCTAGTGCTTCTGCTACTACTCCTGCTTTTATTTTCATGTTTCAGTACAGTAAGATTTGAGCTGAAGAAGGTCGAAAAGGTAACGTATAACACTAAGTATAGACACTAAAGTACTAACGTGTTTCACTATGCTTTTAATTTATTGCAGTTCATGTTTTATTGTTTTGATTAAAGACATAAATAAAATAATAACAAACAGAACAAGACACGGAGAGCAACATGACAAAAACAAAAAGAGTAATCTGTTGCAAATTTGTCCATTTTGTCTTTGACAGACGGCTCTGTCCCTGTCGTCCATCTCCATTTTTTGCAGCAGCAGCCAAAAGTGCTTTCCACAGGTATCCATCTATCGCTGCCATGGCTGGAGTGTGACAACCGAGATACAATGCTTTAAAGTAAAATGGAAAGTTGGTGTTGAGCAGCTCAAGCTTTTTAACAATATTTGAATGTAGAAATACATTTTACTGGCATTATCCAGCTTTTGGGTTAGTTTGTCGGTGGCATAAAGTAGTTTCTTATTGTTTATCGTATTTTTCTAAATGTGTTATTCTGACTATACTTCTCCTCCTCCAACAATTACAATTACTACTACTACTACTACTACTACTACTACTACTACTACTACTACTACTACTACTACTACTACTACTACTACTACTGAGCTCACAATCCCAACAAACCCTCACAGCTTTCAGTCTCTGTAGCGCAGCATGCTTCTTTAGCCTTGCCTTGTGACCAGCTCCAGTTCAGATGGAGGCAGAATTGACTGTAGTTACGGGGTTTGGATTATTATTACTGTCCCAGAGTCTCACAGTTTGGCCTCTCGTGTCACTATCCATCTACGCCGGCCCTGGGCATCTGGGCAGTGACACTCACAGCCTGCACCACGCATCCATCTTCAGCTTCACAAATATACTGTATTCTCTCTCGCTCTCCTCTGTCTTTTTTTTTGCATATTCAGAATGCCAAAGTGGATTTTGTGACATTACATAATACTTTGCATCTGACGAGAAGTAAGGCGAACCAAAATGTAATAAAGAATCAAGGGTGTCAGTGATGGACGTAACTACATACTTATCGATGTGTCTTAGTTGCCTTGGGAACGGCTTGATTGCGCTCAAAGAGTTTGTGAGGTGCTTGGGGCATAGACCTATTAAAGTATTGGTTTAGGGAGACCGAAGTCTGCATTTCTTTTCTTCTCCTTTTTGAACAGTTGCCTCAATGACCCAGTCCTGGATAAAGTTAAGAACGTTTTGAAATGTATATATTTTTTGTTTACGTTGGTGTCTAGGTAAAAGGAGTCTGATCTTGAAATATAGGATTTTTATTTATATAGGTTTAGTCTTCACTGAGTTGGGCATGGTTTGACTTGATAAAATCATTGCAGTGAATATTTAGGAAGCGAAGAAGGCATTAAGTAAGTGAACGGTATCAAATATTTAATGGTAGCTTTAAAGATTCACTAGGCAACTTTTCAGGAGGAAAGCTGCTTGCCTCCATACAGAGAGATGTTATTGCTTTTTGGCATTAAACATAATGCCACCAGGTATTCCAGGAAAGTTACATAGTACACCTTATTGCATACGTTTCCATAGGAAAAATAAACATTTCATGTTGTTTTTATTTATATAATGTGCTCTACATTATTATAATTGTTTCGAAAACACATTAATACGTGTTTTCCACTGTTGATGAACTTTCATTAGCACAGTTGGAGTTATGTAATGGTTTTAATGACACGTTCCTTGAGATGATTTATGTCTCGTATCTTTACCTGATACACCACGGCCTTAAAGTGCCCCCAAAGATAGAAATCAAGAGGGGAGAGATCTAGGGATCTGGGAGGCCACTTCACGGGACCACGCCGACCAATCTATGTATGGAAACTTATGGCCCACCCTGTGTGTACATCACAATAGTCAAAATCAAAATATGTATATTTTTTTCTTCTAGTTTGCAACATAGCACTATTCCCCTTATTCAGCTATGGGCAACACCATTATCTGTGGGTCTTTTTCTGATCGTGTGGTTTTGTGTTGCGCTGCCAATCTCGGCAACAAAACATTTATATACAGAGACCACAAAGCCGTTTTCCAGCCACAAAGAGAAACGGTACAGTATTGACTTGTTTGTGCACATAAAACAACAAAAGCAGTAATCAGAGGTGAAAGTGGGCGGGGTAGAAGAAGGTGAATAATAATGGCAGAAGCAGTTTCATGTGGTAGTACAGGTCAATGTTGCATCCATTACATACTTCTCATGCTCAGCCCTTCCCCAAATTGCTCAATGACAAAAACATGACTTTGCTGGAAAATCCAAATATTCCATTGTGGCCCTGCCAGTCTAAATGCCTGCCTCTGTCCCAACAGTAGTAATTTGCCAAATTAGATAGTATTACGTTAACAAAGCATTAACGGCTCCTCACAGCCTCAATGCAAAAACACCCAGAGCCACTGCAGTTCACCTAAAGGTTACGGCTGTCATTACATTCCCTGTAAAGGTTCCATGTAACCTTTAAGCCTCATACTCTGCCTTTTCATAAGTTTAATTAGAGCATATTAGAAATAAAGAAGTCTTTGTAGTGTTATTCCAGTGGTAAACAACAGTTACGTTACATTTTTAACATTTGAAAAAAAACTGTATTTGCTTATACAGTTGACTAGGAACTGGAAACAGATGGTGCTATTATATGCACTCTTCTATTACAAATAGTGCTAGGGCCGCATCGGAAAAAGATCTAAATGTTTTTTACAAGGATTGTGAATAGATTTACAATTTACCGTCTGGAAGAATTGAAAAATAGACTGACAGGCCTAAGAACTGTCAATTCAAATTGCTATTTCAATTTGATTGCGCTGGATCTAGCAGCCATAAATAGAGGCCATTTTTAATCGATGTCCATAATGACAGTAAAATTACCTACTTTATAGCTATATTTGGTACTTAACGATATAAGATTGTTTCCTTTTTATTTTTAATTGACAGCTTTTTATAGCATTTGTTAAAAATACATCCAACATTCAGAGCATAACAATTTTAAAAAGTGTTTTGACAATATTGATAATTTTATGTTTCCCATCTCTACGTCTACTTAAAAAAACAAAAAAAGTTAAGATAAGATAAGAGAACAATGGGGAGATTCCAGTGTTGTAATGCACAGATCAACAACAGCAGGTGAATAGAAACATGCAATTGAAAAATCAAGATAAATAATAACTATTAAAAGAGACATAAATATAACTCAGACTGTACAAACAGAGCAAAAATACAAGGCTACAAAACATATGCACAATAAGTTCTGTAGCCTTATATTTATAGAGAAACGTGAGATATTTATAAAGAAACAGGACATACCAACAACCTGCCACCAAGCAAATTCTCAACGTTAATGGTGTTTATAAAATAATCAAGGAGCTTTACATGAATGCATCTTAGCACAGCGGCCATTCCCACAGTCCTGTCCCACTAACCTCTTCCCAAAGCATTATTTGTTTACATCCGTCTGCCTTCTGTTTACATTGTGCAACAGTGTGTGTGGCCTGGATCCTCCGTCTCTCGTCTCATCTCCACTTCCCCGCCGCTGTCTCGATGTCCCGGCTGAAACCATGGCTGCGCTTCTTGGTTTAAGAGGTTTGTGTATCCCATTAGAATGATGAAGAGGCCTTTCATCAGCGCGCTCCCCCCTGGCCAAGAGCTGACAGGAACTCTACCTCCACGAAGCGCTCAAAACGCTGCTCCACACGAGACAGCACCCATCCAGCCCACGGCTACAGGGGGGCAACGCACTTCTTACATCGTGCTGCTAACTTTCCAGAATTTTGTGAGTGTGCGAGGAAAACAAAAACTACAACTACTGCAATGTTTTCTTCTCTTTCTGAGTTTGACATCTGTTAAATTCCTCCACACAACTCGACTCAAAGTTTTCGTATTTACCTCGGTGCAAAACAAAACAAGAAAGGAGAATAGGTTGGGTAATGTGACGTAGAGCTGACGTTGTTTTGTCGTTTAGTCGATTAAATGGTCGATGGTGTCTTTGTCAACCAATTTTTTTCATGGATTTATACACACAACAGCGGGAGAAAGGGAGAAAGCTTGGAGTGAGTTAGCTGGAGTTTTGGGACTTAATCTGCCTTTTCATTTATGTAGATGTTGTTTACTGGTACTTCTTAGTGCATGTACTTTAGTCGGTTTACTTGATGTACAGGGGATGTCTTTGGTCGACCAAGAGTCTCTTTAGTCGACTACAGCCCTCGTGTGACATCATAACAATCTAAAGTGTTCATAGTTTAAAATTGAGGTGGAAGGCTGGTCAGAAATCTATGGTAGAATTAGCCTTCTAACTGTCAGAGGGTATTCTAAAGTTAATATCGATCAATTATCTATTTAATATCTAAGTACTGGGGCTAAAAAACTGGCACACGTGTCAATAAACTTGTATTTGTTTGTTTTCTCGCAACGAATATGCAATAGTAGTGGCATTATTTAAACACAAATACATGATTGCTGAAAAGTTTGTGGACCCAATCCCTTGCAAATATTAATAAAATCCAACACTTGTGGATTTTGAAATTTCAATATTTCTTTCAAAAACCTTAAATTAACCATATGAGCCCCTGTCCCTCATTTCATATTATGACATTAAATTCTACATTTTTGTGATAAAAAAAAAATCAATATATTTTGTCTTAAAAACTATCAAACAAAAGAAGATATTGATGAATTTCATTAATTCTAGATTGTGGTGAATGCATCTTCTTGTAACACGACACAAGTTTAAAAATAGATAAAAAAATGAGTTTGCATTCATCGTACTGCACGGACAAACCCTTACAAACTGTTTTCCGCCACAATGTTTGCACATTCAAACATTGTGGAGAAACGTCAGACTTGTTGCAACAATCTATTTTTACAATGGAAGACTAATGACAGCGGAGTCCAGATGGGCCAAGTCATTTTCTAGACGAAAGAGGCGAGGACCGCGCAGGAACAAAACGAGAACGGAGAGAAGATTGAAGGGGCTGAAACAGGAGATAGGCAGAGATTGATAGAGACACATGGCAGAAGACAGTGAAGGCAGTGTAACACCATTCATAAAGTCTGCATTGATTTCTATATAATGAGAAGAAAAGACGGTTGCTTACACATTTGATAGATGACAGGGTGTTAGCAGTAATACTTTACAAGTAGTAAAGGACAGATTTGACACGAGGTGACTTGGATATGTGCAAAGGACGGGTGAACACAGCTACAGCAGGTGAAAATAGGACTTTAAATCCCTTCTTGGCGTTTGAAGGGTTGATATTTTAAACGTGTTTTTCTTTTCTCCATTCTCTGTTCTTGTGCTGTTTTGTCTCATGTTCTAATTTGTGTACAGCACTTTGATCGACTGTGCCTTGTAAATAATGTTGGATTGGAGTGGAGTTGGATAGGGCTGCATGATTTCAGAAAGAAAAAAAATCAAAATACAATTGTGTTTTTCAGAAGCTTGGAAAAATGGGTCTTCAAAATGGGAATCAACATGTCCAGGAGCTTCAACACTGAGGAGAAAATAGATTTCACAGATAAATTTTGGATTTGGAATTGACTATGATTCATTGTGCAGCCCTGTAGTTGGATATTTTAGTGGATAATACCATCTGGTTTCAAATGGATAACAAATATTGTGATTACACTTGCAATTTGTCTTTTAAAATCATGATTTAGTTCACAGTGCACATTTTAAACATGAAAATAGTTGTCTTAACTACAGTGTTAGCTTTCCCCCCACATAACGACAGGATACTAGGCATATATAATAAAATATAATATATAATAAATACACTGTACTGTTCTTTTCACAATGGACACCCTGCTTTTACAACAGATGTGCAACGATATTTTCAAGAACATAGAACTAGAAGCAAAAGGATAATTACCATCTGGGTTATAAGTCTGAAATAGTGTTTGCTTTATTTCCTGACAAATATTGTGATTAGATTTGTGCCTTTTAATAAAACATAAATTCACAGTTCAGGAGTATTAACATCAGGGAGCGATAAGAGTGAAATATTAATTGCAAATCAAATACATTTCAGAACATGTTGTCGAGGTCTTCATGACAGGTTTAGCAGGTTTTATCCATAATTAAGACCTCATGAAGACATAGTGACATTTAGTTCTGTGCAGAGGACATACAGAACTAAATAACTGACTACTTTATGATTTGCAAAGTGCTATTCTGATTTAATAGCGATTAATATTGCAGCCAATTATTAGCACAGCCGCCATAGCCTTTTTTAAACAAATATAATCCTCCTTTTCCATATAAACCAAAACAACGTCCATCCCTCTACTTTAATGTAATGTAAAGACACGCACAGTAGAAATCCCTGCTCAGCTCAGCCACTTAATCTACTCTTATGACAGATATTAGCCTGTGAAAACCCCAGTGTGGCGGACGGCTGTGGACTGAGACAGTTTGAGGCAGAAATCCACACAAAAACAGCATTAGGAGGAGCTCACGTGGAGCATATGGACCATCTGATTAGATTGTGTTGCCTCTGGGGGGATTTGTCTGGAAATCTATGGACGACGCATAGATAAAGTACAAAACACAACTTCACAGTGCTGGGATTATAATGTGCGTAGATTAATTTTGTGTAATCCCCTGGAGAACTTTACAGAACATTCCTCACTTCAAAGGATCAAACGCAGGTAAATAAATGCTGCCTGCGTGAGTTTGACTGTGACAATGGAAGCGTTTATGTAATGCACTTCCTAAAACGTAGTCACTGGGGCAGCAGGATGGATCACTGCGGAATCGAAATTGCAGTTTGAGTGCTGCCGGGTGGTTGAGTGGTCTAAGCAGCGGCACATATGTCTGACTCTAACAGTTTGCTGAATGTCTTCCCTGTTCGTCTCCCTCATTTCATGTAAAACTGTCCTGTCCAATAAAGTTTATGGGCCAAATAAATCCTTGACATTTTTGTTTAGTTAATTGATTGATTTAGTCATTTGTTTTGAGTCGCCTAATTATTTTGGGGCAATTTGAAAGCATTTTTATACAGAAAAGAGTGATTTATCTTGGGATTTGGGAGTTTAATCAACCTGTTTACTGACTAAAATCAGACACTAATTGATACCAGAACTAATATGAAAACTAGATATTCATTTGAAGTTCGACAAAAAAGAAAATCACATAAACAAGTCAAAAAGCAACATTTGCTGAACAGTTTTAGAATGATCTTGAGCTTTATCAGAACTAGTATAAAATAGATAAAAAGTGTTAACAAAGTAGTGCTTTGTGTTGAAAATGACATCTTATTGTTTAAAAAAAGAGGGTTTTTACTTTCGTTGTGGTATCAAAATTGGTATCGAGTATCAAGCCTATACCTTAATATCACTACTAGTTTTCTGTTTATTTTTAACTGCGTGAGCTCCTGTAATCTCGTGCTAAATAGTTTGGAGAGTTTTTGGGACTAATCGACGCACAGACCAAGTATTTAGACGACCAACAATTTCTTTAGTCAACTTCAGCTCTAGGATTCAGTAAATAACAAAAGATGCAGTTTCCTTAGGTAGTATATATTTTACTGTGCAAAAAAATATATCATGAGGTCTAAATAAAATCCAGCTTTGTATGTGTTTTTTTTAATTGTTTTTGTTTTTTTTACCAGAAAATAAATTCCAAATCTAATCACAATTGAAATACCGGTCTGATATTTGTCTTAAATTGTTGTTAAATTGTTGTGTAAACACTATTGGTCTAAGCAAACGCAGGTTTCCTTTAACAGAGACATAGTCAAACATTCACCAGATGCATTATGGGCAAATTCAACTTACATGATTTAAATGAATTACATTAATCAGATGTTTAGTGCCCAGTTGGCTGTAAACACAAAATCATATCCTTTTTTCCTTAATTAAAAAAAATGACTTCTGACGGATTACTCAGATTAGTGGCTCATGAGTCAAATTAATGCTTCTTAAAGGAAATGCTACGAATGTCCAAAACACAAGCAGGCATTGGAAAAATGGTGGGCAATGGATTAAATAGATTATACCAGACTACCTGCATTTCTTGTTGTAAAATAATCCATTGGTTTCTGATTTTAAGACTTTTATTAATGAAAATATACTTATAATATGTCATTTTAATAATAGTGCTTTGGACATATTCAAGTGAGTTGATGTAGGACTAAATGTGTACAGGCATTTGTGTTTGAATAAGTATGTGTGTTACTGAGTATGTTAAAGCATCTTTTCTTGTACCGTTTTGTAAGGCGACCTTGAGTGCCCAGAAAGGAACCTAATTAAAATATATATATATATATATATATATATATATATATATATATATATATATATATATATATATATATATATATATATATATATATATATATATATTTTTATTGTTAATATTTGTTTACAAAGAACAAACTGGATTCAACCGACCGTCTGGCAGAGCATTTAAAAAGTCATTTTTAAAAAAGTGTTTTCAAACCCCATTCGAAAAAAGATTGCAGTCCACAATCCCGACTTAATTCTGGATAATAGTCCTTTTAAAAGATGTCTTTATAAAATACAATACGTCTTTAAAGAGCAGCTTGAGCGGTCAAAAGCAGACATACTTACAGTGACGACGCCGCACAACTTTTTCTATTGTGCTGCTGATTTATTTTTTGAGGGTCCGCCCGGCCACTGTACAGATGGCTTTTTGGCGTGACCATACTGCGCACAGACTGTCCACACAAGAGCCAGAAAATGAAGGGCGCTTGACCCTCATATGACTGCGGTTGCTTAGGTCATTTATAGAGCACAATGACGGCCCCGCTAACATAAAGGTGTTTATATCTTTCCAACAATTTACAATTTATTCGGCATGACTGACTTCACAAAACTTCCATTTTCTGTAACAACAAAGGCCGGGGCTTTTTGTGCGCTGTGTGCTCTGTAGCGTAAAGGATGTCCAGGACCATATATGGACGAGAGGACTCAGAGGAGCTTGGGTGGTCACAATTGCACCAATCATTATCTACGGCTAAACTAGACATGGGGCCACACTGAGATGTTGTGTCACCAATCAATTATCATGGCCAAAATAATTGCGATCAACGATATTATCATAATAGTTATTAAACATTTCTGACAGTCAAATACAATATTTGTATTCATAATTTTAATATAAACGATTCAAAAAAACGAATATAGAATTGTTTTGTTTTGAACATCGTGGATATGTTTTTTTCTGCTAAATCTGGTCAAATGTAGGGAGTGTAACAATAAAGGAAATATTGTGATATTGTATCGTCACCAATCATATCGTGGGGCGTGGGCTGTCACAATAATATCGTGGGCTGTCACAATAATATCGTGGGCTGTCACAATAATATCGTGGGCTGTCACAATAATATCGTGGGCTGTCACAATATCTAAAATTATAAGCTTCTTTCCTTAAATGCATTGTTGTGTTGCAGCAACAGAGGAAACTACATAGACCAAGATCCTTTGCTCCATTTCAGAGCAGACAACATGAAGAAATAACTGTTATTGAGCACTTTATCTTAATTCTTTGGAATACAATTCACACCTAGATTTTGTCATGCCATTTTAAACAGAAAAGTTATCATTTCAACAATTATCTTAGTCTTTCCACAATATATTGTACCGTGACATGAATGTTGTGGGATTATTTTACGGTGAGATCTGCATATCGGTACATCGTAAAATGCTGATTATCTTTGTAGGCAATCATCACGGTTACACAAAATGTACCACAAATGATTATTGTCTACCTTTTTTATCACAATGAACATTATCATTGTTTATTGTCCCATCCCCATAGGCCAAACACAACTAGTTACTATATTAATACACACGACATATATAATAAATATGTGGCTGCTTATTATACCAGCCTCCGATGAAAAGCAAACAAAGAATGATTGATGTGAATGAAATTAATGTGTGTGCCAGAAATATTCATTAGGTTGAATTTATTCCAGGCGGCGTGGCTTTATCAACTGTACAGCAAACTGAGGGCCAGGAGTGACATGCATGAAGTGTACTTAGATTTGTTATCATTGCCTGCACTGTTTGGTCCCATAATACATCAACAAGCTGCACTGGCAAATGAATATGCCAGAGGTCAAAGGTGGCAGCATTCGGTTAACTCCGCGTGCCAGACAACAGCTCGCTCCATTTAATCAAACAGTGATGGGTTTGCAGCACAAGACCTCAAGCTACACATGACAACAAGGAGAGTGAATCGGGGGCAGACAGGACGAGCCAAAACACAAATCAGGCAGAACATTACGACCACTGAGCAGAGGTGAAGTGAATAACAACGTGTGATTTCTGCAGCATTGGGGGGCAGGTTCAGATTTTGTCCTCAGAATTGATGTATGAGCAAGTTAAATGTGTGGTTGGAACAGTCGATACAATAGTGACCATCAATAACAAACAAGTGGTTATAATGTTGTGCTTGATCGGTATAAAGTACTCCCAGGCAGAGACGGTGAACATTCGCAGTCTCACAGACGGCCGGGCTATTATTAAAAAGAGGCCATGCCCGTTTGCATCCGTATGCAGAAAACAACACATCACCGTCTCACAGTTTAATTACCCAACAGTAGTGGGCAGAGAGTGTTGTCTCTAAGTGAAATATTAGATCCTGCACAGCCAAACAACTTTAAAAGTACAAGCACATTAATATACATTACACAGTCTCCAATCATCTTAATAGCTCTGGAGTCTCTGCGGGCAATCACTGAAGCAAATAAAAACAAGAGATTGAGCAAGACAGCAGTCGAGAGCTTTTTTGTGCTCAGATTTGTGATTTGACATCTTTTCAGCAGAAGCTCAGTTGGTTAGCGCGCTCGTCGTCTGATCTGCCGAGTCCCGCTCTCGACGTAAACATTGTTGGTAGAGCGACTAGATCCACTGACACACAGGTTGGCAGAGTGATTCATGCTTCCTCAGTGCATGAATACTGTCACTGTGTCCTTGGGCAAGACGTGTAACCCTTCGCACTCGGTGAATGAATATGTGTGTGAATGAGTGAGTGGTTCCTTGGTAAAGCGCATATATAAATGTGACCATCTTCTCTTCACAATATCTAATATGTATCACAGTGGCGTGCAGTGACTTTTATGGATGGGCAAGCAGACCTTGGGTGTTCATCAATATTTAGTGGATAATAAGAAAGTGGAGAGGAAAAAATGGGAGAGTAGGCTTTGAACCCGGGCAAATTACTATCCTACTGAGCTAAGCTCTCATACTTGATCTAAGTGCTAAATGGATTAAAAAAGCTCACTTCAATGACCAATTCATTACACAAATGAGTGTTTTATGTTGTTAAAGACTGCCTGTATTTCTAACTAACATCTAGTCTCTGGAAACATGAACAGAGCCTTAGATACAAACATAGACTTGTCTCTAAAAGATAGTTTTTAAGTCAGTTTGTTGAAACTTGGCGCTGCTGTTGCTTCGCTTCTCCTCGCACATGCTCAGTTAGGGCAAACATCCTTGATTCCCACACAGGTTTATTCAGCATGGTTTGAGCATAGATCCATGGGTTTGAGGCTGTGTGGTCCACAGAGCGCGTGTGCAGGCCTCTAAAAGAAGCTGGTAAAAGCAGAACCACGCTTCCCGCGCATTATTGCCCAGTGGCCTGTAGCGGGCACTAAAATACACCATGACTTCAGCCAAGCTTCAGCAGCAGAAGTGAGGGGAAAACAGGCTTATTTGGCTTATTTTTTTAAAGTATCCGCTAACGATAGTCAGACGGTATTATGTCAATCCAAACAGAGTGGATTGTGTTAAAACATGTCTTTAAATTATCAGACAAATGTGAAATATCAATGAAATAAATCACTAAAGTGCAAAAATATCCCCAAGTTCAAGAACGCCCATAAGGATTAAGATATCAATTGTAAACTCAGGTCACCCACTATATTAGTAAAGTTGTAAAAGTTATCTGAGCAGAAGAGCCAATTTTTGGACGGCACCAGATTGATCATGCTGTCTTGTCTTGAGCCTCATGGTGTTCGGAGGTGCTCCATATAACAAGCTGTGGAGATCAATAACATCCATTTGCTGAGGGTTGGAGAGCTGAGCGACAGACTCTGGAGCCTCAGGAGGACGGCCCAATAATGAAATGTACACTCCAGGTCCCCAACTGCAGCCACAACTCTCCCATAGCAATTTCTATATTCTTTTCAAATATATAAGCAATAATAACACGCTTCTACTGTTTTATTTACTCCTCGTTCAACTTTTAAAACAATGAAGATATTATTTGGTAAAGTCACAGAAATAGTAATTGCGTAATGCTGAGATTTGATGTAAAGGTCTGTTATTATTGCTTAACAGGAGAGATGATTTGTACCAGGTTCAACTGCTAATTTCCGCCTGTCGTCCCTGGGCAGGCTGATGTTATAGTTCATAAAAACCGGTACAATAATGACCAGCCCATCCTAAAACCACAACCATTCCTCCCAACAGCATAAAATCATCATTCACATATTAAATCATTCAGTCTTTTCCATCACACTGAGCCTCTCCAAAGCTCATACACTCACATCAGTCCACATTATGGGAGCAAGTTTGGTTTGAGAGGAGCCATTTTTTTTTTACCAGGTGACAAAATGTGTGATAGTTTGTACACCTGATCAGTTCTGTTGGTAACATATTTCCAAATGTTGTCCTGCGTTTAAGGATCCTGTGCGTGACAATACAAATGTTCTGCTCAGCTTGTGTTAAATGCCAGTGTAAACAAGTGGGTTCCCAACAAAGACTTAAGAATATAAAAGAGTTTCTGAAATACAAAAAACAAACAAACTAATACATTTTTGGGTAATTTTTGAAGATATTCCTAGTTTTATCTGCAAGTAACAGCACACTCACACACACCATAAATAATCCTCATTCCTCTCTTATACTTGGGTTTACTTGTATCAGTCCTCAGTCATTAACAATCCTTGTACGGTGAGGCAAATATGGGCCAAAAATACCCCACGAAGCACTCATATCTCTCCGACTCATTGACTGAGCGCCCGAGGCGAGCATCACAACAGCACTCCCCGTCCCGCTCCCCGATGCAATTCTATAATTCATCTTAATTGAGAAAAACAAGCAGCTGGATAAGAGCAGTGGAAGAATGAGAAGTACAGGCCATGTCCTTGTGCCGCTCAGGGACTGAAAGTTTGTCTGGAGGTTATCAAAGTTGACTAGAGGAGCAACAAAATGACATTTGCAATAAACTTGTAATAGAATGGGTTCAGATGTGGTAGAGAAATGAAGGTAAATACAAAAATATGACATAAACATAAATAAATAAAGCAGTACCACCAGCCCTATGAGGATTATTTCATGTCTATTGGGGCCAAATCTGAAAGAAAGCCAAATTGTGTAATACAATATTTAATTTGGAGGAAAAAAATTGCAATTTGAGAACCATACATTATGTTTGAAATTAGGGATGGTCGGATATGGATTGTTTAAAGCTGATACTGATGGCTGACATTTGACCTCCTGCAGTTGCTAATAACCGATCATTACCGATACCGCTATTTTGATTTTAAAGTCAATAGCAAGGCCCACAAATTTAGCTGAAGTAAAGTTCACAATCTCACTTTTCATGTATAGTTTTTCAATGGAAATATCTGAATATATGATTGTGTAAACATACAGACATATTTTTAGCTTCTATTTCCATTTGTATCCATGAATTTGTTAAAAAAAAAGACAAATCTGATGCACTGAAGACTGGGGCAAAAGCCAAACATGATCAGCGTCAAATATCAAACAGTTTTCCAGCGTCAGCCGATACTGCTTTTGGTGGAAATCTGTTGTTATCAGTTATTACCTATCCAGTAAACGTATTTATCGACCATATTTGAAGTAATCTGTGATTTCCAGATATATTTAGATTAGTTGTATTTAAGAGCAATAATGGAACTGAGGAATGAGAGTTTGCTGGTCAAATCCTGAAGGTCATATTGTAGTAATCACTTCAGTAGGAATTTGCTTTGAACCCAGAAAATCCTCACAAATGCTTGATTTAAATGTAATTATTAAGAAACACAATTGAGTTTAATCAGTGGAAAGCCCAAGCAGTTGCAGCTGAAGTCTGAAGTCGATCCTGCCTCTCACTGAGACTATATTTTGCTAATTGTTCCCGTTGGCCACACACAGGACCTTTCTACTTTTCATCAGCGTGCGACGGTGCTTTGATGGATCGTTCCAGTGGATGTTTTCAGTGCTTGCCTTTTCGAAAAGAGTATAATAAGAATTGTCTGGGGTGCTGGGTTCATATTGCATAGCTTTGAAACAGAGGTAAAAAACCAATGAAGTTTAAACAATGGCTTCCTGATTGTAGACGTGGCGTTTGAATGTGTGGTGAGCAAATACAGATGGAGCAACTGCTATAGCGCCACACAAGCAGCCTTTTGTTTAAGGTAATTAACACATAATTCACTTTTTGTTCCCTTTATGGCTACTGGGAATGAAAAACAACCCAGTGCGGTGAGCTCATTTCTTATCATGTGTTTGCACGGCTCGGTGTCCGTGTAAACGTAATGTTGATTGATTTCTTTATTTTGCTGGATATTTTTTGCATAAATTAGATCATATAAAGATAGCAATACGACCAGAAGATGAACAAAGATACTATTGATGCATTTCAGCTTCCTGTTATATGCAACATTTTGAGGACTTTTTCCCATTCAAAAGATATATTTGTTTTAAATTGTTCCACAGTACAACCTATCCATCTCCATAGTGACAAGCCAAGTTGCACGTCTATGGAGAGAGACAGGTCCCACAGTAAGAATGCATGTTTTAAGGTATGTTTGAGCAACCTGTTAGTTAATGACTGACTTAATGCAAGGCAGATAGATCATTTTAATGCCAGACTGTGTAACATTCCAGGCAAAGCAGTTACATCTCCAAAAGACTGGCAGGTGACATAGCCTCCACCTCCAGCAGAAACATGACACAGTGCATGTTTAGAGGCATTATACTTGACTTTTACGGTCTTAATAACATGAAAAAAAAAAAGGTGTAGTTAATTTTAAACAGTTTGTAACAGTCCACATGTATTTCTCACTTGGCTAATGCCGCCTGAGCGTCCTAAACGTTCACAGTGTGAGTTTATAAGTGCTTTTCACAACTCTCTTGAGGCCAGGGCGAGTTTTACCACTGTGGTGAAGCTAAATAACTGTAATTATAATGTACTTTATTACATGGAAAACCCTAGGTCTCTGGACACTGTTTCCTAATATTGCGAGACCGAACCAGAGCTTTCTAACATTTGTTGTTTATAGTCTTCAAAACCTAGGCTTACATACTATATTGACTCTTTCTCATTACACGGGAAAGGACACTATACATGCCTGTTCCCCAACTCTATTAAGCGCGACATGTTTTTGGAAAATGCATTCTTGTAATATCTGTGTTTTCCTTTTTTATTTATTTATTTTGCATCTCTACTCTACTCTATTGCTATCTAGGCCAGTGGTCAGCAGCTTTAATCAATTTTACGAGCAACACAGGAGTACACCAGTCAGTCAGGAAATCCCAGTGGTGTAGTCTGGAGGCTGGCTGTAGCAATAATAATAATAATACAAAATCTAATCTGAATTATGCTGTAAAGAGATTATGCTTGAATAATCCCCAGAATAAACACAAACGTGAGGTGGGGGAGGGGCTTCAGAGGGGGAAATATAGAGATCCATGTGCACATTTATTTTGTGCACAGTTGTATTTGATCTTTTCTATATTAAAAAAATGATTATAAAGTTTATTTTGGGAATAGGAATACTATACCATTCGTGCTGATGTCGTTGCTTTAGTAAAAATAGGAAAGACAGCAAACTCAAACAAACGGCGTGTGACATAAATTCTTAAAGATTTTCTGTCAAAATGTCACAATGGGTGGATTTCCTCTGTGAGAAATTTGGATTCAAAACATCTTACAATTGAATTGAAGAAGATGCAGTTTTGGCGCTGCAATCATTGCCGCGGTTGGGTTTTGAAAAGAGTAGACTATCATGTCCATCAAGAAATTACTGTGTTTTGATTTAAATAGCTCACATTAGATTCTAACGGTTCATTATGTTATATTTCAGGACATTCAAGCACAAAGTCTTCCATTGCTATCAGAGCAATTGTCTTCGAAGTAAAGTAAACCATTGGGGTGCTGGAGGGTTTAATAACGCTATCCTTATCTAATTTCAATCTTTTTTAATAATTTAAATAAAACTATGAGACACATTTTCAAGATATTTTCAAAGTTACAATTACATTTGACCAAGGCTGCAACAAATGATTCTTCTGGTAATCGATGAAGCAAGTGATTATTTTTTCCATAAATCGATTAGTTGTTCAGCATGTGAATTTGAGCTTTTTACAACATTTGAACGAGATTAAACTAAATTTATGCTGCTTGAGAACGTGCGCGTGAATATTTTTTTCATTCAAACATAATTTTTGGACGTTTCTTGTGTAACTTTGGTACAATTCCTGCTCGGTCTGTGATTGTGTTCACACTTGTCTTTTATTGATCTTCAGTCCAGACTTAGTGCCGTGTTTAGTTCCAGTTTAGTCCCAATTTTGATGTGGTGATTGTGAAAGTGTGAACGCACCCTGAGAGTCAAAAAAAACCATTCTCTCCACACATGGCACATCGAGTCTGTGTCTAGTCCAGACAACGATTACTCATTTACTAAATTAGTTGACGATTGTTTTAATATCGATTAGTTGCGATTAATCAATGAATTTGCCCTAGATAATACTTATCTGCTGAATATGAAATGACAAAACTAAGCACGTTATCTAAACCCTGAGTCCACATGAGCAGTCCTTCTCAGTCCCTCTGGGGGGGTCTTCACGGAGCAGGTCTCATTGCCAATTCTGTCCCGGCTGATATCACAGTGGACAAGTGCAGAGCGAGACCCCGGGGTCAGAGGTGACCCTTTTTGCTGAGGCAGGCTTTTGTGGAGCAGCTGGATGCCGCACCACTCCGAGTCGATACACAGTCCATTCAGGGGCCGGGCAGGAGTGCAACAGGACCCCTGGCTATTGTGGGCTGGGGGGTGTGTTTGAGTATCTCCCAGTGAGTTCAGAGGAACAGTTAAGTCTGCATGAATGGGGGGTGGATTTACACAAGTCAAAAGACACGTTAAAGACATTCAGGCGCAAACAGAGCACGGCTTGACCCCTAGGACCTCTGTCGAATGTTCAACCACACTGTATGACCCCCTTAACATCCAGACATACATGTGAACAAAGATTTCCAAAGAGCTGAATGGGAGTAGAAAAGCCAGTGGCTCTAATGAACTGCAACACTTATATATAAGTATATAGTTCTATGACAACAATGTGTTGTTGTCCACATGTTAGTCTTGTTTGTTAGTGAAGGATTGCTGGAGTAGCAAGATTTGTTAACTATAACCAAGGGCTGTAGTTGTTTAGTCGATTAGTCGGCCAATAGTGTCTTAGATGACACATTTTTTTTTAGGATTCAAGTAATTTATATGAACCACAGCAGAAAGGGGAATGCATAAGTGAGTGAGTTACCCCTTTTTACTGGATAGATGAACCTGCCTTTTAACTTTACTTTACCCGTTTTTAATCCATGCACATGGCATGTCTTTAGTTTACCAGTAATAATAATGTCTTTGACTACAGCCTTAAGCATTTACAACTTTACAACTTTGAGTATTTCAACACTCTGGTGCTGATTATCCAAAAGTATCTATTATCTTCAACAGTGAAAAAAGTGCTTAAAACATACAATGCAACAATGTTTAAAGTCCCCCAACTATGAGTGAAGAGTATAGGGACCACTCACTCAAAATGACCATAACACAGTCTGTAAAATAGCCATCTGGAGGCATTAGCGCTTCTATGAGCTGAATTAAGTCAGAGTGCAACGACTTGATGTTAAAAGTGCTTCCATTATTACCTCCCCCGAATGCAAATGCGCCACAGGCCAATTAGAGCTTGAGCCAATAGCAGTGTACGGCCGTAAAAAGATGCCCTCGACGTAATCATTCAACCAGATGACTCACGGGAAATACGGCTGCACCGCTTTGAAAGTGCGCCCTGATTATAAGTCTGTACTGTACATAAAATGAAGGGGAGTTTGAAGCAGCTGGAGCAGAGCCATGCATAAGTTATCGAGAGAAACTAATGAGACAAATAGACCAGTGATGGGGCAGGAGATAGTGGGCAGAAACGTCACTACAAGACAGGCCGAAGAGCATTAAAAAAAAACAGTAGTTTACTTAAACACACGTTACAAGAATATTGATTTAAATACAGAACAAGTACTTTTTGTAGTGGTTGTAAAGCTGCAGTATTTGTTATTGCTTTGCCCAGAATGTTCCACAGTATGACCTGAAAACTCCATGGTGATAAAAAAAGTCAAGTAAAAGGTTGGACCTGTGGAGAAGCACCAACACTCGCTGTAAGAAAGCATGTTCATCAAAGTATTTTAAGCAATACAGTTTAATTTGGCAAGATCGATTACAGACAAATGACATCTCCATGGAGACAAGCGGGTGATGGAGCCGCCACCGGAAAAATTTCACAGTGCACCTTTAACAGAGGCGCCCAGTGAATCATGCTTTGTCCCACAGTTTGTCCAAGCAGTAGTAGTTAAGATGCATCCACTGTAGGAATAGTAGTCAAATGTGAGGTAGAAGAGGTGTAAAGGAGTTTTAGTTGCGATAAAAGGGTGCAATAATTGTTTGTGGAACATTTTGCATAATCATGATAATTGCCAACAAATATCATTTCAATCACACCAGAAGATTGTGCAGACAAAAACCTGCTCATTCATGATGTTCTCCTCTAGATTGTTGTTATTTTCACTTTTCAAGAAGTACATTTCAAAAGATGTTTACATGGAACATCGTGATAATATCGTAATCGCAATTATTTTGGCCAATAGGGACGCAACATTTTAATATTGTCCTTTGTGTAAATAGTATTTTATTTTATTTTAGTATTAATATGATTATTAATATGATGATTATGATGATTATTATTATTATGGTAGGTGGTGGTTGTTGTTGTAGTTCTTGATTGGTAATAGTGGTGGTAGAATGTTTTATTTGTCATTTTTGTCATTTAAGTAAGACTGTTAGACTGTCGGAGATAGCTGGTAGGGATAATATAAGTGATAAATTATAACTAAAGCTTATAACTTATCGCCAATCACATAAAGTGTGAGACAGTAAATAAACTCCTTGGCCAAAGCACACACTTTACTGCACTTCCTCTCCTCCTGCCTACTGTAAATACCTCTTTCACCCCCACTGTCCTATCAGCAGGTACTTAACCCGAGAAGACTTGTGCTTTTTTGTTTGTGGAGACAGGCACCCTCATCCAGGATGTCTCTTATAGTAATTCCACGCCACCAAAGACCTCCATAGCTCTGCTGCTCACCGCCAGAGATGAAAGACTGCAGAGACGCAGGCATGTAATCGCTCCTTTGGCGACAGGACGGGGGAGGCAGAGGGAGGCGGGTTGGGAGAACAGCAGAGAATAGACGGGACAATAGGACGGTGAGTGGTCCCTAGATTTTAATAAACTCCCCATGTTTACACAGCTTCTTGTAGCCTTTGCCGTCTCACTGTCTGACTTTCATTATTCTCCAAAGTTGCCTGTTCTTTGCCCGGGGACAGTTGAGTAAATTGTTGTGCTAATGTAAAGTCCCCCCCTCACACACACACACACACACACACACATGCACACACACACACACACACACACAAGGAGATTTACACAGTCAGCCACACTGTATAACTGTCACTCAAGCACTGAGAAAGAGAGATAGGGAGAGATAGGGGGCGCCGTGAGCGACAACATCTCCACCAGACTATATATGCAGCCACAGTAGTCGTAGGTTTGTGTGGGTGGACACGCGCGCACACAGAAAAGCCATTCCTCGTTCTATTTCCTCCTGCCATTCAGCGCCTCCCTGACTAAAAGTAACAAAAGACTGTCAAGAGCTCGCCTTTTAAAACCAGGAGTGGAGTTACAATCTGTGGCCGTTCCACTGTAAAACTTCAATCTTTTCCATTACAGGGGCTGTTTACTCCGTAGAGGGCAGCGCTATTGAAAGGTGCGTGTTAACGATCCTCTATATTGTGCTAATGTGGCACTTGTGCAGATCATTCTCAGGATCGTTTAGGCCGGCCGTTCATATTATGCCATTATTGCATGGTATAAATATTCGTTAATAACTGCGGAATACAGTTTTCAAAAAGGCACAAAAGGAGCCTCATACAATCCTGTCACAGCATTATTTATTTAGTATAATTTTACCGTGATGATTGACTATGAAAATAAATAAATAATTAATTCTGTAACATGTTCTTCAAGGTGCACTATTTAACTTTTCTAGTGAAGGGTCAATCTCCTGCTTGTCTCCATGGAGATGTTATTGCTGCTGCCTGAAATGTTCCTGGCTTTATTCGACTACAGATGTTTTTTTCCCCTCCACTCACACGTATTCTACAGTGAGTGAGCTCCCCTCTCTACAGATCTGACCTGTTACTTGGCCTAGTGGCGTCACCTGCTTGTCTCCATAGAGATAGACAACTTTAATGCCATAACAGTCCATCCCAGCAATAGCATTTCCCAAGAAACAAGTTCCATAGTGTGCATTTTGCAGCAATAGTAAAAGTATTGGTACTAAATGTTGTGACAATTCTTGTTATGTGCATTTGGAGGCTTTTTCCATAATATTCTCATGACAGTTGGTTTAAGTTTTTTTCCCACAGTTTGACAATTTTAGTGACGTTAATAATGTTACTTCCTGGTTGGACATGAGCAGCTGTGACATAGGTAGAGGAAATTCCACAGCAGTTACCTAGCAAACACACTGTAAACCAAAGTAAATAATTAGAAGAACATGATAACCTGTCATATCCACTTGAAAGGTAAGATATGCTTTATTGAAACTTTGTCTTTTGCATTTGGCCCAACCAAACGCCGTTGGGCCAACCTGTCAGGAGCAGTGCAGCGCCCATCTTCAGACCTTTACTTGACCTTCTAACTGGAAGATTATACATTAGCATTTTTATTTTATTGAAGTTACTCATATCTCTGTGTAACATAATATCTTCAGTCTGGTTAGTCCTAATGATATATTTTTCCACATGCTGCTGTGCTGGGACTCTCGGGGCTGCATACACTCCACCTGACCCGGGACCCTTCAGTCTGTCTCTCCACAGGTGCGTCTGTCTGTCCCGGCGTGATGCATGTTTCTTTTACTAGACTGAGCAGGAGCCGGCTGCAGCGTGAAGGTTGAAGCTCCACTCACACAGACACCACTCAGTGTTTAATGACCCTCTATAACTACGCCTATCCATCTCCCCAGCAGAGGGACCGAATGCCACGGAAATGATGCTCGACTCAAGTTATTGCATCATGCAAAATCATGACTCCTGGGCTGGAACATGGGACTATATGAAACATGTTTCACACAGTGCTTTCCTCCATAAAATCTCTGCTTTCACACCCAGCGGAGCATGAGATACACCAGTACAAGGCAGGTCAGGGCATTCATTTCAATACACCAGCACAGGGAATAACATGTCTATATTTAGTCCTCTGACAAGAAATTACTCAGATTTTTTTCTATTAAACTTTTTTTTTATTTTTTTTTATTTTTTACTATTTACTTTTTGTTAGATTGTTTTCAAATTGTATTTGAGACTGACTGCATCCAAGATTTTTAAAACATTATTTTGATACTAAGGTTGGTATAGACTCGACCCTCGATATTGATACTGTTGTTTAATTTTCTACAGAGCAGAGTTGTCTTTAGTCCAAACATGATTATTTATTTAGTTAACAAGTGCACACAAGTCTGTCCTTAAGTGAAGTCAAAACAGGAAACATAGATTTCATACCAAACGAGGGGGCGTGAATGCCACGTCTACAGTAAAGAAACCAGTAAACACCAGTAAATGGGGACAAGGCCTTGATAGAATCGCTTCATAACAGATTAGTTGTTCCTGTCCTGTCGTAACAACATAATATTCATTTTAGCACATCCTGTGATATGACAACGGGCAGCGGACATTTAGTATCTTGACATTGAGATAGTGGATCACAAGGGGGGCATGACATTTTTTCCATAATTACAACAATGATAATAAAAACATACACTTTTTTTAAGACAATAGAGTGTCATTTAAAAAAAAATAAAAACATACACTTTTTTTAAGACAATAGAGTGTCATTTAAAAAAAAAAAAAAAAAGTATTATTTTGTAATTATTTTATGTGGTCTTAAACTAGTTCTGATAAAGCTCAAGATCATTTTAAACCTGCTCAGGAAAGGTCACATTTGTCCTGTTAATATGATGATGATTATTTTATTTTTTTGCTCAAATCATTATCACTCAATCATCCTCAAAAGGAAATTATTTTCATTACAAACATGCAACCGACCAGCAGAAGAACATAGTTAGAATTTAGTTAAAATAAGAATAGACTTAATAAAATACAGTAACTCTCAGTACTTTGAAATTATTAGATTGGATAAAACACTGGCTAGCAACAAAATTAACACCTCTAAACGTGCTTGTCGGTATTGTTATATCTAAACTCTGCCCACCTACGTCAAACCCGACCCAGACCTGACAAACACAATCTCGGCGACAAAGCCTTGAACCTGCACAAATCTCTTGGGATCCCAGCTCAAGGTCACCAAAACATCACCAAAACCAAAGAGAACCACATCTGTTCTTTTAAATCATGTAATAAATCTATTGTGGATCGATACGGTCCGTGAGCATGTGGAGAGTTTGCGTCGGGCAGCGGTGTGGACAACCCGAGTTAATGAAGCCTCGCCAGTCAACATGCCAGTCCATCTGCTTCTGTAATCCCCATAAACAACTGCCACACACACACAAACACTGTTAAACTGAGCCATATCCTAAAGAATGAATACAGGCTGGTGGTGTGAGTCTGTTTTTGTTCTATTTATTATGTGCACTGATGAATGTGCGTATTTAATGGACGGATTTGTGTTGGCGCAATGTCTGCAAACAAATTTATTGACAGAAAACTAAAGTGAGTTTCATTTGATCATCATCATCATTGGATCTGCGACTGAGGTGGGTAATATATCAAAATGTAGATAATATTGTGAATGCTGCTTTGAAGATATGCAACATTTGAAAATCAAGAACAAAGTTTATGTAAAAATAAGGGTATATGGCCATATCTCTGTTTTTTTTTGTTATTTATTTTACAAACATTTCACATTTGTTTGATAATTAAATCTCATTTAATATGTGGAAAGACATGTTTTAACACATTTATGTTGGAGTGACATAATATTGTTTGAACATTATCTGGATACCTTAATCTGCGACTTTCAGTTTTAAAAATCAAGCTTCAGTTCACAGATCACATTTTGAACACAATGAGGAGCATTACCTTTGAGAGAAGATTGAGAAGAAAAAACAAACTGCTTAATGAATCACATTTCAGAGTTGGCAAGCTGTTTTGTTGTTTCCAGAGGACAGAAGGTAATGGCAGCCTTTGCGATTCGTCACCACTGTTGCGCCTCGAGTCAAACTCAAACAGAACTGTGCAATCAGATGTGTTTATTTCCGTGACGTGTGCGAAACAGAGTTCATTGGTCATTTAGAACAAAAACAAACTTCTATTGCCTCAGATGAACACAGTTTTATGCTTCTATCATTCATTCTGCAGAAACCCGCATTATTGATATTTTTTGCCTTTATTTTCTCCCTGTAAGCAGCCATGTTAGTTTTGATACGGACGGACCATGCGTGTCACTGATTGGCTAATCCACCTTTCAATCACACCCATCTGAACTCGGGGAGATGGAGTGATTTTCCAGGCAAGTAAAAAGGCAGATTAAACTCAAAATGTCCTTCTGAATTTGAAGATAGCTCGACACATGCAATTCCCTTTGTTATTGTGAATATAATTCCTTCAAAATCCATAAAAAAATTGGTCAACTAACCACTGATTCACAGATTAATCGACTACACTCTTCGCGACTAGTGAAATGTGAAGATTTAAGTGTCTATTTTGGGCTATAGAATGTGGTGATGTCATGTGAAACTCTATAGTGTCTGTTTTAATGCCTTGGCCTCTTAGCTCAGCTCTTTGGCTAATCTGCGCAGAGATGTGGGGCGAGGTAAACCGGAGGTCAGCCGGAGGTCAGCTGTGGAGCCCATCTGGTCAGCAGCAGGTAAGAAGCTTGAAACACACACCCGCTGACACACTCATGCCCACGAGCAGTACACTTAAATCCAACCTTAATTACATGCAGGTACATCTGCCACATTAGAGCCAGGCGCTCCTCTTAACGTAGCAGTAACTGATGGCATTCTGCGGCAGGAGATGCTTATGGTGCGTTCATGTGGCGTGGGGCGCAAAGTAGGAACACCTGCGCCTCTCAAAATGACTCGGAATCTCACGCTATTTAGTCTGCATTTATTATCAGAGGGGTAATGCAGTTAAAAGCACTGTATGTTGTTCTGTTTTGTGTTTAACAATCAAAAACAAATGTTGGGTCAGCGTTTGGGTCATGGGAGAATGTGGTTCGTCAAAGGTTTGTTTCGTTCCACCAAAAATGACAACCGTTTTAAAAGTCGTTAAAATCATTCTAAAAGTAAAAAAGTCAGTAAGTAACGTCGAACTAAATGTAAAGTAAGTTTGTATCTGGCTTTTTTATGTGACAGTATCATTGCTTTTTCACTCAGAAAGTTTGATTTCATGAAGGTAGGGTTGTGAAAAAAGAAAATTAAGGATTTACCTGTTGTTTGGTCATATAATATAATGCCAACAATTGTGAATAATCATAACACTAAAATTTCATATTTTGACATTCTTAAACAGACTAGTTTCACATTCAGCTTTGATAAAACCTCAAACTAACCAAAACACATTATGTTTCTCTACCAACTTATCTTTTAATCAAAATTCTGGCACATGACTGAACACTCCAGATTTCACCAGGCATCTTCCTCGTTCCTTGTCTTCAAATTGGATCCATAAAAAGCACACAAAGGATTTTCAGTAATACACCTGGCGTACGAGTAAGAGTGTATCCAGAGAGCTAACCTGATTTCCTCCTCCTGTCCAATCAAAAAGCAGGATTTTTGCCAGGGCTGTGTGCTGATTGAGGCTGGAGCATGACCCTATTCTGACCCATGTAGAAAAGGCAGTAATATGGCATGCTCCCCATCACACACACTCCACACACACACACACACACACACACACACACACACACACGTACGCACAGAAATGCACACGCTCACACACACAAACACACGCACACGCTCATATAAACTGGAAAAGCCAAGGAAAGTCTTTCAGCTGTTGATTAAGACCGGCGGCATCCAAAGCAAAAGCTAGAGCGAAATTAAGTCTAGCTGAGTTAAAGAGGATGAGAGTGGCGTCTACACTTCACTAAGGAATGATGTAATATTGTGCAAACAGGAATTAAGGTAGAAAGTAAGTTATGATGCTGTAAATGTAATTTGAATTGCTCTATAAGGCTGGGCAGTGATCATAATTAGATATTAGAGGTACACAATAACCCAAAAAAACCAGTAAATCCTTTTGTGAGTCATAGGATATATTAATAGTTAATTGTTGCAACATCTACAACTGAAAAATGACCAAAGCTAGTGTTGTGTCAGTGCGAAGAAAAGATATATATATAATAATATAGTTCTACCTTTCATTTATTTAACAATAAGACAATAGAGTAATTATTGTTAAAGGCCTAATTACAGTTGGGAGATATGTATGTAAAGATTTTAATATTCAGTACGTCGTCTATGATTCAAACTATTCAAATTTACAAAATCTAGTGTAATCTTCCAATCAAGGATATAAAGTGATATTTTGTCCATTAACATTCTGTGCGATACTTTAACCTCAACCAAGACATTCACAGGCACATTTAAGCACATTATTGATGCTTTGACAAAATCTGGTTAAAATATGTTATAGAAATACAACAACAAATATTGAGACATTACTTTTTGTCAATATCGCCCACATAGCAGTAGTCAAAGTATAAGAGCAGATAGCTAGTAGCCATAGTAGCAGTAGTAACTGAATAAATGCAAGATATAGATCAGTTTGATGCCATAAAATATTCTAAGCAAAGCAGAAAAGTTGCATAGTTCACTTTAAAGTTTGGAGGACAAAACTACTGCACCAGTCATTTTCCCAAATCCTTTCTCGACCTCTGTGTAAGTAGTAAATAACTTGTTCCCTCCTGACAATGAGCCCCAGTTAAACACAGGACTATGACAGTCATTGAGAAAACCATCTGAACGAGAGCCAATGCCCCAAAACACACCACGACACTTCTGCTTGTCACAAACCCACACATTAGACATCATTTCATCAGGTTCAAAAACACCAGGGAGGAGCTACAAAGAAGTTGATTGAAAGTCTCTCTGTTGCCATAGACACCCACCAAGCTGTAGAGGACCAGAGCTCATAGAGCCGGCTCTTATATATATATTCATCAAAACTATATGATATGCGGAGAATTCATGTTTTGCATATGAGACTAAATAAATGTGTTGAATGCAGAAGTCAAGGTCTTCTAATAAAGCGTAAGTAAAAGAGACAATTGTGACCGATATTGCTATGTGATTTGACATATTCTTGTGGGTTTAAACTTTCTGCTTATCCATGAGTTTCACGATAAGAATCTAGCAATTAACAGTTTATCCGTTTATATTAAAAAAAAAAAAATCCATTCAAAAGATTATATTTTGTTGTTAATCGCTACGGCAACAACCATCATTTCACATCATCCTGAAACCCAGTGATAACAGGAAGCTGACATTTGAGACGACATTTGAGGACTTCGGACTATTCAAAAGATATGATATTGAATCTTCAGTTGATAATTGCTATGGCAACTGGGGCCGCACAAGTCAGTCAGGCCAATAAAGGTTAGTTATTGACCAATAAAATCAAAAAAATACTGCGTGTCACAACTATGTATAAATTGTTCTGAAATATATCCAAATAAGCCCGTTTTCGGCTGACTTCTGCTGCTGAAGCGTGGCTGATGCTTGATTCTCCTTCTCCCACAGCGGCTCAGTCTGTGGCCGTGTTCAGAGGCCCGTTCATGTTCCGCTCTCTAACATGAGCTTTTAGAACCTGGGCGGACAGCAGCTTGTTTTAGAGCTCTGCACATGCGTCGGCCTTTAGTCGTTTTATCAATTAATTGGTCATTGACTTATTATTTCCTTTAGATGATGATTTATATGGGAAAGCAGTACAAAGATGTCATGGCTTAAAATTTATTTGGGAGTGAATCATGAGTTTAATCTTCCTTTTTACATAAAAAAAAAATATTTCCAAGTAATTTTCCGTGTGTGCATATATGTATGTATATGTAGTTTGTTGCAATCTCGATACGTTTGCAGTATATCGTGCAGCTCTAATGCCAACGGTGCTAGATTTTCATCACTCTGAAACCTATAAATACAACAAAATGGTGTTCCAAAATAGGTTGGAAGCCAAGATCCAACAGTGGCACAAACATAGTGTAAAAAACATATGATTCATAACTTATTGTGAATTGGATATCATGTCCCTAGATGGAGAAAAAAAGGATATTAAGTGTAATATTGCCTACACTTGCGCACATCCCACACAACCATCTCTCTGCGAGTGTCATTCCCCTGCTTTAGACACACCAGCTGCTGCGTGCGTGTCTCTTAAGAGCCCCTCTCGAGCTCTTACAGGGGCCCCGCTGCACCCACATCCACTTTACACAGCGCCAATGACAATGCGCTCCCCACACCAGTCACCTACCCAAACACATGCACACACACACACACATTCATAAGTATCCTACGGGCAGATGGGACCCTAATAAGCGTTACACAGGGAGAAATGGGATTCTTCACAGTGGCTTCTAAAGAGCAATTCCCAAACTCCGCCAGCGAAAGGCAAGATGATGGAGTGAATGAGATATGGATGACAGAGGTGGTATATGTGTGCGGCTATAAAGCTATAAATACGCCTGATAGGACTATAGAGAGACGCCAGCCAGGAAATGGGGACAAGTGAACGCAATTTATTAATGTGGGAACGTTTATGCAAGATTTATCAAAGGCCAATTTGAAGCCACAATTTTCCTAAAGCAAAACTATGTGGAGTTAGACCATGAAATAATGTTTTGGAACTTATTTATATGAAAGATAAGCTTCAGTGTGTAATAGTGTGGTTGAGTATCATTGTGAAACTTATAGGTCGCATTAGGAGCTGTATAACATTTAAACAGCCACGGAAAGGTCTAAAAGTTATGTAAATCTATTTATTTAAATTAAATTAGACACACATGTATTCTATTAAATGTATTTTATATTTTTTAGCAATTAATTAATGCTGCTTATTACGACTTTTGAGTTCTAGCAAGTTCCTTGTTTGGCAATTTTGTTCACTGACAATGGCAATAAAACTTTTCGGATTCTTCTGTCATTACTGGAGCTATTTTAACATAAAGTATTAGCTGTTTCTCAAACGTTATAAACCTTATCCAGTTGGTAATATAAACACTAGTAGGTAAAGAGGTCAGGATTATTCGGTGAATTGATAATTGTGATTATTCAGCTCACAGCAATAGATATTTATTCGATAAAGTATCATCATGTGTCCAGTTTTAACAGTATATACTCTACAAAGAAAGATATGTGGTCAAATAATTAGAGGCAGTATGAAAAGTAGTAGTAGCAGTAGTATTTTTAGTATAAGTAGCAGTAATAGTATCAGTAGTCATAGAAATGGAACCCTATTAAGCCACAGTTTCTTGCAATAGCACATTTGTTCATTCCACAAACATATTTACTTTAAGAGAGAGGATTTCTTTTGCCAAGCCCACAGACGCTCCTCCACATAAACACTCACAAACACAGACATTAGCAGATTGGATGTGGTCTAAGCTCTGAGTGGACTTGGCTCAGCTGCTTTTTCAAGACAAAAAGCCTTTCGCTTAAAAAGACGAGCGAGACTCTACCCTCTTTTTTCCACATTCGGACCCATGTGGAGCACTGGACCACATCACAACCAATCAATGCACACAGCCACCTCCAAACTATAGACCTCAAACTTTAACAAAAATGTGTGCGTGTGAGATTACTTTAACGTCTGTCCCGGGGGGGGGTAAAAGGGGTTGTCCAGGATGTGGCTTCGACCCCTGTGGTGATTCCTGATCCTATTGGTCACGACGCTCTGGGCACTGCTGGGATCTTAAATGAAAATTCCAGCACTGTCACTCACTCCTCCCAAGCAACACAGCAATTATAACGAGAAATGCCACGTCGGTCTCGGGCAGCGATGGTGGCATCTCTCTTTGCACATGTGCTCCTTTGTGGGTGTGGGTGGTAAGTATCTGACTTAGCCCACTTTATGAAAAGCTTTGGAGACTTTGGTTAAAGCAAGCGTTTGGTTATTAGTAAGATGCCAGTCATTTGGTGTTACATAAGAATCCATTTGCAGCCAGCATCTTAAGCCGCTTTTTGACAAACACAGCAAAATATTATGATTCTAGTGACGTTATAGTTATTTTAAATTCATACATTAGCAGTGCTCAAGCTCGAACATAATGCTAGATATTTTTTTCTCACTTTACCTATGCAATTATCAAGTGAGGTTCGCATTGCTAGGGCTGAACAATTAAATATATAAATGCAATTTTTCACTTTTTTGTGAAGTATTGCAGTCATATTTTTGTTTACAAACCAAACGCACATATTTTAAAGAAATCCAAGAGCTTTCGGTTTTCTCCACTGAATTACCACCAACTCTGCCAGAGAGGTCAAAAATACTTGCAGCAGTCAACATTCCAAACAACGGCAAGAACAATGGTAGTACGCACGGGACGATGTTAAAATTTACTGTCAGGAATATCAAAATGGAAATACACTCAAGCGACACACGAGCACACGTCCTCCAGAAGTTAAAAGCACATTAATAATTATGAATCTGTTCCGTGTTTAAACAAGTATAACATCATTGTAACTGTAAAGTGAAAACAACAATAATCTAGAGAGAACATCATGGATAAGTAGCACTATCTGGTGGATTATGGCGATCATACAAACTGTATTATGATTGTCCACCCTTTCCTCACCCCAGCCCTAAATGGTAGCCTACTCAAAAAATATAGAGGAGGGAGTTATAAGGCCATTGATTTGCATACATATTGTAGACTTATTTATTACTTTACACGTCTTACTATAGTTCTTCAACATGATTAGTTCCTTATCATCCATAACAATTTCAATGTGAAAGGCTTAAATCTGTAGATCCCAGTGTAAAAATAACTTCTGTATAATAGATATTTGATCATTTATATTCAATGTGTGAAACCGGCTTCGAATAGATTTAGTTTTACACCTTTATTTCCATAGCAACGGCAAATTAAACAAGCCTGTCAAATTGTCAAACCGTTAACAAATAATGGTTATTACGAGCCGTGTTTTTCCTCCATGTTGACAGCTCTAAATGACACCCTCTAAATTAAGTTTCCATGGTGACAAAAGTTGTTATAGTGAGTTTAATTTACCGAGCTTAACCTCTGATAGTCCAACAAGAATCCGACGTCACGGAGGCAGTTTAGCGGAAAATCATTCAGCAGTGCAGTAAAATGGAAAAAAAGATAGATTTGAAAATAAATATGTGAAGAAATTAGGGGGCAGCTTTCTCTGTTTTGTGACTGGCAGGCCGACAGCAGGGGATTTTTATCCAGTGTAGTGTAAGGACTTTAAAGGTGGTAACATATTGACAAATCCAAAGAGAACTTGGAATCAAACCAACCAAAAAGAATGCAGTCTATAAAGCGATAAACAAGTCCACATGAATCAATCACACTTTTGGTTCACTCCAAGCCAATCTATCTATAAACACTATAAGCAAAAGTTGTTATCTTTTTACATAAATAATAGATAGATAATACATACATCTTTACATCTTAATATATATATATATATAATATTTAGTATCCCGATATCCCTAGTTAGACAATATGATGTCAATCCAACGGAAAAGTGTTAAAACATGTCTTTAAACTTATTAGCTGAGCTAAAATGAATCACAAAAGTGCACAAGTATCACCTCATTTGAAAGTTCACATGGTTACAGTACACTTCATTGTCCCGTAGGAAAGAGTCGAACCCACAACCTGAGAGAAGTCTAGCCACTCATCTATAAACTCATAATCTAATATAACTTGCATGTTCTGTTTCTGTTTGCAAAAAGACGTCTCGCAGTCCCACAAACCTGTAAAAAGTGTTTTCTTTTATAAGTGACTGATTTCACCGACAGTGTGAATCCTACTGTGAGAAGAAGGATAAGAAGATGGATAAGAAGATGGATAAGAAGATGGATAAGCCGTCAGCCGTCACTAACATGTCCACCCTCGTCCCTAACACGATCTCACCTCAAAGGACTCTCTGCTCATCAAAACCCACCAAATCTCCTGCTAGCATCACTCGCGCTGAAGTAGCGAATAACTTTGGAGCGTGTTCTTTTCCTGCCCCCCTTTTACCCCACACAAAGCAGCAGAAAGACCCTCGGTGCAGTCTCCCATTCAAGAGCCGCACAAAAGACCCCCACTGAGGTTTTCTTCCTGTTGCCCCTGTCTGCCCCACCCATCTCCCCCCAACAGTGCAGGGCTCACACACGTCCCATCTGCTGCACCAAAACTCCCCCTTTCACTCCTCACTCCTGTGTTAACTTTTATTCAACTGGATATTTCAAGCCCGGAGTTTGGTTTTTCGGCTTTAATTGGACCATAGCAGTGGAGTCAGTGAAATTAAACAACGTTGGCAGGGGCCGCTTTCGACAGTTGGGTTGCAAACTGCACTGATTTTAAATGTTTGGGTTGGCTTGGAACATTTTAACAGGTAAGAGAAGCCATCTGGAGAGGAAGAAACGTGTTTGTTCACAATCCAATTAATGTTTTTTTTTTTTTTTAAACAGCTGCTGTTAAAACTGCACTATGTAACTTAGGCTCAATACTAATACCAATGTCAATCAATGATAATAAATAATGCTCTTTTTTCATTTTCAACACAAAATAATAGTATTATCTTTATGTTATGGCGTTTCATACGAGTTCTGATTAGGGATGTCAAGATTATTCAATTAATTGTTACTCTTAATTATTCAGGTGCCAATATAATCATAAGAACTAAAACATAATAATTATCTTATGCACCTGTTCCATTTTGGATGTGCGTTTACTTATTTTTAATTGATACATTGACAAACAACAATAACAACAAAAACCCCTTTACGTAGATAATACTGTAATTTTCAAAACCAAACATATTATAGTTATGATAAAAGCTTAAAATCAATAAAACTGTTCAGGAAAGGTCAAAATTAGTCCAGTTCTTGAGTATGGATCCTTCATAAAAAAGCATCTATTTTTGGCATTGATTAGTTCAGGTGTTTGTATTGCTCAAAATAGAAACATGCACTCTTACTGTGAGCGTGACCTGGTCTGATGGCGTCTCCATGGTAACAGGGAAGTTTAATGCCATACTGTGGCTCATTATAGGCAAAGAAACACCTGGACACAAGCTGATGACACAAGAAAACTTACTTTGTGCACCTTTGAACAAAACGATGTGAACTCTTCAAGACTTTTTTGTGAAAGTCAATGAGCAAGAAAATGTTTGTAGTAAAATAATACAAATCTTGAAGAATAAAATCATGTATTCACTATAGGGCTGCAGCAACTAATTGCCTAATCGTATTGCGATAATAATTTATCACAAAGACAGCGCCATTCATCAAAATGTCATGAAATAATAAACAATTTCTGATTTTACTGAATAGAACACATTATTCATAACCTGGCACCTTCATTCACCATATCTGAACCTTTAGTTGGTTGATAATGTATTTAAAAAGTCTCATTGTACAATACTGACTTATCGACTGCTAAAATAGTCATTAGTCGCAGCTGTACAAGAAACTATACAAAACTACAAACATTATTACTGATATGTTAGTAATGTAAACATGGTAATCCGATCAGCACTTTTCCAAATGTTCATTCATTTGCACATCAACCGCGTACTGTACATATATTGTAAACATTGATCTATGTTTAAAGCCTCTCTCCTTACTGCCACTAATCTTGTCAGCCCATCGTCCATTTACCTTGGTGTTTCTGCCCTCCTAAAGAGCCCCTGCCGCTGGCCACAGATTTATGGCCTGGTCCAACATGCACAGTATTGGCAAAGCATTAAAACATGTCTGCTCTTAATACGGGGAGCTCTCTACGTCGATAAGAGCCTTAATAAAAGCATCCCTCTGGTGGATTTGTGTCTCTTTTTTCACTTTTCCCTGTACATCCCTCTGCTGTAACCACCATTTCCTCTGCTGCCTCACTAACCCTAGTCCAACTTCGGCATCCTTTTGAATTTTGCGCACCTGTTTCTTCCCTCCACTTGGCGCCGCGCTCCTTGGTCGGTGCCAGGGGCTTAACGACGCTTGAATGCCACAGCTATGAAGTTTTCTGCTTTGCTCTTTTCTCATAAAAGATATTTAAAAGCGATGCCTAAAGATCAATCTGCCCCACTGTGTCTATCATGGATTCATTTCTCTTCTATCTCTTCTGTCTTTTTCTTTTGGATAGAAATAGCATTACCTCATGATACCCCTTTTTGGAATATAAAAGTTTTTGGTTTCGCAAAGTGTGGTTGCTTTGAGACCGCTGGTAGTCTTGGTGAAACGTTGACAATTAATGCACCTTTCATTACAATTTACCTTGGTTTTAGTCCTGATCATCCTGGTTTGGACCTAGTTGAGTCAAGGTCTAGTTATAGTCCTAGTTTAGACATAGTTTAACCTTTGTTGTATCCTTCCTCAACTATAGTGATCTTGATTTTTTGAGGATTAGAGATGCTTTTTCAGTTCCAAGGCATTAAATAACTTGTCGATTCCTGATACAGAACAGATATTGAAGGTACATATTTTCCCCTTAAAACACCAATAATTCATGACAATACTGTTTCATGCTTTACATTTCTTCTTCAAATTCTTGAATGAATAAAAATAAAAAATAATATGAGATGTTCGGAGATCAACTGATTGGCCCAATTTTGAATGACATCTTGGCACAAGAAGTGGGCAATATATAGAAATATTGTGAATACTATTTTGAAGATAGGCAAAATATTAGACAAAAAGCTGATTAAAAATTTAAATGTCAAAAGTGATTAAAAAAAAAAAAGGTATGAGGTAATATTTCTAATTTAAGTTATTAATTTAACAGACATTTCCCATTTGTCTGAAAATTAAACCTCAACAAATACATTTCTTTTACGTTTCTTTTGGATTGAGTCGTCTGAATGTCTATCGTGATACTCAAAAAATACCGAGATATTAGTTTTTGTCAAAATCGCCCAATAAACATCACAAAATCCTCGGTATACTTCTAACACAGTATTCTACAAACATTCAGAGGTGCTGTAAAATCTCCACTGGTACCTCATTCATGCAAGTCAGTCACACCAGTAAACACAGACCACCTCATCCTCCCACTTCTGTCTCCTTTGCTGTCTCTGATGTCAGGATTTTGAGCATCATAAGCAACATTTTAAATATTAACTAAGACCACTTTGCACATATGAATAATACAGCAGAGAGGGCAGCGGCTGGCCAACGATCCCATCCCCTGCCGAGCCGTAAAACTAATGCACCGCGCTAGGACAAAAATGTGACCGTATTTGTACTACATCGGGACACGCCTTAGGAGCGGGCCTATCCCAAAGGTCTGGTCCAAAAGTGCCTCTTTGTTTACCTAGCGCCCTACCACCTGTCGGACGGCGCAGACGCTGGAGGCTGGCAGCGCTGGTGTTATGACTAGATGTTGCACAAGCGCCTGATCTAATCTGACATCTCAATCTGTTGTGCATCTTTGAAGCCAAATGGACCCGGGTGTCGGTGTGAGGTGAGCGCCGTTGACACATGCCTTACTTTTCGCATGCATAAAAAGTCAATCGGCGACATTCCTTAACAAATGAATTCCACTCACCGTAATCAATTGGAGACACTGTTATCTACACCTCATTAAAGTGCACATGACAGTACTCATGTTTTTCTAATTATACCCTAGTTTGGAGGAATAGTCCCTGTGGGAACTATTGATCATATTGAAAATCTGAAAAGTAAAAGTTGAAAATGACAGGAAGTAACGTTGAATTCTAAAACAGAATCCCTCTGTGATGTCATCAATAAGCGACATTCCATCAAAAATGCAGGGAGAATTTACATGCAACGGAGACATTTCTCTGACAGTGTAAAAAATCCTTAACAAGTTGTTATCAGGTATTATTATTTGTCAAATCATAGCTATTGTGTAACTTAAATAGCCACTTTTGTTTACAGTATGGTTGCTAGGTAACAGTTGTGTGTCGCATTTGCTGCTTATGTGTCCAACGAGGAAGTAACATTATGCACTTCTCCAAAATGGTCAAAATGGGGAAAAAGGGGCAAAATAGGTAGCAAAATCTTAAATATAAACATGTTTACTATGTTTTAGCAAATTGTCTATTCTACCCCGTCATATCAAGCTTTTACTATTCAGGCTAATCCTAATACTGCAACCAGTACTGCTAATATCAATACACTTTGCACCTCAGACCGGCCGAGTCACTTCTGGCTTGTAAGTCTGCTCCTAAAACACATCTTTTCTCTTTAGCTTTAGAATGAAGTATTGACTTTTATAATGTAAACTCATTGTGTTCGTCCGTCTTTATATTTCGGAGATACTCTCACTCTGGTCAACTGTTGTTTTTAAACTGCAATAGAAATAAAGTTGGATTGGATTGTAATAAAAGAAACTAACTGCCCCAACTCATTTAGGCTTAATTCATTTAAGATCAACTATTTCACAGGTGTAATGACAGGTTTACTCAAGATTTCATAAATTAAAATTGTGAGTATCAGAATACAGAATACAGTACAATTACAATTACTTAATAATTTTTTTTTATTTCAAACAATTTAGGAATAAATATATACATCTGGAAAGCCAAAACGACAAATAAAGATGTCAAGATCATTCAGTTAATCAATAAATGTGATTATTAAGGTCACAATATGATCGTACAAACTAAAAACTAATAATCATGACTATTTTAGAAGCAAAATTAAGTTATTTCAATTAAATCGGCACTCCAAAAGTACACCTTAATGTATAGTGCTTTTAATCACAATAACTTTACTTTTGCTTTCAGAAAGTTTGAATTCATAAAGCTGGTCACATACAATTGGAACAGTCATGCATGAAAATGTAAGAAAAGTAAGGATTTCACTTGTCAATAATCATTATGCCATGATCTTTCTTCTCACAATAATCGGAACACTAACATTTGACCTTGTGACCTCCCTAACTACAAATGTGTTTTAGTCATTTTAATTTGGGTTTACAGTGAACTCAACTGAAGAGAAAAATTTGTTAAACTGTCACTGACACAATTTATTCAGTTGGATCCCCCCACTTAACACACATGAGACAGCGCATCTACAAAGTGTCACTATTCATCTGTGGGAGTGTCCGACATGCTACGCTTCGTGACTTGGAACACTTTGCCCTGCTCCTCTGCTTTGACCTCCTCAGACCGGACCGACCCGCTGCACCCCCCCCCTCCCCGCCAACCCCCACCCCCCTGAAGAAACAGGCACCTGGGAGTCTCGCGTCCTGGATTAAAATATGACAAACGCACTTCCCGTATGTCGCTGTAATTGTGATGAAGTCATTAATAATAACAGGCGTTCACGCAGAAGAGAGGGAGAGCGAGTGAGAGTGGACACGCGCCTCGTAGCTTCAGACAAGTGTTCCAAGCAAGTCGGGGTAATTAATGTGTATGTCAACACCAAAAGAGGCGCACTATGGAAGAAACATGAGCACGGCACTATCACAACACAACACAGAAGATGGCGACAGCATAAAGAAACAGATAAGATAGATGTAGTCATGTCTGTCCCATCATGCTTTGCCTAAAAATATCCAGCCGACACAAAAACTTTACTGGGGCACTCCCCGCGTTTAGCCTACATGCAAAAATGAAAGTTTGTATCATGTCATTTTTGGAGGAAAACAAATATGCTTCTTTGAATCTTGTTGATTCGCGATGGGGCATGCACACTCGGGCTTAAATGACTAGAAAACACAAAGCCTTTACCTTTCAGTGCAGCAGCTGCTTTTGCTGTAAAGTAGTAAAGGAAATACTGCAAATGCTATCACTAATGCGAGTAATAGTAACGGTGTAGAAATCTTCCACTACTATAAACTATGAAATACTTTTTTACTCCGAAAGACAAAACTTTAGAACAATATTCATCTGCTGTACTTAACCTACACTTTAAGGGCCACTCTGACACTGGCAATAACCTGTTTTTGTTTGTTTTTTGGAGATGAAGAGTTTTTTTGTATTTTTGGCCATGAACTCTTCTTCTACATATTTTTAAAACAATTATAGTTGAGGGGATTGGCTTTAGAAAGGACGGAATAGCATTTTTATTGCACAAAAATACATTCCGCTTTTGAAAACACTGCAAATGAACTCTTCAAATATTTGATCATACGATAATTAGCTGTATTTTTAGCATATAAAGATCACTTGCACAGCATTTTCGTTCTGTCATATTGTCAGAAAAAGTTCCTCAGAGGGACTTTTATCACACTATCATTTCACCAAAGTATCCTCCAGAGAAACATCTCAGTTACTGACCTATTGCCCGTCTTTTGCCCCCTCTGACCACCACAGCTGCTCCTCCAATCAAGTCCTCGCTTTTATACAATCCCAAACTGTTTATATCAACGTTTCTCATTTCTCCTGCACGGATTTCAGAATGGCCCACAATTTTAATAAACGTAAGCTGCTTTTCTGCTTGGACTGTTCAGGGAATAATACATCAAGACAAGGAGGACCCGGGGAGGTACAATTTCTTATTTGCAGTCACGGTAAAGGGCACAAACTTGGACTGACAGATCGACAGATTATATTAAATTGACTTTATATGCTGTGTTATTCCTCAAAGTGGCATTTCGACATAAGCAGCTTCTTGTCTCGCTGTGGTTGACATTGTTCTTTTTTCCTGTGTAAAATGAGCTTAAAGCCACAATCCACTAAACCCTCATTTCTGCTTTATGTTTCAATCAGATCTGGGAAGCCAAAGGGAGGGGGCAGCGGAGTCCAGGACAGTCCAGGAATAGGTCAATACTCGAGTAATCTTCCATTCAAATACAAGGTTGTCCACAGTCACCTAATCGTTTACACAGGTCACCAACTGTGCCACTGCCAAATATGTTTTCTTTAATGCAAATGACAGTTTTAAGTTTGTCAAATCATATTGTGCCAAGTCAATATTTAGAAGATATCAACATGTGATTGGATAAAACAAATGGTTTTAGAGAAAGTATGGCAGTGCATGTGTTTATGTTTTCAATGGTTGGGACATGACTTAAACACATCATTTGGGACAAACAATATTGTCAATATTCATGTGAGCAATAGTTCAAAAGTATGAGTTCCTGTTTGCTGCGAGAGAATTTTTGAAATGAATTTACACAAATCAAATTATGCACAGAAATTAAATCATCATATTTGTCAGACATTAACCATGCAGATAATGTATAGATTTGTATAGATTATGGAATTTAATACATTCATGAATATGCAATTTTGAAAATATGCAAGTGGTGGAAATGACCAGTTGACACCTATGAAAGCCACTGCTTCTGATGCTTTTTGCCATTACAGAAGTCATCTCAGCACCTGAAGACTTCTGTGTTACTTAAGGGTTTTGGCTTTCTCTTTGGAAAAGCCGGGACTGCATCGAGTAAAAGCGTAATTACTCCCTTCACACCCGGGGACTTTGATTTTTCCACTGCGAGTAGAAGAGCGTGAGCTCCACTGTAAACCAGAAGACTACATGTAAGGATGAGTGAACCTCAAGCCTTCAGACCAATGCAAACCACTATGTGCGCATTACTGAGGTATACAATGTTTTATAATTAAGTTTATAATAGGGGAAGTTTCAAGTGATCGTGTAATAGCCTACTCCTTGTTTGTTTAGGTCATGAGGTGAACAAAATGCGCACGAAGCCTGCAGCATATCTGGATGAAGTGCTCTGGAAGAAGTAACAACATAGCTGAGGTACTCGGGGCGTTTTAAAGAGGGACATGGAGATGACAGATAAGCAACTTAAATGACCTCTGGGCCCACGGCTCCAAAACCCATCAGGGGAAACAAGGCCACTGTCCTAATTCCATTTATTTTTAAATCGCCAATTCCAACTTTTTTATCAAAAGATCTAGAGCACAATGAGAGTCCAGTCAGTGTGAAGCGAGCCACATCAGGGGAAGTATCCAGAGTAAAAGACTCACCAGTGGCAGACGCGCCGTAGCTGGCCAGCAGCAGGAGAAGCGCCACGGGACCGAGTCCATGTCCGCGCCGCATGCGCCCGCAGAGCATCTTTTCCGGCTGCTCCGCTGAGGACCGTCCCTGGATGAGCAGTCAGTGTGGACGCGCTGGTTTCAGAGTAGCTCTGAGGCAGAGGCGCCACCGGCTGCAGTTCTCACAAACAACACAATGTCGAGAGTCCAGTATTAGTGTAATAGTTGTTTTTGTTTGGGGAAATAGTTCACTCTTCTTCGCCTGACGCACGCAGACAAAAACGCTCAGAGCACATCCATCACGCAGCCCATAAAGACATAGCGAAGCCTGTGATTTCTGTAATGACCGGTTGAAGAAGTGCTCCTTTTGTGCCACTCTCTGAAATAGAAAACCCTTTTGAACTCCTCCTCGCTTAATTCGTGTCCAGGTCCCGGCCGTAATGGCCTCAAAAAGCCGCCGAGCGCGCCCCAAAAGTCACGCAAAAGTTTGACGCATAACAGCTTTGAACTCTCCGGAAAAGAAAACTTGTGACCACAGAATCTTTTCGGGAAAAAAACTGGACTCCCGGGCGCGCGTCCACTCCTTTGAAGGCGTCTTCCTCTCAAATGAAGACCGCAAGGTGTAAACAAGCACACGGGGAATGAAGACAGCGCCAGCCTCCGACCGGGCTCCGGGGCGGGCCAATCAGAGCGTCCTCCTCCTCTTCTCACTGCGAGCTCCGAGAGACTGAAGGTGAAGCAGCAGCAGCAGGAGCCGAGGACATGCAGGGGAGGGGCAGCACGGAGCAGCCGGAGCACCCGGAGCACCCGGAGCCTACCGCGACCTGCAGCACCGACTTTCAGCAACAGATTTCAATGTGGACGAGTAGGTTCACGTTTGAGTTTCAACCATTCCTCCCGATTTCTACTGCCTCTTTTTGAAATTCTTCCTTTTTTTCTTTTTTAATCTAAAACTAAATGTCTTCAAATGCCAAAACAAGCATATCCACATCCTCTTAAAACGGCTTGTCTGATTTAGAGTGAAAAATTGGATTGTTTCTGTGCAACGAGATCTTCATAAGATCCCAGGTCAAAGCCATTACAACCTCTACAAATATGTTTAACTTTATGTCCGCTAGAGGGCGACCTTTCACACGTGAGCTGGTCTCCTTTGAGGAAGACATGAGGGATAATCACGAGGCACCTTCATCACACAAGGGAGTGGAAAGTCTTCTACAGCAGGTGAATACATCCAAACAGAGACCATTTTCCACTGTAATGGTAACTTGAAGCGTACATCAACAAAGAGGAATAGACCACAGCTCAAGTGCACATGTTGAACAAAACCCACATTTTCCTTAAAGGTGCACTATGTAATATTTCTGGTGGGGCGGGGTAGTCTGTCACCTGCTCGTCTCCATGGAGATATGGAGACGTTATGCGATGCTTTGCCTGAAAAGCATAAAGGGTTGTGGTCGTCTAAATACTGTAAATTGTTAGTCGATTAAAGCCCTGTGCACGATTGCTCTTAAACTGTGAATCGCTATGATCTGACCTAAACTGCACACAGAGTTCACACAAAAACAACTGTAGTAAACAATTCCGTTCTGTAAAAAACGGATTTCAAACTCACAGAAACACTGGTTAACTCACTCCGTGCCTTCTCTTTTCTGTGCTCCACATAAATCTATTAGAATCCCAATGAGATATTTAGTGGACAAAACATAAGACTAAGACCCCATCGACCGATTAATCAACATAACAATTAAAGACCTACTGGAATGTTCCACACCATGGCATCAAGCTCATCTGTCTTTGTTTAATCAATGACAGTGTTTTTTTTTTTTATTGCGCAAAATGACCTTGAGAAATATGGATTCTTCTTGTTGTGAGCGGTGTCCCCTCTCCACAGATCTGAGCTGTATCTTGGCTTGGTTTCGTCAACTGCTTGTCTCCATGGCGCTCCTGTAGATAAGTTCATATACATCTCAAAGAACACAGAACTATATAAGTTGATATTACCTGCTATGTTGCAAGAATATGGCAAACCTTTTTTTTAACATCCAATTTATTATTATTTGAAAAACAATACTGTTATGTGATTGTGCAAAAGTGTTGTTTAGTAGTTCAATGGTTTTCAGATGAAGGTTTAACATTTTCTCATGAAGAGAAACTGCATCTGTTCTAAAATAAAAATAAAAGACCTTTGCGGCGCTTTGACAGATCTGATGAGAACATCTTATACTTTCAAAGCACAAACTAAAACAGTTGAATAACCTTAGAGTGCCAGGAACAAAACTGTTGAACAAAAAAGTTTAAAGAGCTACTTAGATATGCATTATGATCACAACTTTGTCGTTTAGTCAGTAATGACATCTAAAGTAAGAGTAAGTAAGAGTATTACACAGCCCTGGAGGAAATATCCTGTGTTCTTTTTCTCAAGTGATTAATGTAAGTACAGGTTTACCTCTTACAAAGGGAACGTACTGTAAATAATAGTAGTAGTCACTCTATCAATAATAGGAGCAGCAACAATGACAGTTCAATTGTTTTTGAGTTTACTATTTACGTCCACTTTACTGATGCTGCAGCGCCACTGATGTCGAGTACTTCTTTTCTTTCACCTCTAGATCAAGTGCATCTCTATAGGATTATATTGAATACATCTTTATTCAATGATAGTTTAGGCTTCTGCTCTTGAGCCTTAAGAGTTATGGACACATTCACTTAATCTGTGTACAATAAAGACAGTAAAACACTTAACCTAATAAAAATGCCACCCTACTCCTGCCCCATATCGGCCTGTCAAATTGAAATGGGGCTGAGTCACAGTGTCGGCCCGTAAGAGGAACCTGGCACTACTTGGATTTCATGATTGGATTATGAGCGAGCTGTAATGTGCTTAGCAGTAACATAAGACGCTAGTGAGTAAAACAGAGAGGAGCCGAGAGTGCAGAGTGTTATAGTGTGTTTCAGTGCTTCAGCCTCAGTCAAGGCTCAGACCGAGAGCTGACGGTTGTTTGCTCCACAGCGGCGACGCTTGTAGGACTTTAACCAAATCCAACTTCAAAGGTCCTAATCCGTCTGGACATTGATGAGACCCAGGGCCGCAAGTATTCAGGAGAGGAGGAAAGAGCACTGGAAAGAGGTCAAAATATATAAAGTCTACATATGTAAAGCACATTATAAAAGGAAATGTAATCTGCACCATGCAACACCGGCAATAACAAGTACAAATGTATTCACTTAACACATAATGCACGCCCTTTTTGATTTCATATATGTTGTTTTTATTATTGATCAGTGTTTTATGTTGCACCTTAAGGCCGAGACAAGTTCCTATGTTTGTGAATTTTGTTCACTGACAGTGGCAATCAACCCTTTCTGATTCTGATCATTTGAGTTGACTACAAACTCACACATTAGCCCGTTTTACTACAAACTGAATAAGAAATGAAAGTTTTGTGCAGTGACATTATCACACTGTAGTAGTGTGTAGTTAAAATGAAATGTTATGCATCCTATTGGCCTAAACAAAAGTGGCCTCCTCTGGTGATTTAAGGCTAAAAAGTACAAATATAAGCCTGATATATTGGCCACCGATATACTCCTGTCTAATGTATTGTATGGTGCAATATTATTTACTGAATGAAAATAAATACATCTAAGTCAAATAAGAAGGACAAATTCAAGACTCAAACTTGTTCAAGCTTGTTCATTACAAGCAAGTACAATTTAATTCATAACAATGGTCATGGATTTCCTGAGAAGGGTTAGAGTTTCGCCTGCCCCTTTACGGTACTTTATTACAACAGAGAGCTGCTCTGACGGACTGTGATGTAGGTTTGCCGTGAGCGGTTTGAAGTGCAGTGAAAAAAGGTAAAAAATCAGACAAACCCAAAGCATGTGGTCCACATATTTTGGGGGGGGTGCGGTTAAAGCAAAATATTTACAAAGCACACATACAAAAAGTGCATTGTGCAAAATGGCAGTCAGGAGGGAGCTTCTTCTCCAGCGGCAGGACACAGACTGATTAAATGAGGCGCCTTTTATCTGTTTGCCTAACTGGGTAAAACTACTGCGGCTAAATAGGGATGACACATTTATCCTTTATCCATTTATAAAATTCTCCTCAACTCTCCAAACACAAACCAAAACCACAAACTATCAAAAACATAAAAACCCTTAAAACACCTATTCTGCTTTCTCTATCCATTATACTGTCCGGAACCTTAAGAGGGGAGCTTGTTTCACAGGGGACCTCTTTGCCACCCGGACACAAGAACAGGAAGTGGGCGTGGATGTATTATATTAATGGAAGTGAGGAACATTCTACCACTTAAAATACCTCATCAAACACCAACAATTCCATTTTTTTTAACAGATATTGCTCCATCAATATTGCACAAACACCATTTTTTATAATTGGTAAATTTGACAGTGTCTTCCTCTTCCCTCCAGCGAGACCAGCAATTTAAACCACCAAACAGTTAATAATGGTAAAATGAAAGACCACTTAATAAATACTTTTTTAAAAGCAAATTATGTGCAATGTACTGTTTGAAAAGAGCAAATTAGGTTTAAAAGTGCTGTGTGCTATCAAAGTGCTATATGCACTTGCCTGTTTGTTACACAGACACTTATGGAGGGCTGCAGTTCCTGGTAACAAACAGCGGATTGTTTAAAAAAAAACAAAAAAAAAAAACATTTGAGAAGCCAAGGGAAAAAAGAAGTACAGAGAGAGCATATTGGAGTGAGTGAATGTTTTGGAGCAATGCAGGCGAATAAAGATTACTCTTTAAAAATGGTGGGATAATGAGAAGGAAAATAACATGTTTAAAAGGTCTTAAATGCCAATGTTGCATAATGTCTCCTTTAAGGTAAGTTTTAATAACGTCATCTCCTTTATCTCTTTATTCCTTTTTTTGTGTGGCTAATGTTATTTCAGTCTAGTCCTTGACTAGGCAGTATGACCAATATATCACAATTTTAGTTTTTCTCATTGATCATTAAAAAAAACATGGTTTTTAGTCTTCGACATTATTATCCTGAATGTAAACAAGACAGATTTGAACTAATGCCATCCAAAACACAGAAAAAGTCATGCGTATTCAAAGTCTGAACTCCAAACCACAAGCTTTTACTGGATCGGCTTTAAACCCCTCAATTTAAAAAGACTCAAGTTGATCATTGAGGATTAAAATGTATTGAATCGATTGAAATTTGATTATTTGCACTTCCCTGTATCCGATGTTCTTTTTGTTGTTTTTTTGTCAGCACTCAAAGCCCAGTCCAGAACAAAACTCAGACTTCCTCATGAAAAATTACAAATGTTACCCCCATTTCTTTTTTTTTAAATGATGAGAAAATGTGTTTCTAAATGCACAATACTTACCATATTATTGTTGGGTGACCTATTTAATGGCTTCATGTTTTAAGAATAGATCATTGTGCCAACATGCGTAACTAAATATGCAGATCATTTGTTTACCAAAGCACATTGAGCACGTTCAGTGGCTGATGCAGACAGAGAGCAGAAGAGGTTAGGCATGAAATAGAGTCCACAGAGTGTGTTTGCCTCGTGGAGCAGGAAAGGCTTTTGTGTTTACACGTCGGCCCTGTCTCACCGCTCTGTTTAGAAAGAGCCGCGATTTACCCATTTTTGGAACTAACTCTGAAGTAAATATAAACTTTGAAAAAGTCCATTTTCAATGCATCCTGTTTAGATTTTCTGTCAAATGTATTCAGGTTATATTCAGCACCGACCTATAGTTATGTAGATGTTTCTTGTCCGATTAGTCCTGTTTCTAATTGATGCTTTTCCTGGGTGTGAAATAATTGGACTTTTCTTCTTCATAATTTATTGTTATGAATCATACCTACTCAAAGCTTTTGAGTTCAACATGAAGAAAATATAAAATAGACATGCGGAAAAAAGTCCACACTTGAAATCTAACAGTTCTGTATACTAACTAAGGCTGTTAAAGTATGCATTCATGCCATTATCTACTATTGCAGTCTAGTAGTTTTCCAAATAATCAACTGAATGATTCTTTTGTTCAAGGGCAATTACAACATGGCCCAGAGAAGGCGCAATAGAAGACACGAAAGAATGAAAGGTGAAGTGAAAAGTGAAATGAATGAAACCAAGATACATAAATGATTTTTAACTTTGATACAAATGCCATTTTTAATGAACTGACATTGTTTCTCTTGCAAATGTCTGGCACACAACAGTTTTGTGTCAGTATTACTATTTTCTGAGTTTTATGTGTGGTGCATATTAGCATGTGAAGCAGTTTTAAAGTCTTTGGCGCTGTCTTAGCTTGTGTGGTGGATGTCTCTTTGGAGGTTGTGCAGTTTGTTCACACTTTGCTGCTTCTAATTAGACTATTGTCTCATTGTTTCACACATTTAAACAAGTGTCTCACTTCTAATTGCACTTATCAAAACAAGACGATGTCAGACTTATTTATTTCTTTAGTTATTTGGTTCTACACTGCTAAGACTAAATGAGGATTCAAGTCCAGGGCGTAGTGGATTGCGTAGTGGATTGCAGACATGTGACGCAACATACAGGGACGGGACAATGAGAGGGCTATGGCTATTATGGAGACATAATGAGTTATCCACCATGGGCTGTTTCGAGGCGCCGACTGTCCCATGCTTTGTGTTCCAGACTGACATAAAAGAATCAAACTGCCTATCTCGCTAAAACAGAGGGGCTAATAATAGGATGCATGCTCTAGAAGTTGCCGTGAAGATAATTGAATATTATTTTTCAGGAATGATGAAGTTGACCTACCCAGTAAACTAATTATTTCTCGCAGGCCAGCGGTGGACTTGTTTAATGGAATGTGTTGGCAGTGAATAAGGGAGAAAATAAAGCAAGGCGATCTGCAGCGTCCTGTAGATAAACAGCGTAGGCGGTAGAGAGCAGTACACTTGTCTCAGTTTGTAGTAATAGTCATGAGCAGAGAGACACGATTAGTACTTTAAAATTATACTTCTCTAAACGAAAAGCATCTAAATTATTTCTATAGGTAAAATATTTGGTGAAAAACTGTGATTATGAGTGTGTTTCTGTGTAAAGGACTGCCATTTGTTTCCAGTTTTTGGGATGACAGAGTTACCCTTAGTAGTACCGCTTGTAGCTCTATGTGTACAATTTATCACCATGGTAAATTCAGAGTTAAGACACAATCATGTAAGATAATGGAAATGTAATCAAGGACCTTAAGAGTCATTTTGTACAATGAATAGAGAGGTTTCAACGTGGTGGAGGAGGCCTGGGACCATGATGTATGAATGGTTGAGAATGAACGCTTAATACATCGAATTTGTTCATGAGTTTACGTTTGATGTATGAAACAGTTGAGATTTGTCTTAATCTTCTTGGCTAAGTATTTTGTGTGATTGCTAAATTTGACATTTTCATCAAGAATAAGACGGTTTGGATGTTCTCATTTTGTGTAGTCTCCGCAAAGTCACAGTTTTTTGTTTGAATGCGTACAGAAAAACAGAGAGAAACCATTTTTAACATTCAAAAGTAACACTCAAAAGACATTCCAAGCCATTTTGAGAACTATGTCTTAGAACGATGTATAAAAACGTTTGAAGCTCTCCGTTTGAAGCTTTCCAAATCCAAATGAAATCAATGCAATTTATATATTCTTTTTAACTTTTATATGTCTAAATCTTTCTGATGTAGAAGTAAGTCCTATCATTATCTATTGTGTTGGACGTGGTGCTGTGGACGTTGCATGCTTCAACACATTTTCTGAGCTGTTCAAACCACTTTGCAATTATAGCATTAAAAAAAGACCGTTGTGTTGTATTTGAATGTTTGTGTTTGACGCTCTTGAAGTCAGTGTGCCGCCGCATGTCAGTGACTTCACCCGTCTTGTCCCGCTCTCATCCCACAGTGCACCTGGGTCTGTGGGCTGCAGGGCTTTTAGCAGATTGCATGTGTCAGATTTAGGACAATTACTCTGATTGTTGCCCTCAAAATTCTCCTCAACCTTTGCTTCTGGGGAGAAAAAGTTAATATAATAAAAAGGTATAGGAGCTGAACAATTTGAAAATGAAAGTTGTTTTATTAGATCTGACTTCAACATAAGTCGCTGAAATTGTTCTCTGGCAAATCACTGCTGTCAGGGAAAGGTCAGGTGTGTTCTATATTTTGCCACTGTAAAAGCGTGTTGTTTTTGTCCTAACTTTAAATGTCACCCATAGATTGTGCTTTTCACCTAAACATCTATAAAGGCTTCTTCTTGTATGAATATAATTACCTGTGTAAAATTTCATGAGCCAATGTTCAGCCACTTTATTCATGTAATCTTTCCAGGCCTGGTACTAATGTAAAAACTCTCTCCCATTCATTTTTATGAGGCAGCGAAATAAAAGTATTTGTAAAATGTTTGTAGACTGGGGAAACAAACAGTTGTTGTTTATACAGTATGCTGGTCATATTTGCCAACAAGTATCAATAGTTAGTTAATAGTAATAATTAATTAATAGTCGTCTCAATCGAATTGTTTTGCAAATTGCTACGTCAATAAGTTCCATACATCTACACGCCTAGAAAAAACAGTTTATCAATAGTTTTGTGGCGTTTGGCTATCTTCCATTGAAAATGCATGGCTGGGAGTCTGTATTGCGGTTGCACTGTGAGCCATTTTGAATAACTGTTGTTTAGAAAATAAAATTATAATTTATTTCTGCCTGATGCGTTCTTATTTCTCACGGGCGCCACATTAGAAGACTGTGTATCTTAAAACACTTAAAATCTTGTTCACCATTCATTCACTCTAAAGTCACACTGGTGGTTAGATACTTCAGTAGCAACAGCAGACTCACAGAAGGTCAGTGACTACAGTGTGCTCAGGTCAGAGCTGGGATCAAACCCGTCCTCCAGCCTTTGGTTTTGTGGCTGAGCACTGAAAGCTCTCCCCTGTCACTGTTCAAAATGGTATTGCAGATGTCAAGATGATTTGGTAAATTAATAATCATAGTTATGCAGGTCATGATAGAAAAATTAAGAATCACAACAAAATTTTGCATTTTCGATTCAACCTAAACTCCAAAATGTAAACCTACACATAGAGTGCTTTTTTATCTAACCGTTAAAATGACTTTATTTTATCATTCAGAAACTTTTATCTCATAAAGCAGGTCACAAACTAAAGCTAAAGCTTTAATCTCAGAATAATCATTACTAATCTTAAACCATTTTCCAGTATTGACCCTGAAACCAATGACTTTTTTTTTTTTTTTTTTTTAAATAAGTACTTTTTTTTTTTTTTTTTTTAAATAAGAGCTGCAGGTACAATAATCAATTTGTAGTCAATAATGTAGTCATATGATAAACACTTTATGGTTCTCTCGGCTGCTACCGTAAATTAGAAAAACGTTGTGTCCCTTATGGCTGTGATCCAATTGAGTTATTCTCTTAGCGGCACAAGGCATCATTAGTAAACATTTCAGAAGAGACCAGACTGGATCCTTGTTTGAGCTGAACGCTTGGCCGGGAGTGTGGAAAGAGAGACAGCTCCCCAAAGGCAATGCGACCGCCTCATATCAGTGCACTGCTTAAGATGGAAGTTGTAGCATTTAATGTGAATAATATAGTGAATGATAATTTCAGAACGGCTGAGGCTAGAGCTGCAGTCTCAAGAGTGGACTGCACGGAGACAAGTCCGTATACAATAGAAGTGAGGAACAAGAGACCAGACATTATGTAGATGCTTTGCAAAGGACTCTGGGAAAGTGTGGAGCTCAGGAGACCAAAACGACATCAGTACTGGACTGGTGTATAGAAGCGTGCGGTTTGTGTCATTACAGAAATCAGAGGACTTTCTAGTCAATATGTGTTTCCGGATGCAAGTTTATGCCACAAAATTGGGATGTCGCAATATACAATCTTTACATTAAGATTGTTGCGAGAGAGAAAACTGTTCTGTTTATTTATTTATGAACCTTTATTTTACTCGGTAAAAACCCATGGAGATTGAGACCTCTTTTTCAAGCGTGACCTGGTGCAAAGTGAAAATGTAGCAGCACACAAATCACAAAAACATTTGCACAGTTAAGAGACATTTTAATCAAAAAATAAATAAAATTCTTTTGTATTTTTTTTTATCTTTTCAAGTGAGTAAAAACCCCTCAGTTATTCACAATTATTGACCATGACCAAACAACAGTGAAATCCTCACTTCACTTTCATTCCCATTGTCTAATATCAACATTCATCCAGTATGTGACTACTTTATTTTTAATGTATAAATAGAATAGAAATACCCTTTTTCCAATATGTTTTTTATTGTTTGAATTTTTTAAAAACACAACACAAAACAAACCTATAACATACTGCCTGCTTCAATGTATTTATTTATTAGGAACATTGCACATCTATATCAAACAAATGCCGGCTTATTGCCACAAAGTCTAGTTTGATTCCAGCCACAGTGCTAGTTTTAAAGCTGTTCACAGAGAGAGCGTTTTGTCCAACGGCTGTTGTTTTTGTGCGAGAAAGTCTGACATGGAAAGTGGGGCTACTCCATGTATCACTTTGTAAATGAAAAAACGACCTTCAACCTCCTACCCAATTCTTTATCACCATGCATCCCTAAAGTAAAGTTTCTTTCACTTTCAACTACGTGACTTTACATGAACATACACCTTGACTGAGTTCAATTAATGCTAAATGGTTGTATAACCTGCTTTATAATGAGCAACTAGTGCTAATTAAAGAACAGACACGGAATAATTGCACTATGTACATAGTTAGTGCGACAAATAGTCACAGCATTAAAACGGTGATGCAGATGTGACATTTATAACAGTTTGTTTTCAGATGGAGCTGTCGTCTGGTGACTTTACCTCTTAAATTGGAGTCTTTCAGGACTTTCTTTCTAAATGGCTCAAACCGAGCATAAATTGGCATGAAAAATTGACATTAAACGCAGACTTTTTCTCTATGAATGATGGAGAATTAAGAATGAATCTGTCAAAAACTTGTGAAATGCAAAGGTTACGCAGAAGAAAGGAACATTTGTACCTGAGTATGAGTGCGTGTGCTTTATGACATGTTCCGTACAAGTCCATAGGTGCCCAGTACCGTCAATTAGATGAGCAATGAAATCAAGCAATGTTTAAAAATGTTCTGCTTTACCATCATTACGACTTATGATTGTGTGTTTGACATTCAAGAGTGTGAAAAAAACAGCATTGCCTTGTCAACTGAAAACATTACATTTGGTCTTTTGCGAGATTAAAACATAAAAATTGTAATGGAAATGATTTGAATTGGGAGTACATTTAAGCCTAGCCTACACGACACTCACAGGATGATCCAAGATTAAACCTACAAACTTTTTCTTGATTTGTTTTTTCTGTCTATTAACTTCAAACCTTTCACCCACATAAAGCTAGTTCCCATATTTTAGAAATGCTTAGAAGTTCAGATCGACTTTCTTCAGGGTCAACCATTTTGCGCTACAATTCATCAACAACTGAACCGCCTCCCTGAGTTAAAAAAAACAAAAAAAAAACTTTTTGGATGAAATGCACTGATTAAAAGTGTTTGAAAAACTGTTAGCGTTTAAGTGCAAAGATGGAGAGATGTGAGGTGCTGTTAGTTGGTGAAACTCGGAGTTCCAGTGAAGAGTGGGTGCAAACACTAATTAAACACAGCATCTGTTGGAAGAAAGCACCAGTGGAAGACGAGAGACTGGGGATCAAACTTTGGTTTTAAAGCACAATGTGACTGTTATTATAAATCAAATGAAATCTAATTTAATTGACAGGAGGGAAAAACATATTCTGCGTACAGTATTTTCTTTGTGGGTGTTTTGAATCCGCTGCAGACCTTACTCAGGTAAAGCTTGTGTTTAGGAGTTCTAGTGTGACTTATAAAACTAAGTATTGTTTATGAAGGTGCTGTTGTATGGTGATGTCTCAGAAGGGAAGCATAAAGAGTGGCTCAGCACATTCCAGTCTAGACTTACCTTTATGAAGTCCTAGATGTTTATGGTTCTATAGAGCAGTAGGTCCCTGAAGTTTTCATAAAGTATTGGACACAATGGAAAATTTTGGTTTCAATAAAAATCACTTTGGCTAAACCAGAACTAAAGCAGCTGGTGGTATGCAGACTGCTTTGTCACCTTTAAATATATACATCTCACAAAACCCGGAAGATTAATTATGAATGAATGAATGAATTACATTAGGTTGATCCAAAAACATCTGCTTTGTTTAATTGTCAAACTGGTGAAAGATTACGGTAATAATTAAGATTAAGATTTAAATTGGGTTAAAAGAAACATGTGAGATGTGTTGATGTGTTGACAGTTAAAGCAAGAAAAAAAAGAACTCCTTTGGTCTGTTTCATAGCAACAAAAGTTGTGTAGCGTTTGATATTGCAAAGACAGTCAGACAGTTCTATAAACACCTAAGGTCAGTTCAGTTACATGAGTTTTGTTTTTTCTTTGAGCTCTCAAAAACAATAGCAACAATGACGATGTTAATCTGTTAGATGGAATAAGAGTGTTTAAGATTTTGAAGTGACAAAGCTGGAGTACAGACTTCTAAAGAAACAAACAAAAAAGAAACCCATATCACTATAGTGACGGCCCATGTGTGTCCACTGTATTACCTCTCGCAGCCTCTCTAAACCGAGATTGATGAATGCTGGTAAAGGAAGTGCCACAGTCTCACGTTTTACACAAACAACCCGTAGTTTTGCGACGATGTGGGGAATGGCTTGAGGGTTTAAACATGTCTTTCTGTGTCCTCTGTTGCTGCGCGTTTGCCTCTGTCTCTCCATCATCCATCGCTGCCTCTCACCTGTGCCCCCTCGCTAACGACTGCTCTGTGCCCCCGAGTCCTACATGAGACATTCATACTGGAGCTCCATGGAGATGCACCGGAATAAAACCAAGAATGGAGGAAAAAGAAATAAATTCTGTCTTCTTTATAAGTGTAAGAGTAATGTGAATGGTGGACAGGTGCGGGGAAGTTGGGCAGGTGAGAACAGAACGGAGCAGAGCAGAAGAGGAGTTCTTATTAATCATATTGGCCACGATTCAATCTTGTCCTGGTTTGGTCCCCAGTTTGTTGTGTAGACTTGATTTATTCCTGTTCTAATACTGGTTTAGTTCTGCATTTAGTCCCAATTCAGTCTCAATTGAGTGAATGTCCCCACAGTCCTGATTGGTAGAAGATGTTGACAGCTCTCTGCGATAGAAATTACAAAGACTAGTTTCCTCTGTGCCAATTTGTGAGGCTATAGTACAAGAATATTAAATGGATGCTGCTGGTGCCAATAGATAACAATGAAATTCTATAGCAGAGCAATTCATTGGAAGATAATATCCTTGCTCTGAGTGAAATTGCTTACAAAAGGAAGGATATGTTTTTGCATAGGCATATTGTCGAAATTTGTCATGCCCAGAGTTTTGCCATATTCTAGGATTCAGTCAAGAAATAGACTTTTACTGTTAGCATAGTTTAGGACGTGATAAACAAACACTAGTAACCAGGTGATTTCAGGTTCATCATCGTCTCTGACAGCACTTGTGCAGCCAACGGGCCACTTTCCTTCACCTAAACCGATTTTTAAACTAGATTTTTGTTTAGTTGCTGCATTGATGGTTAAAAGTTAGTGCTATTTGAGTCCAGTTGCTGAAATAGACTCCCACCTGCTACACAATATGTCTAATTGAAGTCATTCAGTTGACGTTTTAGTCTTTTTACCTTTGTATGCCAACTCTATAAAGAACTGCATTTCTCAAAGCAATTTACCTTTTACACAGTTGAGTGCTCTTCAGCAGCATATAAAGAAACAAAACAAAACAACACAACACACTCGAGCGATATAACAACTTTGCAAAACAAAAACAGGAGGTCTCACATCGGAGTGACAAATCCTCCACTTTGCCACCAACAATTTTTGAACGGACACTATTATTAGAAGCCTGACGAGACAACCAATCTAGATGATAATAGCAGGTTGGTGTTGTGCAGACAGCGGATGGATGCCATAGACTGACCTCACAGGATGAACCAGCAAACGGTCAGCTTATTAGCCTTAAAAAGATGGAGTGGCTGCAATATGTTTATTTATTTCATCTCCCACATATAATAACAAATAACTGCTCATTTCTACACCATAAAAATGAGACGGCAGCGTTTAGTGAAAGAACATGCCCGGATTATGTGTTTTGAAACTTTTGAAACTTTTGAAACTATAAACCACTAAGTTATTAAAACATTTCACCAAATTTTAAGTGTTTTTTGGACTGAACACAACTGTGCTAGGACCTTAGTTACCACATAGCGGGTTAGTCTCTTTTTAACCTCTTATTATGTGACATTTTTGACAAGTTTATGGGAAAAATGAATTTGGAAAATGGCTTTGAAGTAGGCGGGACTGTGGTGTGCTCTATCGGGATTGCACTACAAAGCATCATACCTCACTACACACAACACATACACACTTATTTATTTGGTTAGTTTAGGATGTATGACTGTGGAATTCATTTCAGAGACAGTGTGAATCACAATATGTCTTTATCGTTTTTCAATGTCAGTACTCGTATATCATAAGTGCACTTTTTCCCCGCCTGACAAGACTGCAAGCTTTTTTCGACACTATACAAAGACATTTACAATAGTGTGGGCCCCGGTCTAATCACCACGAGTTCAGATGGCCGTGATTTAAGAGGCGGATAAAGCAATCAGAGAAACACATGGCTTTACATTTTTTTCTAAAATGGTAGCTGACCAATGATTGCCACTGTTTCATAATAATAATAATTTTTTTAAAAATCACAAGGCTCTGTCTGAGTTTGTAATTGTGCCTGCCTCTGTCAAGACATGTTTTCCTCTTCATAATGAACATTTATATTTGTCTTAAAAACACTAATCCCATGAACAACCTTTGATAATTAGTTGTCTAAAGTGACCAGCCAGAGATGAGCCCGAATGCAGAGCAGCAAGTGTAAGACGCTCCTCTGTTACTGTCGTCGCGCTCTCGCTGGCTCTGTCACACAATAAGTGTTCAGATTCAAGGCAAATACACACTGTGTCTGTCCCTTGTGCAAATAATGCCAAAAAGTCACATTTCTGAAAAGCTGTTTCAGATGTCAGACCAGATAAATAATAAAAACAGCACTCACACACAAATAAACAAATGAATGAGCATGTAAAATGTGGACAGCTAAACATTAGGTCAATTTCCTCCAAATTGCTCTTAGTTAGTTTCTTAATAAGTTATTATAACATAGATCTTCTAGCTCCAACTGAAATTCCAACTTCAACAAGACGAGTATGTAAGACTAAATGAGTCCACCTGTTGGAATAATTGTAAATATTTGATCTCCCTTTTATGTGTTTAACATTTGCATTACTTTGTGAGCTTAATAAACTACTTATGAGACTGTTTTACAGAAGTTTTTCTAAGCTGCTGACTAAAAACGGCAGCGCGGTCTGGAACTCTAAAATTAAGAACCAGCGAGGAAGACAGGGAACTGCAACCAGACTTCTTACTGGCAACACAAAGTTTAACGTCGCTAAAGGTTATTTTGCCACATTGTATCTGTCCACTGCCGCTGTTTGTTCCCCCCACCCTTTAGAGGCGGCAGTAGGTCATGTAACTAGGGCGCTTCTTTTTATTCTAATAAATAGAGGAGGCCGACAGAGAGACTTCAGGACGTTCGGAGCGAGTGTGCCCAGCGATGTAACTGGAGCTTTCTCTCTCTGTGCGCCCTGAGTAACACATTTGATCTCTTGTCTTTCTTCTGTTTGTTTGTTGGGGTTGTGTAGATTTTAGACCCATCACCCCAGTCATGTTAACTTTTAGACTCTGTTGTGATTTTAAGCATTACGAAAATAAATTGAATTGAAAATAGCCTTTACCTCACACCTATCACTCTAGAAATAATGTATTATCTAAAATGGAAAAAACAAATCCCACACAGTCTTGTAGACCACAGGCCTTAGATAAAGCAGAATAATGAAACAAAGTCTGGTATCAACATGTTAAAGAGGAAATAATAAATGAAGACAAATTCCAGCTCTTATCAGATTATAAAATGGCTGCTTGAACTGGATGTTGATTGCTCTAGGTTACCGTGGTGATGATTTCTTTATTAACACTTCATTGCCATTGTATGTGAGGCTCATTCTGCTTTAAGGTATTTGTCTTGAGAACCAAAACACCAAATTAAAACAAACCACTATCATTTCCAATGTTTTTGTAATTAAGAATAAACATTACAATTGTTATATTGTTATCCCATGTCTGGGAACACAACTAGGTCATTTCGTTTAAAATTTGTAATAACAATTTAACATACACTGTAATAAAACTCAAAAACAATATTAATCTAGCACACAAACAGACACAATTTAAGTTATTTTATTTATTTTATACTGCTTGTAAAACAGGTCATGACAACCATTTGTCAGCATTGTATTGCTACTATATTTTTAGTTTTTATGATGGATGACGCGTTCTCAGCAATACTTGGCATCATTTATAATTTTAATACATAACAATAAAAGTACATGAGGTGACAACAAGGCTATAATTTAGTCAAACCAGTAAACACAGCACAAACGGACAGGGATATTAACATTAAATGACTTTAAATTTCGACAATGTAATGGCGCTGTACCTGCTCGCCTGTCTTTAAACGTCACTCTCTGAATGACCTTGTGCTTTGCGAGTCAAGGTGACTTAGTTTTTCAGTGGATGCAAATGGCTGTGTCCACCAGTCAAATCCATGCAAAAACTGGGCTGAGGTTAAATCCCTCAATGCCCAAATCAGGAAACTGAGCTAACGCCACTGAAATAAGGTCATGTTGTTTTGTTAGTGACAGAAAGGCCCACTAAGAAACACAATCCAGCTCCAAATTTTATCGACAAGTACAACGTTGAAAAATAAAAGCAGGAAACACGAGCTACCTTTAGATGCTAATATTGTCGATATTGTCTTTCAGAGCAGATCTTTCGCTTGTGTATTTTTATTCTTATCAGATCATTTGGAAGTGAAGAATTGTCGCAGATGGACAACAGAATAGCCTGCCACCCCTGTCCCACGGTTCACGCCCCAAGAAGGAATTAATGACCAAGTATCGCACCTATTTTCGTGCATGGCCAGAGGTTGTGAAGGTGGGCATATGGCGCTGGAGACACAGCTGCCGCAGGTTTCTTGTTATTTTAAAAACAAGCACAAGGGAACAGGTGCTACTCTGTGAGAAATGTTAAACTGTTTAAAAGGGAATAAGCAAATCTTACTTTTTCAAATGGATCGCATGTATTCATTTAATAACTTTTTATATAATTTTACCGTCAAGAGTCTTGGATGAGTGGCGCAAATTAAAAGCCTGAGAGAGGTTACTGGACAATTGTTAATTAATTCCACTGCTTACATATACATAGAGATGACTTAAATCTGGGGCACCTTTTCACACCGCAAAACTCCAAGTAGTTTTTAAAATCTGTATAACTCTCGTACACATATAACCCGTCGACACATAATTAATTTTGCATAAAAACATTAATTTTGGTCTCGTGCATAGTTTAAAAAAAAAAAATGTAAACATTTTTTAAGCGAGGTGAAACTGGAGGGGACCACCCAAGTGCAGCCAATCAGATCTGCTTTCAGCTCAAGGCATAGTAATAATAATGTATTATTAGATGCAGACAGCGCGCAGCCTTCCCATTTTGAGCTGCTTTTACAATAAACAAAATCATTGAAAAATTCAGTCATTTACAAAAAAAAAATCATGCGATCATTTGGCCTGAGCATCTAACCCACAACCCCCTTACTAATCATTTCAACCATTCTGCCGCTATATGTTAAAAATCAGTCCCGAGCAAACAATAACAAATCATGATGCGATGTCCTTCCTGACCAAACAATTTCCATTTGTCTGGACTTGTTTTGCTAGTGGTTGGACAGCAAAGAAAATTGGACATTAAAATCCTGCTAAATCTATTGGATACCATGTTTTTCCTCTGCTTTCACATCTGTGAGTGTGTGAACTTGACTCATGGCCCATCTCTTCTTGAAGAGACAAAGGCACAATCAGAGCGCACTCGTGGGCCCGTGCACTCCCGTTAGAGGGCACACGGCGCCTTTTCATCTCTGCTCTCCTGGTTGGATCTAGCCTCTCGTCGCGCTGCTTTATGTTCTGCTTTCTGCCTCAAGTTCAAACGCTGGGGACCAGTTTAAACACAGGAGCTCCCCTCTGCAGCGCTCCACTGAACCAAAGCTATAGTGAGACATAAAAGACTCAAGCATCTGCCCATTACTTCCCCTTTTAGGTATTACAATGGAATAAAAATGGGCTTCTGTTAATTAAAGTATGTTACGAGATGCATTGTAACTAATCCAGCCTCAAGGGGCCCAGCAGTTTACTCGAGATGAAGCTGAACGCGCCAAGAAGGGCATCCAAAGACAAGCAAAAACAATAAAAAAAATAAAATAAACAGCACTGTAAGCTATAAAAATAGTTCCCATAGTGGGGTTGGGATCCCTGGACGGGACTGAGCTGGGTGTGTAACTGTCAAATTAGTACACTGTATCAATTATTTCCTTTAAAACTGTATATTTTCATGAATTTAGGTCCAATAGCCCAATAAATAATAACCCAACTTAAACCAGAGTCATCATGTTTTGGTTCTGGCTCCACAGTCTATCTGCAAATTGAAGCGCGTCCGTCCGTGGAGGTCAGGTCTCTCCTTCACTGTGGTTTCTACTTTCTTTCAAAGGGTTTAGTAGTTTTTCCTTGCCGAGAAGGAGGGTCTAAGGACAGGGGATGTTAGGACACTTGCTGAATTGAATTGAATTGAAATGTTTGGCAATTTTCTGGCAGTGCTTTCCAGTGCTTTGGTGATACACTTCTCCCACATCAATGAGGCTTAAAAAGATATGGTATACAATGACTACAATGACACACATATGGACAAGAAATAATTACATAACAGAATTATAATATATATTTCTGAACAATGATTCATTTATAAATGCTGTGTATTCATTTGTACCAGTGAGAGAGCTGAGCTTGAGACAGGGGCTGAAGAAGATATAAAAAGACACAAATGGTCAAAGCAGAACATGATATTCTGTGTGCCGCTGCAGCTTTCCAAATACAAGAATCAATAGAAGAAAAACTGTAACAAATGAAAGGAAGGAGATGCACCTGGTCGATATGTGTTTCAGGTGATTGAGAGGAAACCAGAGCCACGGCAGCGTCGTGTGTGCATGCCTTTATGTTTGCGGTTACACATAAGTCCTGCATTGCATGCCCGTCCTGCTCGCCGCCAGAGAGGAGGTGACAGCCCTTTCTTGTGGTTGATCCTGTGGCCGATCGTGTCTTGTTTGCTATCGACTCTCAGTCCTCCACAGGAAATATTTTTCAGGAGAAAACAGCCAGAACTATGAGTCCCTCAATAAAGACAGACCACTGGGATGATGTGGAGGAAGCTCAAACCTCTATAAAAATAAAAAGTAAAACAAAAACAAAAAACATCAAACTGTTATCATTTTAATGCTGCCCAGTAGTTGAGTGGTTTAAGAAGCAGCACATATGCTCTGTGTGGCCGGCCTCAGCATCGCAAGATCAATCCACGGCTCCGTCAATTTGCTAAAATGTATTTTATTTATTTAATTGATAAAGACATTGCATATTAAAAAACATCTGTAACACGTACTGTCATTGTGCCAGATTATAGCAAGTATGCAAATTTCCATCTGTTTTGGTAACGCTGACGACAATTACAAAACATTACAAAATCAGAATCAGAATCAGAAAAGGTTTATTGCCATTGTCAATGAACAGATTCACAAACATAGGAACTTGTTTTGGCGTTAAGGTGCAACATAAAACACTGATCAATAATAAAACAACATATATGAAATCAAAAGGGCATGCATTCAATCAAAAGAAAACCTAGAACAGTAAAAGGTCAGAGTTGAAGTGAAGTGCTCACTCGCTTTCCTTTATCCACTTTTTATCCACCTTTATGCAATTTAAAACTGGGCTTTCCTCCCTGCTCTCACTGTCCTGTGTGATAAAGCCCACAGGCCAAACCCTTAAAGACAAAAAGAGAAAGAAAAATAAACCCTGAGTTTACTTTGAAAATGTGTAATATTAATAGGAAATTCAGATATTTCTTAAACATAATCATACTATATTAAGATCGGAAACAAATAACCACTATATCAAGTAACCACTATATCCCATGATGCCTACAAAATTGTTTATATTAAAGACTAATTTGTAATGGGATTTATTGACTGAAGGGAGCGTGGAAACCATAAGAGAAAATTACGAATTAAAAAAGCAAAGTTTCCAAATAAAATAATAATTTGATCATTCATTTGGTGCATATTAATCTCCATTTTGTGCAAATACAATTATAAGGATTAGGTAAAAGGACATAATCTGTTGTCCAATCCTCATTACAGTGGTGATTAGTCCATGCCGATGACTTCATTTTAATTAACATAATGAGACATTGTGCCAACAGCGCTGTGATCTCTGAGTGTGTGCTGGGTGTGGGGTCTGGCCTGTACCTGTGTGACACCAGCAGTTCAAACCAGATTACACTCACAAACGGCCCAATCACGGCTCATGCATATTCCGTCCCACGCCGCCGTCCATAATTACTTAATTAATTCCCGCTCTGTGAAGATAGGGCAGTGCTAATCCCCCGGTCTCCCCTGGGCTCTCCTGGTCCTGCTATAGATGTCCCGTCCCAGAATGCACTGCAGTCACAATAATGACAATAGCCAGATGTGGGGGCGGACTTGGGCAGCATAATAAATCATTTATTATCTTAATATCTGTCTTTTAGTGCACTTAAATCAGAAATAAATCTACTTAAATCAAAATGAAAGTTTTTTCTTTAGATTTTTAGTCAAAATGTGGATGTGTTTTTACTATATATTCTATACTATTCAATGCTGTTGTTTTCATGGATTAAGGTCCGAATACTGTGCTACTTAATACCATAACCTGAAGCTGTCTGATACATGTGTTTTATTCTTTATTTAACCAGGATAGTCCCACTGAGATTTGGATTCTCATTTACAGGGGAGAACTGGCACCCGAGGGAAACCTATGCAGACTCAGGAGAACACTGGACCGCCCGAAAGTCCAACCCACGTCCTTCTTGCCGTGAGGTGAGAGTAGTATCGCTGCTTCGCCACTGTGTTGCCAGATTGTTCTTGTGCTCTTGTGAAACAGTTCATTGTCATAGCTCCTCTGTTCATTTTCCATTTTTTCTCACTAATGCATTGGACTGTGAATCTGTAAAAGTTTCATGCAAATCTCTCAGTGCAGCACCATCCCTGAGCACATCACAAGGAAACAGTTTGGGAAACACACCTATCTGCATACTTTTTACGAGCAACAGTCTGCTTTTGTGACTTCTTCATCCTGTGATGCGACGTGTAATGCACTGATTTTGAACCCAGAGGCGGAAAAGGATGCTATAGGGACTTTTGTATTCACTCCCACACAAACCTGAATAAAAGCAAAATAATCTGTCAGAGAGAAGAGAATTGAGCTAGATTACTTTGTCTTTTAGAGATGGAATTTAGCTGTGGAAAATGCTAGATGTAATATTTATCAGATTTTTTTAGCTATTAAAAATTCACAATCACATAAATGCTGTACTTTAACACTGGTAGTATATGGTAGAAGCTGTATACATTGAGCAATTATCATTACCATTAAGTAACAAAGCATGCTTAAACTACATATGGCATGAATTGTGTTTTGTCAAAGAGTTCTGACTGCGCAGTAACTGTGAGGACAAATTCCTACAGTCATAACGTGTTTCTCTCTCTGGATCTTAATCTAACGTCTAATGACCCAGGCTTGAGGCTCCGCGTGGACCCGAGCTACTTACGGCTGATGAATGAATATAGCGCTTATGTAATCACAGTGTCACATACTAGTAGCAAAGAGCATCTATTACTGCAATTATGCTGACCCAATCTGAGCAAGTGCACAGACTTTTTGTTCCATATTTGAAGATTATAATAATTTCTGTTGAGGCCATAACAAATGAATTATGTCTCCAGGTCGGTCACCTCCCTCCGCTGTGGCACACTTGTACTTGTACTACGATCATTAATAGTTGTAGTAATAGCACTAGGTGTAGGGGGGGAGGATTATTAGTAATAGTCATGGTCAAATGTCCCGCCCACCTTTTTCCCATAGACTTAAAAAAACAAATTAGGAATACATAGGCACGATGGAGACTAGACGGCCCGTTGCCAATGACACATTTAATGACACAATGACACAATCACATTTAAAACTTCAAAATTGCTCAATAGTAAACACATTTTAACAGTAATAGTGTAGTCTAGTAAAAGTAATCGTAACAACAGTTTTACCTTTCTTGCACGTAGCTGTATAATTCAATTTAAAGAAGTATTATTTACGGGATTATATCTTTCATTTAAGCATTATGTTTAATATTTCTTCACTGGTCATAATTTTGTCTAAACAATACTTTAGTTTCTGGACTGAAAGCTTCCCCACCTGAGTTTTACACCTGAGAGCAGGACATAGAGGAGAACCAAAGAAGGGACCCATTTAAAACACTCCAATCAATCAGTGATTTGACTTTGGGCCAAATCCATGGTGATAATTAGCCAATCAAAGCGTCCAGTCAGAGAGGGAAGGGGGGTGCGTGGCAGGTGCCTGGGGGCCCTCGGGAGACCTGCACTGGCTCTTCCCTTCATTAACTCCTGTCGTCCTCTCCCCTTGTCCGCCTGATCCGAGCCATTCGCCGGGGCTGCTGGGTAATTCAGTGCTGGTCTCCGAGGTGACCCCATGCCGCAGGGCTGCGGGAGCTGAGGATACGCACTCAGGTTTAACCTCTGCCGCGCTCCGCCTGTTCCTCTGTTTTCACTTTTGATTGTCGGACTTATGCTGTATGTTCAAGTGGTCGACATGAATGTGCCTCACACTTTTGAATGTTTAACTTTTGTTATACCAAAAGTAACTTTATACAATATTGTATAAACTAAACAGGCCCTTATTGGAAGTATGCTAGACTTAAACGGGACACACCAGAACCAGAAGAATGAGTGTTATGTAATGTTGCACCGCAGAAAAACAGGCAATATTCATTAAAAGTGCACAATGTAGCTTTTCTCATGGAGGGTCTGCCACCCATCCTGTGCTCCCTGGTGGTTTAAGGTGTTGCACATATGTGCTTGTCAACACCTGGGCATTGCGGGTTTGCCTAACAGAACCAAAAACCTTTCTCTCTTGCATTCATACAGGGTCACATTGCCACAGACCAAAACTGAACAACCTTGACCACTACTCAACTTGATCAGAAACAAAACTCAGTCAATAGTGTTTAAGAACCACTGCGCTACACAAAATCCTAATTTGCTTGTATTAGATGACATTTTTCTATATTTTCTCCTCAGTGTCCTCTCTGTCCATCTGTCTGTCTCCATGTGTAAAAATCCAATTTCCTCCGATCTCACTGTTTGCCGCTCTTTATGGGCCCTTTATTGCCATTCTTAGCTGATTGCTCATATTTATTTACAACAAATGGCGTTATGAGCCACTGGTGTGAATGCACTGGGCATATAAATGCAATGCTCACTGAGTGTTAGCTCATTAGGATGTGCCGCACAGCTGAAGTTTCTTCTCGTTTTTGTCTTCATAACTGCAATTTGCCCTCAGATTTTCTCCTAAGATTAAGACTGTCAGAAAAGTGGCTTTGTTCCAGGTAAAAACATGTCATGCAAGATGAAATACAAGATGTAATATGTCAGGGAAACATTTCAAATCTAGTTTCATAACAGCTTCCTTTATTAAAATATGTGCAGAGATCTTTGTCTTGCAGAAATCTCTGCATGCATAATAATGAGTGATTGGATATTATGGTTTAGCACACAGCCATTAAAGCCCAGTTACAATGTGATTACTGCCTGTGACAAATGAAGAGGTTATATTCCAACTATGAAACAGCTCATAAATTTTGATACGAGACATATACGACTGGTTAAGGTGCAAGCAGCGGCGAAACTCTACTTCTCTGCTTCTGCCTTTTGTAATTTGCATCGTCTTAAGGTGTGACACAAGAGTTGTTTAAAAAATGATGTTAATTTGAGGGTTTGGCAGTAGAAAAGAAAGAAAGAAAAAGAAAGAGAACTGAGTGTGACTAACAGTATCGTCAATTGTTCTGCGCCTGCGACAAGCTCACTATACTGACAATAGAAACATCAGGAAATTAGAATATTGTGGAAAAAAGGCATGTTTGAGTCTATATGAATAAATGGGCTATATCTCATCCATTTATCATTAATTGACAAACATAAAATTTTTGAAACAAATTTTGGTGGGAAATGAAGTAAATCTTTCCCTGTGGATTCAGTGATTATGTGGAATTTTCCTTCCCATGCATGGTCAGTACAAGGACATCTCCAGTTCTATCATAGTTGACAATGACACCGTGTCTCCCAACTGGCCTTCTTATTTTGACTTGAATAGATACTACTCTCATGATGTGTGGAGTGTTCATGGCTCAAGGTCCAGTACTGATTAAAAAAAAAAAAATCTCTCTTTACACCTCTAAGACTCCCACAATCCCACAATCATCATACATTTAGTACACAACCGTTTGGATTCAAATTGGGAAGATCATCTGGATGTCATCATTCCTGCTTTTCACAACAAATCCTGTCGTTTTATTGTTCCACATTTATGCAGACCTGTTTCCTGGCTTGTTGCTGACAAGCGTGCACTTGTGAATCCATTTATTACATAAATACACATGATGATAATGATAATCCTTTGCCCTTCCTGATCGATTACAAAAGGCTACAACATATGCATTTGTAATATTTATGACCCTCTCTTAGTTGTCTTTTGGGAATCTAAATATCCACCGATACCCAGGTAGACGACAGGAAAATGCAGGGAGTGTATGAGCCTCACAAACACACATCTCTTTGACAGGTGCTGCATGCTCCAGTGAGCAGCTGTGTCCTGACCGACTGTGGCAGGTCTGAGCAAAGCACCCACTGTCACCTCTAATCTCCCAAAGACACACACATCCACCCAGGCTCCCACTGCAGCCGGGACGTCCCACCACCACCACCACCACCACCACTGGGGCTAACACACCCTCCTATATAAGGGCAATTATTATTACTTCAAGTATTTTAAGTAATAATAATACTAGCAGAAGTTGTATATTGTTTTTGTACTGTAAAATTAGAAATAATTTGCCAGACCAGCCAAAACCACACCCATTTTTTCTGGAATCATATCCTTTTTTTCCAATTTCAAATGGTTGTGATTGACAAGTGGATTAACCAATCAGGAAAACACATGGTCCATTTGTATATAAACAAACATTGCGGCTTACAGGGAAAAAAGGAAACGAATAGGAATCTGCAGAATCAACAAGCGAAACACTAATCTCTGTAAATCTGAGGTAAAAGGAGTATATTTTGAATGTTATGAGGATATTCAAGAGAAGATGTCTTCCACATTTGACAGACACAATATAAATTGGCGGCTGTGGTTGGACCATCAAGTTTGGAGAGATTTTTTGACCCCCCTTATGGTCTGATTCCATACCCTTCTGCATTCAAACAGAATGTAGCAGGAACTGGCTGGTCAGGCAAATAAATAAATTAAATTAAAAAAAAATTGTCCTTATATATATACGGGATCAAAAATGATGGCAGTTGTAGGCCTTGTAGTAGTGCTTATTAGAGAATTTTGAGCACCTAAAAAGAAAAAAAATAGCAGTTAAAGTGCTATGTTGTAAAATCTCATGATGCTTTATTATTAACTGTTTTGTATTTAGAGGTGGGCTATAGGCAAAATAAATCATTTCCACAATTTCGATTTTTAACATTTATTTACACTTACTATCTTTTTTTTGCCTTTAAGTGGCAAGTACATTAATCTGCTTCATCTGAGTTCATACTTTACTATGATTGGCTAATTCCATAGGAGGAGTTGGTGGTGTAAAGTGTCAGTTTTTAATTATGAATTATATTCTAAAGTAGAATGGCAATCATTGGATGCACGAAGAGAACAGCACTGCCTTTTGTTTGTGATAAAGCTCTAGTTGGCATTTTGCCTGATTATTTATCAGGTTTATTGCACATCAGTTCAGGTATTCACAGTTTGAGGTCTCAAGACATTTTTATCTTACAATCCCATCGTTTTAACGCAGAGACAGGAAAAAAGGCTTTCAGAAACTTTGCTCCTCCCTGTGGAACAAAACCAGAAACTTTTTAAATTAAATCATTTTATGCCTTTTAATGATTTTAAAGCACTGGTCAAGGACCACCCGCAGTGCCGATGCACTTGTTTTATATAATTTGATCTCATAGTAGATGTATAAATGTGTTTTATATAATTTTATCTCATATTGTATGTATAAATGTGTTTTTATGTATTGGTTAATTTTATTGAATGTTTTATTTGTGTTTTAGTCTCCTGTGTTTGTTGTTTATTTTGTGTTGTGTTTTAATGGGGTACACATGAAAAAGAGACATTTTCTCATTGGGTTTTCCTTGTATAAATAAAATAAAAGGAAAAAAATTGTGGAGCGGCATTAAATAGAGAAACAGTGAATTGCCCAAGCCTATTGTATTGTTATATTATATTTTACTCGAATAGAGATATAACATTTCTCTGCTACAGGGGCGAGTGACTTCATGCTATAGCTAGTCCTTAAACCCCTCTACTCCCTCTCCCCCAGGAGCACCTTTCTTTTTGCGGTCCCACTGCGCCCTGTCCCATCTATAGAATCCCGCAGGCGAGCTTTAATGACTTCCTCTATCCCCCTTCTCCACTGCGTTTGAGGTGTAGCACGGCCCTCTAAAGAAGCATTGATGGGGTAAAGCCGAGAGATTAGCATATCACAAATCGAGATTAGCGCTGCTGTTCTGTGTACGTGCCCTGACAGGGGGTGGTGATGACAAAACAAGAAACTGAATTTCAAATAGGATCAGATATGGCGGGGCGTCTTTATCAGGGATGTACAGGTAGAGCCGCTCGCTGTGATGAAATGATTGTTCAAATATTGGTTGTAGAGTAATGGGAGGGAAATGGACTGCAACAATAAACAAACCTCTGCGCCAGAAATAGTGCAGAGCAAATAAAAGCAGATGCCCTGATCATATCGCATCAACAAGCTGGACATGCAAGTCACAAATATAAGAGCCTTCCTCGTGGCAGATGTTTCCCACTTTTCACCTCAAATGTATTGGTTTTTAGAGCCTCACAAATATGACATGACTGTATGTTCTGTATAGTCAAAGCGAATGAGATAAATGGGAAAATTATCCATTTCCAATATAAGGAAACTCTAAATAGTGTGATAACAAGGAACCTTGATGTTAATTTTATTGATCTTGGCTAATCTATAGGAGATAATAGAATGCATCGTTTGTGAGTTTCTCTTGTGTAAATACATTTCCATACGCTGATAAAGGAGGATGTGAACAGGGTTATTTGCATTCTACCTTTTTGCATAAAAACTGTACAATGCTCTGTGAATCATGACTGTGATGGGAGATATATCGAACAGTGGATAGCTCAATGGTTGTTCTGAAGATTCTTCTGAAATAAGAACAGTTGCAAAAGGAGAAGATTTGAATTCAAATTTGCAGTGTCAAAGTAAAAAGTGATATTTCTTTACTATTGTGTGTAATATTGCAATCCATTTACAAGTGTGATATTGAAACTTCAACCAAAACATTCTCATGCACGTTTGAACTCATTTCAGATGGAGTGTTAAATGTCATTTGAATATTGTCTTTGGGATAGTTACATTTCAAAAAGACCGTTTTTGTCAATATTGCAAATACCACTACATTCATGATGCAATAATGTCATATGGATTCTCTGGCTCAGATGAACATAAAAGTCGGTCCTGCTAAACTTGCACATATTTTCTTTCTGTGGCACAATTCTTGCCTTGCATTGTCAATCACTGTTATTGATCTCACCATCTCATCCCACTGTAGTCCTTCCATTTGACTTCACACATGTCATGGCATCGTCTTTGATAAAAGGTCCTGCTGGTTGCATTGGTTTTAGCCCCAGTCCCTTAGCTGCTGACCCCACACGGCGGACCCCCCTGTCTCTGTATCGCATGTGTGTGATACTGGACCCTGACCGCCGCTGCCCTGCCTTTGCCACAGGCCTGAGCAGCTCTTTACCCCCATGGATTTTTCATTTGCGGATCTTGCAGAATCAATGTTCTGTTTTTGCCTTCACAGACAGGAACTATGGATCAGCATTTTCTCCCAGTGCTCCTTATCTTTTCATGTGTGTATGCTTTTAAATCCTTTAACCTTTCTCTGCTATTTTTGCCCTTAGCCAACCACATCCCATCACAGCAGCTTCTCCTCTTCCATTTGTGCTGTTTTGGAGGCAGTAATACTCATTTTATAAAAAAAAAAACCATCTACTCACAATTCACTAATTCATTATTTAAAATTCCTGTCTGTCCAAGCAAATACATGTAGGTACACCCGGAAAGTGACCATGAAGCCCCGCACTCATACTTTATACCGTTGACCACATAGATGTGGACAGAGCTAATCGCTAGCCGCCGCGTTCCAAATAAGAAGTGAGAATGGGAGTGAATTGGCTCCTTCCACTTTGGCACCCATTCTCTTCTTTCTTGCATTAGCAACAGGTTTGATTGACAGCTTGTACAGCTTGTTGCCAAGCACCTGCACCGTGGAAACGAGCGCTGCGGCTTTCTTCAACAACCTCGCTCCAGATTGGCTTTGTAGTTGCCATGGAACTCATATTCTGATTTGGATGATGGAACTTGGCTCCACATTAACTTACTAGCCACGATTGGTATGGCGTCCCAAAGGCCAGTTCTGCAGTCTTAGGTTCATGCTTGTCCTGGCTTGGTTCTAGTTTTATCCTAGTTTGAGCCCAGTTTAGTCCTGATACAGACTTACATGATTTAGTCCTGCTCTAGTCCAAGTTTACTTCCCAATTTTAATGTGTGTAACATGTGTGCGAATTCATTCACACATTATTTCACTATGGGCGCCACGGATATTTTTGAATGGAGACTTTCTTTACATTCTGTACAGCAAAATATAAATCATTACCTTCACTTATGGTCGCAGGCCTTTTGAGGTAATGTCTGGAATTATAGGAAATGAATAAGGGTACAGCTTGCACAGAAATGCTTTAATGCCTAAAAGTAAAAATATATTTAGCTTTCTTTAGTTACAGTCTACAATCCCATTCCACAACTTTCATATCTTGTTCCATGTGTGCTATTTGGAGGCAGCACCGAAGCATTACTCAGTTTTCTAATCAGTGATCCAACAGTGTGTTTGCGCACCCGCGTGTTTATTTATATAGACAAATTTCCGTCTCTGGAGCGGAGGTCTTGTAGCAGCGCAAACGGGAATTGCTGAAGAGAGCCTGAGAAAGTAGGCCACAAGTCCCTGTTTGACAAACTCCATTGTTTGAACCATCCATAAAAGCGCAGCGTGGGGCAGTTCCAGTGGCTGCTTCTCCACCTGTTCTCAGTTGGATGGCGCAGCATTTTCATTTCCTGTGGTGCTTGGACTTTGAGGTGGAGAAAAATCAAATTGTTAGCCGTACAGTACATGAACAACATACTGTAAAGGCCATAGTGGCTCTTGTATTGTGAATGGAATCCTGTATGGTTTATTAATCATGTTGAAAGCAGAGATACTTATTTAGACAGGGATGCAAAAATATAAATATTCATTCAAGTCCATGTAATTCTTGCTCTGTTTGAGTGATAAAACTTCTCACAGCTCATGGCATGTGTTTGAGCCTATGTACGGACCTTTTAACAATTTGATTACTCATTTCAATTATTGATAAGTTGTGATGAATCAATGAACTTGTTACAGCCCCAGATGTGCGCGTGAATTATTGCTGGTGGTAGGAGTGGCTGATCAGACTGGCGGCCTTGCTTCTGTTAGCTTATCCCAAGGCAGCTGTGGCAACAAGAGCTGTCTTGCCCAAGGACACAATAACAGTAAATTGGTCTGAGCTGGAATTAACATTTGGGTTTGAAGGCAGCTGTAACAATTGAGAAAATGCCACAAAACAGGAATCAAACCGCTGACCCTGTTGTAGAAATGTAAAGGAAACACTACCATTGAGTGTTGAATAATAGCTCCAAGCAACGATTCATTGTTTGAGAGCATGATACGTATTGTTACACAAATAAGCCAAGCGAAAAACAAAGTGTCTGGGATTGCATTAGTAGTTCAGCTCTGAGGGCATCTTGGCACATAATGTACATCACTCAACGCTGCTGCCCAGTGGACGTTGAAAACAAATAATGAGGCACAGTTTACCATTTCAAAGTTGCACACTGCCCTAAATTGCCCTGCCAATACAAGATAGTTAGTGTCGTTTATATTGTGGCACATTAGCAATGGAAATCCTCCCACACAAGTCTAATTACCAGGCTCTGGACAGAGCTGTCTGCAAGGCAAGTAACTATTGCCAGCTATGCAACAATCATAAGTGCTGTCGTGTTTAATAAAAGGGATTTTTCATTTTATTAAAACATATTGCATGCACACAAACACAATGTACAGCCAATAGCGCACACAATGTACAGCCAATTGCACAAACATTAATATTGCTGAGTTTTAGGTGAATATGTCATGATTTGATGGCTCTGAGCAATCTGGCTACCCAGTGACCTTTCTAGCCCACAGTGAGAGAAATGGTGAGAGATTTGAGTGGCCAGACAAGTTTCTTTTTGATAGAGTCTGAGTTTGGACTTGCTGAGAAAGATAATATTGGATGAGTTCATTTGACATACAGTGTACAGGGAATAAAGAAGTGTGGTGTCTGGGCAGTGCTTCAGAGCCATAAAAACACAAGACTTTTACTGTAGGATTGGGTTTAGTGCTAGTCTATAGTGCTCCTGGACTGACATCATACCTCATCCACAGTTTTATCGATCTACTGGACTTTGATATTGCATTGAGTTGAATCAACATCGTTTAAGGGGACAGTCCCAAGCCTGGTTAAATATTGAGGTTTGTGTTGGGAAGGGGAACCTATGCATTTGTGATAATAAGTATGTAGAATATACAACAGTGAAGGGAAAATTGTGTCCTTTATTCTCAAGCATTTCACACAAAGATGTACCTTTGGCTGTGCTATTAATCACATTTTAATCAGAGATCAAGATTTAATGGCATGCTTGGGTCTTTTTAATCAAGGGGTCTGCAGAGTTCAGACTTTGGATAACAAAAAGTGATGATTGTTTTTATGAAAAGTCTGTTTTGTTTATGTCCAGGAAATGTATTAAATTGATTATAATTGTATTTTGATTTGTTTTTGATAAGACAAAATCATATTGCCCAGACATATAGTAGCACCTTACATAAATCAACAAATAGCATGCTTAATGCAGATTTAGACTTAACTAGATCTAAAACTGAATCAACTGTGAGATTACACTTGCACGCCACTTCATAATGGGAACTACACTGAAACTAAACCTAGATAGACCTCCAGTGGTAATCCATAAAATGCAAGAGTAATTAATTAATCAAGAGCTAAATGACAACAATACAGTGAAATGCCTATAATTTATCTGGAGACATTGCAAGCCCACTCATTTAGAAACGATTCCAACCATGCTGCCCGGTGGTCGAGTGGTTGAGGCTCCGAGCGCAACTGGCAGGAGTGTTGTGAGTTCGATCCCTGACTCTGACAATTTACTGCATGTCCTCCCTTCTCTCTCACCCCCCATTTCACACTGTACTTTCCTGTCAATAAAGCCTACGGGCCACAAAATCTTTGAAAAAAAAGAAAATAAATTATTACAACCTAGAATAAAGATAAAGCAACATTGACCATTATGACCTTTTGTCTGATTATTATTAACTGACTTTTTATTAGAGCATCCCCTGTCGCTGCAAACTGTGATTGTAGACCTGCTAAATACATGACCACTGTAAAAGGAACACTATACCTGCCCAACTGAAAACCCTCACAAATCTAAACTAGTTTAACTGCAAAGTGAAGCAGTGGTTTAAATTAAATCAAGCCTGTGAACGCTAAAGCCATTATAAATGTGTAATTTTATGAATATGTCCTTAAAAAGTGCTGCATGTTGTAAGTATATGTAATTACTTTTGTCTGTTTTAATGTCAGGACCAGGTCTGTAAATTAGCCTTTGAACCGATGGCCTATGGACATGGCATCGTGAAGAGCTTTAAAGGCAAGTAAAGTTTTAAAATCAATTCAAAATTGATATAAATTTTATATGTAGCCAGAGTAGAGACTGAAGGTACAAGGTACTCATGGTTCACAGGAAAATACTTGTTGCTGGAGAAATTGTGGCTTTCCATCATTTTGTGTTTGGTGGTGCCCAACTCTTCATAAATATTGGCCTGAGATGAATGAGAATATTTTCAACAATAACACCTGACTTTAAAACTCATGCAATGAAAACAATAGATTGATAACTCTTGGATGCTCTTTTGTCAGTAAGAAAAAAGAGATGAATAACACAGAATCAACTGGAATTTTATAAAATGGGAAAAATGCCCAATCTATATCTTAATGATTGATATCAGCGTCACTGTTTGTTTGTTGTTCCCTTTCCCTCTATTTTTTTCTTAATATTTGTTATTTAAAAAAAATTCAAATAACGCAGGACTCATAGTAGCCTTCCTCTAGTTTTCTGAGGGCTTTGCTTACCTCATTGCACTGCTGGTCCATGGGGAAAAGTAGGTATTGGGAGTGTTGCTGTATCAATTTTTACTCTTTCACGTCATGATATAATAACTAGGGAGCAGTTGAATTTTAATGCCACATTTTTGAACATTTGTGCTGAAACAATGACCTGACTCCGAGACAATGTTTTGGGTTTATTTATACTGCGGACACACTTTAGCTGACATGTTCATATTTTAGTTTTTCCCCATGGATGACCCTTTGCACTTTCCTTCACACTCTCCGCCTTCACCATACACAGCTTCTGATAATTTGCACTCCTCCTGTGACCGTTCCATCACGCTACTGACTTTGTGTGCTACAGTTAGCTATAACGCTACTGTTCGGGCTTTATTTCCACCACTCCCTTTCTGTATAGTCAAGGGAAGCGTTAAGGGTCCACTCACAACAGGCCAGGCAAGCTCTAGTTTTAGTTTTGTACCTCTGTCGTATATTAAAACCCACCCACTCCTTGCAAAAGCGGAGGACCCATAAAAAGCACTGCGAGAGAGAGGGGAGAAGGAGGAATCATTACGCGCAATTTATAAGCCATTAAGAACCATATTAAAAAGGCTGCAATCTAATTCAACCCAGCGGTGGGTACGGGGCACAAGAAAAGTTCATTTAGGGAGTGTGTTCAAGCCTCGTATGAGAAGATGTGATGTTAATAGGGTCCTAAGGGTCACCTCTATAACCAAGGGAGCACTGGAGCCCAAGACTGCAAAGGAGGAGGGCAAAGGGAGGACAGACAGAAAGATAGGATTGAGGAGGTGGGATGAAAGAAAATACGACAAGCCCCAAACATTAGAACAGAGTCAGCCCATTACAAATAACTGTGGAGTGCCGGCACAGGTGTACACTCAGAACGGAGGTGAGTAATATGTTTATGGAGCACTAGATTTATCTCCTAGCGTGAGTAAAAATATCAGAATAATGAATAGCAAGCAAAATCAATGTGTCTTTTTGACTATGTATGCAAAAGAGAATAGCTTAGGGCCAAAAATGTCCAAGAAATGTGTACAGGAATTGATCGGTCCACCTTGAGGTCAAGTATAGAAAATAACCACACTAGATAATACACAAAACTATCCAAATGTAATTTGATAATTGTAGGAATACCCAATCAAAATCTGGTGTCGCTTATTTGATAATTACGCCTGATTTTGTTTTTAAAGAAGACATTGTTATTTTCAGATACTTAGTATTGAACATATTGACATAAGTAGATCATCATTTTACATTTTCTTCATTGTAAACCACAATATTGATCTAAATGGCTTGGTAATAGAAACAGGTCCATTGACTTACTGTTCAAAACTGCAGTGCTGATAAATCACTCTTCATAGTCATTTCACCGTAACAAGCAACAGACTGTCATTGCCATGTTTTTTATTGTTGAAAAGTGTCTAGATGACATTTTACAACTCAACATGTATCTCTCTGAGTCTTATATTTTCAAATAGTCACACATGAATGTGGGCGGAGCAAGGGGGCCTCAGTTGTCCCTGTTTACTCAAACAAGCAGGAATCAATCAAAATACAACTAATGATGAGGAAACACATTAAAGATGATTTTACATATGTCCCCTTCAATACCGCATTATGTACTGTAACAAATCATATATGCAGCATCCTTGTGTGGAGTTATTTTTATTCATATATATAAATAAAAATAACTCCACACAAGGATACTGCAGATATGATTTGCTACAGTACGTAATGCGATTTGCGGAATGCGGTACAGTATTGCTGTATATTAGTGCTTGTGTCTATGAAAAGAAGCATTTCAAAGTGTATTCTCAGTACGCGCTCTGCTGCTATGCATGGTCTCATTTCAGTATAAAATATGGCATGTACATATACAGGGGGCCATATTGTCTTTGTATGGAGAAGGTCAGAGGGTCAATAAGTGTGGCGTTTACAGCGTCTGCTCGGAGCCCGCGGCCCTCCCTTTCCAGATCACAACAACACCAATATCAATACACACCAAATTGAGCCCTCATGCAGAAGACTGAGCACGTCGATATTCTTAAAAAGGTTACACGTCAAACTATTAAATACTATATCGACCTAAATGCAATATGTAGTGCTTGTATAAAAATCCATAGATAAGTTATCCCTGTTCAGTGGAATAGAGATATCAGCTTTATTTTGACATCCTATAGTATCAAATGGCGGTGTGCGTGTGGGAGAGGGCTCATAATGCGCTCGGCCACACGCCTCTATAACAGCCGATTTCCTGTCAAACTCAATGCAAAAATACCCAAGCTGATTCCACTGTGAGGTTTTTACACTTATGTACACACAAAACACACATTTATATACAACCAAGAATCATGTTAGCTGTGCAAGTATTAACACCAATACTAAATACCACGGATCCAGAAGGGTTTCCCAAAGTTGAGAGCCCTAAGCTTGGGGTCACAAGATGATTTCAAGATATCATTTCATATCTTTGACACTGTTTAATTTACCAAACTGTATGTTTTAGAGAAATATGGTCCAATAACGCAATAAAAAACTAGAAAGTTGAAATAACTGCCTCTGTCAATTTTGCAGTTGCCTTATTGTAGGGAGCTTGCCCTAAGAACTTATTGGGAACCACTGCAAAAAAGACTGTGATTTATTTACGAGGTTTTCTTTCCCATTTGAGGATAAAACGTGACCTTAAAAACTGACTTTGCATTATAGGAAGCAGAGGATTTGCTGTGTAGACCAGATAATGGAAAACTATCTCTGAAATTAAAGGGGGCATATTCAAAAAAGCCTTCCACCCATGGCATACTATCATTCAAAAAAATCTTGGATTAAAACCATGTCCAGTTGACTGCCTTTGAAACTTTTTCTTCAATGGATCACTCCTGAACGAATGAGGAATTACACTGTCAGGGTTAAAAAAGGTCACTTAGCCTTTATACAACAATAAAATGACAAATGACAATCTGTTGCTTTCTCCGGTGAAATGCCACGATGCAGAGGCGTGGTCTATCATGCAGTTCTGCCATTTTGAACAGGAAGTCATCGGACTTGTTTCTATTATTAAGCCTTTTTTAGATCAATATTACGGTTTAAATCGAACATAACGTAGAACGATGACCTACGTATGTTTATAGTTTAATATCAAACACCCCCAAAAAGCATAATATGTCTGCCTTAACTGCCCTTTTGTCATCTGCTTGACATTCAAAGCGTGATGCAGCAATTGAATCACAATAAAGATAATTCTCCTGCCACATTCACCATGATAGAAAATGTGAAATTCAAAACAAAAGCAGGTGTCATTGAGGATGGAGATTTAGTTTAGCAGTTGTAAAATGGGAGAGCAGGGAGAGCTGGGGAGAGGAAGATAGATGGATGGAGTGTTATTGAGTATCAAGGTGAAAGGCACAGCATGCACAAGTACAAAGAATAATGCAAGGCGAGGGGAAAAGTCAAGACTCTGGTGCCAAAGAGAGTCAGCTGACGGTAATAGATGTACCTGAATACTGCATCATAACTCCGCATAAAATATAGCCCCATGATAATGAATGGGAGCCCAGATATACAAAAATGGAAACAGAAATGGTAACATCAATCAGGGCGGATGAAAAAAGCCTGTTCTCTGCCATGGGTGAGAAGAGTTAGCGATACACCACAGATTTGATCAGCTTTTACATGCAAATGTTAGAGACGGAAGAAGAAGCAATAGAGATATAAAAGAACAGATTGCATTGATAGAAATCCAGTGAGTCACATGTTTGTATTGTCTTGTCCTGTACTTGAGGTGAAGGTGCCCCCAGCATCCTACGTTACTGAACAGACTTTCAATTCAGGTCAGAAGCACCATTTCTCAGTTCTGAATGCTGTAAGGAAATGGAAAAGATGTTTAGCACGTTTGGGCCTCAAATCACCATTCGTGGATTCAATAAATGGATACCTTCAGGCTTCAGGCTGCAGGGGAAAAGGCCACCACAAAAAAAGGATGAAACAAACTGAACCAATGATCAAATACTGGACTTTGATTCAGTCTTTGATCAAAGTAATTGACAGTAGAAAAATGAAAAAAAAAAATTACATTCTGATTTAAATTGAAAATTTTACAATCTTTGGACTGAATTGGACATTTATGTTGGACAATATGTGCCATATCTTCATTGGATATGTTTTGTTTGCCTTTATTTCTTTTGTTGTTTTGAAGTCAGTAAAGCTGTTCACCCACTAACAGGAGACTGGTGAATGGATCGTATTGCACACTGCCTGAAACACTTGCATTGTGTTGTGTTGTGTTGTGTTGTGTGGTTGTGTGTTTGGTGGTGGCTGCCATGACACTCTAAACTTTGTCTGGTCAGAAGGTCAGGTTATCAAAAAAATAACTTGTGCCAGCTAAATAGAAAATAAATCCCAAATAAATTATTAGAACATGGGTATGGGAATATAAACACCACTATTGCTGTTTTTTAAAAATTAATTGTGATGCATTTGTCAGGGCTGCAGTTTTGGACTTGGTATCAAGAGTCCAATATCCTAATGTAGCTCAGAATGTATGAATTGATCTTCTTTTGGGGGTAAACATGCTTTTTTGTTGTTGAAACTCCTCAAAGGCCTTTATTATACAGTCAAATACATAAAAAGAATATGGTCGTAATTAGCTTTATAGATTCAACCGCGATCCTCAAGTAATTTTCATCCAATTTTAAGCATGTGCAATTGTATTTAAGTCACTTCAAAATAGTATTCCTCAAGTAGAAGTAATAAGCCATAACTAAGGTGCCATATCTAAGAAATGCTATAGAATAAACATAGAACATTTCTCGCTGTGGGAAAAGTATCCACAATTTTTGCTACTTCAATAAAAATATGACTTACTTAAGTAGACGTAAAGAGAGTAACTAACAAGAGAATTTTTCAATTCCTTCGCAAATACTCAGCAAATGTATCTGTGCATTGAGAAAGTTTTTGCGCTGATCAAGACATCTTAGTAAAACTCAGACTCCAAATTCAGTTATAAATGTGCTGTCAATGCGTGGATAGAGCAGTCGGGAGCAGCGATCGAAAAGGGCCACAGAAAAGCAGTGCAAAGTGAGTTGGACGGAGAGAAAAGACAGTGACAATGAAGAATGGAGGCAGTTACAGATATCAGCCGACCGATCTGTTATTACACAAACCCACGGACAAAAGAGCTGCACTTTTTTACAGTAAAACAAAGACACTCATCAATTTTAATCAGTGGGCTTCCTGGACCTCAGCTCTCCTCTGTCAGGGGCCGCGTGCTAGATGCGTGTTCGTCCCCGTCGCTTGTCCATCCATCACGCGGCAGAAGAAGCCTCTCCTCTCTGGGCATCCTGGGTAATCTTGCGTGGCCGGAAACGTGGCAATGGCGAGCGGATGTCTGCAGGACCCTTTGTTATTTACTGCTCACTTAGCTCCCCTACCGTAGCCCGACACCCATCGAATTTATGGGGACAATCGTGGGCCCGCTGCGCTTCACTAGAGCACTCCCTGATGGATGTGCCGGGATCGGAGAGGGGAATTTTAAGCGGAACAGACACAGGAGAGAGAAGGTTGAGGTGTCTCGTAGTTTTGTTATGTTTTTTATTGTAAATTACACTGATAAAGCCATTTCAAAGCGCCAATCAATGTCAATGTTATGATGGCAAACTGCCCAATAAGCCCTTACAACGAGATAAAATAAATCAATGGGTAATAATAAAAATAGGTACATATGGATTTGTCTGCTGGTAATCTGCAGTCCTTAATTAGCTGTAGAATTGGGGTGATATTAAAACCGAAAAGATTGGTGAAAGAATAACATGTTGGGAAAATTAAAGCTGAGTAAAATGCAATCAATATATATTCAATATAAATCATATTTTTTTTAGCAGCGGTAACTCTTTAACTTGTGTGTGTTTCAGTTCTTGGTGTAAAATTATGGAATGAACTACAAAGTTACAAAATGAAATGAAGTACTACTTTCTTTAAGTAAAAAAAGACTCTCAAAATTATATGTAAATTTACTTTTGTCTGGAACATTAATTATCTGCGTCAATTGCCTGTCATGAACACAAACTTCTCCAAGCCCTATGAATTAGATTAAATTAATCCATGTATAACAATATATTGCAATTAAAATGGTTTGCAAAGTTGCATATCGATTTTTTAGGATGGCAATCTCAAAACACTTTAATCTGAAATTGAAATCGAAGCTAAGTAACACTGAACAATATAAGATAAGATAAACCTTTATTGTCTCTTGGAAGAAATTTTTGTGCATTTTTGAATGCACATTCCTCAAGATTATGTGCATTTTTTGTTGCAGTTTTAATTTAATATAGATTAGACAAAGAGCATAATCTTTGTTTTTTGGGGGGTAGTTTTGCTTTACTCGCTAAAAGTTCAGAACAACCCCAATTTGAAATAAAGGTCGTTTAAATGAAGTAATTCAATATATTTTGTAATTCGAGTCGGCAAATTGGGTGCATTTCCCATTCAGCTGTTAAAAACCAAAATTAGCGTAGCATGCATCGTTGTTCCATGTGCTTATGCGTTATGACTTTTCCTGCTTCAACATTTACATTTCAATTAGCACAGAGGCATTATGCTGCACAGGCCTTCAGCTATGTTTTATACCAGAACTCTCATGAATGCTGCTGTAGGCTCATACGTCTCGGAAAATGCCAGTGACACACCAAATGTCATCGGAATGTCAGCAACTCCGCCGCACATGTTTTGCACTTTTATTTGGACGCATTCACCTTTGCAGTCTGCGTTGTTTTGTAGTCTGGCTGTTCCACCTCCGAATACTCCCCCTGTCCTATGTCATGAGATTAGTGGGCCACGCGATAATTGTGATCAAGGTGAGGTATAATAATAAGAATTGTGGAAAAAAAACACACAAAAAATAAGTTTGTGAAGAAAAAACTAAATTTGTGAACAAAAGCATTCTAAATTCCGCATTGGAGACAAAGTGAATTTAGAACATACGGTACTGTGATTTCAATGGAAAAACTTGAATTAGCCACAGAATATCACAAAATATGAAAAATCAAGATGGTTTTGTGAATTGAAAACTTATACCTTATACTTATATACCTTATATCCGATGCATGTGAGTGATGTCAGAGTCTAGTTTGAAAACATTGTTTATTTATTATGCAAATTTTTGGTGAATGCAATATTAATTTTCAAATACTCACAGAATTGTTGACGCTACAATTGTTTTTCACGGTTTCTAATTATTTATTACATTCATCACCACAAACTATACTTTTTGCAAAACTCAAATGCAATTTGGATTCTTGAAATCTTTATTTTTCATTCTAATTATGATGTAATAGAGAAGCAAAATGCCTGTTGCTTTATTTGTTGTTATGAAGACAAATCATAAGCATTTAGATTTGATCATTGAAAATGTTTTGTTGTCGACTTCATTTTGCCTCCAGTTGCCTCCATTGTGTAATTTTGAAAATGTTATGACATATGATTTTAAAGGGTCTATTTTAGATGCAAATATACCGTATTTTCCGGACTTTTAGCCGCTCCCCTATATAAGCCGCATTTGCTCTATTTTAAAAAAAACGATAATAAAACAATACATAGGCCGCACCTTTTGTATAGGCCGCAGAACTCTTTCCTTGACTTTTGGCATCGCATGAGCTCGTCCCGCTGTCCCCTCCGTCCCCTCCAGCGTCTCACCGTACATTCATTGATGTTAAGCTTGCGTGCAGCCGCGCGGTTTCCTAGCAAGATCGATGGCCTTCAGCTTAAAACTTGCTTCATACGAACTTCTTCGTTTGGGTTCCATAATGATGGGGCAAGAATTTGAAAATAATTTATAGTTGGTAATTTGTCGTCCGTGTTCTATTTGCTAGCTGAATAAAAAAGCAACATCTGCTTCTTTGCTTAACTTCTCTGTAGTTTTGATTCTAATTCCGGTTAGTTCGCCCCTAGCGGTGAAAGAAAAAAACCACAGAAAAGCCGCAGCCTCTAAAAAAGCCGCATGGCTCAAAACATCTGACAGAAGTAGCGGCTTATGGTCCGCAAAATACGGTAGGTCATTTCCATTTTATATTATTTTAAGAACTCTAGTAACTATCAGATATTAGGCAATGCGAATAAATAAACACAACTTTTAAACAGATTTTACAGTTATTTGGCCATGGTGTCTATAATAACCTCACATTTGCACTCAAATTTGACATGGTGACATCCTTACAGTCTGTCCCTGTGCCGTTGGTGCCATGCGGGGCAGTTGGTGTGAAAGTGTTCGATGATCACAACAATGCATTAGAATAATCACTGGTAGAGCGTTCATTTTCATAAAAGAGGCAGAGAAGGATTAATGAGCTTAACCGTACTTATGTTCCATCCATTCTGTGCTGTAAAATCAATAATCCGTTAATAACACTCTTCAGCCAGGGCGTCCTCTCCGTCTCTATACGAGTTATTTGAGCTGAGCTGCTATCTCCTTTGTTCTCTATAAAGTTGCCATTTGGGACGACCAACCAAACACATATATTTTTAGCCTTTTCTACACAGTCTGGTGTGAAACAACTCGAGGGACTGGTGCGGCTCAGAGAAGCAGCCAGAACATGGAGGAGATGCGGATGGGGAATGGTTACAGGAGCTGGGAATACAACAAGTGCAAACAATAAGAAGTACATCTTTTTATAAGGCTCCAGATGAAAGGGCAAAGCATCTCAAGAGTGCGAAGTGTTCGAATTTCAAGCTAAATTTGTTTGTAAAATGTAGACAATGTCCCACATATGCCAATTTTCCTTTCTCGCAGAGGTCCATATTCTGTTAACTCGGCATGAGCAACATAATCGCGCAATGGCAAAGATCACGCTAACTTAATGGGGCACCAACTTTTCTAGTGGAGGTTAGACCAATATGGAGGGTTTTGCCTGAATGTTCCACAGTATGGCATTATGATCTAACATTTATTCAGTTTCAGGTGTTTTTATTGCTCAAAAATATCTTGAAAAAACATGAATTTTCACTCGCCTCTCCACAGATCTGACTGGAACTTGGCCTTGTGCTAGTTAAACGCCATTTTGGAGAACATTTCATTTTTACAGTGTACCTTCAAAATGATGAGTTGGTATTTTAGTAACATCAAATGATACAAAAGAGTTGATTGGCTCCAAAAACGTTCTCTATTTCCAGCTCACCACTGTGACGTTTCAGGCGCAGCCTTTCATCAGACATAAAGTATAGCTCGGACACGCCTGTTATAGGTGCGGGATTGTATGGTCATGCAACTACGCACTTCACTTGTGATGTACATGAATATACATTTACACTCACTGTATGGTTTGTGCAATCCATACTGTCAGAATTGTAAAAAAAAAACTCATTTTAGCATTCCCCAGAATGTCCCGGCTGACCCTGGTCCCAAACCCAGATCCTGCACACTTATTTTATGTTATTATTATTTCAGGATGGATGTGTGTATCCCATTTTGTCCTTATTTTAGTAACATAACATATGTCCTCATAAATAATTTACAGGAGTGAAAAGGCAGTAAACAGTCACAATTTCTAAAATGCATTATTGCGAATCTTTTTTTATTTTAGTAGATTTTATATTTCTATATGCTAAATGAAATCCTATAGCTTAATTATTGTATAATTTCCATGCAGCTGTTTTATCAATAAATTAAATTGTCTGTAGTTGATTTTTTTCTTCTCCATGTTGTTGTTATTATTGTTGTAGTTTTTTCCCCAATACTTACTATATATTATATAGCAATTACAGCAATTACATTGATAATCCAAAAGTATTGTCAGTGCTCTGTTATAGTAAAACTGAATAAGGTTGAGGTAAATAGCTAGTTTCCATTTACTTCATTTTGATTTGTATTTGCAATAGAATAATGCAAGTAACAAAATGTAAACTTGTTAGTTTGCCAAAAAACTTTTAAATGTCCTTGTCCTTGTTTTGCTAGTAGATTTTGAGGGATTTTTTTTGAAAATGTATTGAAATTCTTAGTTTTTGGTGTGGATCCAAAACATACAAGGCTGCTTTGGGAATTCCTTAATCATTTTTGACAGCTCCTTCCCCCGTCCACAGGGAGCCTTCTCAATCAGGCCAAGCTGCAATCCAAGTTTGAAATTAATGGAAAATAAACACATCCCTATCCTTTTCGCATCAGCATTTGATAGAAAATTGTAATGGCATAAACCACTGAATGGAGGCGATAATTTGCATGTAACAAGATCATTTTCGTTGCAGCTCACGGCTTGTCTCCGCTCAACCAAATATTACAACTAGATTCTTATGCACAACATTTCCCCAACTGTGAAGCGATTATTGAATTTTTCCACTAGAAAATGTCCAAACATCTGCGTGATAAAAGTAAATGAGATATTGGAATATTGAACTGATGGAATCCAATCTGTGCACAAATAATTTGAATGTTTCTTAGATCTGAACTGTCAAAAAAGGCAGGCAGGACTAGCGTTTTGTGAGATGAAGATAGCTCAGGCGAGGCGCAGCGAGGTTACATGGTATTTGTCCTAAAGATTATAATCCCCACACACACGTACACGCGCCCTGCGGATAGACACGGCCATGACAGCCTCCTAATAATGTTTCACTTTTATCAGCTTCTACAAATGTGCACTTTGTGTCCATTTGCTTTGCCCGGTCCAAGTCACACCAAGACAAACATCAAGTGGTGCAGTAAATTGGAAATTCCCTTTTTTCCGTATCTAAATCCTTTGAATTCTCCAGGTCCCCGAAGTAATTAGAGTCTCAGGCGAGAGGGGCTCATAGGGGTGCCCAGAAGTCTCCCCCAACTCAAATAGAGGGAATGCCCCGCGCCCGGCCATAAGAAAATGATGTCCTCGCCTTTTTCCATCAATTACCTCGCTCTGCAAACTCAAATTTACATCAGGGGCTACTTACTGCAGCAAATATTGTCGTTTGTGCCTAGGGCGTTTGACCAGCTCAACAAAATTCACAGTTGTGTATTTTATATCCGTGACTCAAACTCAAGCGGAAATTATTACAATATAAGCAGAAAATGGGGAGTAAAGCTTGCCTGAACAAGCTGAACCAAGCAGTGCAGTTTGAGGATTTAACTGGTCATTTTCATGGACTAACTCAAGCCTGTTTTATAACTAAACTATTTTGTGTTTACGTCTACAATAGGACTAAACCATACTAGACCATTTTAAAACAGGGGCTAACATACACTATAGCCGAGTCCTCACACTGGGTGTGAATGTGGAGACGGGTCCTTGGGTCCCACTTGCTGTCGCTCGTTTCTGACTAGGGATGTCACAATATCAAAATGTAACGTTACGATTATTTTGAGAAGAAATATCACGATTTAGCAACTATTCAGTTATTGACACCTCACCAACAACAATGAACAATTAAGTCATTTTCTTTCATTCAATTTGTCAAATTATTTCTCCTGACTAGCTTCATGTTGTACACTTGAATTTAATTAACATACTTTTGTTACTAAAATGATCACAATATATATATATATATATATATATATATATATATATATATATATATATATATATATATATATATATATATATTTTGCGATTACATTAATTATTGTGACCTAAATAATTATGATTATCAATTAATCGATTACACCCCTTTTCCCTGACAAGTTCCCCCGCATCATTGACAGATGGTGTCAAATGCACTAATAGGACTACCCCAGGACTAATATCTCAAAAGAGGGACAATAAAGTCCTTAACTACTTGGCTATATATCATGGAAACCGGCTTTATTTGGAATGAAATCAAACCAGTGTTTCAGTGGTGGTAAGTGTAATTACAAATACTCATGTTGTTTGCAGTGGAGTTCTTTGGTTATTGTAGACTTTTAAACACGTCCTTGTACTTGCACTTGTACTTGTACTTGATTACACTGGAGTCCCAATCGTCCCAATGCTGCATCTGCTCCTCTCTAAACCCACAAACACAACAACACTGCATCGTATTTCTCTGATTGAGAATACGTGTAATATGGTATATACAACTTCATTCAGGATTAAATTGTTTAATTAATAAGTTTTGTATGAAAAGGTTGATCTAAAATGCACCAAAAATTCCATAAAAATGAAATAGTAACTTTCGAGTAGTATTTTTAATAGGGCTGATGGTTGACTAAAGAAATTTGGTGGTGCACTAAAAACACGCCTTGCTGATTGATTAGTCGACTAAAGGGAAAAGCTGAAAGTGGCAAAAGCTCTCAAAACATTTCAGTATCTCCACAATCTGACCATGTATCTGACCTAAACCTGCACTCAACCGAAAACCACACGAGACTTCATGCAAAAACATCTATTTAAAGAAAAGTACAAAGAAACAGTATATTTCTATGTAAAAAGGGTCATGATTCATTCATTTACTTAAATCTCCCCCAAACTCATTATATTCTTTTTTGTCTCTTTTGTCCCATGAAAATGCTTTTAACATAAATAAAATAATTTGTCGACTAATACTTATTTGTAACTAAAAACCCATCGACAGATTAAATGAAATAAATGGCAAAAAAATGACAGCCCTAATTTTTATGTGTAATTTTTTTTTTTTATATATATATATATATATTTAAATATGGCATTAAGTACATGCAACTGTACTTTGTTCTGTTCACGTTCCAACACCGCCAATGGTTTTAACTCCCTCCTTTACGAGACACAACTGCATACATTAGATCAAATCAGAAATGCAGAAGATTAGTACCACTAACCTTGTACCTACCCCACAGTTTGAGATTAGCTGTTTAGATCTATACGTGTTTATAAGCAACATTGCCAAACCGTGATAAGCCTGTAGGAGCCTGCAGGCTGTGGTTATCTCATGGCAGTGGGAGGGTGTTCTTACAGGGGGGGCACCTCCTCTCACCTGGCCCCGAAGCGCAGTATCAAACTCCCTGTCAGAGAAAGATTAAGTCAGCCCAAACCAGCATATCAGGGGTTAATAGCTCTAAAAGTAAGGGTCAGGACTTCCATTATAGACCAGTGCCTTATCAAACTTAGAGCAGTCACATGTCAATCACCGGACTTACCTGCGACGCATCGGTCAAAGTCTTCAGTTAGGAGTGACACGCTTGTACAACGGAGGGCGGTGTCTTTGAAAGGCACTCGGTCAGTTTTGACACTCAAAGATGTAATGGTGATTGCAGCAACGGTAAATTGAGAAATGTCTGTCAAAGAATCGTTGGAAATCAATATAAAAGCTAAAAAAAATAGCATTTTAGGACCTACAGATAATAAAGGACAGGTTTTTTTTGTTTGATTGGATTGTAACTTGGTTTGTCATTTTGCAAGATAAACATCAATTTCTCACAATACTGTCATACAAATAGTACAATTGCAACATAATTGTTTTGTGGCCCAATTGGCATAGCATCTAAACAACATCATAATCTCTCATTACGATATTATCACGTTATGTATGTCATGACATGATATTTATGATGATATTCTGAAGGGGCTAAAATAGTTGTAAATGTGCTACTTTTTTCCTTTTAAAATGACTTGACAAGCCTTTTTTTGTAGCTGTTTCTGAAGCATATAATTCAATATATTGCGACCGCCAGCGAAATTATTGTCAGACTTTTGTTTTGATGATACAATATCACAATATTTTGGTTATTGTTACATCTCTATTTAAATCTGCTCTTCAAGATATTTGACTCTACTATTTGAGGTAAAGAGTCTTAAAGATATACTTTTGCATAGATATGGTTGTAATTAAATGGACCAGGTAGAACTGCAACATAAAAAACAAACTAAATTAAGACACTATATTATTATCTATATCCTTTTTTTGCCTATTGACGTATAAGACCTGACGAACAAAGACTTGCTATTTATGAATGTTGAGACTGGGTTTACATCTTGGCAGATTTTTACAGTGTGTTATTATCCATTTTTAAAGATCCACCTGTTTTCAACATCCACCGGTTTTAGATTCACTTTTCTCCTTCGCTGCAGGAGGCGTCTTTTGTCTTCACACCTCCACACGAGTGCAGCCTCCTCAGCTCTCAGTTGTCTCACACACTCTCCATTACCTGCTTATTGTCACCATCTTTTTAGGCTCGTGTCATCCCGCGCAGCCTTTCTCTTCCAAAAAGCTCAATGCAAGGTTCAAGTGGACTCTTTAGCTTTCTCCAATCTTTACAGCCGCATCTCGTGCTTTCTGCTTTTGTTCCTGTTTTCCGATTCTTCCTCCTCAGCCCCATCCCTCTTTTCCTATTTTTCCTGTCAATGGACTGATTTCTTTTTATCCAGGAGCAGTGCAGATTAACAGATATTGTATCATGGCCAAGACAGGCAAAGCCCCTCTCTGTCCCCGACATCTAATTAATGGTAATCCTTTAATCTGCTGCTTGTAGCGTGGACCCTTTGGTTGCTGTCCCATTTACAGCAGCAGCAGCATCAGCAGTAGTAGAAGAGAGGCTGAAGAAGGGAAAAGAGAGGAGAAAGAACATATAGGTTTTATCATGCTGCACTGGACAAAAGACAGGAGATTACAATTGCTATGTTTCTATTGAAATGACATGCCACTTTTAATTTTGTCTATGTAAGGGTTTGATACAATTGACTGGAAAAAATTCATACGGCCCACAGTTAGAGCATTTTAATCGTAAAAGCAGGAAAAGACTCTCTATAATCAAAGCCCTGGGGAAACCTGCAGTGGGCTAAAGACTTTTCTCAAGAACTTATTCTCTCGAACTTATTTATATGACTATTTACTGATCTTTTTATACTGAAGGGTTCTGTGGAACACCGCTGTATCTCGTGTGTGCATTAAAGTGGTAGGTCCATGGCCAGGAGGATTAGTCTTTTGTGGCAGTTTTAGGTTGATGGAGGATGTATTGTATTGGAAGGATGAGGCACAGTGTATTTGACATTTGTGGTTAACATGATTCGATTCCACACAGAAAGTTCAGAAATACCAAGAGCAGAATAACCTTTTTCCCAAAATATAAAATACGTCCATTAAGCAGTTCGTTGATTGTGAAACAAAATATTCTTCTTTTCTTTTGCGATAATTTTTTTGGCATCTTGCCCAGCTCTACTTCCGAATCATTTGGATTAAACCAAAGAACCAAATCTCCAGTATCATTCGTACTGAGATGACATGTGTATTCACGCCGTCACCCGTGTCTGCACACACACAGTTCATAATTAACAACAGGGGAAGAAAGTTCTGCCTTCTTAATTAGGTTGATTAATAGATATAAATAATCACCTTCAGCCTGTCGTCATTTGTTAGGCAATAAAAACCAAGGTATTAAAAGCTCTTGGTTCCGTCACAAACAATATGCAGCGTCTCGCTCTGACACCACAGATGGTCCTTGGGCGTCTTTAACCAGTTTAAAGTCGTTTACTGAGGAGGCATCGGACGAGTTCCAAAAAGAGATGATTTTGACAGCCAAGCTTCAAACACAGACTTATGTGCAACCAATGCACCAACCAATCTGCAAATGAAGTCTAAAATAAGCTCAAGACTCTTCCTTTTTAAAGAGTCTAGCGATGCCTCGAGTCTGTAGAAGCTTGTCGGTTTATTATGTGTCAGCTTTGATTAATCAATTAGCCCCATAAATTAATGATCATAGCAGACTTGAACGTTTGCCAAATTCAAGCAAGGTGACTTATAGCCTTTCCTCCGTGTCACACCAAGTCACACCAAATCAGACACTACAGACATTGTGGAATCTGATTTTAAAATACTTATTTTCTTTGCGTATACAAACAACTGAACTACATATTTTCCAAAACACAGTAAATAAACGACAGCAAAGTTTTAATGAATAAATATATACGGATATATTTCTATTAAATATGTTATAACAACTATTTTAGGTAGTAGTAGGTTTATTATTATCATATTTTCCAGACTGTATTTTCATTGTTGTGCATGTAACTCCATGGATGCAATGCATTCAATTCTCAAATTTGTTTTGTAATAGAAATAAATCTCCCAAATATCACTCAAAATACATAATTTTGTAATTATTGTTGCAATATCCTGCTGTTTCTTCTTCATAACAGACATTTCCATGACATTACTTATTACATTACATTGTAGAGGTGTGAGAAATATCAAAACATTGATAATTGCTATGGAGATAATGGACTAGATTGTTTATTCAATTTAGGATTAAAAATGACCAAATGACAAAAAACGTTGGTACAATCTTACAAACAAGTGTTTAAAGTGATATAGCTGCACTTTTGTTTGTGTGTTATCTATTTATTTAAAAAAATAAAAAAAATATATATATATATATATATATATATATATATATATATATATATATATATATATATATATATATATATATATATAATTTTTTTATTTTTTTAAACACACAACACAGAGAGCAAAAAGGCATCTATTAAATACAACAACATTTATGGCACAGAAGTCCCATCTAGTCCTGAGTCTTTCAAAAAGGTAATTTTTAAATGTAGTTATAATTCTTTCCTGCAGCCAGGAGTATGCTCCAAAGGTTTCCATTTATTATGTCCATGGCTGGGGTTTTGAGGCCCAAATATTTTTTTTTTATGATCCATTCATGTTTTGTGTGATGCTTAAACCTCAAACAAAACATTTACAGGCACATTTTAGCACATTTCTGTTGCATTGCTGGGATATCGTTATCTAGACATACATTTTTGTCAATATAACCCTCAAACTTCTTCAAGTTGGTGTTGATGCAGACCTTTTTTGACCTTGAAAAGCTAGGAGGAGCACGACCAAGAGCAAACTCATAAAACAGGAGTCAGTTCCATAACAAACGCTCACACCTCCAGTTCAGAGTGAGGCTCGTTCAGGTGCTGTGTCGGCACTAACCCACAGCGAGCAGCGGAGACAGCCTGTGATTAATGTCTCCAGTCCCGCGCTCTTCTGTGGGAGGTGTCTGTGTCTTAATCACTTTCCCTGTGTTTTTCATTAGCTCCTGATGCGCTCTGATGCATGGACTTACCGCGGGTGTCCCAAGCTCTGCTGCCGAGCTCCGTCACCCAATACGCTTCCACTCAGATCGATACGCAAGGTCCCACACCAGGCCCCTCTGCCCCCTCGGCCCCCCGCGGTGACCGGCCCGAGACTGGCAGGTGTGGCTGTCAGATCAGAGGAGACATGATGTTTATGAGCACAGCATGGTTTTGGTTTCAGGATTATAGTAAGCCTCTGCAAATAAATAAGTACTAGATGTGTTATGTTATAATTACTATAACACGAGGGCTTGAAAAGGATTCTTCATTAGGTATAAATCTGTTTACCAGTTTATTGTCATTGAATGCTATTACATTTTTCATGATAAATGGATGTAACATTTACTGCAAAGAACATTTTACATTCAATTTAACTTAAAAAATAAATAAATCTGAAATTATAGGGGGTCAGTTTACCTACTCTCAGAGGTCTCCGTACCCGATGTTTGGAGTCTAACAAGAAACAAATAATATATATATATATATATAAATATATATATATAATATATATTATATATATACATACATACATACATACATACATAACAATATATACTAGATATATTTATACATATATATATATATATATATATATATATATATATATATATATATATATGGTTCATTATATATATATATATATATATATATACTTTACTGAATGTTTTGCTCTTTTATTTATATATATATATTTTTGAACACAAATACTTGGTTTAAAATGGGCTCAATTTGCAATAAGCTCACTGTTTTCACTCCGCTGTAACCCCCTCCCTCCTGTGGTGGACCGTCCTGTGATTGGCAGATCTCTCTCTCAGCTCAGTGAAGATGTCACTCATGAACACAGACTTACTCTGATTTCATTAACCTACATATGAAGGATAATTCGGGGGCTGGGTGCTGGCCATATGTGCTTTGATTGCTGGAGCCATTCCCACTTTGGGGATTTGGAGCCGAATAGCAGATACTTTGATACTACATGCAGATGGCCTTTCAGTTGTTTCCCTAGTTTTATCCCAATTTCATCTGGGAATTGGATTTAAGAAGCAGAGTTACTGTTCTTTATATTGCTAATCCCTGCAAATATGCTCCCACTTATTCTAATGAAGACACACTTCCAATTATAATACATCTCTGAGTCCACTAGTCTTCATGTCATTACATTGTCTCATAATGGGAGTAAAGTATAATTGAAAATCTGCTGCATATGGAGTCTGGATAATAGCTCCTTGGGATGAATCTGGCATAAAGTATTTTTATTTCACCTGAGTCGGCTGCTGTATCCCTGTACAATATTGTCTTCTCATCTGCTTGATTGTAAACATGACACTTGAGGACAGTAAAGTCTGCGTCAGCTAAAAACACACAAGGCCTTTAGAGTTATAACTGTCTAATAGTTATCCAGGAGTCTTTGGCTCTTGATGATTCAAAGGAATGGTTCTCAATTTGTTGTGCAGGTACTAGTACTAGTTAGTTGGCAGACCGTTCCAATACTGGATCCACTTTGTTCAGTTCTATCTGTTTTAATTGTATTTTCAGCAGCGTTTTAAATGAGGACCCCCAAAATAACTATGCAGGATCCCCACAGCAATATGCCGGTAATAACGTGTAAAATCAGCTTTCATATTGTTTATTTGAATAGTTGATTGTTGTTGGAAGTTCACCACAAGTTATACTATTTTCAATAGAAAATAAAAATAGATAAAATAGTTTCATGATTTTTTTAATCAAAATCTTGCAACCCCCAGCTCATGCCTTGCAACCCGAACCCCGCTTTGAGAACCACTGCAATTTATGTAACTCATAGTTGGTCTGCCACCTGCTCGTCTCCGTGGAGCTGTGATTGCTTTGCCTAAAGGTTTCACAGTATGGCATTAAACATAAATTATCTATTTTTCAAAGACAAAAAAGGCCTTGAAAAACAATCTGTGGAATATTCCAGGCAAAGCAAAAACATCTCAGACCACAAAACTACCTAAATCATACCAGGCACAGTGGCTTCTTAGACATTTTCAACATCTAATTTATTGAAGTAATCCATATGTATTAGAAACAAAGGTTATGCACCTTTATGTGTTGTAGACTACAAATATCTCATGTAGAAGTCCAATAGTTTATAGATTAAGGTTTAACATTTTGCCAAGAACTGAAATAATGAATTAAAAACTCCTTGACAGATCTGATACAAACATGGAGACGAGCAAGTTTCTGACCCTGCAGTTTCGTAATGCAGCTTTTATATTGTGATTTTGGTGGTCATGACTGCAAATGAAATCATTTTCCAGTTTGGTACTTGTTAGTTTGAGTATAATTTCACTTTGGGGAATCACTCTCTTAGACCTGTCAGTCTAAAATGTGGCCAAATGTAAATAAATGCTTTGGCTGTTTAATGTTGAAGGCTGTTCTAATTCCCTCTGTGTAATTGCTGTGATTGTTGCTGATGTGGACACATGATGTGCGTTATGGCTCTGTGTGTTGTGTGTGTCGGCTTTGTGCTGAACATTTTGCCAGCTCATAGTTCATCATGAGCTCTTCTCTCACTTAGCCCTGATATTTGTTATTTGCTGAGAGGTTTTGAGGTATTAAGCCCTGGGATCAATTTGATTTAAATTTTAGTTTTAAGTTTTTCAATTTAATTTCTGAATGTATTAAATCTGGGGTACCTGAGTAGTAGTTTTTAAATGCATGTAACTCGTCCCTGGCGCTCACAAACTCTTTTGCACGTCGTTAATATTCCCAAGCATTCATTTTCAGGCTCGTGCACGGCTTTGAAACAGCTTTTTTCAGACGGCGAGTTGAACCTGGGGTTGGACCGCCCAAGCACAGCCAATCAGCACGTAGCTTTCAAGTCTTATTACTGGGTTGAAGAGAAATGAAATACTTTATTATTAGCCTTAGACAGAACACAGCAGTCTCATTTTGCTACACAGGGCTGCTTTTACAATATACTGTACAGGTTGAGGAAAAACAGTAAATTGAATCATTTAGAAAGAAAGTTTTTTCAATTCATTGTTATTCCAATTTAGTACTATAAAATATATCAATATTTATAATATTATATTATTCATACTTCTATACTATATTTTAGATTATGTTTTGTCCTTAATAAATCTCATTGGATACACTTTTTGTTGTTGACTGATAAATGTATTTGTAATAAATGTATTTTACTGTAAAATGAGAAATTCCACTAATGAATTTCTTTTCCATTAATCTAAACTTTATTGTATTTTGTCCTGATTGAGACGTTCTTCTGTCGACTGGAGACGGTGCCGTCGTCACTCTTTTAAGCATCGCTTCCTTGACAACCAGCCTGCATGATAATCAGACACATTTTGGTGATGAGGTCATCCGACAATGGTTGAGCAATTAACACTTTTCCCCCCTCATGTGTTTGGATCTGTTTACACTGCACCTTCTATAGTGCTCCATGGAGGTGTTAATTTCCTTTTTGGCAGGATTTATACAACAGTCTTTAGAGAAATGCAAATGACAGTATTGTCAGAAACATATGGTGTGTTATGATTCAGTCTTCCAAGCACATATTACAAGCACGAAAATCTCCATTTCAAGGTTATTTCATAAACTGAGAAACATTTCAAGCCCATTGGTACATTTTTATTGACTCCTGAATCTGGACAAGGAAATCACCAGTGGAGTGCCCCCTTTGCATAACCGCAGAACCATGACCAGTGAAATGAGATGAAGGAAAAACGCTCGTAAACTTTTCATCATTCCCACAAATCGGGTGCATTTTAACAAGAGGATATTTGGCTCACATTCAGAACGACTGTGACTGTTCATTGTAAACCAAAGTCATGCAGGGCAAAGATGTCAGAGAAGATTCACATAACAAGTAATTCATCTGCAAACCACTGAACAGTGCTTTTTCATTGGGCGTACAGTAAAACTTGGTGGAATATTTCTTTTAACTTTATAGCACACGACATGCCAATCATAAATTTCTCCTTTGCAGATTTTTGCAGATTATTGTAATTTTTCAGACGCCCTTTTCACAGTTACTGGCTTATTACCACTGAAATTAGTATGTGATGTGGTATTGTTGAGAAAAGGAAATAGCAGGTTAGACACAAAATAAAGACGATAAAGCAGAGCAAAAGCAGAAATGTTGCATTCGTTAGTTCAACTGGCCAAATGATAAAAATGTCTAAATGTCAGCTGAGGACAAGGAATATTTTCAATACTGGCCACAATTACAAAGCCCTAATGTGAACTTGCTGAGTTCCAAAAACCTAATTGCTTTAGAAAATTGCCCTTTCAGTATCTGTACAGAACAGCTAATGTTCCCCAATGTTAAAACATGTTTAATGCTCAATAATTAGCTCGAGCTATGAAGTAGCAAGAGCTATTGTTATTCGACGGTTTCTTATTATTATTAGGCCCGAGCCGAAGGACGAGAATCGTCCCGGCGAGGGACTTATTAAAATTGTATCAGGGGGGCGGAAAAAACGCAAACATTGAGTAGTAAACAAGGACGAATATTAGAACTTAGTTCTAATTTTGAGTGAAGACCCCATGAAAAAATATTGAAAGACGGCTCAGTAGCGCACCTCAAAAATCGATAAACATGGGGCCGATGGGAGCCCGAAGCCAAAAAAAGTCTCAGTAAAAATATGTCACTCACTCCAAAAAATAGTTAATGTTAGGATATGTAAAAAATGATATAATGGTTCGGGATCGGAAATTTGTTTTTATGGTGTCGCAAAATGACTCTCTAGTGCTACTAACATTTCAAAATAGACGTATGAAAAATTGGTACAGATATACCTCATGTCAGGACAAGTAAAAAATTATATAATGACCCCACCCTAAACACACAGGGTGTCGGCCATTGTGGACGGAACCCAATTTCAACCTCATCCCTTAAATTTGTCAAAATGAACTACACCCATGTGTGATTAGAGATACTTCTTTTGATTTTTGACACAATTCCAAATGTGGGCGTTGCAAGCTCGTTAACAAAAATTGCCATTTTTTTAAGTGTTAAAACTTGCGTATCTCTGGCATGAGAGGTCCTATTTTCCGGCACAAATATACGTTTTGCGCAAAAATTATGAGCTGAACACAAGGATATACAATACATATAACTATACTTTACAAAGGCTCTACAGCGCCCCCTTGAACATTTGAATTAAGTAAAAAAAAATTACTTTGACGTAGACAAATCAAATTTGGCACAGACATCCGTCACTAGCAAGGACAACAACCCCAGCTACGATGCAAAGTGTTTATTGACATACGAGAAATATGAACAATGCGAGTGTACAGAAATGAATGTGGTTTTGGGGCTTCTGGCGATGAGGACTGTAGGCTCCCAAGCCTCGATACCCACATCTGGGACCTACATTAGAATAGTTATGTCTTTATATATAAAACAATAACAAATCCATAGTGGTTTTGTCAAGTGAAAACCATGTGAAATGCATTATTATGTGAGTGATATCAAAGTGTGGTTTGATTGTATTTATTATTGCGTTTTACATTTTACAAATTTTTGTTTATTTATAAGGAGATTATATACTCTTAAATTTTATGAAGGCAAAATCCTGCTTTTTAGATTTTACTGGACAAATACTCAATGTTAAGCCCACAATAATTATCCATTTTATTACAGATCTATTTACCATTTACCACAAATTATACTTTTTGTGTAGCTCAAATACAATTTGGAGGCCAGAATGACCATGAATGGAAATATCAACACTGGAAACAAACTTGTTGTTTATTTTCTGTGGTAAATACTTAAAACCTTTAACATTTAGATCTAATGTCAATTAACGATGTATTAGTGTTGACTTGATTATGCCTCCATTCAGAAATTGTGAACATTCTGATCACATATTATTTCAAGGGGTTAATGTTTTGTCCCTGTAGACAGAGATAAAGGTCACAATAATCTCTTAATTAAGCACTGTGAAGTTTGCATTGTCCCCCCGGTGTAATAATATTTGGTGTTTGTGAGTTGGGAGGTTCCCCTGTGTGGCAGTGACAGACAGAATGAGCCCTTATTACTGAAGGTGCAGCCGAGACGATCAATACAGCGTCCCAGAACCCTCCCTCTGTCCTGTCCTACACGTGGAGGTGTATCCTGCTTCTGTCTGCGCTGAGGACGAGCCAGGGGACTATGGACACATGCCTGAGGGGCCCCTGTTTTGGCCTCTGCTGTCATCTTTATGATACGTGACAAGATAATGAGTCTGTAGCACCCGTGAAAATATCCCCCTTGGGTGCTTTATCCCTCTGCATTTCTTCTGCCGGGTATAGCCACTGGATTCTTTCTTAAGATTCACCATGAACAATGTGACTTTGTCCATTCAAAGGCACCTCTATTTTGATGAAGTCCAAAACCAGGAGAAGCTATTAATGGATCTGCGCTACCTGCACACACACACACACACACACAAAGGAAGAGAAAAATGCGAAAGTAATACCTACAGCATACCGTGACATTGTAAAAAATACCTCTCCGCAAACAATGTGGCCTCTATTATCTGCAAATAACCAGGATCCCGAAGGTGCTTTTGGATTAAATATAACTGTGACAATAATGGGCATATTTAAAATTTTGATAATCCACAAAACCCTTCTGGGCACCATTTCTTGGACCAGGACGGACGGCGAGACAATTCTAGTCTCACCTCATCCTCATTCGTTGCGATGCCAAAGAGCGGAGCCAAAATGTTGATACCCCTCATTAGAAAGGCAGCATCCAGGAAAGGGTCCAACTACCTTCCACCACATGGACGCTGATGGGGCAGGTCCCACCGTGAGATTTGAAGGTCAACAGGAAAAACAGCTTGTAATGGATAACAAAACCTGATCCCCGAAACCTGTCTGTTTAGAACACACCATGTAAAATGAGGATGGAGATGCTTGTTCACTCATTTTGGAGTGTACCTGGAGTATTTATTTATGCATAATCTGTGATTTAATTAAATATGCTATATAAATACAATGTTGTAATAATAATAATAATAATAGTAAAATAATAATAATAATAATAATAATAATAATGATAAAAAAAGCTGGTCCTTTTCCAAAAATTAGGAAAATATGGAGCTTTTATAAGGTATTCACGTTTCCTCTATTCCCAGGACATTTTTATCCACTAAGCCCAGAAAAGCCAACATTTATCCAGCCCTCAGGGCATGCCCTGCAGCTATGCGCTTTCCTCTTTCTACAATGTGGAGTTTGCCCAGGTCATATCCGAGCCTCTGTATCCTCCGGCTAAATGTGTTTCCTCACTTACAGCTGTTTCTTCTGTTATGGCTGCATTTTAGCTCTTTCTCTTTCTGTGCTTCAATTACTTTCTACATGGGCACAATGGACCTTCTCTCCCACTTCTGAGGTTGTGCATAACAACTGAGGGTCTGTCAGAGAGGGGCCTTTGGATCCACATAGGTCACAAGGATTACATCGACACTGCAGCCCATTGCATGCTGGGATTTCTGACAATTATCAGCTCATCTGTTCTCCAGGGACGTGGGTGGGCTGTGGACAGGTCCGCAGGCACAGGAGGGGCAGTCACCAAATAATGTCTTCATCAAAAACACTGCTCTGCCACGTTGAGATAAACAGAACCTGCCAGGCAAATGTATTACCAAACATTAGCTGTCTCAAACATTGTTAGACACACAGTTAGACATGTGGCTTAAGAATCTCCTGCTGCTTATCTCATTGTGATTCAGCCTGTGCTTTGGCCGCTGCATTGGTCAGTGAGGCCTTTGTTGAAAAGGTAAAACGCTCCCTTTTAGAGCTAGCACAAAAACACCCTTTAGTCACTTTGGAAACTGTTGTAAATTGTAGGGCTCTTCAGAGGACATTGGGAAAAGAAAAGGGGTTCTTGTAATGAGAACATTAAAGCTACATGTGCCGCTGCCTCACACTGCGGCACTTAAGAAGGGCTTTTATTTCACCCCTTTCCTTCCGCTGCACACACCAGCCCACTCTTTTGCTGAATTCCCATTTGCCTATTTTCGGAAAGTCATTGAGAGTCTTTGACAAAGACGGGCTGAAGTGAATGTGAAAGCGTGCCCCTGGCCTTGTCGCCTCATAGTGAAACAGGCCATCTGACCAACAGCAGTAGGTTGGGCCAAGAGGGGCCATTAGAGGAAACCTGTGAGACCTATGCCGCCGCCACTGCCAAGCTGCTGCGCTCTCCTTCAAGCTCCACGCCACTCGACCAGCCCCCCTTCTCTCTCTCACCCCGCAGGTGGCTACTCTTCTGCTCTGTAAGGTCCCAATGGAGACCGGTGAAAAAAGGGTCCAGTCAAGTCCATTGTCCCCTGTGGAGGCGTTGGTGGATCTGGGGCTGATGGCAAAATAGGACTCGTGAGCCGCGGTGTCAGAGGAGGTTGAGTCCCACGAGCGCTCATTTTATATTGTCCAGATGACCTTGATCTGCTACCATGGAAACATTTCTACCTGGTCTTGGTTAGGTGTCTTGCGGCTTGCACGGCCGACATAGCCCTCTCACCTCCCTACATGGCGAAATGGCCCGAAGGCAAAGGGCTGGAATAATAGCTTTACGATTTTTTGCGCCAGTGGAAGCAGGAATAGCAGGAATCTTTTGAGGTGCTGCTGCTGTTCATGCTCCATGGCACCTCTTCAGACAAGTTGTATTTGAAAGCTATTGATGGCCTTGTTCAATCAATGGAACAACAAAGTCCCCTAACCAAAGTCACTCAAAGAGAAGTGCATGTGAGTAATACAGAGGGAGACTCTGGGTTCACCTGTGTAGTGTTTTTAAAGGGGTTTAGTGCAGGGGATATCAAACTGTGGGTGACAATAGTGACTTACAGCGTCTCCTGATGGTGAGGAGGAGACGCTGTAGGTTATTTCTCCCTAGAGAGACTCAGACAAACACGGAGAGAACAGTTTAGCAAGTTTTATTACATTGTTATTTGGCGCTCAGACCCCGGCGGAAGACATTGCGATTATGGACGCTCCTTAATAGAATTGAATTAGATGTCTCGAATAGGATAAAGGGGATACAGAGGAGGGAGAAGGGGAGGTGGTGGGTTGCAGTACAGTCTGAAGCGGCCGAGCTGAACTGCATGAGGGTTTAAATGGGGCAGGCTGTGCGCTGATTGGGAGCAGAGGAAGTGCGCCGAGCCAATGGGAGAGTCGTTGAGTACGTTGATTTAGGCTGGAGTGCAGGTGAGCCCTGCTGTAGCAGTGGACGAGTTATGAAGCCTGCGTAAACTGAATTTATGCAGGCTTCATCTATCTTAGTAAAAACTTGAAATAAACTATCATTACAATGTTTTTCTTAAGTATGAAATACACATTTTGTTTTTTTTGTGATCTCAGAATTGAATCTGGTCACAACAAAACCTCTGTGCATTTCAAAGGGTTTATATTATTCAATTAGGCCATCATTGTCTTTAATAACACACATTCATGCAAATGCAAATGCAAATCTCTGAGTGAAAATACTAATAAGGGGCACTTTAATGTTCCTTTCTCAAAGCAGCCAACACACAAATGCAAAATCTTTAAGTAAACAAGCAAATATTTGTCTTTCCGAACGCTTTTTTGATTTGACTGAGTTTTCTATTTCAGCTTTAGTCGGCCGAGATGAAGGAAGGTCTTGCACAATGAGCTCCGCCCACATCCCATCTGCACCTACAGCCATAAACAGACGAGTATTTTCTTGAATGTGTTTCCTTCTGTGCCTGTTCATTTGGGAGATAAATGATTCTCTTTGTGAAACCCACGATTTAAGAAATCTTTACAATTGGCAGGCATTCACGTAGAAAAGACAGGCAAATGCGCTTGAGCAAGCAAGTCTGTGGAGAAGTAGGTTTCTCTAAAAACACTGGGAATAAGTGCTGCTACCATCAATTAGCAATGCATCACATATCTGGTTCAAGCAGACCAAACTGTGTGTGTCATTGTTTAGTGTTTACACAGACCACCACTGCCCCGGCATTGGCATCTCCTGTTAGGAAGTGCCCTCAATTAAAGTGCTTTCCCTGTGCTCTGAGTGCTGCTATTATCACCATGGCTCCCAACAGTATAATTATACCCTCCCTTCCCTATTTGCCCCCCTCCTCTGCCTCTCCCCTCCCGCTGTGCCCCTGCCTCACCTACACATCTCCACACTGGACTTGGGCAGACTCACCTCGGCCAATCAGAGAGCTGTGCGCACCTTCGTTAGAGGCGTCGGGGATTGGCTTTGTGGTGCTGGCGTCTCTTTGGGAGGCAATGATGAAAAACCCCCGGGGAGTCGCGCCACAGCGAGGCTCCCGCTAAACTCTGAACCGCTGTCAGCTGCACTTTGTCTGAACACGATAAGTTCTTGTCAAAAGGCTTCGCTGCCATGGCACAACCCGCGCCCCCTGTGAGGCAGAGTGCAGACGCCTCCAAAAGTATGAAAGGTGCAGTGTTAATGCCGTTTCGTACGCTAACATTTGTTGCCATCTGGTCAGAAAAAAGCCCTCAACAGGAACAGAAAGATTTGGAGACTAAGATGGAAGCATGACCTAACTATTAAGTCTGTTTTGTAATGGAAAATCTTAACTTAAAACTATTAAGAAGTTGGTGCTGGCAAATTATGATTTTATTCATGTACTGCACAAAAAGGTAATGGACCTATTATCCTGTAAGTCTCTTTTACATTTTTGGTTTGTAAAATGTGCTATAAAAAAAGAATATAATGAATTGGAAACAAATCACCTCCGGATTGCAGTTGAAAATGTCTCTTGAAAACACATTTTGATTACTAAACCTTTTCTATCATCTTCAAAACTTCAATTTGATTGCAATATTATCTTGTGGATAATATGTTACCCACTTCTAAGAAAAGAAAACCTTAATATGCATGTAATAACAAATGTTTCTCATGGCTTCTGCCCAAATACAAAACAGTATTGGGTACGACTGACATGAGAACCACCAAATTAGTGACACTTTTTTAATCACAAACTTGTGTACTGTCAAACTAAATGTACAGTAAAATAACCTTCAATTTGTTCAGTACAAATCTAAAGGGATACTACAATTCACTCTTGAATATTAACAGCCAAATTAAACATGAGAAAACAATTATTTTAGTAAATCATTATACGGTTTGAAAAAGAGTGGCGTTCCGTGTGGTTGAAGTGGGTGGCGGTGAGTGGCATGTCTCTCTATAATGATGTTTATTTTGTTAAAATCCCACACATCCTCCCACTATTGTTAAAAATAGTTGCCAAGAAAGGTGCAATATACTTCAGCCCTGCCACTGTGATTCAAAAACATTAAAATGGCAGAGATGTCAAGATGCATACAGTCAGTGAAGTGTTGGAAAACGCCACCTTACCTGTATCCGCACCAGCACACTATTATCAGTATGGAGATTCACTTTGAGACTTTATAAGGTTTGGCTTAATAGCATCAATTGTACGCCGACTTTCTGCCATCTTCCAGACAGAAAAAAACTAAAATATGAATGACTGGAATGATCTACTGCATTTCATAGGCTTTAATGGTGGCTTAATGGGAAAAGGGATGTGAATGAGAGAGCCAAGTGACAACTCTGAGGAAGTATGGAGCCACAAACAAAGCACACCTGTTCTGCATAGAGAGCACAAATGAAACTTGGCCGTCATAAATCATGCACATATAGCAGACAGGTACCTACTCATATTTGGACTCTGGGGGCAGATGCAGGCTGCAGCACTCGCGCAGGGCTGCTGTTGTGCAATAGATGGCCATCATTCAATAACATAGCGTCATCACATAAATGGAGTCAATGAAGCTGAGGCTAAAAGCTTTCGTTTTTCGTAAAGTCTCTTTTGCTGTTGTGAGCAGGTTTTGAATGAGTTGTTCTGGAAGCCAATGTTAAATATGTAGCTGGTTTAGAAAATGGTGGAAGTCGCCCACAAACCAGATGGTCGGTAGTTGGATCCCAGCTCCAACCTGTGCATGCTGTTGTTGTGTCCTTGACATATATATATGTATATGCTAGTGCATATAATTGTTTTTTAACCATGCAAATCAACAGCATTAACATGCTTTTTAATGAACCAAATAATATAATAACCATTCAATGTGTTCATCAATCAACCACGTCAGTGTAGTAATTCATGCTAAATAACACAATAAAAAGTAAACAATGATTCTTCTTCCATAAAGGGAGTGAGTCCTCTGATGTTGCTGTGAGTTTGTCTGATACATCCCACACTGTGATATTAAACCATTCTTCAGCAGCGACAGCATCTGGTCTATGAGAGATGAGTCGTCTCCTTCTCCTCTTCACACACTCTTCAAAAAGACCCCAAGAGCCCCGTGATGCGCAGAGGTGGAAAATTAAAAGACAAATCACTCCTTCCTGCTGTTCTCCAAACCTATTTTAATCAATTTAGCTTTATGCTCTGAAATATTTTACTGCAGAAGGCTTCATTTCTCTGACTCTTATGCAATGATGCTGAGCAGTGATCAGTGATAATGATCCCCAGTAGTAGAAACTTCCCAATATTATAAATGTGTTCATGCTTTAGAGGCGTTTTGGGCTGACGGCATAATTTGACTTTCCTCAGCCTGTTAGAAGAGTGAAACATGACTCATTAAAGGATCTGCTTGTTGTTCAGAAAGTTTACACCATATTCTTTACCAAGACCCACCTTGCTAAATTGTTTGTGTTTTGTGCCAGACAGATTTTCAAGCTCAATTTCTGCAGATAAAGTTGAAGAAATAAAGTTTCAAGGGGTGATTTAATTTAACAGGAGCAAATTAATTTAAATGTTTTCTTGACCCGTAGGCTTTATTAGACAGGACAGCAAAGTGTGAAATGGGAACGAGAAAGAAGGGAGAACATGCAGTAAATTGTCAGAGCCAGAATTCAAACTCACGACACTGCCTGGCATATGTGCTGCTGCCTTAACCACTCGACCACCGGGCAGCACATATTCTTTATTTTTAATTAGGTCGATCTATATAACTTCATGTTGTGCAATTGAGGTGAAAATACAGAAAGTGTTTTTTACAAGTTAGTACTTGAGATAAGAAAGTGGATAACAAATCCTTGGTCTAAAGTGCACAGAGAAATTAACTATTTTATCAAGCTCTAAAACAGAAAGAAAGAACAAAAACAACAACAAAGAATGAAAGAAAAGCAATTCACACAAAATTGAACTGATTGTTTTGCTTTGGCCATGGAGTCTGACACATCACAAACCTTGAGATCGTAAACGCTCCCCAAAGACATAATTCTGTATGTCTGGTTTGATTGTATATACGCCTAGTGTGTGTTCATCGGCTGCAACGACAGACAGAGTGCTTACAGTATAGTCCTGCCTCATGGCGGTGAGAATTGGCCCGGGCCGGAGCAGCAGCGAGGCGACATGAGACAGTGCATCATTCAGCGCACACAGCTTCATTAAAAGCCCATCCGTCTGCACTGAGTGGCTCTATGGCTGTGTGACAAGCCTCTGTGAGTCACTGCAGCCTCAGCACCGATACAGGGTCTGCAGTAAGAGTACAGGCAGTTGGCAGGATGTGCTTTACCCGTTTATATAAGTCTGTCAGCATGGGTAAAAAGTAGCTTGGATGTCAAATATTGCTGTAAAGTTAATGGGGATATATTAAGCCAAGTCAACTTTAATTAGGTTTTAACCTTGTTACAACGGCGGTTCTAAAGTGTCACTTCACAAATAAAAACATGCAAATGGAAAATTCTCAGCTCGTTACGGTCACTATGAAGAGGCGGGGCTTATCAGTTCTGCAGTTTTGAACCGGAAGTCATGTACCTGTTTCTGTTACTAAGCCGTTTTAGATCAATATTGCGTTTTACAATGAACAAAATGTAAATGAGGATCTACTTTTGTTATAGCTCAATACCTGAAAAAAGCATAATATGTCTCCTTTAATAACATTTTAATGGGATGTCAGTTATTGCGATTGTGTAAGCAAAAAACAAAACAAAACCAGACACATTTTCCCTTGCAAATGAACTTTTCACAGCAAATACACATTGTTTCAAAAAGTCATGATATTAATTATGACCCAAATAACTGTAATGCGATTTTTGACCTGGTTTGAGCAGCCGGAATGTCTATTTTAGTGTGGCTTCTTGCAACTGTTTTTATCTGTGCTTGTTTTAAAGTGAATAATGAAACTGAATCATTCCAAGTACTAAAAGAAGAGATTGTCAGGACTCCAATAACTCTTGGCCTCTGCACTCTAATTAAATATATTAAATCTTCATGTTACAGCTTTTTAACCATGTTACACCATTAAGTGATTAATCCGGGATTTTTTTTTTTGCAACATAACACATTTTCTTGACCTCTGTCTGATGTGACAAATACATATGCGCTTTGAATAACCTATGGTCAAACAACAAGTCAATTGATTTATGTGAGCCCAAAGTAAAATGTCATAATCTGCCCTTTATTTAATTGTCATTGTTTCATTCACTTTGCTAAATGAAGCCTTTGTCACATGGAGAGTGTTGTCAGGACAAACCACTAAATGAGTTGTTGGATAGATAGTCAAATAATTGTTTTTCATTAATATTGAATAGAATGCCGAGGCGCAGGCGACCATGTGTGCAAAATGGGAGTGAACGCAGTGTGGGCGACAGAGAAGAGAGATTAGAAAGCCTGCTGTTTATTTGTCTATTGTTGTTTCTGACTAATGATGATTAGGTGCAACCCATAATTACTAATTCATAGAGCCAGAGCAAACAAACTGTAAAAACACAGCAGAATGTATCTGGTAATCAACAATTAATGGCACACTGCACCACATTCTACTTATTTCAAGTTGCTGCAGAATGCAATACTGCAAAGTGTTCTGCCGGATGAAAAATACTTTTATTATTACTACATGTAAAAGGGTGTTTCTTTCATTTATTTTTCTGCTGCAATATTTATTTTAGTTTGTTGGTCTGTTTGCAAGATAACTACATAAACAGAAATTTAATTAAAGGGTTTATTATGGAATTATGGAAAAGTTACAGTGCACCTTAAAGGGCGCATGTTCTAACATTATTCCCTCATCAAAAACAACCTGGAGTTGCACTTGGCTTCATTCACACTAGTTTGATGAATCTTGGTTAAAGTCCTCTCTTCTCCCAGCATCAAAAACACTCCGTTCTGAATTTCCATGATGTGACGCTTTCTCGATCTGTGACGTAGCTCTGAGAATCTTCTCTGCTGTTTTTTAAGTCCATAAATCATCTCCAGGCTCGTTCCAAGCATTTCTGCCTTCAAATCATGATCATTACAACTGCTCAGCTACATCAGCCTGTCAGCTTACCGCCAATATTTTTACCTCTCAAATATGTGATTCCGTATTCTGCCTGTAGATCAAGTCCACAGGTCAGTTATTTGCATAGGATAAGCCAGAGACAGTGGAAGGCATTTGTTTAGGGTAAACCAAAGGTCCTCAAGAGCATGATTAAAGACTGATAACAATACAAATAGTGCATAATATTTGTCCTTTAAAGTATAAAGTCTTGTTCTGAAGTGACATGAAATTGGTTTTGTTCTAAAGACTAAAGAAGAAAAAAAACATATTGAATGTTTTGCAAAGAACAATAATTACAACATGCAACGGTTTGGTTATCGCTGACGAGCACACCAATGCAGCCTGGTCAAAATACCTTCATCACTTTTTAGTAATAAAATAGGAAACAATTCGATGTCTGTTTGTACTAATACATAATCATTTTCTCCCAGTGCACTATTTAGTGACGTGTTTTCCATCTTCTAGTCCAGGACCTCGTTGTTGTTTTGGTTTTACAGAATTCAGCAGCAGGGATAGATGCTAAGTGTGAATACATTAATCATATGCATGTGTTCTCCTCTCTGTTTGTGCCAATGGGCTGCTCGGCTGCTTCTTTAGCATGTTTCTCTACACAGACATATACTAGAAAGTGCAAATGAAACAAGGGTACAATCCCACATAGTCAGCAAATAGAAACTCACTGCACACATAATATCTACCTCTTCATCTTTTTCTTTGATGTACTTATTCTCAACTGGTTGGTTCGAGGCCAAAAGTGGGTCAGAGGGGTTTGTGGCTAATTATCTATTGAATGTAAGTTGGCGCTTTGAGGAGGTGGGCCAAAGCACAGCACACTCATGCACACACACACACAACATACGGTATGTTTACAAGCCTTGTCATGTACACCGATAGTACTCATAAGAGCAACAAGTTATTAGAACCCACTTGAAACAGTAAGGATTATCCACGCTTCCCTTGAATACTGACTAAGGACAGCGACAGAGGTTTAGTTGTGTGTTATGTTTCCATCGCAGCTTCACACTGCTGTTTAATCCTAAAACAAATGGTGGAGTGAATGTCACAGGCAGGACTCATATTTTATAGTTCTTGCTTCTGCACTATTTTAGCTGCAGCGAAACAAACTAGCGCTTTAAAATGGTGTCACTCAGTTAAACCTGTCCGAAGCAGTGGGCTTAGTGCAGTACAGAGGGACCCATTTACAGATTTTAAACTAGCTGGAGGATTAGCCTATTGTGGAGGTTTTAGGTTGAAACGAGAAACTGCAATAAACCCACCAAGCTAATTCCAGTATACGTTTTGTCATTTCGCTCTGTTGTAAATGAGTAATAGCCCCCACTACCTTTTCTTGATTATTATTATCTACTATCGCTATTATTTTTTCATTAGTGCATCCATTGGGCGATTTCGAGTTCACGTTTTTAATTTCAACTCAGCCTCGTTCAGTCCCATAGTGACATATACTGTCACACGGTAATCTGATTTAGAACAAAGAACACTGACATGATGAGAAATACAACAATATAACATTATAGGGCCTTATGTTTACTGAATAAATATAAATAATATGGCAAATGCTCCTCACAGTTGTATTATGACGCCACTGGATGGAAGTACGGTTCCATATGTGAATAGAAAACTTTCCCAATTCATTCGCTTGATTTCTGTGTCTCGGTTCAACTGCTAACTGCAGAATTAATATTCAACATCCCAACATTTGCCCATAGAATTTGGACCATTCTACTGTAAAGTTGCAGATTTTACGAACATTATTTATGTTAATCTTTATGGCTCTACTTAAAACTTGACCAATTTGATATACTAAATATTTTCTGAGTGAATTAGTTCTTAGATTTGATGGTTTAAAATGAGCGTGTGGGTCTGAGGCTTGGTCCAAAAAAGGGGTTTTGTCCTGGGACCAAACAGAGCCGATTCGAAACAAGACTTGAACTCGTAGTGGCCCAAGGTATACACTAATGAAAAATAAAGAAGTAAGAAAAGGTATCAACATATAGGTATAGGGGCTGGCTCTTGGACTATAAAGATCCAGGTTTGCTTTTGTCATTTCGTTTTACTTTCTTTTTCTCCAGTACATGCTTTGCCCCCTTTGTGATGAAAACAGGACAGTGTATCTGCTCTTGTGTTGTTGTAGCTGTTACTGACCATTACCTCAGCGCGCCGGCCCGAGACGCTGCGCTGAAGCTGCTTCTAAACTCTTAATATACGTCCCCCACTGCTCCGGATCCGTCTGCCAGGATGACCTCAGCACACAGTGAAAAGGCAGGACTGTAAATGACATTTCTTAGATCAATCCCCTATAGAGCTTTGTACATCTCACTCCATCCGCCTTTATCCCTCTTTGTCATGCTTGCTTGCTTCTACTTTCTTGTTTTTTCCCTCAACACTGTCAGCTACAACACATCTCTGAAATGTGTTCAAGCTAAAGTCACTGTTGACCCACGCTGTCCTTTTTTCTACTTTGCTGTCCGCAGTTCCTTACAATTACACTGAGGCCAGACAAATCGAATGGGCGACTTGTCTCTCCGGCTCTGTGCTGGGGAATCAATGAGCGTCGCAGTTAATGCCCTGTCCCTTGTTTTCCGGCTGCTCCTGGAATGTTTGGACACGTTTGTTGGTGGCAGGTTTGGCTGCGTCCTAGGATGTTGCTTTGTCGATCCAGCCCAGTACAGAATGATCAGAGAAAATGTCCTGAAGATCAATATGTCTTCTCCTACTGTTATAGTTCACAGAGGTATTTACTGCAGGTGCAGGTGAACAGTGTAATAAAACATAATCAAATCTGTAAGAAAAATGTAACTCATTTTTGCTTTGTCAGGAGTTAGGTCATTTTTACTGTCCTTTAGGACAAAGGACCCATTGTTAGAAAATATAACCTTCAGGAGCCTTCTAGTTCCCCAGACTCCAAACTCTAAAGAAAAAAGTCCAGCACTGAAAGCTGAATCAACTTCTTGTTTGAAAGTGAAAATACAAAACACTATAGAAACTTGCATTTCAGTTTTGTTAGGTAAAAGTACAGATACATAAAATAAATGTATCACATACAAATCTACAAGTAAAACTATTAAGTACCTATTTTAAATATTCTTTTGGGATTGAAAAAAACTACTAGAGTCAATTGTGGTGATTTTGATAAAGAATTGGTTCGTCTTGGTTTTTGGTTGCCCAAAGACTTTAGGTAAGCTGTCACCATGAACATGCTAAAAAATAAACCTCAATCCATTTGGAAGGTATTTTTGACTTTTCAGTTTAATTCAAAAATAGTATTGGAGTCAAAGAAACAGTTCCCACTGTAAAATATATAGTACAAATTCCTCAAATATTTACTTAACACAGGACTTTTACTCTTGTAATTTGTCACTTTCAGACCACTGTCCATTTTTAATAACCTTTTGAGTTTAATAGTTTACCCTGCAGGTAAATACTATGCGTTCTGTTCCGTTCTATGTTGTATTGTCGATGGCCTGTACAAAGTGATCAAAGTCTTTGTCCACAAAATCAATATGGCTACACTCCCCCGCTATGTGCACTTTGTCCATTTACAGCAGGTTTTACTCAACAATGTAATGTTAAAACCACATAGGTCGAACCAATAAATCAAAGCTGGCTCCAGGACCAACAGCAGACCCAAGGGCAGTGGATAAATCGGACTCCAGGGCTGGACTTTGGTGAATTGTGTACGAGTTATTAGTAGGAACAAGCAGATAATTATGTAAACACCGTCGTTTCATTACTCGCTTTTATACAAATATTGGCAAACCACATTTTATAAAATTAACTGGAACTCCCTTATGCCTTAAGGCATAAACCAATTGTAGTTCATCACGTTTGCTCAGAGCCTACATTCACCCGTGAGATTTAACTGTTACAATAGCAAATGAACATCCTTCACCTGACCTCATCCTCTGCATCCTCGCTCTGATATCACTACGTCAAAAAATGTCCTCTTTGGTCTTTCTCTAAGCCTCCCTGCAAAACAAATCTCAACATCTTTCTACCGATACATTCACCATCCAGTCTTACTCTGCGTTCACACTCATAAACCACATCAAAAATGGGACCAAACGAAACCTGTACTATGACCAAACCAGGACTCGAACAGGACCAAACCAGGTCTACATCAGGACTAAACTAGGATGAAGTGTGAACACAGCCTAAATGTTCTCAGTCTGGGTTCACCGGATTTATCTAGAACAAAAGAGTTTAAATAAATCAACTGGTTTAAAGCATTGAAAGTTAACATTTCACACACAGATACTCCAATTGTGAACAACAATGGTGTTATAGTTTCAGTGCTGTTAGCTCCTCCCTTCAGACAGATATTTGGACTGATCAGATCCAAACTGGTAGAAGCGGTGTATTCAAACTTAGGTCCAGTTGACAGAATTCTGATTTATTTTGCTATGGAACCAACAATTACACAGACATTAAAAGTTCTGTTTATCAATTTCTCTACAACACGTTCAGCGTGATTGGCAATTTTTCATCCACTCAAAAATGTCTCAAAACACTGTAAAACATCACAGAATTCTTCCGAATCAACGCTGTTAATCTGAGGTGAGAAAAGTTTGATCTTGTTCAGAATGATAGATGAGCAATGAGCCCCTCTGTTTCCCATACTTCCCTGAAAAAAACAAACCAGCTCGCTCGGTCTGACTTTGCTCTGAGACGCAGCAGAGGATCAGAACAGTGTAGAATATAAAGAGAGCGCAAATCTGGATGCAAATATTTACAGTTATATATTGTTGATACAGTTTTATCCATTCGTACCAACATTCTCCGTCATATTTTTCTCACAATAATGTCAAAGCGCATTTGTTGCTAGAAATACAAGCAATCAAGTGAATAAATCTGGTCCCATCTTATTGAATCATTCATTTATCTGGTGCGAACATGTGGGCGAGAGACGAAAGTTGCATCAGCTGCCAGGTTTAACATAAAGGAGTAAGTTAGTGACCTTTGCAGTGTAACTACCCTTAATAACAGACTACTAATGATTCCCCTAAGGAGCTGACGGAGCACGATCAATAGACCGACACATTTAGGTCTTTGGTAAAACACTCAGTGGTCCTGGCGCGGTGCTATCGGGTTATTCTAAGTGTTACGGAGCAAAGAAAAACTAAAACAAGCATGTTCTGAGAAAGTCTTTCAGCACAATACGGTTTAATCAAACAAAATTGGAAGAATACTCTGGTGAATCATCTATTGTACGCAGATGATCTTCGGTTCAAGTAATGCAGGTGTTCAGGGACTTCTTAACATGGTGTGGAGTTTGACAGTGAAAATCTCATACTGAGGGATTACACCGTCATAATGCTCTGTCGAAACACAAACATTAGGGACATATATTACTGTATATTACTATATAATTACTGATAAAAGGTCAAATGATAAAGACATTTAGACAATGCTGCAGGATATATGCAGAAGCTCATGTGCAGGTTTGGTGCCAGTGCGGTTGAAGTGAAAAAGACTTGAATGCTCGCTGCAGTGCGTTATATACAGCACATCTGCGATCAAACTACAAAAGAGCGAGCATACGGAAGCTCAATGTGGCTTAAGGATATTAATGAAAAAGCTGAGAAGGGAAAGTGCAAGTCGCCTGTTTGTGTCAGCAGGGATCAAGACTTTTCATGTGACGTTGCGATGTAGTTTTATCTGTCGACTTAATGACTGTAAGAACATTATTATCATGAGCCTGAGAAATGTCCAACTCACGGAACCAGCCTGAACTGTGGAGACGCTGGAACATCTGTGTGTGGGTTTTCCAATTGCTAATCTGTCTTTGAACTCTATGTTAAAGGACATACTCACTATGAGTCTGTAGTGGCCCAGTGGTATCAAAACTGGTAAAGTATCAAATATTTTACTTCAAAATGGAGTGTTACGTTTTACTATCAGAACGAAATCTTTAAGTTTTTTTTTTATTTTATCGCACAACAATATTGGCTTTTGATTTATTGCGCATTATTTGGTCTGCTAATACATGTTTTATTATACGCATACAAGGTGCCATCCATCAGTAGCTGAACCATAAAGCTGTAAAGTGGGTGTGTTTGTGTTTTATATTTCCTTGAATCAAACCCTGTCAAAGCTCCATTTGCTGAAGACTGACACTCCCTTTGCCTAATCACTCCGACTGTCACCTCTGACGTTAGTGAGAGCTTTAATGGTCCTGACACGGAAAACCCCACGTCACCAGATGGTTCACTTAATTATTCATCACTACATGTATCCAGTCAATTCTTCTCACACTGCAGTGGAGTTAGATGCAATAATGAGCCCACTATGACGCCCGCTACAAAGAAATATGTGGAGTACTTTATCCTGGATTTGAAAACCCCACCTTGAGATTCCATGGTTTTTTTTTCATATATATATATATTTTTTTGTATTCAATCTTATGGTTAATTTACTATGTTAACCAGTTCAATTCAATTTATTTTTGTAACGCCCAGAATCACAACATCAGCTGCCTCGAGGGGCGAATTGATTTGATCTCACCATACACTGCTTCTGTTTGAAAATGTGTGGGCAATGGGTCAATTATATTTTGTATCCTTTTGTGAGAGCATTATACACATACAGCAAGTAGAATATTACAAAAACAGTTGGGTAATTGTAAATAGATAAATTGGCTTCTCAGATTAACACATTTATTCCTGTCTTGAAGGGTTCATGATTGAAAACCGACCTTAGCCATCTCCTCGTCCTCATTCTGAAGAAAAAATACAATTTATTGTACCTAAACTCCATGCTGTTTCTCATCATCTTTCTTTTTTTTCTTTCTTTCTTTTTTTTTTCATGTTTATTTTGACACCAAATTATTATGTGATTGGTTACTCCACCTGTCAATTGTGGAGACAGTATATTATTCCAGACGTCGTCGTAAATGTTGTCTTTGCTGGCCGTGCAACACGTTTTTCAACAATGAACCTGCCTTTTGTTGCTCACAGAAAAAAAACGAATAATAAATATACAGAATGTTCTTTCAGATTGGCATTTACTTCAAATGTACAATTAATCCTCCGCTGTCTGACTCTGAAGTATAGTCATTTCCATCATCTACACACCAATTTACGCAATGACAACTGAAGTCTTTAAAATCTAAAGACATCCAGTAATTACTTGACAATCAGGACGTTCTCAAGTGCAGCAGCGACGAGAAGTATTGTGCATTGTGTTTGTGTTGTCCAATTCTGTCCTGTGTGTCTCTTGTGTGGTCACTGGCCCCCCCTGAGTGGCGTTCAGTGTCAGGATTGTAGTCTCGCTGGCTACAAGCATCCCGTCGCTGCGGTGGATTTACTGGCAGCACCTCCTCCCCTCCCCAGGCCTGCTCTTTAATTACCCTGGCCTATTGATCCTCTATGGGACACACACTCTAGAGCTGGGGCCGGGCCCGTACAAGTTAATGACTGATTATTCTCTGGTGGGCCCCTGGGACGGGACAGGAGGAGCACACTGCAGCAGCCTCCACACCTCTCCCTCGGCTCAAACACGGCTCGAAATAGCACTTTGTACTCACTGCTCTGCTGAGCCCATTACTTTGAACTGGTGTTTAGTTTGGAGTTTGCAAGAAAGTTTTGTGCATAATGGTGAGTAGTTAGTGACTATATAAATCAATATAAGAATAAACTAGCAGTCATTTTCAGGCAATTAAAGCTGCATTACTCAACTTTTTTTATTGTAAATGAGTACATTTTGTTTTTCCTTCCATAAAGTGTATTGTAAACGCAGGACGCGCCATCTGCAACTACTTGTTAAACATTTTATCCATCACAAACTCGTAAGAAAAAGCTGAGCGCTTCGCTATATGGCGCTTTGATGAGCGTGGATTGGCTGTTGCTTGATGTTCCACCCTACTTCATTTCCCCGAGTGAAAAAGCTGTTCTAAATCTGTGCCTGCCTCCAAAAAAGTAAAACATAAGAGAAATGTGCTAAATCGTTAGTTAGAGCTTAGACTTAGATTTAAAAACCTACTTCCTTCTTTCATGGTTTGAAAACGATGTACTCCAGATTTAATGTGTGAACCACCACTTATATTTTTAGTAGTTCTTAACAGTTTAATTGTGTTATTGATCCATCTCCCCTCATCTCTTGATTTCATCTGGTAGTGCTCCTTTGTGTTTTTAAAGTCCTTTCAACTCCATCTCCTTCTCTACGCAGTCAAAGAATTTTGAAGTTAGCTAATATTATATTTAGCTTGAGTAAAATGGTCGAAAAAGTAAAAATATCAATGTTGAAGTAGGGCTGTGCAATTAACCGTGTATAATTCTAACATTTCAATTATTACGTTATTAATTTCCAAAACTGTCGTAATGCCTTCTGTTCAGAGGTAAAAGTGCATTTGGATCAAAGGCATTTTTCTAAAACTGATCAAATATTTTTGGTCCAAACTTTTGCTACAGGTTCATTCTGACCACATAAAAGTATGTGTATGTTTGAAATAATTATAATTGTGATTTCAATGATGAGCCAAAGTATGGTTATTTTATCTCATTTTTGCACTAATCGAGCCGCCCTGTGTTGAAGGTGCTCATTGGCTCATTTGCACTCCTCTTGTGATGTGGAGTTCTTATACTGTCTTCTGTGGTTAAAAAATAAATTGAGTTAAATGTATTCATTAATATAGGATCTTGAAGTATCATACATATAAATATTCAATCTACAATCAGTCTTGGCTAATGGCAGCCAAAATGTTCAAAGATGTGCTCTGATCGTATAATCAAGATTCTCTTACTGTAGGTTCCTTGTGTGTGTCGGCATTGCACATGATTTATAATTCATCCATTTGAAGGCTGCTAATTGTGTCACAGGTACAGGTTAATCATCCATACGCTATAACTACTAAACAAAGAAGAGTGATTTTCTCATAAAGATACAAATATACTACAACCCTTAAAGAAAAGATCAGAAAAATAATTACTTGAAAGTAAAGAAAGTAATTTCATTGTCCTCCCACATATTATTACTATTGTTTTTCGCTCGTATATAAAGACAGTTGGAGCATAAAGTGGCAGGTCCTGACAGAAACTACAGAAACTGAATTAAAGAAACAGTGGAGTTTTTGGAGAGTTTACTCTTTTCACAATAGTCATCAACACTGTTCGCATTCTGGCACCTTCATCTGTCAGACTCACAGACAAACTCACACTGGTAATTCAAGTTTATGCAACAAAACATCTTTACTCCATATGTCTCTATATTAAGTACAGGAGTATTTCAAATGAACTTAATAAAGGACAGAATATAAACAAATTGGACAGTAATAGAATTTAGTTGTGTCATAGCTTACAACGATTGAACAACAGTCAACAAGTTATTTTCCTTTGTGTTTCTTTGAGAACTTATATTGTGATAAAATGTATTTATGATTTGGTGAATATAATGTAAATTTGAATGGTCAATATACTGCATGTTAGGCCATAGTTATTATCATAGTCCAACAGTAAAAGTACGGTACTGTACATTCAAGTATATGTGTCTTACTTAAGTAACGTATTGGATACTTCTTACGTTCTACTCTTTTACATTCATTAACTGACCTGAAAACTAGAAAATACATTTATAAATAAAAATGACCAGGAAAATGTTGTTCAGTTCAGTTGCTTCTGTTGACTGAATGTCTGCACAATTCTTTTTACAGTACACTTTATTGTCCTCGTAGGGAAATTTGTCCTCCGCATTTGAAACTGTATTCAAAATAGAAACAAGAAATTGAAATATTGGTGTATTCGTGTAAAAAGCTTTTATTTGACAGGATTGTAATGAACATTTGCTTACAATTAAGAACCATTATATTTTTAAAATGACCCCATGAAGAGTAGCTGCTAATGGGAATCTAATAAACAGTAAACCATTAATAATATATCTTCCATTAATTTACCAGTCAGGTCTGGGGAGAACTGAGCACGCTTTCAGTAAGGTCACATTTTTCAAGGATATTTCTGCAACATAAACACAGCACGTGAGGAAATACTTGCACTTTAGTCCATTTACTGGAAAAAATTACCAAATACACAAAGTTAATGTACTATTTAAAACAAAACCATTACTAGAATGTATTTGAAACTCACAAAATGATGACATTTTAAACCAATCTGGGACTATCTCAGAAGGCCATTACTCCCTGTGCTCCTTCTCTCCAGGGAAAGAGCAGCTCTGTATTTAGTGCCTGGGCTCTGGAGATGGACCTCTTTGGGGAAATAAATGGGTGTCCACACCGTGATCTTTACACTGCTGTCCCCTGGGGCCAACACACGCATGAAGGGACCAGTGCTAAATATTACAGAGGAGGAGAGATGGGGCAATGGACAAGCTGAGAATTCTGAATTTGTTCCTGCTAGATGAAAACAGGAATTTTCTAAGCACTCGAGCCTCAGCTACAGGACAAAACAGGATTACTCAAACATGCATGGATCAATCAGAATACAAGTTTGAGCTTGATAATGTAGAGGAAACACTGTTGTAATGAGGTTAAACTTATCTGTCTCACATTTATTCATCCACAGCCTTTTTTATAGTGAGCAGGGTCACCTCTCCTTTGTTTCTATGGAGATAGATACGTTTAATGCCATAGAGAGTAACAGAACTGAGCCGGTATGTTGAAAAATCCAGAAAATAATGGGCCTTATTGATTTTGCCAGTTAATTGGCTATAAAACGGTTGCTTTGTGGCTTAGTTATTTGACTTTGTTACTGTTTTTTGTTGAGTTTTATGCTATGTTGCTAAGACACTGCAACAACTCAGCTAGAAGAAAACATCACCGCTGTCAGCTGAGGTTGCACCTAGATTTAGCCGCAGTAATTTGATAAACTGCAAGTGTTTTTCCACATCTCACATTTTAACTATTCTATGTGATGATATCAGTGTCCATAATTTGTCAAATTACCTGACTGGCTCAAAAACCAATCGGGATATCTGGGCAAGAAAGGTGATTGAAATTCATTGCCTCTGAATGGTAGTAATTTCAGTCCTGCAATTGTCACAAGCAGCAATGGGCATTCCCGAACCGGCTATTAACCAAAGTGCACATAAATCACTGAGCGAAGACATGCGTCACGCTCAGGGCCTTTAAAATGGCCGACATGTTCTGCTTCATGAATGTAGTGGATTCAAATTAGACTGAAATGAGTGACAGATGACATTGAAGCTGTCCAAAGTAATAATTAATATGAGATTTCAACAAACTTAATTTGTTCTGATATTTCACTGTTAAATGCTATGCAGAATGTCCCAGCTATGATGAAGAACTCCACTCAAAGCACTCATGCCACGGTAGAAATACTGTAGTGCAGAATCAGACTTGAGCCAATGTTTTAAGTTAAGTGGCAAATGTTCAAACCAGTGAGACACTTCAAGCTATTATTCACATGGCAATTCACACGCAAGGACCAGTGTAAAAATAATAAGCCCTATTCGGACGGGATTCATTTTACCCAGAAACCTCAGGTGGATTATAGTAATTATGAACTTCATCTGTGTTTCCAGTCCCGTGCAAATGGTGGACGTCTGTAAAAATGTCTGTAAAAATCCCTCCAGATTTTACCTCCTGCATTTCCCCAAACTCTTCAGGTAAATCTATTCCCGGGCAAATGTCTGTCATCTGGACTGTTTTTAGTCTGTGGATGTAAACTAAAGTCATACTATTAATCCACCACATATGTGTCTACAATCGAATTAGAATATTTTTTACAATTAAAAAGTAAAAAGACAAAATTGTGAAAACATTACTCGGAAGTACAAGCCCGTCTTTTGGATACATTTGTGTGCTTTTGATGCGCATCTTGGATTAAGAGGTTGTGTGGGTGTTGCTGTTTCATAAGAAATATGATCGTTTGAATGTCATTCTGATTTTGATCACGACAACATGGTAACGACTTCTCATACAGTACAGGTATTGTGCTAAAAACAAACTTCAAATAGAAGAAATGCTAATACAATGAATGAATCTAAAGGTTAAACAAGTAAAACTGTTGTTTGTAAAATACTAAGGTTGCTTATCTTGTCCAAATGCACACAAAAAATAAACACACGAACATCGCCAGGTAGTTTACATTTTACAGGCGTCTCCAGGTAAAGCCTATCCTGTGCGAATATGGCTGTGATTTACACATGAAGACACTGATCATGGTGGGCAAAGTGATATTTGAAGGCCTGCAGAAGAGGCGGTCGGCTCTCGGCTTTGTATTCCCTTTGTACCTGAACGGTCGAGGAGAAAAAAGCAGAGGGCAGGAGGGGTACGTAGACGAGAAGACGGAGAGCGAGGGATTGTATTGTATAAGGACAGGAAGAGGCGCGTGTTAGGTGCATGCTGCCATACCTAATTCATTAATATTCTCATTTGTTGTACCTTTGTTCGTACACTTCAATTCAATCTGGTAAACTGGCCCAAGATCAAGTCTGGAAAGACTGTACAAAATACTGTATGTTTAGGGAAGCAATCCCTAAATAACAATTTCTTCATTGGATTTTTCTTTATTTCGTCAGCAATATGAAAAATAAGATCTATTTAAACAAATAGTAATGAAGTAATGTCATTCCATTATTAAATGCTATTATGATCACACAGTTTTCCGCCGCAAGAAATTAGAAAATAAGAATGCATTATTAAAGGAAAATAAGTCATGTTCATCTTCTGTATGAAATTGGGTTTACCTCAGAAATACATAATAAACTCTATCACAATTGAATGAATATTAGATTTTTCACTTTGTTACAAAATCATTTTGAAATGATATACTGAGATAACTTCCCATTTCCCTTATATATGCTTCATGTCTAAGTTCAATTGCACCAAAACCACAATTCCAGCCCCTTCATTTAACGCATGTTAATTAAGGCTTATTGGGAGAATTTCACATTAATCTCAAATTTCTAATGGGTCACTGCTTTCTCTGACGAGGTCCAGCAGATTACCCGAACTATCTTTTATGTTTTATCGCTGCGACGCACACACAGGACAGGGGAATGGTCAGGCTACCTTAAATCACTGAGTCAATTACCTGCACCATATGGGACAGCAGTGATTTGGATATTAAAGAGGGGCGTAGTGGAGAGTGAAGGAGCTTTATCAAAGGTGTCCCGTGAGCGTATCTTGTGTCCCTTAAGGCAGTACTTAAGAACACCTGACTGACTGCAGCACTGGGGGGAGCGCGCCTCACTGCGTCTGATAGCTTTTGGCGATGGAAGCGGGATGAGATGTGGAATAGCGGATGGAGCACCTGGACCAAGAACAACCACGTTTTTATCTCCAGAGACCAACCTAATTAGGTTTTGATTTACATCCAAATGGTATAGTGTCGCAGCACACTGAAATCTGTACTACATAAAAAGTTCACTTTCAGACGTGCTTTTTTCAATGTGAAAAAAAAAATCTTGGATGACTAACCTGATGTCATTGGACTGACTTCATTTGTAGTACATTTATTGTTCTTTCAACCTTTTATCCTGCCACGAATGAGGTTGGATTGTATAGCTTTGGGCATGAGCTGGGTATTGAAGGGTATTTTTGCAGGACTGATTAAAAAGTTAAAGGTGCATATTTATATTAATATTAATATTATTAATATTATTATTATTAATAATAATAATAATAATAATAATAATAATAATAATAATAATAATAATAATAATGATAATTGTTATTGTTGTTGTTATTATATTATTATTATTATTATTACTATTATTATTATTATTATTATTATTATTATTATTATTATTATTATTGCCATCTCCATGAAAACAAGCGGGTGGCGAATCCCCCCCAAAAAGTTGCAACCTACGGAAATAAATATCTCTTTTGGTTGCCAGATTTGATTCCTGGTAGCTCCTGAGACAAAATTTCAAAGCAATTTCTTGATTAATCTTGCAGTCTAGATTCAGATTTATGTTTAAGGTGCTGAGGTCTTCCGTGACAGTGAGGCGTGCTCCTGCTTCCATGTTTGCCTATAGCTTTTTAAATTTAGTTAGCACCTTCAAGTAACGTATCAACCCTAAAGTGGAACACTTGATTTTATTTTAACCTAATTTTGAACACTATTTAGATGCTCCGCCCCTGTCATCCACTCCATATTAAAGCATTAGGCTTTGTCTCACCAAAGTACAATGTAGATAAAACACATGCCTAACAATGCCACAGTGCATGGGAGAGAGACAAACGGTGTCTATGTATCGCCTGTAACAAACTGTCTTTACCAAAATGTACTCCACCGAAACCTCTTCTGCTGGATGGATGCACTTAGCTTCATCTGGAGAAAGATAATAATATTGAGCCAATGGGCTGTCATTTTTACTCCTTTATTGAGTGTGAAGTGAGTTAATTTGAGTTTAATACAAAATTAGCTGTAACAAATTGTTCGGCACTTGTTTACCCAAACTGTTATTGCCAAAATGTGGATGGAAATTATGGAGAAAGACATTATTATTAAACAAATAGATTTGAGTGTTTTGCCAGCTGTACTCGCAGAATATTTTTTGTAGCAATCTTACCGTTTGAAAATGACTTTCGGATAGAAGTCTTGATTTCTTGTCCAAAAATCAAGACTTCCGATCCAAAAGTCTGACGTTACAGACACTTGAACAATAAGATTACTATATATTGTCATACTTTACTTTTATTTTCAGTTAACACACTGCTCATTGTGTAATAATTGTACTGTACTGTATTTAAGGGTTAGTGGCCCCAGCGTACCACACGGTGATTCAATTCAATTCAATCCAATTTATTTTTGTAACGCCCAAAATCACAACAGTAGTTGCCTCGAGGGGCTACAGTGGAAAAAAAAATAAACAATGTTCCTAGGGACTTGGAAATGTCCCAGCGTCCTGTGTCCTTAGACAGATGTCCCAAGCTCCCCTGTCCTTAGACCCTCCTTCTCGGCCAGGAAAAACTACCAAACCTCTTTGGGAAAAAGTAGAAACCTGTAGGAGTTCCACTGTGAAAGAGAGCTCCAACTCTCTCGGACGGACAGGCGGACACGCCTCAATTTGCAGATACACGGTGGAGCTGGACCCACTCAGGAGGAGAACCAATTCTGCGTGGCCGATGAAGAACCGTTCATATGGAGTAGAGACCGTTTCTCCTTTTTCTAAGCTCGGGTCCTCTACCAGAGGCCTCGGAGCTTGAGGGTTCTGCTCAGTATCTTTGCTGTTCCTAGTACTGCACTTTTCTGGACTGAGATGTCTGATGTTTTTCCAGGGGTCTGTTGTAGCCACTCCTCCAGTTTGGGGGTCACTGCCCCAAGTGCGCTGATGACCACGGGCACCTTCACCCTCCATGTCTTCACCAGCTCTTCTCTGAGCCCTTGGTATTTCTCCAGTTTCTCGTGTTCCTTTTTCCTGATGTTGCCATCACTTGGTATCGCCACGTCAACCACAAAGGCTCTCCTCTGCTGTTTATCCACCGCCGCAATGTCTGGTTGGTTTGCTATTACCATTCTGTCAGTCTGTATCTGGTAGTCCCACAGGGTCTTGGCTCGGTCATTCTCTACCACCTTTGGGGGTGTTTCTCACTTTGACCTTGACCTTGGGTATCCAGTCCATACTCTGCACAGATGTTCCTGTACACTATGCCAGCCACTTGGTTATGGCGCTCCATGTATGCTTTCCCTGCCAGCATCTTGCACCCTGCTGTTATGTGCTGGATTGTCTCAGGGGCCCCTTTGCACAACCTACACCTTGGGTCTTGTCTGGTGTGGTAGATCTGGGCCTCTATTGCGCTGGTGCTGAGGGCCTGTTCCTGTGCAGCCATGATGAGTGCCTCTGTGCTGTCCTTCAGATCGGCCCGCTCTCTAGCCATTGGTAGGATTTCTTGATATCAGCCACTTCGGTTATGTTCCGGTGGTACATCCCATGTAGGGGCTTGTCCTCCCATGATGGTCCCTCCTACAGCACCTCATCCTCTGTTCCTCATTGCCTGAGACATTCACTGAGCACGTCATCTGTTGGGGCCTTGTCCTTGATGTACTTGTGGATCTTGGATGTTTCATCCTGGATATTGGTTTTCACACTCACTAGTCCACGGCCTCCTTCCTTAAGGCTAGTGTACAGTCTCAGGGTGCTGGATTTTGGGGTGAACCCCCCATGCATGGTGAGCAGCTTTTGCGTCTTAACATCTGTGGTCTGTATCTCTTTCTTTGGCCACCTTATCATTCCTGCAGGGTATCTGATCACTGGCAGGGCATAGGTGTTTATTGCCCGGGACTTGTTTTTGCCTTTGAGCTGGCTTCTTAGGACTTGCCTTACTCGTTGTAGGTATTTGGCTGTTGCCGCTTTCCTTGTTACCATTTCAAGGTTGCCATTTGCCTGTGGTATTCCTAGGTACTTGTAGCAATCCTCAATGTCTGCTATTGTTCCTTCTGGAAGTGAGAAGGCTAACCTGGAGCCTTTATTTGGCAGTTTTGAGTGCTTCAGGTATGGGCATCTGGTTGTACTTCTTGGGTACTTGTTTTTTTTCATTGCACCTCTCTCAGCCTCTGTCAGTTGGCTCGCTTCTCTCCGTGCTTGCTTGATTTTAGCCTCTAACCTTTGTTTCCATGGTTGGTATTGTTTCTCATGGCTGCCGTGGTTGCTCTTATAGCCAATCATCTCTAGGAACACTGCTGCTGAGGTGTATATCAGCTCAGTGGTCTCAATGATGGTTGTGGTAGGGATCGATCTCAACGCTGCATTCACATCGTCCAGGAGATTTTCTGATGGCATTTCACTCAGCCGTTGTAAGGGATGTCAGGGTTGCCTTGCATTCATTCTCGCCATGAGCTTACCTTTCAGGTCAGTCGCTGCCTCGTTCAGCATGATATCAAATATATATCAAATATATATATATATATATATATATATATATATATATATATATATATATTTTTTTTTTTTTTTTTTTCTTTTATACCTTGAGTTTTTTGAGTGATTTCTCTGTCAGCTCCACGTCACAGGCAGCTCGGTCCCTGTGAGGTCCCAGACAGGTCGCAGTGTATAATCTCAGTGATCAAAGGCTCTTAGTGCAATATAAAGCTGTGAAAGGTCAGCTGCATTTGTGCCATTTCCGTCCTGCGTCCTGGTCTGTCTGTGACAACAGTCATTTGACAGTCTTGGAGACCAGCCCTGTCTCCACGTACAAAAACATAGAACATTTACAGCTGACTTTTGTGACTTTAACAAGGCCCAAGTCTGAGTTTCAGGGTCTAAAGGAGCGCTAAATGCTTTTTAAAAATGTATGTTTTGTATAATTTTGCATAAAAGTAGCTATGCTGTAGCAGTTCAAATGACTCTGTGATCTCCTTAATGAATGCTCTTACCAAGCCGTATCCACTTTTTTTTAACTTAAAGCTTAGTATCTTTCATAGTCACTGACTCGGGCGCAGCAATTGGGTGGTAGAAAAAAAGGTGGTAGACCTGAAACCCCCTATGTTCCCCGAATGCAGCCTGATGTGTCTTTAAACCTTTAAACCTTCTGTTTTTATTTTCGAGTTGGTTCCCCTCTGGCGTAACTCAGGTGTTAACCAATGTTATTTCACGTCTCATCAATGTTTTTCAGTTTGTTCAAATACAGAGCAGGTGGAAATGTGTTTGCACTCATTTTCAAAAAGAGATTAAACTTGTGAATCTGGGATGTACTTTTTATTTATTTAGTGGTATTTTTGTTCTAAATGAGTACACCAGGGACCAAAATAAATTATGTGAACAAACTTTATTACCACAAGTTTTCAATAATGAATTTATCCAATAGGTCATCTTAATCCACAGATTTAAACACTTTATACATTTTTGCCCAAAAATCCAATAATGTTGTTATTGGACAGTTTTATTCAATAGTTGGTCTAAAGAAAATGTGATTGAATATATGTCCAAAGCCGGCAGCGGAATTGTGAAGGCTCAGTCAAGCACAAAGCCGCAGTGCGTGGTTTAGACTGTGGCATGGGGCTGGGACTGTGACCTCTGGCATGGGGCATACTGGATGTAAAGCCTATGCATTATATTATTCTAGTTCAGTATTTTATCCTCATTATTCAATTGCAATTATAATGACTTCTTTATGCTAATTGTGTGAGAGGTATGTACAAAACACTACATAGGAATTTAATTGGGCAGCCCCATTAAAAATTTAAATAAAAGAAAACAATTTCAAATACCCAGATGCTTTGGAACAGTAAAGAAAAGTTTCATGCTGGTTGAACAAGACAGTGCCAGTACATTCAGCCTAATTAAAAATCTTCCTGCACCAATTATTTTGTCTCGTCCGTTCCCAAAATTTGGAAAACATTGTAAAGCTTTAGAATATTGTCAATCTATTCATTCATCTTCCTCTGCTTTAACACGGACGAGCACTTACTATGATCTGAAGACAATGTACAGTGACAATGAGCAATTGCATTAATCAACTGACGAGCTCTCCGAGTGAAATCTCCTTTAAACAGTGTGGTCTGATCTGATCATACGTTTCCCATACAGCAGTGGTTCTCCAACTGTGGAGCAAGTGATGACGCTTCATGTCCTCCTTCGAGTCCTTGTTTTGAAACATTACTTCATTCATACAGTTTAGTTCTTTTTTCAACTTGCCCAGACCTCAGTTTAGACCTTGTGTGGACCTGGTTTAGATCTTGTTGGTACTCGGCGTGTCAAATATGATCTTAGTGCCTGCCTTAGTGAATAATATATTTGAGACTGAATGATTTCCTGTTCCTGCAGGTTAATGAAATTGATCCTCTTTTTGATAAACGTTGCATGTGTCACTCTCATTGTTTTAATTGAAGATTCAGTGTTATAATGGAGACGATTTTCCTAGTTCATTTCAAACATAAACCTTAATCAGAGCAATGATGTAGGGGCATATTAGCATCAAAACAAAAACCTCCATGTGTCATTACTATTTCCAACGCGTTTCTGTGTAATTGCCGACAGCTGCAGCAGAACTCATGTCACTGTGAAATGACGTTTTTGAGTGCCTTAAATGAATCGTCACGCATAATTCCGAACTGCTGTGTTTTGCTCATCCTTAGAATCAGATCTTTTTAAAAGCAAGAAATGGTTGCCATTTTTACGTCTCAATCTGTTTGGAACCAAAACATCAACATCAAGTTACATTCAAGCACAATGAAAAGAAAATCTTGTTTTCTGCCACATCTGATACAAAAACATAATCATTATATTTAGCAAGCTCTGGTTAAATTTGTTGAGCCGGATGCACCAAGATGGGAAAAAAGTAAACTATTCTGATTCTGAACAGTTGATTCATTGACCACTTTGAACAAAACAAAAAAAGCACATGTCATAGTATTTTTAGTCCTATGATGAACTGTATCCCAACTACACATCGTTACTCGTTCATTTTCCTTGTACTGTAAAAAACATAAGGGCCTTGGTGTTGTATCATTATCGCTGATTAGCTTCGACAGATTAAATGTGTTTTCTGACTAACAAGATCTAGGAAAAACCAACAGCGATATGCTAATGTGTTGTACATTTTTGTCATTATTGTTTTAGCTGGTGAGTTTTAACCTAGACATGTTTCCAGGATTGCATGCAATAAAAAGTGAAAACTCTCCCATGCCTAATATCTGAGGTACAGGTTATAAACAAGACTTTAGCAATACAACTTTATCAGAGTCTGAGCCTTGTCGGAGAACAACTGAACTTTTAGAAAAAATATTTAAAATCTTTTTATATGAATTAAAAGTGCTTCATTTCTCAAAGTTTGTTTTGACCTTTGTAGTTCATTCAAACTTGATAATCCTTTGGCCAATAAACTGTATCCTGGTCAGGACCAAATTTATGTTAAAATATTTGGCATTTGACTTTGAAATAGACTTCTGTAGAATAATCCAGTTTTTACCAGTTACTACCAATTGTCACCACCACCATTGATCAAACTTGGAATAGAATAGAAAAAACTTTACTGTCCACGAGGGAAAATGTCTCTTGTAAGTAGTTAAAGCAAGTTAAAAGAGCAATACTTAACTGAAAATGGAACCTTTAATTCATTTTGCCAAGCGCTGTCTCACATTTGGGTCTGGTGGCCAAATAATAATAATAATAATAATATAATTATTATTTATAAAGACATTCTAAAATGCTAATATTAAATGTTATATTTTAACTGTCCTGTCCTGATTTAGAGGACCTTGCTTTAATTTGTTTATACTGGACAAATAAGAAACCAAAAGGACTGAATGGAGCAGTTTTGGCATAGTAATGAGCTAAATGACCCCCAGACCCCTTTATTATGGCCACTCCTATTGGTCAAAATCCTAGAAGCGCCACTGCCCAGTACAAATAAAAAAAATATTGTAAAAGCAGATTTTCTGAGACTGCTGTGTGCTGCTTGCATCTGCTTTTGTGAACCAGGAAGTAACGCTGGTGCGCTTTTAGCATGCTAGTCTGAAAGTTGTGGAACGCACTCGGATTACATTAGGAATGTGAGGAATAATGCTGTGTTCCAGTTGTCCTCGGAGGTCGGAACGCAGATCTCAGAGAGACATTTTCTGCGTTCCAGCAGTCAAGTCGGAAACACAATGAGCAATACATGACATGGACTGTAACAACAGTGGCAATAAAAACCAACAAAGCGCTCAAATCAAACAAAAATACGGATCAAATTAGGTTAATTTATTTATGTTTGAGAGTGAATTTCTTCTTTTATTGTCCTCAACTCTGTGTAAACATTGTACAACTTTGCATTTGTAAATGCAGAGGTCAAAGGCTGCAGGAGCCGGTTCACAGACAGCGAGTAGACAGGAGAGAGGAAAATAACACAACCCCTATCAACATTTTAGTTGCCTGATTTTAAACTTTACCCAAATGTATAGGGTGTAGCCATGTTGGATTATCTAACGCCGATAAACTTGCAGGTCTGAAAGTTTCCAAGCAGGAACTCCAAATAGGAAACTCGGAAAACCACATAAGGCAACTGTATTTTTAACCTCTGTAAATTGTTTAAAATGCACTAGTTCTGTTTTTCATACCTTTTAAGAGGGTAAAAATTAGGTTGGCTACAGCTCCTTTAACATTTTATGGGCCGCATGAGTGAACGCCTCTTGAATTGGAAGTCCATTGTTAAAGAGACGTGAAACAGTAATGGGGCTTGTTTTTCATGTAATGCTGCGTTCATGTTTTGTTCATGCAACCTTAGTTCATCCTGCTCCTCCTGTGGGGCAGCAGTAACACGTGTCCAGATATTCAAAGGTGAGCGCGAAGGACGTTTCTTGAGGCCATTACAGAAAAGTGGCCTGTTGCGTGGTGGATACAAAAGGCCTGTCAGACGGGCACAGCAGCGGCACAGGCTCCTCCAAGGTCATGGGCCCTACATTTATCACTCTGTGCGTCTGTGATCCTACTCGCCACATCTGCCCACTGTCCTGGGACCATTCTTGTGTTTTTTCTTCACTGGATGTCGCCTGATGACCCACCACTCACAGGCATCCTCCACTGATCCATACACATGTAAGAGGCTGTGTGTGCAGAGGTGGAAAGTTCATTTTTTGGACCGTGATAATAACTGGTCACTGTTTAACACCCGTAGTAGCCTGGAAATGCTGCTGTAACGACCAAACAAGGAGATTAAAAGGGACATTTTATGCAAATAAGCTTTAATGAGCTTTTAACCTTTGTCACGACAATGTTTCCTCATCATCAATGTTCTCATAGTTTAGTATTTGGATTGATTCATGCAGGTTTGAGTAATCCTGTATTGTCCTGCAACCGAGGCTCGAGTGCGACAAAAATTCCTGCTTTCACCTACCCCCTATCCCCTCCGACATCCCCGTACTTTGTTGCAATTATAAAAAATAAAAAAAAAACAACAACAACAAAGCGTATTTTTTTTCACAACGCAGTTCTGCCGTAACCTAGTTAGCTAACCTGTCCTAAAGCCCTAACCTTACCCAAATGAACTGTTCCTAAACCTAACCCTAATCCTAACCATAACCTAATTGTGAAAAGAATATACTGTAACAATTAAACATTTGCTAGCATAGCCACTAATGCAAAGTGGTGGGTGAGTGGCAGAGCTGGATTGGGGGGGGAAGTGTTTCTATTACAAAGCCATTTTAGATAATATATTATAATGAACAAAATATAAAATTATCTACTTACAGTATGTACAATATGTCAATAATATAAAAAATATGTCTCCTTTAAGTCAAGTACATAAATATTGTACTGTAAAGTACAGTTACTTTACAGTAATTATACAGTATACTTAAAAACTCCCAAATGTTGATACATTTTGAAATATATTTATTTAAACACTGATGTGGCAATACTTTCACTTTACTGAATACTATCAAAAATGAAATGTATAAAATTGAAAAAATAAATATTATTTCACAAAAAATGTTGTGTGAGTAATATTTTTGACAAAAACAACACATTTTATGGAATAGCCTATTCCTTTCTCTCCACTTCACTGTAATGTAACACCCTTTCAGTGCTAATTTAATCAATCTGACTTCTATCATGTTATTTACTTCTATGTTATTAATTATTAAAATATAAAAACTAAGCTGACATTTGCTTGAGTAGCTTTTCTTGGATGGATAATGTTGCTGAAAAACCCTCTCATTTCTTGTTAACTGACACCTTAATTCATGCATATTGATTAGAGGGCATTAGCGAAAATCAGTGGAAATGTGCTGAAAGTGGAGATAGAGTGCACTGGCCTGACAATGACTGAAAGACAGTTAAAGACATTTGAATATAAAGTAGCCCGCTGACTGATTGTCAATGTAAATAAACCAGCAATCAGGATGCATTAGCTGCTATGAAACACCGCTGTGATGGAGCGTGCGGGCTAAATTAGCTCCAGCATGCCCAGGTGGATGACTCACTCCCCGGATCTACCCCTCCGCACGGCCCCATTGTCCTCTGTGAAAACATTTTGCAGGTGTATTTATCCACAGGAGCGATCCACTTCATTGATTTGGTTCATTTAGCCAAATTGCCCCCAAAAAGGCATGCCCTCTGCTCGGATGTGATTGCCCCTTCAATGATTGATATTATGATGCGTTGTAGTGTGGTTTAGGCTATCAATATGCCTTCACCCTACCCAACAAATGTCCTATTTATTCTTGTCTGAGGCCGTTAGGGAGGCTATAATCCGTAATCACAGTAACAATAGCCTAGTCATGCTTTCAATAAAATTGGAGGTGAGAGCAGTGGTTGCTAAGCAGGAGGTAAAATGCTCAACTTGATTTTCTTGATGAATTCTATTGTAGTCAATTAACATCTTTTATGGCCTACCCTGGTAGTGTTTTTTTTTATTTTTTCAACAAAAGGATAGAAGTGGTCAAGTCCTTTGATTGTTGCTGTACTCATATAATGTTCTTGTACATGTCGAGGCTAAACACAGTTCCGTTTTGCTTTGCATATGACTAAAAGGGTTTTATTAGCACTCGTTTCCTATTTTATTTCATAATGATTATTTGTGCATTATGTTTTTCAATTTCGAAATGTTGACTCCAATGTTCTCCCCAATTACATTTTTTTTTTTTTACAAAACTAAACCAAGACACAAAGATGTCTCTCATTCCATTGAGACCAGAATATGTAAATAATGCTAATATTCCTGAGTTGATACATCACTCTGACAGAGGCTGCACCAAACAGTCTTTCATTCAAGTCTCTGGATGACAGATGAAACATTCAAAAGCAAACAAAATGCATCCCTTTGAAATAAACACATTTTATTGTGAGACAGCAGCAGGTATTTTGGAGAATGTAGCAATTGAAATAAATATCATTGTATTTACTCTGCCAAAAAGGGATATAGCCGTATGGTCCCATCTGCTCCTTCACAATACCAGCTGCTTCACTGTGAAAAATAAAGTGTTTTAGCCATACTTTTGAATGGAGATACGTTTATTTAAAGGTGCACTATGTCACTTTTTAGCTGGTTGTCTTGTACTTGACGATATGAAGACAAGCAGGCCAAGTTACAGGTCAGATCTGTGCAGAGGCGACACATCAAAATGCATGTTTTTCAATGTATTTCTTAGCCATAAAACACCCATAATTGAATAAATGCAATATAGAAATGTTTAATATCATCTATTATGGAACATTGCAGCCCAGCAAAGCAATAGTATCTCCATGGAGACAAGAAGGGGTCAGACCCTCTGCCTGAACAGTTACATCGGACATCTTTTAGTACCGTATTTTGCGGACTATAAGCCGCTACTTTTGTCAGATGTTTTGAGCCATGCGGCTTATTTAGAGGTTGCGGCTTTTTTCTGTGTTTTTTTTTCTTCACCGCTAGGGGCGAACTAACCGGGAATTAGAATCAAAACTACAAAAAAGTTAAGCAAAGAAGCAGATGTTGCTTTTTTTATTCAGCTAGCAAATAGAACACGGACGACAAATTACCAAAACTATAAATTATTTTCAAATTCTTGCCCCATCATTATGGAACCCAAACGAAGAAGTTCGTATGAAGCAAGTTTTAAGCTGAAGGCCATCGATCTTGCTAGGAAAAGTCGCGCGGCTGCACGCAAGCTTAACATCAATGAATGTACGGTGAGACGCTGGAGGGACGGACGCGGGACGAGCTCATGCGATGCCAAAAGTCAAGGAAAGAGTTCTGCGGCGCTATAAGTTCTGCGGCCTATACAAAAGGTGCGGCCTATGTATTGTTTTATTATCGTTTTTTTTAAAAATAGAGCAAATGCGGCTTTATATAGGGGAGCGGCTAAAAGTCCGGAAAATACGGTAAATAGCTGCAGTGGTGGAAAGTAAACTGACTACAAAATTAAAAGTACTGTACTCAAATCAATTCATTCGTTATTAATAGTATTAAAGGTAAAATATCAAGAAATTAAAAAAATACTTAATATTATTTGGCATACAAGCAGGATTGCCAATGTCTCCACATTTTTTTAGGTAAATCTGTCAGAGCTCAGGACAAACGAATGCCTTAATGATCTGGTTTGACAGACTCGTGGCTCGACAGATAAAGGAATATATACAATATGTAAAAGTGACAGCGCGCATGATCTCACACCACAATTTACATACATTTCACTGGCACTACAAAACCTCGGGACTTTCAATAAAATTCTCAAAGAATCATTATGCACCACAGTCAAACTCTGCAAACTCCTTTTCCTGTAAATGTGCCACAGTGGGGCTGGTGGGCTACAACGTGTGAGCAGCAGTTAAATGATATGTGTTTAGCCGAAAAGTGCCATTTTAACGTCATCTGAGCACATGTGAAACTTTCGAGCTGATTTAGAGTACATTAGCCTGTTCCCCATAGAGTTTACACTCAACTGCCTGTACATGTCTAGTCTGTCATCTGAGAGGTCCGAAGTAACATAGTGTCCAAGACATTTGATCTCGTCTGTGTGCTGGAGTTTGTGTATAAGCATTTCCACACAAAAAGAAATCGAGGAAAGATAAGTTTTGGCCCTCTTTAGTTTTTACAATCATAATGTGAGACTTTTTAAAGCATTGTACTTAATGTGGACATGTAAGGTCCACGTTATGGAACTGGTAGCAGATATTCAGAAGCTGCTGCAGGTCTGCACTGTAGGGACGTAGCAGAAGTAGATCCTCTGCACACATCAGATGGTTACACAGGTAATCTCCAACAAAACCAGTTTTATATTACTTCAATTGCACTCATCAACTGTACTGTACTGTACTGTACTTTTTAAGGTATCTATACTTTACATTTTACTGTGAACACTTTTTACCTTTACTTCATTGCATTCGAGAGGAGGTATCTGTACTTTCTACCCAACTACAGTTTACGGTGAAAAGGACTGAAAAGTAAGCTAAGGTAGTTTCTGTATGGGGGTTGAGGAGTTCTCCACATATCACTATAATAGTGTTCTCCAGCAGCGCAGGGGCAAAGATCTGGGTAAAATCCTTTTGCTTTTTACTTTGTCTAAAAGTACAATTTCAAACATGTACTTCTTTAATAATTTTACTTAATTTTTTTCTGTGACATTTTGAACACTTTTTTTTTTTTTCTCCTGTATGTGTATTTTTAATTAAGGTAGACACAATTGAGTACTTTTTCCACAACTGAATAGTTGCAAATACGCTTATTTTGACAGTAAGTGCAATAGTACAGTCTCTAAACTTGCCAGCTATTATTTTTCAACAGAATCTCAATCATCTACTCATGCAATATTTAAAACTACTTCTCAGCTGTTGTCTTTGCCTACAATATATTGCCCTTTTTATTCATGTGTGAGGCAGTTATGAAGCCCATTTTCACTGGTCAAAGTAACAGCGCTGTGCTCCAGGTGCGCAGTAACCTGATCAATGTTTGCGCATGTGTTGGGGACAGACAGTGTTTTGCAGCCACACCATTTTTCCTGGAAATCTGTGTCCACATTCCCGACATTCAAAGACACTGCCGCCACCTCTCCGGGTTTCTTGTTGCAATCCAATGTGGCATCTTTAGTTTCCAGCAAGACGCGTTATGGGGTTTGGAGTCGTGATTATCAGCTAACCACCGCCACAGAAAGGAGGTGGAGCTCGCAGGAAACACAACACCTACTCATTTGAACTTGAAAGTAATATGTAAATATATTCTGTTACATAAATATAAGCATGCATCCATTGTTAAAGTAATTATTCCATGTAAGGGTTATAATTGTTAAACATGTGATCATGTGCAAACAAATGTCTGCTTGTCATTCTCTAGGCACGAGGTGTTTCAGTTGAGCCTGAGGACACCATATGTTGTTGCCCCTGTATGTCATAGGATTAGCAGACTTAAATGCTATCTTTGTGTATGTCGAACATTGAATATGTTCATGCAGTTCCGCCCATACTGCTCAATAAAAGAGTCAAGGTGGAGACAGATCTTCGGAACATGGGTTCACTGAGCCACTGCTGGTGTCTGTCTCCGCTTGCATGTAAAACACCACCCTTGCAAGTAAAACTTGATCTTGTGTCTGACTGTTCTTGTGTTTTGGTGTTTTCAAATTCCAGCGCTAAGGGGGATTTTTCTCCCACATCCATTAAACTAGAAACTTGTTCACTAATGATCTGTGAATCTATTATGATTTCTGCTGTTTTGTAGTGACAATGGCACAGAGGGATTGGTTTCAGGGTTTGGCTTCACTGAGCTGAGAAAATCTGCCTTTTCCTTCTCTACACTATGGTCTTGGAATAATTTCCAAAAAGACCTTTTTCTTGTGAGAATTGTTTTGATAATGTAATAGTTTGTGATTTTTGTACTGTGTTGATTGTGTTGGCTCGGCCAGGTCTTTTGCAAAAGAGATTCTGAATCTCAATGAGACCTCCTGGTTAAATAAAGGTATAAACAAAACAAAAATCATAATAATAATTTTTTTTTTTAAACTTAGAGCCAGCCCTAGGAATGAGGTATTGACCAAAATCTTGATATGTTTTGGGACTATCCCGATAAAGATAGTCAGACGATGTTATGCCAATCCAACAGAAATGTGTTAAAACATGTCTTTAAATGTAATAGTTGAAGTTTAATTAAAAGACAAACGTGAAATGTCTGTTAAATTAACACGAAAATTAAATTAATTAAACAAAAGTGCAAAAATGTCCCCTTATACCCTTATTTGAAAGTGCAGCTCTTTTTGTCTGCATTTTTCACGATAAATGATCTAAATGTTGATCTCCATGTTCGCCTCTAGTCAGCACTATTGGCATTGTCTCCATTTCTCTTCCTTCTATTTTATCCCCGCTTTTGATTTTCCCACACATGAACTTAATTCTCGTACGAGTTCATGATTCATCATAAAATACTGCTCAGATGCTGCTCTAGTTCCTTTTAGAAATAATTCTAATCTGCTATTTTGGTGCCTTATGATAAATGGCCTTAAGCAAATCTATTACTCTGACTCTCTCTTGAGCCACCCTTCTCTTCTGTGTACAAACACTGAATCTATAGCATCAATAGACACCATGACAAACCTCTTTACCGACCAATCACAGCTCATCACAGGCTCCTGGGCATTTATTATTAATAGACGGGGAAATCATAGGAGGCATTTAATTGGAAGATTCTCGGGTCGGTGTCTAGGAGGGAAGCAGGGCGCTGTCAGGGACGATCTGCGCACTTCCTCGGGGCTCGCTGGAAAACGGCAGGACGTCGCACTTTCATGTTCACCCTCCTGTTGACTGTGAAGGATGTAATTTGAAGTTGTCCCTCTCATTGTACCTCTCTCCCAAGCTTCCGTGATTAGCACACAACCACTCCCCGAGCAGAGGTGTTGAAATTTGGGAGAGGCAAACTGGGAATCACCACAGTTAAAGGAGTTAACGGCGCAATATGCAAATGAAAAAGCAGGCAGCATTCACCTCTGTCAATCATATGGCGGGGGAAATAGAAAAGGCTGCCTGCGGTGGTCGCTAATAATGTCTCGCCGTAGGGAAGAAGAGGAGGGATACGGCAAGGAATAAGCAGGATATAAATGAAAGGCGCGAGGACAATCAAAGGGAGCTGCTATGACGCTCTGATCAGTGCAGGCTTTGGGAGTTTGTGTTAAATGAGCAAAAGTTAATGATGAGGTGGGCTCCGGCTCCTCGGCTTCAGAGGGACATCACTATTTGATATCACCTGTCTGTATGAGGCACTGAGGCTCTTCAGGGTATCAGATTTGCACACTAACATTTGACCCAGCGGCTGTGCTGAAGATGCCTGGTGTAATGTGTGAATTCTCCGCTAAATAATATTTCACACCAAAAAAATTAAATGATTAATTCTATATACAACTATGGCTGCAATTCACCCATCACCACTCTCTGACTGAAATAATATATTTTTTTAAAAGTCCAAATTTATTACCAAGAATTCACAGTAACATGCAACATAAGCAAAGCAGTTTAAATATTTAAAAGCGTCAATTTCAAAACATTGATATCTGATGTTGTAAAGTGTATTCTATTAGCCTACTCAACTTCGCTAATAAACTTGATCCGTCAAGACCACCGAGGTCCTGAATGTCATGTTTATTAGATAATGTATTTTGAAAGGGAGTGTGCATCTTCTTTTTGACACTATGAGCTTTTCTCTTGTGTTTCCACCACAAAAGAAAAGCTCTGGAGAGTTGAACCTAATTTGAGCTGAATTGGGGTTTAATGTTAATGAATGTTTGTAATTTAAAACTGCACTGTGTAACTTTTCTAGTGGAAGGTGCGCTACCTGCTTGCCTCCTTGAAGATGTTATTGCTTTGACTGGATTTTTCACAGTATGGCTTTGAACTCCTATTTTCATGAAGATCAAAAGGTGACCTGCTAAGAAGCATGTTTTTCAAGATATTTTTAATTAGCTACTAAAAACCTTTCAAGGGGGATGTTTATAACACCAAATTATGATTACCTAGCTTTAAAGATTTTTATCCCTTTGTCATTTGTCTTGGTCAGGCTTAATTTGTTTGAACTGGAATATCACATCTTTTAAATGGGAATGGACAAAATGTAGTAAATGCTGTAACATGGGTCCAACTTGTCCATGATTAATAGGAGGCTTCACAATGAGATGATTCCAAGTCAATACCAGTGTGTTGCTCTTTTAAACACGTTTGATCTTGTGAAGTGTTTTCAAGAAGCAGACTGGCATTAAATAGATGCTCTGCAGGAATCTGGAATCAGGAATATTTTATTTAAAACACTTCGAGAAACTATGATCAACAACAACTAACAACAACTAACACAACAGAATCTTAGTTCTCTGAATAACAGTAAATCAGAAACAGTTTTTGAAATAGAAATAATAAAGTTCTGAATGGAAAGTTAACAGTAGAAGTATTGAAAATTGCTCACTAGTACAGCAATCAAACACGGAGAAAGCCAATGTATAAATTCACAGAGGGCACAAGAATCTGAACTATAGTTTAAGTACACACAGAAAGCAATTAAATCATTTCCCAAAAGTATATGTCATGTTATATAACTAATAAACACCGTAGTAGACGGTCTCCAGCGATGAAAGTATGTTGCTGTGGTCTTTCCGCTGCTCAGCCTGACACATGAGCTCAAAAGTCCTTGTGTTTGTCACATATTAACTCAGTTTGTCTGACAACTCCCAAACCCAAACCCCTTTGTGTGTGTGTTATCGACGTGTGTCTGTTTGCTCAGCGTGCACCTCCCCTTCGGACCCCTCGGCCCTCTCCCTCAGAGATGCCCTGGGCCTCACCTCATTTACTCCCATCAGCGCTGCTCGGGACAGGCCTGACAGGCTCATTTTCCCAACTCTGCATGGAGCACCACTGCGGCCATGCCTTTCAGCCACCAGCCACACAAGACCCACAGAAGAGCTTCAGAATCAGCTGATCGTACAGAAAGGTGCTGGGATATGTTTGGCTAGTTACGTTATATGTGCTGGAATGGGGTAACTGTGTTTGCAAAGTAGAAGGCGCAAGTGAAAAAGTATAAAAATTGTTCTCTTGCTTTTTAAACACATTTTAACCTCATAAAGGCTGGAATATGGTGACTGAAGGCTTTTAGAGAAAAGTGCGAATAAAGTGTATTCGTGATTGACAAATAGAAACTTGATTATCTTATGTTAGTTTGATTCAATAATGCAGCTTTGTTATTTATTTGTTTATTTGTTTGTTATATTGTTGTTTGTTTGCATTTCTCCAAATAACAATCTCGATTATTAAAATACAACTGCGATTATTTTTTATTGTCAACTAGTCGATTCGTTGATTAATTCGCCCTTCGAGGCAACTGCTCAAAAAAGTATGAGATACTAAATAATAAAAAAGTTAAAGGCTAGAAAACTATACAATACAATAATACCAATACAATAAGTGACTATAACTTATTCAGGGCTGAAGAAGTTTCCTGGTTGGGAGAGAAATATTGTCTGCTAAAACTAAGTCCTGTTTTATTTGATTCTTTTTGATAAAATTGTATGCTTGGATGTTTCAAAATCTTCATTTTCAAAAATCAACATTTAATAGGTGACTCTGCATATGTGACCAAAAGACAGCAGGGAGTGTCTTTGTAATTGATATACATGAATATGATACCATATTGTAGAATATGTTCACAACCAATGACGATAAAAGTAAGGAAAAAGACAACAGCCAAGTGTCTGATTGTTCAGCTATGGTTTCAGATCTCTGTTTTTGAAAAACATGAGCCACAATGCTGTCATCCTCCTTTAACACGATCATCTACCCATATGCCAGCGATATTTTACTTTTCTAGTGAACTGGGTGACATCAGAGCAACGATAAGGTGAACATGTGGATGTGTGAAACAGCCTGGAAAAAGAGTGTTGAGCTTGTGCCAATTCACTGGAGGATGGTTTCAGTGGCCCAAAAAGTCCCATGAATCTCTGCGGGAGAACGGCAAACGTTAGTTATTGGGAACAAACGCAATTTACATCAACATCCATTTCATGACTTTCTAGTTTAAGTCCTTGATTTGACCTGGTAGTTCTGGTTTTCATTTTTTGTGGCGCGTAAAAGCTTTTGGTATGAGCAAAAACAATGTAGATGAGGCTCTTTGATTGTCTTGTTTTAATTTTTTTTATTATTTTTTTTATATCTTGCCATTATTATCATTAATTCAATGTTTTAATTATTCCTATCTTATCTCAATACTCATTGCCTGCACACTTTTATTATTACCATCTGCAGTGGATAAAAACTGCTACAAGTGACTTTCTCCACAGTTATGACAATTAATCTTATCTTTAACGTTATACTTAGTTCAGGTTTTGATCTTTTAGAGCTATGTTATTGGCAAGCTCTATATAGGCTACACCCTGATGGTTCTATAAAGGTAGCGTTTACGATGACGAGGTCGTGGGGTTTGTTGAAGTGACGCACGCAGGACGCTGTGGTCATGAGCTGTTATGTCGCTGTCTCACGGCACAGTGGGTGAGAATTATGCCAAAGCCCAGTGGTTGATTGCACTGATGTGAAATGATTGCGTTTTAAGCGTCTCCGAGGTATAAAGACCACAAGTTTTTCTGTCATTAGGGACCGCCAGACATTGGTAAGTCCAAAGTTTCACCTTTGAGAGTCCCCAAGCTCCGGCGCGGGGCCAGGTGCAGTGGTGAAGGTGTGTGTGACTGGTTATGGGGAGTGAGAATTCGGTTTCTCCAAAGGCCTATAGTCCTGATCCAGAGGTGAAAATGGAACAAGGGACAAGGTCTCTGAGAGGGACACGGCATCCACACGGGACATAAAGAGTTCGCTGCAAAGTCAAAGTTTCAGCAATGACCACAAATAAACTATCACTGGACAAAAAGGGAAAAAGTCTAGGAAGATGTAAAAAGAGACGGATTTGTCATATAGCCGGATGGACAAATATATTTATGAAATTATCTTTTCCTGGACACAATGGCACCACTAGGTCTGAATTATAATGTTGAATTTGATTGTTTATTTTACAGAGCATTTATATCATAGTAGTAACTGCATCAAATAAATAACAACAATTTAATAATATCACAAAATAATTACATGTGGAAACGAAACATAATGTTAAGGATGTGTTTTTACTGTGTTCATATGATTATCCTGATCCTGAACGCAATATAAAGACGATATTATGTCGATTATTAGCCAATGAAAGTTTTTATACAAACTTTGCATTCAGAATTAGAGATGTCACAATATAAAATTTTAATGTTATGATTTCTGAGAAGAAACATCACAGTTTTAGGATTGTTCACGATTATTGGCACAAATTGACCAAACACTAGGGAAATCCTTAAACTTGCTTTCATTCACAAGTTTAATAGCTCACCATTCATCACCAGCTTTGTGAAATCAATCAAAAGTAATACTATTGGCACATTTAACTGACAATAAAAAAGTACTGGAGAATAGATGGAACTGAAATTGTTGCTGCCTATGATTCTCACAATTATTATTCTTTAGTTCTTAATATCAAATTATATTGCTGATGAATCAAAAACTCCTGACATCCCTGTTTGAAATATTTTAAAGCCAAAAATAAGAAATACTTAGTTTGAACTGAGGTCACTGGGCAGATGTCCTGTTCCAGTCAAACTGTCAGGAAAGTAGGAAGTACAAATAGTGTCAGTGTATCAGTGCATTAGTTCTCCAGACAACGTGGGAGGGCTTTCACAATACCCAGTAGTCCTTGATACATGAGGTAGAGGTGGCTCAGGGTATAGGAGTTACAAAACACATATGTGCCGGCCCTGTCCAGTGCACTGTTGTTTGTAAAATCTGTACAATAATTGCAATAGAAAAGCACACATATTTATCTCTCTGAGCCATTTAAGTAATGATTAAAATGTAGAGAGTCAGAGTGTCATCAAACACACTTTTTAAAATCTCTGCATCCTCCGTCCACCTCTTCAGGACAAACTGTGCTCACACAGCGGACAGAACATCCACGCACTGGAGAGGTGCAAATGGAGCGATCAATTAGATTTTAACAAATGACTTTGGGTGTATTAGCCAGCAGCTGTTAAATCGGTCAACCCTGGCCCTCCTCTGAAGGGACAGAAAGGGCTGCTCCGCACAGGGCTACATCAGAGGAAACTGCTGAGAAAAGTCAGCCGTGGCCTGGGGCGGCAGTGTGCCAGTGTAGCGTGGCTGTGGACGGAGATGGAGGTGGGTCAGTGGGTCTCTAGGGGGCGCTGTGGAGATGATGCTGGGACTGAGGGCCAGGAGATGGACTCTCTACTCATGGAGGTCCAAACATACCTCAGGCAAAGGCCATCCCTGCCATTTGTTCACTATCTGCACAAAAAATATATATATAAATAAAGCAGCACTGATATATTTTTACTATATGTACAAAATAAAAGCAGAAACAAAAGGCATCCAACTTCTCCAAGGACAGACCCAGTTTTATAGAGTGGACATGTTATCCTCAAGCCAACTAACACAACTTTGACCATAACTGAGCATAAAGTATTGAGTAATTTATAAATCTCATTGGAACATTAGCTCAAAGAGGTTGCCGGTTCCAATCGTTCTCACTTTATTATGTCCTAAATCTTTGGACTTTCCTGTTCTTCTACGTGAGTTCAACTGTGGCGAGTGGTTCCTTCTGTTAAAACGTTTTGAGTGCCTTAAGTAGAAAAAATCGCTATATAATATGACCTTTGTTTAAACTTATGATAATTTAATACTTTTACGGAATAAGTCAATATTTTAGAGGACTATATAATATATAATAGTCGACAAAAATAACTTAACACAGGACATTCAACCTTTAGTCTGGTAGGTCTCTTGCATTCTTTATGAAAATGGGAACAACTGGCCTTTTGCTCTTTGATAAATTTATACAGTGTCTTTTTTGTTGTGAAGTGCTGCACTAATGGCTCTATGTCTTAAAAGGGACATTACAGGCAATGGAGTCATAAAGTAACAATTCGACTCACCTATCCAGCTCAACCTGCTCCAGCTGAGAGAAAGACGATATAGACAGGAGCAGGCAGCGAGAGAGAGGTGTAAACGCTTTTGGGGATCATGTCTGCCCTTGCTTGACTGCCCTTGGCTTGCTGCCAGGATCTGTTTTTGTAATCACGATGGAAATTATGAGACTCCTTGATGTTTCGGGACTCATCAAGAGATTCCAAGAGGCAACCCAAGTCAGTCATCCGCAAACAGGATACTTTATCATATAATTAATTAGCATAAAATTCAAACTATATAGTTTCAATTGGCATGGCTCAAAACTTTAGGCTATAATATGGAGCGAAAGGCCTATACGAGAAGAAATGGAGTATAATAATAGGTTAGATGTGGTTCCTACTCTGCCATTAAGTTCTGATAAATGGTTGATGTGAACCTTCCATCTGAAGAAAAGGCAAAAATCTATTATAATCTATATCAATATATTATCTCAGCGTGCAAGATGACGGATTTAACCCATTGGGGTTCGCAGTGCGTAGTCGTGAGCAACAATGTTGGAATCTTGTAACAAAGCCGAGCTTAGTTAGCAATGAGGTCTATTTGAAAATACTTTATCTGGAACAGGATTTTAAACTAATATACTGACAGATGTGTATTTAATTTTGGTTTAATCAATGAGGAAAGGTAAGTTGAGCTGGTAATTCTGTATTGACTTTGTTTAGTATTCAGGGGTCTCACGACTTTTTCACACTGCAAGCTACTTTTAGACTTATTCGGCAAAACCAAAGATCTACTGTTAGATTTATATGACTTTTTTTATAACAGCTATAGAACCACAATATAGGCCATATATTGTATTATGTATGAGTCAATATATATAAGCAGGGGAGAAAATTGTTAATTAACTTTGGACTAGGAACAATTCATTACGAAGATACAATTTGAAAATCAAATAATAACTAGCCTAATAAACAGATGGTTTTGGTTTATAATCACACTCACTGAAAGTTCTCTCAAACTATAATTATTAGTTATTATATAAGACAAGCTCCAGGTAACGCTGAGCAGGGGGGCTTGAGACAGCGCTGAGGAAAGTCAGCTTCCTCTCGGTCTACGGTCAACAAACACGAAACTGCTCTGTGACAGACAACACAGCGTGAACAGGCTAGGATTACGCTCTAAGTTCTAAGCCTCTAGCCCTGCTGCTGTCCTCGCTGCTGCCTCGGCCTGATCTCCTCCTGCTCTCGGCCTGGACTCTCCTCGCTGCTCCTCGGCTGACCCCCTCGCGCTTGCCTGAACTCCTCCTCACGCTCCTCGGCCTGTCCCCTCGGCGCTGTCGCTCCTGCTCTCGCTGACCCTCGCTCCTGCCCCGTCGCTGTTCCCCCTCTGCGAGGCCTGATCTCTGCACCCTGCTCACTCTCCCTCCGCGCCTGACCCCCATGTCGGCCTATCCTCCCTCTGCCTGACTCTTCCACTCTCGGCCCTGATTCACTTCTGACCGCTCCGCTGTCCCTCTCGCGCTCGGCCCTTGCTTCCACCCTCTCGCCGCTGCTCCCCCCTGCCGCTCGGCCTGACTCTCTGCGCTGACTCCCCTGTTCCTCCATCGGCTCCTCGGCCTGCCCCCTGCTCCCTCGCTGCTTTCCCCTGCGGCCTGACTCCCTCCTGCTCTCTCGGGCCTGCTCGCCCCTGCCGGTGACTTCTCTCCTCCTCTGCCCCTTTCAGGGGCTGATACGCTCCTCGCCTGCAACTCCTCGTCCTGACTCCTCTTGCTCGGCCTGATTCCATCTGCTCCTGCTGATCCTCGCTGTACCCTCGCTATTCCTGCTCCTGGCCTGACGCCCTCGCGTCCCGCTGACACTCGCTCCACCACGTCCCTGTCCTCGGCCTGAACTTCTCACCTCCTGGCTGCCCTCTTCAGGCCTGATCCTCCCTGCTCCTGCAGCCGCCCTAACTCCTCCTCTCTCTGCCTACTCGCGCCTGCACTCTACCCCCCCTCTCTCGCCGCTCCTCCTCCTGTCCTCGGCCTGAACTCCCCCTCGCTGCTCCTCACCTGACTTCTCTCCGGCTACCTCTCGACTTCTCTGCGATCGGCCTGAGCACCTCCTCCTGCTGCGTCTGTCCCGCCTTAGAGTGCGCCTGTCCTCGTCTGCCTCTCGCTGCTCCGCCTGACTCCCCTTCCTGCGCCTCGGCCTGACTCCTCTGCTCCTCGGCCTGACATCACTCCTGCTCCTTCGGCCTGATCTCTCCTGCTCCTCGTGATCCCCTCCTGCTCTTCGGCCTTGACTCCCTCCTGCTCCTCCGGCCTGACTCCCCCTCCTGCTCTCGGCTGCTCTCTCCTGCTCTGGCTGACTCCTCTGCTCCTCGGCCTGACCCTCCTCCGCTCTCGGCCTGACTCCCCTCTGCTCCTCGCGCCTGACTTCCCCTCCTGCTCCTCCGCCTGAACTCTCCTCCTGCTCCGGGTGATCTACTCCCTCCTGTCTCCTGGCGTGACTCCCCCCTGCCAAGCGAGGTGCCTGACTCCTCCTTCCTGCTCCTCGGCCTAGTATCTTCCCCCTCCTGGACCCTCGCCTGACTCACCTCCTCCGGTGCTCCCTCGGCCTGACTCCCTCTCCAGCGTCCTCGGCACTGACTCCCCCTCCTGCTGCCTCGGCCTTGAACTCCACCCTCCTGGCTGCTCCTCGGCCTGACTTCCCCCCTCCTGCTCCTCGGCTCGCCTGAACTCCCCTCTCCTGCTCCTCGCCTGACTCCCCCCCTGACTCTCCCGGCCTGACTTCCCCCTCCTGCTCCTCGGCCTGCGACTCCCCTCCTTCCTGCTCCTCGCCTGACTCCTCCTCAACTGCTGCCTTCGGGCTGATCTCCCCCCTGCTCCTGGCTGCTCCTCGTTCCTCGCTACCTCTCTTGCCTCGGCAACTCCCTCCTGCTCCTCGGCCTGATCCCCCTCCTGCTCCTCGGTCCTGACTCCCCCTCCTGCAGAGAAATAGGGCCTGACCTCCTTCTGCCTGACCTCCTGCTCCTCAGGCCTGAATCCCGCCTCCTGCTCCTCGGCCTGACCCCTCCTCCTCGGCCTGTCTCTTTCTCCTGGCGGACTTTCCTGATCTGCCTGACCCCCTCCTCTCTCCTGCCTCCTCGCCTGACTCCCCTCCTGCTCCCGGCCTGACTCCTCCTCCTTGCTCCTCGGCCTGACACCCCCTCCTGCTCCTCGGCCTGACTCCCCCTCCTGCTCCTCGGCCTGACTCCCCCTCCTGCTCCTCGCCTGACTCCCTCTCCGCTCCTCGCCTGACTCCTCCTCCTGCTCCTCGGCCTGACACCCCTCCTGCTCCTGCGACTCCCTCCGCTCCTCGGCCTGACTCCTCCTCCTGCTCCTCGGCCTGACTCCCTCCTGCTCCTCGGCCTGACTCCCCTCCTGCTCCTCGGCCTGACCCCCCCTGCTCCTCGGCCTGACTCCCCTCCTGCTCCTCGGCCTGACTCCCTCCTGCCTCGGCCTGACTCCTCCTCCTGCTCCCGGCCTGACTCCTCTCTCCTGCTCCTCGAGCCTGACTCCCCCTCCTGCTCCTCGGGCCTGACTCCCCCTCCTGCTCCTCGGCCTGACTCCCCCTCCTGCTCCTCGGCCTGACTCCTCCTGGCCTGCCCTCCTGCCTGACCTCCCTCCTCTCCCGGCCTGACTCCCCCTCCTGCCTCGCCTGACTCCCCCTCCTGCTCCTCGGCCTGACTCCCCCTCACTGCTCCTCGGCCTGACTCCCCTCCTTGCTCCTCGGCCTGACTCCCCTCTGCTCCTCGGCCTGACTCCCCTCCTGCTCCTCGGCCTGACTCCCCCTCCTGCTCCTCGGCCTTGACCTTCCTCCTGCCTGCTCCTCGTCTGACTCCCCTCCTCTCCTCGGCCTGACTCCTCCTCCTGCTCCTCGGCCTGACTCCCTGCCTGCTCCTCGGCCTGACTCCTCTCCAGCTCCTCGGCCTGGACTTCCTACCTCCTGCTCCTCGGCCTGACTCCTCGCCTGCTCCTCGGCCTGACTCCCCTCCTGGCTCTCGGCCTGACTCCCCCTCCTGCTTCCTTCGGCCTGACTCCTCCTCCTTGCTCCTTCGGGTCTGGACTCCCCTCCTCTCCTCGGCTGACTTCCTCCTCCTGCTCCTCTCTTGACTTCCCCTCCTGCTCCCCCTCCTGCTCCTCGGCCTGACTCCCCTCCTGCTCTGACTCCTCCTCCTGCTCCTCGGCCTGACTCCTCCTCCTGCTCCTCGGCCTGACTCCTCCTCCAACGTTTCCGCTGTTGTGTTGTATTGTCGGCTCGCCCGCGGTGTGCTCCTGCCGAAACTCACTGAGAAAGCGGAAAGAATCACAACTGTAGCCTCGTCGCGCTGATTGTAACTCATGGTTCATTCCATGTGTGCCTCCATGTGTGCACCATGTGATACACTCGCCCGCATGTTTATATACTGTATATAGCCAGCCAATAAACGTTGCTTTGGTATCGACTGCCATTGCCTTCGATATCGACGCCATGGGCACCCCTGTTCTATAGAATATAATTTTTTTATGCTCAATATTTATTGTACTTTTATTGACGCATTCCTTATCTTGTGAAGTGTAGCGGATTGAACATTTAAGTTTATACCTTATTATTGACCAACAACAGTTTTTATTAAGTGTTATATTTGGTGCTGTTTATTCCAGTTTAGTTTTTACTTTGGAAGGGTGACATAAAAATAATCTTCAATATTATATTTCTCACAATATTTTCGGAAACAATATTGTGTCCTTGACAGCTTTCTACTTAAAGCTGAGCACCAGAGTTTACTTTTTTTATTTTTAGTAAAATAATGCATTTTGTGGATTCCCTCAAAGATAATCTTATAAAAGCAGCGCAAAATGAGACTACTGCGTACTGTCTGTATCTAATAATAAAGTATTTTATCTGTCGTCAACCTGGAAATAAGAGCTTAAAGCAGCGCTCTGATTGGCTGTGCTTTGGTGAAGGTTGAAAAAAGCAGTTTTAAAGCTGTTCACAAGCCCAAAAATAAATGCTTGCGAATAGTGACAATGTGCCAAAGGGTTTGTGAGAGCCAGTGTTACGTCTTCTGGTTTCACAGTGTGAAAATCAGCTACCCAGCTTTAATTGTTCCCATGAGAAAAACAAATGCATTTGCCCCATTATTCATTAGATTGGAGAACGTTTCTATGGAGTAAACAGCTTGGAGATTTGCCCATATTATGTTATTTGTATGTTTTATTACCCAAAGTATTAATAACGGGAATATTTATATAGTACTAAATTAAGTAGTATCAAAAATAATTCTGTAGAGACTTTTCAGTAGATGATTTGAGTTTCCGTCTGCGATATTTCAAACGTGTCACTCTCTAACTTCTTACAGCTCAATTTTCTTAATGCAACCTAAAAATTTGGTTTGCTCGTCTTGATTTGGCAGCTGACAGTGAAATGAAATTTTCATTCGTGCATTTCAAAACATTCAAATGAATAGCAGACTTGGAGCATATTGGATTGTGTGTCTGGCAGAAGCGGCAGATCGAGGACAGCAGCACAAACAAACAGCGCTCTGACTCACACTGATAAAACCCTATGTAATTCAGTTCGTTGGGAATCACTATTGCAAATTAATTTTCACCGCAATTAATCTTTATGTCTCACCTATACGATGCATTTGTCTCATCCGGGGAGGCGATAAAATGCAAAATAATTGAATTGATTATTTTTTATTTTTTTATAATGACCGCGCTGTAATGGTTTCCACTTTTTAATAGGTTTTTTCCTCGTTATGAATCGCGCCGTCTATGCCTCCGGGCTGTGTGATATAACAAATAGCCCTTTATTGTGCTTAAGTCCACACTACTCAAGTATTGCCTCTCGTGGCAAAAGTGGCTTTGTGATTCCAATCTCTCTGTCCCTGCAAACCCCCCAAGACCTGAGCATTTCTTAATTAAAGCTTTATTTATCTACTTGATTGGTATATGAGGAGGACAGGGTTAAGTCGTCTCCTCTCTATCTCATATCAGCCACGTCCCAAAGGGAATAGAGCTTTTATTCAAGCCACAGAGTGCCGCGTTTGCATAGGGGCTTAATAATATAAAGGTGAAATGGCCAGTGTCCTGAGGAAAGATGAGAAATAATGAGGAGTGTACAATAGGAGAGAGGGATTAAAATAATATAGGTGAGGTTTATTCATAATATTACAATTAAACAACTAACTAAAATAAATAATTTAATTTATATTCTGTTAAAGGGCCTGTAACCATTTTTTTTTTCATGTAATAAAGTCAAATCTGTTTTGCTCCAGTACAAATATATCTTTTATGCTCACGGTTAGCATGCAAGCTGTTAATAGCTTTACCGTGACGGTAAAACTCACTCTGGCCTCACAGTTGTGAAAAGTGCTTATAAACTCATCGCGGTGAACATTTAGGATGATCAGAAGGCTGTAAGTGTGGAAATACATGTGGACAGAAATTAAACAGTAAAAATCAGATATAGCGCCTTTAACAAAGTAACATGGACAATATTAAGAGTTTAAGGAGCGCATACTTGCTTCGGCAGCCAAGACCACATGCTTTTACAACACTTGATTTTAAAACATTGTCCAGATGACTACATTTGAAATTCTTTCTACAATTATATTGACGTATATATTTTAGTATTTCATAATTTTGGCTACACATTTTCATACCTGTATTGCTAGGTTTATTTCAATGAAGAACAAATTGTAACTGGGGGATTAAAAAAGCAATAATTACCTGTCAGGTGAAAGTCTACTCTATTACAAGATAAGGACTGTACTGTTAGCTATAACAATATTACAGCATAAGGCAAGACACTTTACCTTATCTGGTTTTAAATTTGTTGTCAGAATTCACCAAAGGTATGTCCATAAATATGTATCACAGACTCTGATGTTGAGTTCACTGCATTTGCTCTGGGTCATCACCGACTCACATGAACTTCACATTAAGTCTCCTTGGGGAGATGAACTGAATTTAAAGAAGTAAAAGTGAAGTTAACTTGAGTGGTGAAACTGTAGCTGCAGGCAATGTGATTTTACATCATACACAGATCAAGCATAACATTATGACCAACAGTTGTACAGCAACAAACTGTTACGCACTGCTGACAGCTTTTTATCAGGGCAAACAAGTTCCTCCTCTATTTGACCTATTTACATATTTCTGGATCGACCCATCAAAGTTGCTTCTCTGGTTGAAGGGTCCACCTATTGCTTTTTTTGCATTTCTCAATTTGGCATTTAACTCATTGAATAAATGTAAGAATATGTTTTTACAGTGCTCAAGCTCCCCTGACCTGTATCTTGGCCTTGTGTTGTCAAGTGCTTGGAACATTTCAAGCAAAGTTATAACATCTCCATGGAGACAAGTAGTTGGCTGAGCCTCCACCAGAAAAGTTACATAGTGCAACTTTAAAACATTCAGCCTTCATTGCACATTATGATCTGTTCCTGACTTTTCCTTCCTGAGGTCATGTTTTTTTCCCACCGCAACTGGAGTTTTGTACATGTGTTTTTATTGTGTTATTTTAAATACATTATTAACCTGTGAGGATATCCTTAAAGGTTTTAACACTGTCCTGTGGGTTGGTGGAGGAATTTTCCAGTCCAATTTTCCCTTGTGTAGCTGTAATTCTCTGATATAATTAGTGGTAAAGATCCATAATAACATTTCCGGATATTATAGATGAAGAGGGATCTGAGTGAGAGAGGAAATATGATATCTGCACTCTCTCAGCTGTTTTCAGACTTCTGGGCAGAACTTATGGGTTAAATGTGTTTTTTATATGAAATTAGCAATGTTTTTAAAGCCAATTAAAGGTGCACTATGTAACTAGGATCTACTGCCATCTCGTCTCCATGGAGATCTTATTGCTTTGCTTGGAATGTTCAACAGTATACAGTGGCTTGCAAAAGTATTTGTACCTCTGGACCTTTTCCACATTTTGTCACGTCACGACCGCAAACTTAAATAAATTGTATTGGCATTTTTGGTGACATAATTTTGAAGTGGAAGGAATATTATACATGATTTATTTATTTATTTATTTATTTTTTACTTTTGTAAGCTACTGTAGCATTAAACTTCTTTCGATGGAGACAGTTGACACCACTTGGCCAAGTTACAGGTCAGAACTGTGGAGAGGCGTCTCTGCTCTCAGTAAGAAGCCACTACCTGTATTGAAAAATTGCAAGATAGGTTAGTTTATTGAATATCCCAAGAAAACAATTGGGATATTCCAATATCATGGAGATCTCCATGGAGATTCTAAATTTAAAATTGTATGCATGCCCTTTTTGAAATATTTTGCTACTATTATTATTATTATTGTAGTAGTTATACTAGTACTGTGGTGTTAAAATGCTAAATTAATTCATTTATAAAAATCGTTAATCTGGAGGTTATGAGAACGTACCCGTGACATTGACCCTTTTTCTGAAAATGAATGAACACGTTATCAACTGCAGAATATGATTTATTGACCAAATAATTAAACAGATAAATATGTATATGGACTATGAAAATGACTCATTAAGAGATGGAGACACTAGATATGATTGTTCTAGATCAATCTAGTTGAGTTAGAATTAAAGTTGATACTAAAATGATCTTATCAGCCAAACTGTGAAATCTGTGCGTTCATACGACCACAAGAAGCTCTGTGTGATCCAGGCGAGATGAGCCTGTTTGTATGATAGAGCTGACTCCTCCAGGGTTCACTCAGGGTCACGCTGGAAAGGACACGTGCCACACGGTCCAAAGCTCTGCCTCTTACAGTGTCTGACGGAAGAAGCTCTGGATCTGGTCAGCTTGTTTGCATTTTCCTTGGCTCTGAGGCGTTCCTCAAATAACGAAAAGACCATTGCACTGATCCACTGATGAGGCCAATTTAAAGTTTGTCCTTGATCCAATAATTAGTTGTAGACTTGTAAAGTTGAGTGCTGTGTCGTGAGTTTGAATCCCGACTCCGACAATTTACTGCATGTCATCCCCTTTCTCTCATTCCCCATTTTACCCTGTCCTCTCCTGTCTAATAAAGCCTACGGGCTTTAAAAAAGACTTGAAAAGTTGTAAAAGTACTTTGCTTGGGTGTTGCAATTTAAAGCAAAAATCATCCAAAGACGGGCACAGAATTACTTATGGGAGAGAGTAAAGTTTTTGGGTGTGTCTCGCTGGAATGTCATTGTTCCCCGTCTTATCTGTGCTAGCTCAACCTATGAGACACTTTCTCCTCCCGGTTCATGAGTCCTTCCTCTTCTAAGACCTCGATGGAACCAATTTGATCTTCCTGTCTCTCACTCACTGAGGACATAGAAAACACTGAAAGCTGCATTAAATAACAAAATATTTTTTAAAAGCATTAATTAAAGAGAGAATTGAATACATTAATTAACAAATGCTTTTATTAAAAGTATTACTAAATGTTTTTCTAAAACAGCTTTTATAACATGATTGGATACATCTTTTAACAAAGGGTTGAATTAGAACACTTTTAAAAATACATTTTAGAAAATGATTTCAAAACGATGATGTGTTTTTGTCGTCCTGGCTGAAGTAAAGCAAATAATAAAAGTGAACTAGTGAGGAGCTCTCTGATTTGCAAATTAAATAACGGTTTAACGAACATTATTTCATTTGCTTTTATATTTCATGTGGCACTCTGGGTCCTCCATAGTCTCCCCTGGTCTTCAACAACTCCATTGTCCCCCTAGAGGCCAGAATTCGTAACTACCTTTCTCCTTGTAAATAAAACAGCCACGTAACCTCTACTCATTAGACATTCTTGCACCCTCCCCCTCCCCAGCCGCTTCCTCCTCCTGCCCATACCGAGAACAGCTTAGGTCATTACAGTCTGCTGTCAAAACCTGTGACCATTTGGCGTCAAAGCTGCCTGGATTAAGCCCTGTGAAAACAAGAGCAAGGGAGAGGAGCTGATGTCTGACAGAAAGAGAGCAGGGAGCACTGAATACTTTCTCTTTTTCTCTTCCTACATCTTACTTCTGCCACAGTTGACCGCGCGCTGATTCCCGGAGCTACTTTGTGGCGCAATGCACTAATGTGAAGAGATATGGAGTCACTGGGAAAACAGCAGAGAAGCGAATCGTTTAAGTAAAAGTCAAGAGCATGCAGTTTTTTGGCAGTGACGTTTCCACAACAGTGTGCTATTTAAAGAAAAGATGACTGAAAGAAAACCGTACAACAAAAGAATACAAAATAGGCATTCACGGCTTTAACGAGTGGCCGAATGACGCTTCCCCACTCTTCACCCCCCATTTTATCGATCTTGCCAAAAAATTGATTGACGGATACTCATCAACTAGAATCGAAACTGGATACGTCTCAATAGTGTTAAAATAAGGGAATAGGACCAAATTTGACCGTTCCTGAATACTGTTGGCATGGCCAGACCAAATAATATTAAAGAAACTGATATTATCATGTCTTAAAAGATGATTTTGTATTGTCGTATCAAAATTGGTTTTGAGTATTGTGCCTTTAACTTATCAAAATAGAGTTAAAATTGTTGTAACAAGTCGGTGTAATCTCTCATTTGTCCAGGAGTATTCCATTGTTGAAAAGTAGTAGTTGTAGTATTGTTACAACCTGATTGACATAGACTGTATCTCACTATAAAGGCAAACTTTACACAGCCTGACTAGATTTTCTGTAGGTATATGTGGGGGAGCCCGATGAGCAAGAAGGGCATCGGGTGTCAATTCTTTCATTCTCAAGGGACTGGCTTGCTGTGGCGACACCTGATAAATACTGAACGTAGCGAGCTGTGCACAGAGCTGATTGGTTACAGAGAGATATCCAGTGTTGCCATGGATTTGCATACAATTTTAGCTGCAAAATGTTTTCCTGCTGTTAATCTGTGATGTGGTATCGTTTGAGCAGCAAATAACCACCGATCACTGTCAAGTCAAGTTTATTTGGAGAGAAGCTGTCAAAATTACATCATTACATTTAAAAAGTTTACATATTTTACACATTTCCAATAAATACAAAGAGTAAACAATTATGACAAAAACACTTCATAGTCAATGACATAATGAATCTTTCATTTAGATTTTAAAATGTAAAATAAATGAAATGTAGATTTTCTGAATGGGGGTTCCACAATTGGGAGACAAAGAAAGAGAAGAGAAAGAAAATTAGGCTTCACCATGTTTGGTCTGGACTCTAGTGACCACCGAGACACATTATAAACTAATGCTTGTAGATTGTACTTTTATTTCTATGAGGTTGAATGCAAGTGAATGCCTTTGTGTCAGCCCTGTAAATAATTGGCTATTATACCAAACATAATGCCCATAAAACAATGATTATGTTAGTGCATCTATTTTAAGAACAAGATTTTGCCTCTATAGTATGAGTATTTTTATGATAGCAGCAATGTGCAGAGATAAACCTACCAATGTTTTGCTCATATTCACAAATTGTGAGCACTGACAGCAGAGGTAAATTGCATTTTGAGACCAGCTCTTGAGAAGTTTAACGTTCGCGGCATCATCCTGTCAAAACCGTGTATAGTTTTCTTTTTCTGACATTATCAGATGGAAAAGAGATGCAGGTTCAGCAGCGCAGTGCCAATATCTGACTTTATCTCTGCTTTTTGCTTCGGTGTTGACACCACTAGGGATTTTCAATTTTAGTCCCACATCACCTTGTGTCTTTTTGTCTGGCTGGGTAAAGCAATAGATTTTTGGCACAGAGGCACAATGGTTGTCCCTCTTCTCAGCAAGAAAGTCCTGCGTTTAATTATGGGACCACCTATTATTGGAGTTTTTCTGAGTATATCAGTAGATATCCGTAAAAAGTCTGTAGTTGACGAAAACAATTCTTGGTTGATTAAAGTCATGCCCCGCCAATCGATTGGTTGACTAAAAAGGGTGTGTGGTATAAGCTCTCAAAACAATTAAGTATCTCTATGTAACTATTAAGTATGTCTAAGTAACTATTGATTATCTCTATGTATCTGACCCAAACTGCACTCAGACTGATGGCACGAGGATTCTGACAGGTCACATTTATACAGAAAAGTACTTGTAAACAGCGTATTTATATCTTAAAGAGCAGCTTAAACCCATAATTCACTCCCAAATGTCTTCTCCTTTTTACTGTTCTCCCACAAAAAAACCTGACTAATATATTAGTCAACTAATAAAAATGTTGGTCGACTAAGACACCATTGACCGATTAATCGACTAAATGACTAAAGACATCCAGCCCTAATCCATAAAGGTGTTTTTTTCTTAAGAATCTTAGAGCTGTTTTCCTTTGACCTTCCCATGTCATTCATCTGACAAGCGCTTCATTGGAAGGCTTAAATTCACACACGTGTTTGTCAAATCAATCCTTCTGAGATGCATCAATATCAATATATTTACAGCAAAAGCCCATTAAAAATAACTCAATAACAATAACTTTGAAATGAGAATTGCTGAGAGACAAGCAATGCTCAGTATTGTGTGTTTCAATCTAAAAACATGTGTCTAAAACGCACAATAGTCTAACCCTCCAGCTTTACTCCTGAACAAGATCCTACACAGCTCTCGGCCGATCCCCCCAAAGCAGCATGAGGATGGGTCAAATGCAGCCAACACATTTCTCAGCACGGAAAGAACCTCTCCCTAACGTTCCATTTTAAGCCACAGAGGAGTTGATGTCTTGCACTTATTAATTCATTAGGCCTCAGCAGAGCCTCGACGTCTCCAATAAGTCTCCTGCATGAATCAGAAATGAGTGTGAAATCATTTGTGTGTTCCAGGCTGCGCAGAGCTGCATTTGCCAGGCCCTCTCTGTTAATCCTGTGTTTGTGGATAAACACCTTGTGCCAGTTGTCGTGCGTCAGGCTGTCTGCTGCTGGATGCACTGAGGTTGTCTGAGGCTGAGCGGGATCACTGCGTCTACCTTGGCTCCCAGCGACTGTCTGACTCATTCATAATGTTATAAACTAAATCATTATTAAAGTGCCAGTCTTCATGTTTGAATGCTTTATATTTGTCAACACAAACTCTCCGCATGAGCTAAGGCTGTGAACAAAGGCTGTCTTTCAGTCGACATTTTTACTATAATATCTTTTATCAAAACCATGAAGCTCTTTGTAAAACGTGGAAAGCATATCACCCTCATTCCAGCAAGATTCAGCTGTCAAGAGTTCAATTATGTTTTATCTAAAGTTCACGATCAGCGCCCCCTACAGACCCTCTCTCGTAGTGTCACCCTCTGTCCCAAGTCCTCCGTCCTGCTGCTGAATGGTAACCCTGATTATCTCATCATTTTGCTGGATATTCCTTCATCTCCTCTTTAAAAGGACTGCATTACTTCCAGCTCCGCAAACTTGTCAAAACCAATTTGCTTTCCTATTATTCCCTCAACTGATTTCACGGTGACCCCTCCTCGAGGCCTAGCCCACCACAAATCCGCGGCCCTGGGCTTCATTCAGATTGAACCTCCCAACGCGACCTGTGCAACCCCTGTACAGACCCCCACCACATGCCCTCCTCTGCCCCAACAACCTGAGCTGCCGTCATGTGGACTCATCTTGTGGTCTTCATATCACTTCAGTGGAAATACAAAGTGGGAAGTGATGGTTTGGACACAGAAATGTCTTTTGTGATTTTGTACCATTTTGACAGGACTAATTCCGTGCGTTTGTTCAAATTTCAACTTTTGAGTCTTTCAACAACTCAAAAGAACGATAATTTACCCCCGAACTATATTATTTCTTGTTTGCAGGTCCATATTTTAAGAGGTTCTGCAAAAGTCTTGCCGACTTCTTGTCTAATTTCACTGACATATTTTTATATTTTCAATAAGAGTAAAAAAATACATTTCTTTGCACATGGAGTAAAACAAATACAATGCTGTCCACAAGAAAGAAACAAACAAATGAACAAATGATTCAATCAACCATCAATCAACCAAATCATAAGAACTAAAAAATAAATATATTTTCTGTCCATATGACAGCTGTAAATAAGAGTTATTATCATTAATAAGATTATAAGAGTTTTCTTTTTCTAAGTTATCTGTTTTTATTATTATACTGTGCCTAATCTGTTTCTGTTCCCTTTGTCGCAACAGTGGAATTTCCCCATTGTGGGACAAATAAAGGTGATTTTATCTTATCTTAAATAATAATTGTGAGAATTGTAGGCAGCAACAATGAGTCATTTGTATAATCTATACTCCAAAAAAGTAAAACTAAGTGTAAATTATGTTTCCCAGGCTTTGCCAAGTTTGATTTCATAAAGCCAGAAAGGTAATCCATTAGTTTGTGATTTAAGGACAAAATGCAACAAACATGAATAACCGTTAAATTGTGATGTTTCTTCTCACAATAATCAAGGTTTGTAGAGTGCAATTCTTCAGTAATTCAAAACACTTTACAAAACCAGAAAAGGCAATAAAATCATGATACGAATAAATAAAAACATAGGTTGTCATTATAAAATTAACTCTGAAAGACAAAATTGCAGATAAGATCCCTTCAGTCGTACGCACAGCTAAACAGAACTGTTTGAGTCTAGATTTGAACATTGCCAGAGTAGAGGCCTGTCTCACATCCTCAGGAAGACTGTTCCCGATTTTAGCTGCATAAAACTGAAACGCAGATTCCCCATGTTTAGTCCTGACTCTGGGCACCAGCAGGAGGCCGGTCCATGTTTAGTCCTGACTCTGGGCACCAGCAGGAGGCCGGTCCATGTTTAGTCCTGACGTCTGGGCAACCAGCAGAGGCCGGTCCAATTGTTCAGATTACTGACTCTGGGGACAACACCAGCAGAAAGGCCGGCTCCATGTTTGATCGTCTACTTCCTGACTCTTCTTTACCAGCAATGAGGCGGTCTTGTTTACCTCCTGATGATATCTTGCAAACACGCAATACCCAGAATTTAGGCACATGAAGGTAGATGTACTATAGGACACCCCACAACAAAACCGCAAGGACCAGCCAAAAGCAGGCAAGTAAGGAGCCAATCCATGACTTCTTGGCCCACCACGAGCCATGGTCCCATGACTCTGGCACCCGACTCAGGCGGCCAATCCATTGAACTCTGGGCACCAGCAGGAAGTCCCAATCCATGACTCTGGCCCCAACCACGAGGCCGGTCCATCGACCTGGGGGCAAACCAGCAGGAGGCCGGTCCATGACTCTGGGCACCAGCCAGGAGGCCAATCCATGACTCTGTGGCACCAGCAGGAGGCCGGGCCATGACTCTGGGCAACCAGCATGAGGCCAATCCATGACTCTGTGGCACCAGCACGAGGCCGGTCCTGTTTACTCACTGACTCTTGCAAACCAGCAGGAGCCAATCCATGGAACTCCTGGGCACCAGCAACGAGGCCCTGTCCTTGTTTACTCTCTGATTCTTGCCACCAGCAGGAGGCCGGTCCATGACTTGGGCACAGCAGGAGGCCGGTCCATGACTTCTGGGCACAGCAGGAGGCCGGTCCATTGACTCTGGGGCACCAGCAGGAGGCCGGTCCCTGAGCTCCTCATAGTCTGAGATGTTTAATGGCACTGATATATTTGCAAACCTTCAAGTAACGCAACACAGTTATAAGAGGATAAACTTATATGAGGAAAACTGTAACATTTTCCCCCATCACTTACGGGTGAGAGACGAGAAGTTTCTGCTTCATATAAAACCCATGGAATCAGGCCCAGCGCAGCCTCAAACTGCTGTGGTCGCCACTACAAGCAGCGCCGCTATAATAATATCCAGCACAGCTCACACACACACATCCATCGCTCTGCGTCAATTAGCGCCTCGCCAGTGACAACACAGAGGATCTTCATTAGTGGAGAATGCTCAATTATATCAGTTGATATTCCTTTCCAAAACTAATTATCCCAGTTACAGAGCACGGCTGACTGAACTGCCCCCGGCCCGGCCACAGAGCCTACTCATGTGAGGGGCTACAGGCTACACACTTTCCACTCTCAACTGCAGCACAAACGCAGACGCTCCAAAAAGCAGGTAAGCTTATCAAAAGTGTAGAATATAAACAAATGCACAGAAAAAGTTCACATTTTACTTTAATTGAAAAAAACATGTGTAACTTGCTTGTGAGAGTACATATAGTTAGTAAAAGTGGTAAAAGTTGTAGGACACTTAAGCAGAATGTAACTGTTACACTTTCACTCCTGAGTAACTGGTGGTCAAAGGGAGTGATTGGCAGTCTCACTTCCATTAATCTGCCCCAGGGCAGCTGTGGCTACTGTGACTTCCACCACTAAGTGTGGAAGTTAATAAATAATGTATATTTTAAATAAAAAATAGTCTGTCATATTGTCCCTCTAAGTTATTATTGTGAACAATGACAGAAAAAACATCTTGTGTAAATGCATCAGTAATTCTCCAAAAGCCAGATCCTGTCCCAATACAATCCTGCTCCCTTTGTTCACTCTACAGGGGATTGTAAAAATAGTCGGCTTGTTCCACGACGATAGCTCAGACAAAAATATTGTGCAAATGGAGTCCTTTTCTCCTGAGATGAAAATGAGAAGGAGGTGAAACTGTGGGGAACATATGGTGAATACAAGCTGTGGCTCAAAGCGTGTTTAATGAACATCTCAAACACAGAAAACTGCCACTTTTGCTCATTAGACAATTTTTACTGAAAGATATTTTTTGGTCTGCCGCTTTTCTTTGAATTAAACCGTATGTAAAGACGCAGATTCATGTTTGGATGGTTTTCCCAAAGACTGTGAAGGAGCTGAGCATTCAGTGATCTAAACAGTGAGAAGACGAGCAAAGGTGTCAATGAAATGTATTAAACAAATTGACACTGCACTGCAAAATTAATTTCAACAAAATGTCTCAAATTCACCTTCATTTAAAAACGTGTTTCGGACTCGTTACAATACACTTTTTCCCTGAGGCCCTTTTGCAGTTTATATGAGTTTTGTAAATGGTCTTTGGTTCTTAGTCCACATTTCTACTGGCTCTGATTTTAAGTTATTCATTTATCACTGGGGTAGGAAAAATACCCCATTGGCAGTTTTACTTAATTCAAGATAAATTATCCCTAAATTAGTCAACATTTCATGAAACCAGTGAAAAAATGTGGGTAATTTAAGCAGTTGACCTTCAAAACAAGTGAAATCCTGATTAAAATGCTGTACTCTTACAATGACTTTACTTTTTACATGACCCGAGATTGTATAAAACTTCATGAGCTCTAAGTCTATGTCTTAATTTAAACTTGTGCAATTATCTTTTTATGAGGAACAGACATGTCTAATTCATCTCTTCTAAAAGGTTCTTTGTTAATGAACATAAATAGGATGACAACTGGCAGACTGGTCCAATATTTAGTCAGAGAGTGTGGTCAGACAAAGCGTCTACACTGAGTCAATATAAAGATCAGCAGAAAGCACGACCGACTGTCAGGTTCACTTACACTGCCATAAATAGCATAACAATTATATTTGGAGTTCAGCAAAGGATTCATCACACTTTTCTTTGCCTCTTTTTAAAGTTCTTTATTATTATACTTCATTGTTGTAGTGTGGGTTTGATCCATGTCATTTCCCTCAGTAAAGTTTATCCAGTACGTTTTTTTGTTGACCAAATCCCTGCTCTTTAATTCTCTATTTTGTATTTACTCAATTACAGGGGTTTTTATATCCATGGAGATGCGCACATTTGTGCAACGTTACATTGTGCACCTTTTTCCATATTAAGCTGCTTTGACAAGACAATTTCTTTACTCTTCCAGTTTGAAGCTCAAGAATAAGCAGTAGTTTAAACACACACATTCCTCTGAACCAGAGTGCTCTTCCTGTTTCCTCTGACAGGCCCTCACTGCCCTCGAGCCGCGGACCAGCCTCACAGAAGGTGGGCTATTTAGGCACATTTCAAAGTAGCTCAGACAGGCAAACACACTCATTACACATAATTCAGCTAAGCCTCAGCCCCCCCTCCCTCGCTCTCTCTCTCTCTCTCTCTCTTTCTCTCTCTCTCTGTCTCTCTCTCTCTATCTCTCTCTCTCTCTCTTGAAAGACCCCCACAGTCCTCATGGACAGAGTCCGGAGGTAGATCACTTTAATTCTGCTTCATGGCGCTCTTTCAAAACTGGACTGAAGAGACCTGTAGACCCCAGAACCACTGACCGCTGTTTGAACCCGGGACGACCAGCCAGAACACAGCACTTGTAAACACAGCATCATGTCACACGCCCCCATTACCCACGAGCCCCTTTGTTCTTGTCCCACATGAGAATGGCACCAGTGTTTCATGTCAAATACTTTGTGGTGTCTTGACAGTTTTTGATGTTCTTTGATCACATATATAATGAAGTTATGACACACACTCATAATGTGAAGTAATTAACTGTAACTTCAAAATATACAGTTTATTATTACTCAAGTAACAATGGGTTTCTTCACTTGCCAAAAGAAAATGAGTCATTAAGCTGCAACACTTATTGTAAAAGTAAAAGTTGGTACATGTAGAAAGGATGGGCCTACATAATTGAACGAATATCCACTTAACTTAGAGTGGAGCTTGTGCTCTTACTGTTTTACAATCACAAGCTGCCAGTGCCTTAACATCCATATACTGTAGTGTACTGTAGATGGCTCTTTAGCTCAAGTGTCGCTCATTCTAAATATATAGACAAAATAAGACCATTAACCCATGTGTGAATGTAGACATTAGGTCCACCTTCTCTTTGTTCCCGATATCTGACCCTGCTGCTGTTCCTGTGTGTCATGTGGCCTTGGAAAAGCCAAGCCTATTTGAGCCTATAGCCCTCAGTGAATTGGCAAAGATAGTTAAGACGCTTAGACCCTTCTACTGTCCCACAGATTGCTTAACTTCTAAACTTCTTAAAAAAGTCTTTGATGCTTTACTTTGATTAATGCATCACTTTCCTCTGGCGTTCCCTCTGTTTTTAAACATGCTGTTGTCCAGTGTTAAAAAGCACAATTTGGATCCCAATGTTCTTACAAACTATAGGCCAATATCTAAACTTCCCTTCCTTTCTAAAGTTTTGGAAAAGGCTGTCTATTACCAACTGCAGTCACACCTTTCCTATAATGACATTTCTGAAGAATTTCAGTCACGCTTTAAGCGACAACATAGCACAGAAACTGCACTTTTACGTGTTTTTAATGATCTTGTTTTAACACTTGATTCAGGGAATCCTGCTGCCCTTCTGCTTTTAGATATGTCCTCAGCTTTTGACACAGTTGACCACAGTATTCTGTTGTCTCGTTTAGAACTGTCTGAGGGTGCAAAGGCCTAGCACTTAACTGGTTCAAATCACATTTATCAGAACGAACCTTCTCTGTTCACCTCGGCCCACATCAGTCTAAAACTGCCCCTTTGAACTGTGGTGTACCTCAGGGTTCCATCCTAGGTCCAATTATCTTCGGCATTTATTTGAGGCCATTAGGATCACTCTTTAAAAAATACGATATCTCGTTCCATTGCTTTGCTGATGACGTGCAAATATATGTTCCCCTGCAGTCAAATACCTCGTCATTTGAGCCCCTGATTCACTGCCTCAGAGACATTAAAGACTGGATGACTCTTAATCTTCTAAATTTAAATGAGAAGGAAACTGAAATAGTTTTGGTGATTCAGGTGTATTAGGATGGATGGACAGTGTTCTTGACCTCCGTCTTCTTTTACCTCCCATTTGTGAGAAATCTTGGTGTGCTGATGGATTCTTCTCTTAAACTGGACAAACAAGTCAGTGCAGTGGTCAAAACCAGCTTTTTTCAGCTGAGGTTATGGTTATTGACTAAAGTAAAACCATACTAACCGGCCAAGGACCTTTAAAGAGTGATTCACTCATTTATTACACGCCTAGATTACTGCAACTCTCTTTATTATGGTCTCCATCTGACTTCCCTTAAACGCTTGCAGTCAGTGCAAAACGCGACGGCCCGGCTGCGCACAGGTACAAGGCGTCACATGACACATGACACATGACACATGACTCCAGTCCTGGCATCACTGCACTGGCTTCCAGTTTTCCAGAGAATCCAATTTAAAATGTTCTTTATGGTTTTTAAGTCTTTAAATGGTCTGGCTCCCTGTTATTTGCGGGAGTTATTGTCCCGCCCTGTTCCTGCTCGGACCATGAGGTCCTCTCTCAGCCCCTCCTGGATGTGCCCAGGTCAAAGTTGAAAACTTTGTATGTATATATTTATAATTGCACTTTACTGTATAACACTTTGGGCTTCTAAATTTGTAAGTGTACTTTAGAAATAAAAATGGATTGATTGATTGATTGATTGATTGAGGTCAGGCCTCATGGGAAAGCTCAAAGAAAGGTCATGTTTATGTAAAATCAACTGTCTCTAATATAACTGTCTGGACTTCAAACCAAAAGGTTGGTCTTATTTCTGCTAAATGGTAAAATAACATAGACCTATTGTGTAAACTGTCAAAGTTAAATATTAAAATGTGTAAATTAGCCAAGTGCATTTGCATAAAATAATGTAAAACCTCTCACAACCTTTCTTCCTGCACCAAATGGTTTCACTAAAAAGTTCCTCAAAGTAAAATGCAGATTGTAAGTTATTAGCATCTACAGTAACAATAACAACGTACCCTAGAAACATAAAAATATGATTTGGAGCATCCGTTGTATTTGGGTCAAACTTTACTAAGAGATTTTGTAAAAGTGACGAGTGATGGTTGAAAGATGGACCTACTTTGGAACACCCGATTCATTGTTATATATTTTAAGGGGAAACAGTTTTTCAGCCGAATAGTTTGACCCACCTTTGCACAAACGCTCTTTCTCTCCTGAGGGGGACTGGCCCACATGAACAGGTTGGCAAATGTGGCCCACCATTGTTCCTACGGGTCACCACGAGTTCAGTTCACTCAACAACAAAAACTATCAGGAAATGTTACTTTTGCCGCACACGAAAACTGAAAAAGTCTGCGTAGCTCGAAAAGTGAACCCTGTAGCTTCTTATTGACCAGTCTAATCACTTCTGCTGCAGTCTGTTGTTATTACCGACAGGTCAAGCAATCAATGCAGCAGCAAATGAGAACTGCAAAACATACAAATTGGGATTTCACCAAGTTCAACAAATTACTGGAGTCATTTCTTTTTAGGCCCTGAACTATATTGATAAATGTCTCCCAAACAGAGAAAGTAGAGATATATAGGTGGAGGTGGAGGAGGCAATTCTATTTGTTTTAGACACAACTTGTCAATAAATTCTGGTTTAGTCTTTGTTTGGGCCTTATTTTCATGCATTTTATCCTGGTTTAGTCAAATTTCTTTGGTTGTTATTGGTTATTTAGAGTGCGCTCAGACTAGGCCAATGAAAAAGCCTTGGGTTACTTGGTTTTACTGATTGAATTTAGTTGAGATTACATCATGTTTAGTCTTTGGCAGAGATGTACAGTAGTAGTCAAATCATTTCCAGGACTTGTGACTCGACTAGATCATACTGATGACTCGACTCTGACCTGTACATTTGTCAGGAGAGTGACTCGGCTTGAGGTTTAGGCTGGATGTTTTGGACCCGTTTTCAAGTCTGTAGATCTGCTTTTACAAAACATGTTTTTACATTATGCTTTTAAGTCCAAAGTTTGTTTGGATTTAAGAGTCAGCACAGTTAGAGAAATGAGAAGGAAAACTACTTGCTGTGACTTGTAACTGGGACTGGTTTTTGATTATTCTGACTCGACTTGTTGGACTCGAACTTGGCAGACTGAAGGACTTGACTCGGACTAGTCTCAACTTTACCTTGGACCTGATTTAATGAAGACTTGAGCCTGACTCGGACTCAAAATGGTTACTAGTCTACAATCTTGGTCTAGTCCGGATTTATCTTGGATACAATTCCCAGTCCCAGTGTTGTCCTGGGTGTAAATAGTTCCGGTGTTGTGCTCGTCATTCTCAGTCAAGATATAAAAGTTGAATATTTCCTAGGGAGGTTGTCAAATCTCACTACTCCACTGTATTGGGGTCTTATGAACGTAATATCTTGGTAATTCAGTTTCCCGGACAGCACATGTTATCGGTTCCTTAGCCGCACACAGCCGTACCTGAAAGGGCAGGCGGCTCGTTCCTGCGATGAGTGACACTAGGATTTGTGGTGATAATGTCTTCATGTGCCAGAGGATTGGGACTAAACATATTCCGATTTAAACCCCAAAGTTTCCATGGCGATGACCTTTAGTTTTAAGTTCTCTGCCGCACACGAGGGGCCTAGTGTTATTGTCCCGAGATGCTGTAAATCACCGGAGGCTTTAGTCTTGATTGTGCGATCAAATCCTTCATCAAATTATCAACTTTCTTCTACCACATGTCAAAGTGAAATGTCATCTGTAAAAAAAGGCACTGGCATTTATATCATGTGACTTCGGCTCCCGTCAGCCCTCGCCACAAGGAATCCATCACTAAAATAGTATGATATCACGTCTGCGTTTTGGCTTGAATCCTGTTGTTGTAGTTACGGTCAATACAGGAAATAAAGCACACATATTTGATAAGAATTTTGATCAATGTATTTGTTTGTGGTGACATTATTCTTGAAGAACCACATTTAACACTTGAACTGTTCTCTGTGTGAAATACTCTTGAAGTACATTTTTAACAGATACTTCAAGACTTTTACTTGAGTAGATCTGTATCCTTTTACCTAACATAATTTAGCACTTCTTCTTCCACCACTGTCGCTCAGGTTTATTCAAGGTTAAGTGTGGGTAACCTGTGGTTGTGCCTTGATATCAACCTGCTTTGTTTCCAGTTGTGTTCTTTGTTCTTTCTGTTCTTTGATAGACGGAACAGAAGCAAAACAGTCTCTGGTGAGCAAAGTATCAGCGTGCACTGGTGTCTGCCACCTGCTTGTCTCAGATGTCTTCGCGTTGCCTGGAATGTTCCACAGTATGATATGTATCTTTTCTATCTCCATGGAAAACAACCTTTCTCACAGTAAGAACGCACGTTTTTCTTGACAGAGCTGCCTTGGCGTAAAATGGGGAGCGAGAGGGCAAAGACACTCTGCAAACAGTCCAGGTCAGGACTCGAACCTACACTGTCATGGTGGTCTTAAAGCACTGCCCTTTGGAGTTGTAGGCCTCTATACAGCTTAAATCCTATGCTGTGGAACATTCCAGGTAAAGCCATAATCAGGTGGTGGGCCTCCACTACAAAAGCTACACCTCTAACACCTGCTCTCTAGAAGTAGTATTCGCAGGTAGTTAAAAGTTTCTATAGCTATTCATATTGACATGTGCGGCTCCAGTTCTCTTCACCCACTCCAGACCATAACACTGTTGAACATTTTGAATTGAATTATGAGCCCAAAAGACAAGCTTTGGACACCTCAGCAGCAGCAGCAGCGGCACGGCCCATGCGCCCGCGCTGTGCCGACCAAGCGCGCTCCCACGCACTCATTAAAGTGGACAAATCTCCGCTCAGATCAAGCTTACGCGCGCTGACGTGGGGCCTGTCGTTTAGCTGTTTGTGTGCGGATGAACGGGCCCTGCCTCCTCGAGACTCACGGTTTGGGGTCAGTGTCTGTCCCGCGGCAGGGCAGTCCGTTCACACTCTCACACCTGCCTGTCAAAGGAGCACAGGGAAAAGAAATCAGAGGGAAAACATAGATCAGGGGCAGACTTTTAAATAAAGAACAATCCCCTTCAGACCGCGGTAAAATAGTACAATTATTATCCCGGTTGACTCATTCTCAGCGGCACCCGAGAGGCACAGTTCAATTCTCTGCAACATTGTTTTATGTTGGGGCAATTTGGATGCGGGAAAGACGTGGCTAGACTGCCTCACAGTGGTCACGAGTGTTATTGCAGCCCGAGTAAAGCTGCAGGGAGGAGATTTGCAATTCATGAATTAAGGCTTGTTCATTTTGATCTACACTTTACAAACTTGACGGTAGAGGCAGCAATCCTCTGGTACCTTTGAGTCTGAATAAAGTGTTTTGGCCAAGTTGTCTGACTCCTGTCTTGAGTTAGTGAGGTAGGGTTAAGAATGTGCTATAAAACATTAAGATGTGTGAGTTTACTAAGGCTATACAAATGTTTCTATTGATAAAGGTGCACTGCGGTGTATATAAGTCAAATATTCCAAAATCTATTGTCTACATATTGTACAGGGTCCTTCATGATTCAAAACGATAGACGTTGCATGGCTCACATTACAATAATATCCAGTTTGTGCGCTACATGCGATAATCAATATATTTTGTGTTGATATTCTGTGCATATCACAATTTAACCTGAAGAACCAAATACATTTTAATCTTTCTTTGTTAAAGCACTGCATCCGAAAACCTTATACGATTTTAAGTAATCAAAACCAAGAATATGTCAAATAAACAACTTTCCCTTCTCACAATAGCGATACTTTTTAGTATACTTACTTCTGTCACTTGTAGATTTACTCACAGTGGGGAAAGTAAGAGTATTGCTACTTCAATAAAGATATTACTCAAGTACAAGGGTTAGAAAACTACGCTGAAATGTAAAGTAAATGCACTACTGTCTCCAAAGAGATGCCATGCTTACTAACTAACTAACTAACTAACTAAATAACCAGAAACTTACCTTTTAAGATCGAAGGCCTTACAGAAACTAAAGGACACACCCGTGTACTTAAGCCTGAACAAATGTGTTGCGTTGCATCAGGAACGGCACGGTTGTAGATGTAAATCAGTTTCAAAGAGTTTAAAAGTGATGTGCACGCAAAGTTACGAGTATCTAACGTCTTCCTGATTCCTTGGGTCATACAGTAATAAGATGCTATATATTCCAGAGTCATGAGGAGTTCTGTGGGGCCCTGTGCTGTAGGTAAGTGGGACAGTTGATGGGGACATGTTTAAAAGGAGCAGGTCCCTGTGCCTTTCGTCCTCTGGCTCCAAGCTGCAGCCACTGGACTGAATTATACATGTGCCTGTCATGTGCTGTTGGCGCTGCGGGTAAACTTCATATTCATTTGCATAAAGTAACTGGGATCAAGGAAGTGTAAGTCCAAACTGGGAAAAGTTTTTAAAGTAGGTCTTCAGTGTTTGATTTGTGCACTGTTGCAGAGCCCACACAAATACAGCGTTGTGTACCTTTTCTGAATGTTTTTACATTGGATGCAAAGTACATGATGAAACTTTTTTGCCATTGTGGGGCACTTGTTATCTGCATTTGACCACTCAACTAAAATTAGCATATGTATTGGCGAATTAAACCATTGTAAATGAAAATCAATTAAATTAAGACCAAAAAATGTCTTGCTGAGGACTCAAAGTTGAATATGTGTGTTGTTATCATTGTTATCATTCCTTATTTAAGTAAAACATGCATTCTTATTTTGAACCAGCTTGTAAAAGTCCCTGGTGCGTCGTCTGCTTCTCTACATGAAGTTAAATACGTTCAGTGCCATTCTGGGAAACATTCTATTGCAAAGAATCACATATCCTAGCAGGTGGTGTACATCCTCCACCAGGAAAGTTGCCTTCTAAATTGAATGAATTTGTGAAATTGGTTTATTGTAGTAGAAAAATTACTTTTGTTGCTGTAAAATGAACTCACAATCGAGGACCACCAATCCAATCTGTAATCCGAGTGCAGCCGTACACATTGTCTATTTCCTTATCGGTTTATGCAGCGCTAATTACCCTGCAGCGCCCCAGCCTATTGACTAAATCACAAGATACTAAAGTCACTTCAATCAATGTGTTCCTATAGACTTTTTACAGTAATTGTCTCGGTTCATGTTACCCCATTAAAAAACGATTGATTATAATGCAGAAAAATAAAAGCAAGCATTATTAGATGCAAAACATTACAAAAGACGTTTATTTATATGGTTTCATATTCCCTCAGACACATTTCACAGCAGTTAAATAGATTACCACATTTTATCACAACAAACATTATGTATAAGAACACTCCATTCCCTCAGTAAATCATACATAACATTCAGAAATATTCAGTATTTGTAGTGTTGTATGGAGTAGAATGAAGACCCCGGTATGAATCTTAGTGAACAATAGAAATAATCATTTGAGTGGTCAAGATATCACGCCGACGAGGGAAGAGTGAGTGTGATGTTTAAGAGTGGAAAGCTGCAAATGAACCAACATTGACTAGGAATGATAGACGAGGCTGCTAAAATGCCATGTACAGTTTAGTTAAGGTCGTTGAGCCATTGTTACCAGTCCAATCTTCTGATAAGGAAGGGAAGATGGCAAATTACAAGGATTTTACAAAATTGTTATCATGTTACAGCACAAAGAACTAAACTAGCCCTCAAGAGATGTGTAGTAACCATATAAGAGTGGCTGGCTTCAAATACAGGGCATTACATTTAGTTGTGTATTGTCTGTATATTGGGCAGGTGGTCAAAACATCTATAAATACCAATTGCACTGGTTTTATAACACTGAGGCGGATCAGCACACAGGAAATGGCAACTACATTTAATTCATGTCACCTACCTACAGTATAACTCTGCTTAATCCAGCTTTTCATCCATCAGCAAAGAGTTTTCATACGGTTTGATAGACACCTGGGGTCTCATTTATAAACGTTTATGTGGAGTTCTTACTAAAAAGTGTGCATATTTTTCCTGATCGCTGAAAGCCCAAGGCTCAAAGTTCAACGAATTTGGACCGAGCTGCTCAAGCTGCTCAAATTAAGATGAGATGAGACCCCTCTTCCTCCACTTCACTTCTTCTCTCACTACTTGCCTATAACCTTATCTAAACCCTTTTCTTAACATATTTTAACATCTATCTTGACTTTAAACCATGCTGTTGGTCTATAATAAAGGAGATAGTGAAGACAACCTGATTTTTGAGGCAGCAGGTCTCCATGAACTAAGTGTGTGCACAGATTTTGGTCCCCACGTGATAAATACTCACCCCCACACTCCCTGTCTTACGCTCCATCTCTCTTGCTTTCTTTATCTTCTTTCTTTCCCTTGCTCTCTACCTCTATCTCTTCCCTCTCACAGCTTGAAGATTTGCGACTGACACAAGCAGGACTAATGATAAAACGGCACGCCAGCAGCGCCGGAGTCAGTTTTAGCCCCAGTTACATCTTCTACCACACCACAGACGAGCACCTACAGGCAGGAAGAGAGACGCTAAAACAGTGCCGGAACGAACCTGAACGTCAACAATGATGGAGAGGGGCTTTTATCATGAAGCTGTTTGTTCATCCAGGCAAGACATGTGGTTTATTTTTTTAATAAAGGCTTCGGTTTACCATCCAAACATGTTGCACCTAAAACTAAGACAGTACCACCACTTAAGATAGAGCCTGCAGTGAATTATTATTACCAGAAAAACCGCAAGCACAATAGGCCTGATTTAGCACATGTTTTTTAAGTTTGAGCCAGTGAAACTCTTGTATCTTCCAAAAATTAAATAAATAAAAATTGGACTAAACCAGGTCATACTCGATCATTACCGGAATATATGAACTGGCACACAGAAGAATGAATCCGTATATACAGTACATATATACACCACCATTATAGTTCACTCCAGTGACTTGTACAATAACCTTTTCTACTCTAGCAATCATACAACACAGTGGTAACAGCTAGGAATGAATACTAGGTTAGTTACACGGGCCTTTCTGTGCAGAGTTTGCACGTTTTTCCCCGTGTCTGGGTGGAAGACAAATGTCCAACCGGATTCAAACACAAAATACAAATCTTGATATTCTTTTGGCGGCAGGAAAAAAGGCCATCACTAAGAAATGGCTGAGACAAACATCACCGACGACCAAGGACTGGACGGACATAATAACCGACATTAGACACATAGAAAAACTTAATTTGGAAAAAGGCAAAGACTTTCATTTGAATTTAAATGGGCCATGATTTTATGTATATTTCTATATTTATTTTGACTTTTGCTCTCTGGTCTTGTTCTGTTCTGTGGTCTGTTTATTTGTATTTATTTTTTTTATTTGGAAAAACGATATACATTTAAAAAAAATATGAAACTTATAGTAGTTCAGTAGTTTTGACTATAAAATACATTTAATTTATGAACATTATTGGATTATTTTACAATAGTTAAATTATTCTCTAATGGGGTACAAAAAGTTACTTATCCCTATCTTTTCAAAAACGCTGTCCAGATGACCACCACGGAATCTTTTTCTACAACTGATTTTCTTATTTCTGCAAAAGTATCTTGAAATGTTATGAAACAAGTGAAATATTCAAGTCACAAAAGCAATTAAATTTAATCTAGTTAAATCTACTCAAATTAGGTTTCTGAAATCAAGCATTTTAAAGTGTGGCAAGATATTCAATTTAGACATTGAGACTAATTCTCAATGACTAAAATGTTGTCGTGTGTGACATGAGCAAACATACTTAATACTTAAATAAATAAAACATTTGTAATGTGTAATCAAGTTATCAAATCGACAAATACCTGAACAAACAGATGAATAATGACAATGCGTGTGAAGTTTAATGAGAAAGAACTGCTGAGAAAAAGACTGATAGTATTGATATTTTGGACTGGAAAAATACGACAACAAAAGCAGCAAAGCTTAGCATAGATAAGCGTGTGAAGTGAACATTTAAGACTCAGTGAGCAGTTGTCAGAGAGTCTTTAAACATTCTTAGGCAGATCATTTGGCATTTTGAGGATTGATGATCATAAACAGTCAGTCCTGAGTCTCTTTATCTACTTCATGAGGCAGAGGAGCAGCCGAGGAACAGCAGAGGCAGCAGCAGCAGGAGGTTTTCGAGCCGAGGAGGTCGCGAGGACAGGTTGGTCACGTTGCAGTCGTTGCTATAGCAGCAGTGGACTTTGACCCCAGGCGCCCGGTAGCCCTGACTGTTGGCCTGACTGCAGAAGGACTTGTACGAGCAGGACTTCATCACCCCACCTGGAAATAAATAAATCAATAAATAAAAGAACGGGTCACTCCGGGCTCCGCAGTAATGATACAACTGCCTTTGGACTTGCATTAAAGTTTCATGATTGTCTTTGTTTGTGGATAAAGATATACAGTTTCTAGAGTGAATTGTATTCAACTAAAGTTTTAGAGCAAATAACCATCCAGACAACCAATGTTAGAAGAGTACTTTGAAAATGTATTTAGTTACAGAACATTGAATACCTGCATTAAAATGTATTCAGTTACTTGGTCCGATCACAGTACTGTATTCTGATTTGTGTCGGATTATGTTATTGTGTAAAAACAAAACATAGGATTAAAAAACACCTTTGTTTCCTGCATCGTTTGTGAAAATTGCATATGCGCTGACCATGAGAGCAGTGTTTGCCTCACAGTTTAAACCCAAAATAGCATGATCAAGTACCTGAGTGTCTTTGATTTTAGGAAAGTACCGTCCAAAGTAGTCGTGGAAATCAATTTGAATTTGCACTTCATTGTAGTAACTTTCACAAAGGGAGCGCCTTATAATGTCCAAAAGAGAAAATGTATTTTAAACCAAATCAATCTCAGTTACAACAGCAAACTTTAGTAGTCGTACACGGGACCCGCTAGACTTTTGTATTCATTTGTTTTATTTAGAGACAAATCTTATTACGGTTTGGTTCTTATTTATGTAAGACATTGTTCAGCCATACTATGGGTTGTCCTGCTTAGAGGACAGTTTAATGCTGACAAAGTCTTGGTTTGGTTTTGTTCTAGCCCTGGTTTTGCCCTGGTCTAGTCCAGGTTTAATTCCAGATTCAGCCCTCAGATTAGTTACAATTTTAATGTGATATTCGTGCAAGTTAGTCCTAATTTAGCTCTACTTTGGAGCTAAAGTTCTGGTGGTGGTACTCTGAAAGTCAAAAATGTTCTTAAATGATACTTCAGGTGAAATGTTTTGCTCTGATTGCCTTACTAGATGGCGGGCTGTGTGTCTGAACCTTCATAGATACGCAGTTAACAACAGTTTAAAAAGTTTACAAGATGTTTTGCAGAGTTAGATGTAAACTCAGAAAACCACCAATTTGCTTGCCACGGTGTATTATGTCTCTGTTTTGTCGCTTGCGTTGGTGATTTTGCAGTATAATCTGGTGCAGAGGAGTTGTCTGAGTGCTGTGGACACATGGTGGCCTAATTACAGAATATTGACTGAGTAGGAGTTCACAAAGCATTCTCTTAAAAGCACAGCGGGGCCCCCTGTTGGTTGGAAAGTGTCCCTAGATGTCAACCAGGGACACATTTAACACAACTTACTACACTATACAAAAGATCCTGAAATGAACTATATAGTGTTGGCAGTGAGGAGAATAAAGAAGTTAGAGCTACTAGACTGTGGAAGTTGGACTCACTGTCATGGCCCAGTACCACGGCACACGCGTCGGAGAAACTAGGACACGGTTTGGACCCTTGCCGGTTACAGTCCTCATTATTGGAGCCCATGCAGGTATAGCACTGGAGAGCTTCACCTGAAAGAGAGGCGAGACAGGTCTGCTTTGGCTCAGTACAAGACATTTCACAGAAAGCTTACAGCACTTTTAAGGTGACTTTTACAACATGTTTAATTATTCAAGGGAGCAATTAAAGGCACTTGGAGACACTCAAGTAGAGGGACGAAGTAGTTGTCCAAGAAATAACTGGAGTAAGGCTAGAGAAAAAAGTTATAAATAGTCACTGGGATAGTGACAGGTTACATCTGGTTTATAGTTTGAAGTTAGTGTAATATGAAGGACAAAACAAAGACAAAACAGATAATGCAGAAAATCAGGTAGCTTTAGATATAACCCAAAAATGAGAAAATCAGAAAGAGTGGGGCAAGAAACATGACTGTTCAATGCAATATCTATTGTCATTGTCTTTGGGCCGCCGTGGTTCATTTATGTGTTGTATTAACTTGACTTGCCTTGTCTATTCAAGTAGTTGTAAAACATGGTTTCTGAACCGAACTCAAAGAAGTTGTACTTGAGTCAATGTAACTGAGTGTAAATGTAAATATGTTATTATTAGTTTGGATTTTTTTTTTAAATTTGTTTTTGGAGTTGTCATTATTCTTCTGTTATACAATCATACACCAGTGATGGCAAGCTACATCCCATCTGCCCTGGGACAGACTGGTGGAGAAGTGACCGCAAAACCATACGAACAAGCAACAACCTCACCACCAATAACACAATCAAACTCCTACATCTCATTTCAGACAGTTCTAGGTCTACGTTGTGAACTACTCGACCCGCAGGACCCTTTCCCATTAAGGTTCCTTGCCTCCTTGTCTCTTCGATTCATGATTTCGTCGTAAATCCTGGTCACTGAAGGCAAGAAACCATGATTGGGATTGGGCCATATTTTCATCAGGGTTAACATGTATTTTATCGCAAAAATGTTCTCAAGAAGAAGAAACAGAAACTTCTAGAGTAATCTCCCAGTCAATCGTACTTACGGTTAATGTTACGGTTCATTCACGTTTAGCGCAATACTTGAACCTCAGCTAAGACGGTTACAATCACATTTGATCACATCTGAATATCGTCATCGAGATAATGCAAAAACATATTTTGATATTCATTTTTTGCCATCTGTGAGTTACAATGCCACTAATAGTTTCTTTTGTGTGAGTATTGTTGATTGTATCTCACAATGTTCTAGTGAGTCAAAACTTGCATTCACAAAAAAAGCTCATATGTTTGGCCAATTCCTGACCCTTTCATCAGATTCACTCAGACGCCACTCCAAACAAACTCCTTTAAATTAAACCAACAACATTGCAAACCAGGTCAAGCTTCCTGTATGATCTTAATGACACAGTCTGCACAAGCTTCCTAATGACCATGTGTCTACCTTGTGATAAAACCTCGCTCTAAAATGGAGAATGACTCATACTTCAAGCAAAGGCTAAAACAAGAAAAACGTTGGTATAACTTTCCGCCCAGCGCTTCAGCCTGTCTCTCTTAAATGTCTCACCAAAGCTCTCCGGAGGGAACAGGACCAGGTTTTTGGAGAAGTTGCTGACCTTTGAAATACCACTTCCTTTTGAAAACGCTCATCCGTCTCCTAAAATCTAAAGTGGTTCCTCGGAAACATCCTTTAATGCTGTTTCCTAAGAGGATCAAACCGAGCCGGACTTATAGCAATCACTAAAAGCCTTCAAAGCCCACGGCACTGTATCTCTTGTCTTGGGCTTCAAAATGCCATTTCGGAAATATTTCGGAAATGTTTTGTCAGGGTTTTTGGTTAGTCATGAAAGAAGAGGAAGTGGAGGATTTGGATGCATGTTGATATCAAAACCTTTACTGCACATATCTGACTTTATTATGAAGTCGAGACAGTGCATGTGAACGTACATAACACACACGCTCTCAACCTTTGTTGCCATGACACACGCTCTCAACCTTTGTTGCCATGGGCTAATTTCCATCTGTTGTTACACCAGGATTTATGGCATTTTTTTTTCTAAGCCCAAAATCACAACAGCAGTTGTGAACTGTGTTCATAGGGACGTTGTAAAAATGATGGTAGGAATGAAATCAAAACTAGGAATGTGCATAACACAACAGGTACTACAAATAGTCAAATATAAAATAAGAACTAATAAAAGGCAGCATATCAATTCATGTGATACATTTTTCAGTGTTCCTCCAACCTCTTCAAACTGGGTTACAGGGAGATGGAAACAAAACAGTCGTCCATAAATAAGGACGAGGGAGCATGCACTCTATCCCACACTTGAAATGCTGAAGCCGACTGAGCAAAGTGCCTGACAATAGCGGAAATAGAAAAATTACAGAAACAACAAACAACATATGTCATATGCAAAGTAATTTCATGTAATACCGCAAAGGCTCGATCAAGCATGACCAGAAAACCAAAATAAACCAAAACAACCGTGCCATTAAACACTTTCCAAAATGGTAGTGTACTCTCAACATACAGCGACTGCTTGAAACAGCGACAGCCGTCCTTTATTTCTATTGTTTGGCCTGTGTGAACAGTCACAGGTAATGAAGTCATTCCCAGCAGCTATGGGTGGGTTGTCTAAAAAGTCAGCACCCAGTTGCTAACAAGCATCAATACTGCAACAAAAAAGGAACAAGTTGGACCTGAAAAGATCAAGTGGTCTGAAACCATTGTCAATGAACAAAATTCACAAACATAGGAACTTGTGTCTCGGCCTTAAGGTGCAACATAAAACACTGATCTACATCGGAACTGATCTAGTATAAAACCACATGATTAAATTTGAGTTGGAAATGACATTGATTAGTGTTTTTTTGTTTTGGTGACAGATTTCAAGCCTTTTCTTTGGGATCGAAGTCAACTTTGAATCCTTTATTGAACACTCCTCTGAGGCTTGAACAGATAATGGACTTCTTTCACTGTGAATAATATAGATAAATAAAAAGTTAGATTTCTTCGTTATTTTATTTGGATTTTTTATGTTATTGCGATAGTCTTTTACTGCTTCTTGCACACTGTACTTGCTCTGTTGACAAGGCAAAATAAATGCCCCCTCCGAAGCTGCCTGACCCCATTCTATCCCCACAGCAGCCGCTCCACACACACTTCAGGTATTAGCACTCAGCCCTATTAAAAGATTAGCCGCCGCTGGGATGGCATGCTAACAGTGGAGGATCAAAGACATAAAAAACACACAAAATAATGAAGGGAAAATAAATATTTGCTATATAATCTAATGCCCAGTGCACTAACTAATCAATAATAGAACAAAATGACTTCAAAACATTGTAAATATTCGTAAATATTGTACATTTCAAATCAATATACTGCTCAGCGCAAAAGCCAGTCTCATCTAGGCTACATAAAACTACTTAAAGGCATTACTTCTTATTTTAAAGGTGTACAATGCAACATTTATGGTGGAAGATCAGCCTTCTCTCTTTAATGTTCCAAAATATGACTTTAAATTCATCTATATTTATGGAGAAAAGCATGTGGCGCCACCAGACCAAGTGACAGGTCAGAATGCCTGTTTTTCTGGGTGTGAACAATAAAAACACGTATAATAAATAGATGACTTAAACGCCTTTGAGTTAAACCTTTTTATGACAAACAATAGGCCTGCATCACCATGGAGACTACAGAGTGCCCCTTTAATGACAAAACAGGCTAAATGATACAAACTGTACAATGGATCTGGGTTGGAAATGCTAAATCAGGGGTAATTCATTTCAGCCACAAAAACACTTGTTTGTTTTGTTGATGCCATAAAGTGAACGCGCATATAAAGTTGATTTGAAAGAGACCAGAAAGTGTATGGAAACAGCAGTCTCAGGGAATAACAATAAAGTGTTTACACCTAATATAAAATGCTAAAATAGTTCTTACTGTGAGTTGTGAGCAGTATAGCAGACAGCAGTAGCAGCGGACAGTACAGAGCTCCTCTCATATCGCTGGTGGTCATCTGGTCACACAATGAGAAGCAGGCTGTTTGCTCTCAAAGCCTCTGGGACATAATCTTTGAGCGATCAGATGAGCTAATATCCCTCAGCAGGATCAGCACTTCCTCCAGACGCCGCCTCTGTCTGCTCTCGCCTCTGATGGGGTCAACACACACACACAGACAGGGACGATCATGAACCTGTGACCTTCAGCGAAATAAAGATGCGTTGTGGCGTCGTGTTACCTGGTGGGGTCACATGTGTTTGAACAATGTGTTGCCAAAGTTACAGGCGGAGAATGGGTTTGTGATCCAGGTAATGTCATGTGAAGGGATTATTCTCCGGTGAAAATGTTTGGAAAAAAAGAAGGCAGTTGTCACAAAAATGGATGACACAAAAATAAAGGTCTGGACTGACATTATAACTGACGTGTAAAAAATGTGTAAAAAATCAGACTTTACTTGAAAATGCACTCATTTGATTTTGGAAATGGACAAATTTAACAGACAAACATTTCTGTGTTCTGTTTGTTTATAAAAATGGAAGAAAAAAAGAAAATGTACAAATTTGACAGATTTTAGACTAACTGTAATGTTGACTTGACAATTTGTGCCTTAATTTCCTTTAAATGTCTTTAGTTGGTGGTTTTTAGAGTGATGAAAATGAAGACCGTTGCCATAGCATTTAATAATTCAAAAGAAGTCTAGTTTTTTGTGACTTTACCAACAATACTGTATATTTTTTATAATATAAATAGCACGTTACATAAATGCAGGATAATAGTTGCAAGGTAGTTTTACTAGAGTATAATGAACTGTTTAAAGGAGAACTCGACATCGATGATTAGAAATGTTTGGATCTCGATTCGACTAAAATTCTTTTCATTGCACAGGCTTACATACAGGTGTTTCATTTGCTCAATAGATCAGAATTGTATTTTCAAATTTCAATGTGTTAAATGGATACGCTCAAATATAATTTTTATGTTTAAATTTCTTGGCAATAATTTTAAATATCTTGGCACGTACTTGGACAGCAGACTTACGTTTGAAGAGAACACTACAAAATGCTCACAAAGGCTGTGTTTGTTCAAATGAAACATTTTAGAATCAGTCAAGTTATCCTTGAAACTGTTTACAAAAGCCTTGTGTAGAGCATCTTAACTTTTAACATGCTGATGTGGTATGGAAACTTGAGCGTGCAGAGGAAGAACAAACTGCAGCGCATCGTGAACATGAGCTCCAAGATCATACGCCGCCTCAGAGGCCTTTGAGTCTATGAAGAGCTCTTAAGGAAAAAGGCTGTGCACATTATCCAGGACGCTTCCCATCCTTTGCACAGCCATTTTGAACATTTACCTTTCGGAAGGAGGTATAGAGTTATATCAACAAAGAAACATATCTTTAAGAACTCATTTATACCAAAAACAGTCAAAGCAGCTAACTATGAATCTTGTGTATTCTCTGTTATTACTTGTGGTGTGTTGTCTTATGTCAACAAGTCTTTTACACGTTATATTATGAAATGTTGAGCCAAGTGTAACATGTGGATCTTATTTTTAATTGTTTTGGTGAAACTAAAGGCAAATTTCCACATCTGGGGGCAATAATGTTTTCATATTTGTAGTCAATTATTCAGGTAATGTTAATGTAAAAATTTTGGTATTTGTCAGAAAGAAATTCAGTTTCAAACACTACACAACTTTAGAAAACATATCTGGCATCTCTTACAAATTATTGAGTAAAACTGGAATTATTAGCGTAATATAAAAAAAATGTAAAAGGTCATCCACAGTATTGTTGTATTGCCATCTTTTATTGCACGTTTGAAGCCAATGCTGTGAGTCAGTGTGACACGACGACCAATGCAGTACAAAGACATCCATCCAAATTAAATTACTCCTGGTCACAACTCGATACACAAATTTTATATATCATCATATCAAAATAAATCCCCCAAAAATAAAGTTACATAATATCATAGCTATGACAAATATCTACAAGGTTACATGAAGAAGGCAAATTACTATCAAAATGCATCTTTTAGACTTTCCGGAAGTATATTTACAAACATTATTACTACTGTTTTTACATGCAAGAGGCTACAGATATATTTTATAGTGGTGTATTAACAAGGTATGTTTCTGTAACTCTTCTGTCTTTGTCTTGTTTTCAGAGGAAACAACAACAAGAGCGGGTAAAACAGTCTTCTCCCTCAGTGGCTGTCATGGCATCATTATTATATATAATTTAACTCAGTCATTCAACAATTTACTCTCATAAACATTCGCTCCAAAGTTATAGGGTACATTTCGGAAACTTTAAACCAGACCCCAGTACAGTACAATATACACAGTCACATCAAAATGTACAGAGTGATAAAGAGGAAGCCAGTCCAGTGGATTTCTGTACATTTATGAACACAGACCCCAAAATAAAGCTTTAGTTCATGTTTTTACTGAGGGGACTTTTTGATCCAGTTGTCTCCAGGATTCCTCTCGGCTGGACATCGAGGAGAGGCTAACTCTTCCCCATTTTGGCGATCAGCTCGTCACAGATCTTCGTCAACTCTTCAATCTCTTTGTTCTGTAACACACCAAGTTACCAGTTATGACATGAGTTCAATATTAATTTCCTGAACATGAATCAGTTTAACAACCTCTCTGAACCACGTGCTCTTACTGACAGTATTTTATTTATTTATTATTTATTTATCTATCCATTTACTAGTATTGGCTGTGAACCTCTTCTAAAATGACCCAAACTGATCATTGACGATTAGAAACGTTTGGATCTCTATTTGATCAAATACACTTTTAAATTACATCTTAAAAGATATTCTGTTTTAAGCCGTACGCTCTTGTGTTGTAAAGCATCTTTGGGTGTATGTACTATTAGTACTATCATAACTACATCAAAATTGTATTTTCAAATGAGTTATTGTACTTTGTGTAAATCCTGTTAAAACAAATATGCTTCATCATTCAGGTAATGTTAATGTAACAATATAATTATTTGTTAGAAATAAATTAAGTTTCAAACATTACAAAACTTTGAGAGTTGTGACAGGTGTACGTCTAATCCTGCGCATTTTTAGTTTTTATCCATATAAAACTCGTGACGGCTTGGCTGGCTGTTAGAGGTTTACATAAACTTCAGAAGTTAAACAAACCAAAACTAGATTGCAAGCTGAATCCAGGCCTTGGGAAAGATAAATAATAGAAAAACTGGAGCTGTGATATACGCACAAACCAAGCACTGAACTTTATTTCACAACATAATGAAAGCCTTTTATCAATTAGCTGTCAGATTGTATTTTAAATCCATTTTGTATTGTTATTTACTCAATGTATATATTCATTTATTTTATATATATTTATATATTATATATATATAATATATATTTTAGTTAAACTGATATATAAATATTTTTTTATATTTTTTGTTGCAAAATTAAAATGTATGGATGAAAAATGTCACAGGCTTAGTGAAGTTTTACTATGAAGTAAGGCAGCCTTCCTTTAGAAGACTGCCTTACTTCATAATAAAGACATATCATTCAACACACTGGAACAAGTTTAGTAAACACCATTATATTACATTAAGTGTAATTCTCTGACCTTCTGCTCGAGTGTCCGCTCCAGCGAGTCCACCTTCATCTGCTCCTTGCGCAGACTGGCCTGATACGCCGCCAGCTCCTGTTTGGATTTGACTCGCACTTGTGCTATCTCCGAATTCGCCCTGAAAACAACACAAATGCAAAGTCACCTCTTCATAACCTCCAAAATACTAATATTTGTAAAGCTTGTGTACAAATAGCTTACTTTATAAGAACCTTTAATTAAACAGCCCCACTGCGTTAAAGTAATCTATAGAAACTGTTAATTGCATTGGCCTTCTTCCAAACTTACTTCATTGCGGTGAAAGCAGATATTGTTTCGTGCTTCCTTTGGGGGAAATCTAAATGAACTTGATATAATGAGGGGTGTATTGACTCACTTGTCTAGTTTCTCCTCCGCGTGGATCTTTAGGGCTTGGTAGCGCTGCTCCTCTTTCCGCACCCTGGTCAAATACTCTTGCGCGCACTTCTTCAAAACCTCTTCATTCTGTAAGCACAATGACAAGCGTAAGGTTAATTACTGGGCATGGAGTTAATGAGGAAAATATACAACGCCTGTAAATGGGTGTTGTATTGGGGGTAATTTGCATGTGTCTCTGTGGGTCACCTTGCGGAAACCCTCCAGCACATCTTTCATTTTCTCGTAACGCCTGAAAAGATCGGCCAGTGATTTTTCCACCGAGTTGAGGTCTGCGAGCGCTTGGTCTTTCTCCAGGATGAGCTGCTGGATGGTGTGGTGGGACAGAGACTTCTCCTTCTGGTCATCCTCTGATAAACAAACACACATTCATGGTGTTAAATCAATGTTTATGTAAATGATTTAAGTAGCGGACATGTAGAGGGGAAAATAAACCTCCGCTGACAACGACACAGTTACATCCACTTAAACCAAGTGTACCAGATGTGAGGGTTAGTTACGTTGTACAACATTAATGACTTCATCCATGAAGCATGCAAAATAAAAACTACACAATGGGAAGATTCAAAATACTGTTAAGAGAGACAGCAGTTGTTGTTCTTTATTTTATTACATGTTAAATTCGAACTGTAACTGTGACTGTTATTGCTTTGTTGTAGTTGCTTTGGGTGTCAGATTAAAAGGGTTGAGGTGAGAAACCCACATGCCTCAGTGGCAGGGGGTCCTATGCATTACACACGTAATGCACTTTACAGGTTGGTCAAAGCCTTAAAGCTCTACACTGTGGGTGAAGTGTCTTGCCTAAGGATGACAGAACTTGGTCCTCAGACCTTCAGGTTGGTGGACGAGTTCTTGAAACTGCTCTGAGCTACTGCCCCCAAGTGCACAACAAGAGTCGACTAGTCAAATTATTATTATCTTAACCCAATAAAGGTTGAAATATTGTTACTGACGGCTTCTAAATAAATATTATTTACAAATAAATGTGCATTTGGATGGAAATCTGAATTAGATCAATCTTTTTTGACATTTTGATTTCCCATTCAGCTACAGTTACAATCATAGTAATTGTTACATTAGAATGAAGAAGGCCTTTTTTGAATTCTCCTTTTTGTTAACCCAGACCTTTACCATCAACTTAAAAGGTTTATTCATCTTAATATTGACATTGTAGAGAATTATAAACACAAAAAACACCTGAAAACCAATAATTAATCATTTCATTCCTTTTGATCACTGGAAAAAGAATTGCAAACAGAATACTACTTATGCATTCAAGATGATCTGGAGCAAATGGAGAGGCAGTGGTCACAGGTGAGATGCAGGTAGAGGCTTGTGACGCTTGGATTAACACATGATGGCACAGACAGGTGAAGGGAGACGCTTACTCACCTGGCATGCCTGTGTGGCAGAAAGGGGGCAAAGATGGCGGCAGAACAGAAAAAAAGGGAGTGTGTTAAAAGTCAAGCTGTGAGGGCAAGACACGTGACCATAAGCTCAGCACAACAAGATCCTTTTGAGACGGAGCAGAATTTAGGCGGCAGCAAACTGAATCTTGGGAAATGTCCAGGGGTGTTGAAAAAAATAATAAATAAAGTTGTACGCAGCGGCAGCAGTAGCAGGGGGGGAGAAAAGCAGAACGTGTGAGCCTGCAGAGGTTTTTAATGAGTCCCAAAGAACCGGTGCCACAGTGAGCAAAAAGGCGCGGCATCTCTACCTCTCAGAAGGCATCGTGATTCAGGTCAAGTCAGAGCAAAAAGCATCGCAAAAACAGCAAACTCCAACACAGAGCGCGTCGCTGGAGACAGTTTTTATAACATCTCGCCCCAGTCAGCGATGATGGATTAAGGCGTATGAGAACACATTCCTCCTTTTTTGTAGTGTGCAAATTAATTGGTGCCGCAACAAGAAGTGGCAAGTGCTTTGAGGGTAAATGGCTTAAAATAAAATGTATGTTGTGCACTAAAACAACACCCTTTACGTGACTCACCGATCATCTGTGCGATTGTCTTCTCGTACTCAGCAACAATTCGCCTGAAAACAAAAGAAATAAGATTAAATTATTATATATAAAATGATTTGACTATTTCAATAACAGTTATATATAACAGTCAAATGTCTAAAGAAAGTTATGAAAAAGAGTAACAAACAAACAAAAATTCTGTGTACAAAAAGTAAAATTGTAGCAAAAGGAAAAAAGGTAGGTGCCGAGTGGCTTGATTTGGGCTTTGACTATTTACTGAAAGTCCTTCCCTCTGCCAACCCCATTTCACGCTGCACTGTCCTGCCCAATAAAGGAAAAGAAAAATACTAGAACCTAACTAAAACCTTGGTCCTTGTTTCTGTATAAAAAAAGTTTTTGGAAAACTCCCCAGCATCTAAACTCTTATTGCCATAACGATTTGTGACTGTTGGTCCATTACTGACTTTTCTGTGCCTGTCTATAACAAAAAATATTGACATTTTAAAACAAATTCTTCATCGTTATATGTAAAACCATCCAATTGCTCTCCAGCAGTAGGGGGCAGTAGAGAGGGAGCATTTTCTTTATCAAATCAGGTTAGCAGAGGTAAGAGGATTGATTAGCCATGCCTCCTCTGTTAGCCTCTTAGCCCCTCCTTATCCACAATCGAATCAGTCTAATGAACTAAGTCCTGTTTTATCCACAATAACTGCTCTGTGGCCAGACGGACTCCCGCCCTCCCCCCGCGGAGTGAAAATGCTCAAATCATTTATTTTTAGTAACTGCCCCTAATCCAAAGTCAACTATTACACTGCATTATTCTTACCCCATATGTTTGTATATATTAAAGATGATTTATTTACATAATCTATTTTATGTGTACAGCACTATTTGCAACTTATTATTATTATTATTATTATTATTATTATTATTATTATTATTACTTAAAACATTTTTTTTTTGCTTTTGTACCAATGTTCTTTATTGTATTTTTGAGGCACTTTATTCAAGTAATTTCCCTTGTGGCTCAATACAGTTTGTTTGTTTGTTTGTTTGTTTGTCATTGCAACCTCGCCTTCACCACAGTAAAATTATCCTTAAAATTATTGGATGACTGTTTTTCTAAATCATTTATTTAAACAGGGGAAACCAAATGAGGGAAACTCTCCTTTTTGTTGGTATGCTGTCAAATACAAAATAAAAATAAAACAAAGAAACACAAGATATCCCGATATAATGCAAATAAAACATTAAAAAAAGCAATCAATAAAATTAACAAATACCTAAAACCTAACCCTAGCTCAGTATTGAATCAGTGAGAAGGTAAAATAAGAATGTCCTGAGATCTTAATTGATGAATATCTGATCTGATGCTCGCGTTAAATAATTACCAATGAGAGCCTTATACACAAACAAAAGGGTGTGCTGTTCTCTTCTTGCATCCATTGATTGCCATCCAACTTTAGAATAAAATTGACAGTGGTGAGTTCTGTATCATTCTACTCTAACGAACCTTAAAGCTGAATGATAAACTGAGTTCAGAGGTTTTAAGACTGTTGCTGTAGAATGCATGTATATAATGTCATCATAATCCAGCGCTGAGAGAAATGCAGCCTGGATTAACTGTTTTCTACAATTAAAAGGAATACACCAGCATAAACAGTGAATACAGGCTCCCAAAGTTTGAAGTAATACGCACTCCTACCACACCTGTCTTATTTTAGTCATTTCCTTGGAGAAGTTAAAGGCTGTTATAGCTTCAGCTGCTTAAAGAAAATACATTATGCTTTTGTCTGCTGTTTTAAATCTCTAAAAACTCGTCGATCATTATTTTTATTTATTGGACATTTAAAATCACAATAATGATTTAAAATGTGTGCTGATTTCGTCTGTCACTTTGTGAAACGTCACCGTAAACGTCATCACAACAAAGAGCTGCACATGCGGAGACAAAATAGCTACACAACACTGCTAAATCTACGTGTATCAACGAAAAAGAAAACCCATGAATTGCACTAAATATAACTTTGAGTGGGCTGATTTGATTGATTTTGCATATTTTGCTGCTACTAATATTACTAATGCTACTACTTCTGCTTCTACTACTACTACTACTACTACCACCACCACAGCAATGTAGTTTAAATTTAAACTTCAAACCTCATCTCCACCACTTCCACTCGGCTCTCTTCATACTTCTTCTGCCACTCCAGAACCTCCTTCTCTTTTGATACAATCTGCAAAACGGGAAAACGGTTTTGTAGAGAAGCTAGAGAAATGCAGTATTTTTAGATCTAGGCTTAAAATAAAGGGTGTACCTCCTCCCGTGCGATCCCCAGCGAGTGGTCCATGTCGCTGGGGAGATGGGGGCTCTCTCCCTCCATGTAGCTACTGTTGGTCCGGGCGTACAGGGAATTCTTGGACACTGCGCTGTCATTTGGAGCCGTTTCTTTTCGCTGTGCCCACGGGTCAAAGGAAAGAACAGAAAGAAAAGGAAACATAGCTAGTTACATAGACTGGAGACACAAGCGGGACGTCCCAAGCTCTAGAGATACAAACACACACACATCCTGCATCAAAGCGCAGTAAACCAGATGAGATAAATAAGCCATGTGTAAATTAGCAGGAGTAGTGATGCTCCGGAAGAATTGGCACATGATTGGATGGTTCAGTCTTCACAACGGCACACAGTATGAGCTCCGTGATTGGCTGATGCGGCCTCCAGCTGAGCGTCATGGTAACCTGCTTGTTTCCCCAAAAGCTTGAATGAGATTAGGTTCCGCGCAAAGGGAAACGCGGGCCATGTTTTGATGCAGACAAAACGGCATCGCGTTATGGGAAAGTTAGAGCGAGGACTGAGCCGTGAAGGAAGTAGATGTTAGTGGTGCGTTCATGTATCTCGCGATGAAGAAGTCTTACCTGTTTGACTAGAGATGTGAACCAATTCTGCCCCAAATACAAAAATCATACAAGAGAATTTTGATGTACTGCTAAAACAACGATTAACATTAGGGCTGCAACGATTAATCAACTAATAGTAACTAAACTAACTAAAAATTGTAGTTGTATTTTGATCATCTGGACAATACAGACTCTAGAACACACGACAAAAGAGCTTTTTATAACAAAAAGTGGCATTACTAAATCAAAATGGAACAAACTATTTCTGATTTTTAGCAATGATGCACTTTATTTGTCAATATTCTCTATCTAGAAGCCTTCAAGTCATCCTATTTCAACCTGTATTTAGTTGCTAATGTATTTCCTCAATGTACAATAGATATAATTGTTTAGCTAGTCGACTAATAATAAAAAAAAAAAAGAAGTTAGTTGCAGCCCTTAACATGTAAGTGATTTTCTTGTATCTAATATTGAAAGGAACACCAGACTTAATACTATTTTTGTGTTTTATAAAGTCTTAACTCTAACAAAGACTTAGTTTTCCCTCGTAGAGCCGGATTACATAAGGATTTAAAGAAATGGCAGAAGCTCGCTGGGGACAACGTAAAATACAGAGCAAGAACAGAGTTTGGTCTGAATTCAGCAATTATTCCAGTGTAGCAGGAAAGGTTAGGTTAGAATAATGTCACGGACAAGTGAGCGCGATTGACTTTCAACACTCCAATTTACAGTTTGAACGTTTGAAAAAAAAACTCTATTTCTCCTCCTTCATTATTTTAAAAGGTCCCCAGAGACAAGCCCACCAAATTGTCTTAAATGTCTTTACTGTAGGCACAATGTACAACAGCGGCAAATGGTTCGGTAGTTACTTACTTAAACTTACCAAAACAGGCACAAACACAACATTCTACAGACTGAACTACTGCTATTATGAAAGTTCAGGGGTCAACTACAATATCTGGAAGTACGAAGGGTAGTTAAACACAATCTACAGTTTTCAAAGGTAATTATGGTTGTTACAAATGTTAACGGGTACACTACACTATGTTTTACTTTTATACAAACATTCAGGCGTAATATATGACCACTTTCTTATTAAAAAGAATACAGTGGTCATATTGTTATGCCTGATTGGTGCAGTTACAACATTAGGAGTTCAGTAGTTGGGTTAAGATGGGTCGCGGGGTTAAACTTATCTTACTTTTATAAGAGGAGACCCATTGATATTCCATCGACGAGTGCTGGGTTTCTTGGGGCAGGACTGTGAAATGTTTGAGAAATAGAATAAGAAATGAACTACGTGTCTGCAAGGCGCTAAGGGACCTGAGTACACTTTGGATGTTCACTCCACTGCAACTCACCTGTGCATCAAGTAACCACCATCAAATCAGTTATTAATTGATTTCACCAAACGCTCAATGCCAATAATTAAACAATGTAAAACCTCTACATGTAGGTATAAGTTGGACAAGGCTTGATAGAGCTCCCAATCCCAAGACAAGAATGGTAGGCAAAGAAGTAAAGCAATAAATTATGTATAAACCAAGAAATACATGTTTTTAGCAAATGTCCCGGGTTTAGCATGACGCTTCCAGATACATTCATGCTCATTTAAGTCTCATCATGAACAGGCAACATGCATCAAGTACATTAGGCAATGGACTCGCTCTCGGTCGTGGGAAATTCAGCCCGAAAAAGCTAGTAGAGGTGCGCAAGTTGGACACGCTAAAGCCAGGTTAGGTATTGAAGTTTGTGGATGCAGGGCTGCAGCCGCCGTGGCGATAAGACCATGGTTTGGGGGTAAAAAGAGGAGGCTCATGCACACCACCACACCTGCTTTCAAACCGCACCCTCATTCATTCTTTGTCCTGGCGATGTTTTAGTAAAGGCATATCCACACTACACACAGCGGGAGCAGGTGCAGGCTGACTCAGCGCAGTACCTGGGGGGTTACAGTGGAGAGGGAGGGGCACTGAGAGATGTTTTTGGCTACCTGCAGAGCCTCTATCCTCAGGGCAGCAAGCACCAGCTCCTCCTGGGCAGCGCACACGGGGGAGTCAGGGGAGTCAGGGGAAAGGGAAGGGGAGAAGGGGAGGGTGTGCGGCCCGAGGATAGAAGAGCAAAGGAGAGAGATACACAGTAGACACTTCAGTACACACGAGCTGAGCTTTTTATCCATTGTACTGTAATTAAATTCAAGTAAGTGGAAAGAAACGCATACAGTGCCCCCAACTAGTATTGGCAACATTCAGAATCAGAAGCACAGTTACTTTTATTCATCTTCAATGGGAAATCTTTTTTGTTAGAGATATGCAACATTGTCACAAAATAAGGACAGAATTGTTAAAAGTAAGAAACCAAATTTCAGTAACAGACTAGAATAAAAAACAATAAAACTGTCTTTTATCAACTAAACCCCTGGTATAAACTAAATCAATTTACATTCTAAGTTAACTTATTAAAATACCGGTAGTACCATCACAAAGTAAGTAAATTTGAGCAAAATGTACATAATTTGTTTTTAATTTTATATGTTCTGGGACAAATATTGCTAAAAATATGCCTAATAAAGATACAGATCAGGGCTGAAGAGTATTTAATGTTAATATCTTGTTCGAACACACAATGATTTCCCCCCCCCCACCCCCCCGCAAATCACTGCGGAAGAACTGCAGAACTTAGTTCCCCCCCCACCCCCCCGCAAATCACTGCGGAAGAACTGCAGAACTTAGTTGAGTCTTGAAATCAGAAAAGTTACCAACATTTTCAATTTGCCAAACATTTCATGAGGGTGCCAATACACTGATGAGAGGGCACTGTAAATTGCATAAGGCAGGATGAAGACAGAGGTGAGCAATGGGAAAAGGTGCACAAAAACACAGACATAAAAAGACACACAAATGTCCCAACAGAGAAAAGGCCATAACGCTTGCTACGGCTGACATTTCGTGGTCTAAAACACACCTGTAGTTTTTGGGCGAATGCTGTGGGGTTGGTCTCTGCCAGGTCGGGCTCCAGGTACTGCAGGGGGTCGCCACACTCGGACAGCTGGTCTAACAGGGGCATGGCTGGGGCAGGAGCAGGGCCCACGGGCTGCGGCCACCGGGGGGGAGCAGAGGGCAGGGAGGGGCAGGGTCAGCAAAGCAAAGCGAGCTCCGAGTGTTTCAGTGGCAGCTTTGGGGGCTTAGTCGTATACAGTCTAAACTTGGGAGCCTACGTCAAATCTATGTCAGAAGACAATCGCTATGGATGAATCATGGGTATTGCAGCGACGTTAGAGAGTTAAAATTAGACACTTCAGAGTTTATGCACTGACAAAAATGCTCCTCAACCTTTCAGCTGAGCACAACAACAAAAAATTGTTTCTTGCTTTTTTTTTTTTACGTCTGTGGAGCAATTAGGTGGGCCTGTCACGATAATTAGTTAATAGTAATTACTATTTTGACATATTCAATGTATGATAGAAAGAGCTATATATTTGGGGCACAGTATTTATCGTGTGTACATTTTATATATGTACACTTTACTACACTTTATATGAACTTTTCTTTGTTTTTTGATAAGATTTTAACAAAGAGAGAGAAAAATCTCACTTTTATGGCTATTTTTTATGACACTTTCATTCTGCTATTTATTGATTATAGCTCAAGTTTTTAACAATATTGCACATTTAGAATGACTTTGTTTGGTATCATCCAGATTTAGGATCATTGTGTCAGTGGCATCAGGTAGTTTCAATATTTTCAGGATTTTTTTTTTCTTGTGACAGGCCTAGTTTTAGGACACTTAAACTCGCCCAACAACAATTATTTTCCTCAACACACACACACTCAAAAACATCTTATTAAGGAGACAAAGATACTCAACTGTGTGTGATCCCAAAGTCTGTATCAGTGATAAAAGTGAGCGTAGCTGCAGTGTAACTGTTTTTGATCTGATTTTCTACAGCTGTTGAAATATAATCTTGTCGATATCAGGAACAAACGTAATATTTAGCAGAGTTGTAGACTTTTATAATTGTTGTTAGACTGTAGCGGCTCTTTCAGATATATTTGTGTTTAGAGGATTAAATGTCATTACTCACTATTGACTATTAGGACATTTTCCCACTCACTGCTGAAATTCTGAGTGTTGTAATGTCATCTGCATAACCTCTATAACTGTAAATATTAACAAATGAGCAGCTCTTTATTGCTGAATACTTGTGATAACTAATCAAAGTATCAGAATACATTTGTCATGTACATTACCTCTTAATTGTCAGGTATATTGTTTATATATTTTTGTAGCCACCCATTCCACCCAGTCTTTACTTGTTAGTGACAAAGATATCAGGGGATAATTGGTGGCATTTACATCACTGAGCCAAATGTTTCCCAGCACAAATTCATCCGTGGTGCTCTGTCTCCCCCTAGTGACTACACATAAAATGGCGTGGGGCAAATGTTTCAAAATAAAACACACTTATTTAAATAAAAATGATAGTGCACAGATGAATGACTTCAGAAAGGACGATTTAGCTTCACATTGTCTCATTTTCACTCTCACCAGTTCCTCTCCGTCTGTGCTTTGGGTTCGGGTGAGTGCCTCACTCTCTCTCTTCCGGCCCTTGTCTCCAGCAGAGCCTTCGGGGCCCGGCCGAGCGCTGAGGATGGGGGTCTTCATGCCCGCTGTGATCTGCGCCTCCATCTCCTCAAAACTCCTGCAGAGACACAAAAAGACACCAGCAACGCACAATGAGAGGGCCAAGTCACGTCATGTAGTGAGTCGTGCTGAGTAATTTAGGAGCCTTGTGTGAATGGAAAGTATTTATAAACACAAGTCACTTTATCATAACATGTCAACAACCCAGAACAACTTCACAATCACATCTGCTTGAGATTGGTATTGTGTCGTCATAAAGCAACAAATGTTTTGAGGACTTTTGACCATTCAAAAAAGTTTTGAATTGTTAATTGCTATGACAGTGGTGCTAATCACTCTGAAACCCATGGTTGAACCAATGGGATTAAGTGTGAAAACAGAGGTCCAAATGTTCACAATTCGGTAGACACAAACAAGTAGAAATAGAAGAGCAATTAAATAAAAATAATAACACAAGCATGCAACAAATTTTACATCCAAGATAAAAGCAATTTAATTAATTGTTATGATTTATTTATAAGTGAAAAGTTAATAAGTGAACTTTACTTCAAATTGAAATAGATTTCACTAAAAAGGACTTTTATTTAATGGATTTTAAAATCTAAATATTGGCATCGGTATCGGCAAATATTGGTTCGCTGCAAAAGCATTCAGCCAAATATCGGAAATCGGTATTGCCTAAAAAAACATTATCGGCCCATCACTATTATTCACAATATTTATGTGTGATCCTGCTCTCTATAGCCTGCAGACTTACCCTGTGCAAGGTGAGCTGGGTTCAGACCCGTGCGTGGTGTTGTTTAAGTTGTCAGACACCGAGTCCAACTTCAGGTACAAAGATGGCTTCTTCACAGACAGAGGCTTAAACACACAAATATAACAAAATATATGCACATTTTAAATAAAATCATAACACATGATTAAGTCTATGAATAACATACATTGAAGGTAAAAAAAAGACATGATACTCACAGGTGAAGACGTGCCAATCTTCTCCATGTATTCAATCTCATAGTCAGCACCTGATAGAGAAACATACATCTTTCTGTCATTTATTGTAAATACAATCCACACAGCAATGTTTCAAAGGCCACAGGCACTAGATCAAGAGCAAAATGGAGTTGCTTTCCGTGTTTCATCTACGATACAATAGAATAGACCGCCCACATTGAGAGGTGGTCATTGAGGTCAGAGGGCAGTGGGGAAATGGGACAGGCAGGCAGATACTACTGGGGAAACTAAATCAATGGCACTGCTGCATGACTGGATATGCAGTAGTTCAATTTATAATAGAGTCTGCCAGTTTCAGTGGTTTGTGGTTTGCTTTGAAGTCTACGCATGCTCTATTCTCTCGAGCTTCAGACATGGTTTTAGTTTTAATTTGGAGATGGATAAATAAATAAATAGATGGATAGATGGACGGATAAATAGATAAATAAATGAATAAATAGATGGATAGTAGCGCTGCAATAATTCTATCGATTAATCCATTACCGGTAGTTGTGTAGAATGCAGAAAGCCCATTAGTATGAGATTTTTACTCAATTTTACCCAGATAAAGCTGAACTAAAGCTGTTTGAGGACGTCCTGGTGGAGAATATTTACAGATGAAAGGGTGTATTAATCGAAAACACACAAAAAAATTCCTGCTCTATCTGAGTAATAAAACCTCTTCTCTCAGCTAATGGCATGTTTTGGAGTCTGTGTATAGACCAATTTACGATTATATGTACCTGCCCTCCCGCTCAATTTTTATTAGCAGTTTAAAAAATATGCCAATATCTGAAATAAGTTAAATGAAGATGAGCCTGACCTGTCGTCTCACGGGGAAGATTGCTCTCGTTCACAAAAGACGTGAGGTCGCTGGGCTGAGGGAAGTCCTGCTGCTCTGAGTTCAAATCTGCCTCCACGCTCTGGAGGGTGCTCCACTTGTGCACGGTGGAGGAGGCCAGCTTCTCCTCATCTGTGGCGTGGTCGTCCTGTTGGTGATTCGAGGCGGGGTCCTCTGTGGGCGAGTCCTGCTGCAAGAGAATAACAGTAATTAAGAACAAGAACGAGTTGGATGTAAAATAGAGATAAACAAGTATGTTTGATGGTTTGTACCTGAGCAAGTTCTGACAGTGGGGATTTCTTTGGCGACCGCTTGACTCTGAAAGTGTTACTGCAGAAAATAACAGTAAAATGAGTTTATGTCTGATGTCTAGATCAGTTTTGTTTGCATAAAAATATCCATATCTATGCACACAGTTACATTAAGATGTTTACTTAATATAGCTGGTTAGGTAGCCATAATTAGTCAATACCATGAACATGAATGAATGAACATAATAAATGATCAAATCATTTATGGCAAGAAATCTGTTTAGTTTTTAGTCTTGTTTTGCCCTAGTGTTTTCCCTTATTTTGGCCCGTTTTATTCTCCTGGTTTGAGCATAAATGGATAGTTGGATTTTTGTGTAGTGTTTAAAAACAGACATTAAGAGTGTATCAATCTTATATCGGGATACATTTTACAAGGTGGACTTTTGGAGCATCGTGAACTGGCCACTAGATGTCTCCGTACACAACATGCTTTACGACTGATCTGTTTCATACAATAAGAGACAATGACTGAATGGCAAAACATGTCCGGTTAAAAAGATGACAGAAGCTAATGAAATAATATTACATTAACATAGGGGCAGTATGTGAGTATATACGTTATTGGCTAAATATTCCCTGTACTTACAACACACAACAAAGTGAGGACACACCATTGGACTTCCTGTGACTTTGAGAATACATAAACACAAGTGACACACAAACTGACAATGTACATACAACGGGAAAAACAAACTAGCCCTTTTAACTTCACCACTTTGAAATCCACAAAGCAAAGATGAGACTACAACATTTCGTCCATGAACATTGACACTTACGATTTAATTGGAGTTTTCTTCTTCTTTGCGGGTTTGTTCTGGTTTTGATCTTCCAGTTCCCCGACGTTGTCATTATCATTCTCAACGTCATTGTCATTAGCAGACAGTTCGAATGATGCAGACGCTTTTGGAGGGGAGCTGTTCATTTTATTTGACGATTTGAAAGGGTCTATGGAGTCATCAAAGTTATTGGGGTCAAAACTGTGAGTGGGTCGAGATAATTTGGGGGAGCTGCCAATGCCTTTTTTTGAAGTAAATGGATTGAAATTAGGATCGTCCCACTTGTCTTCAAAGCTATAGGAAACTTTGGGCACAGGGATTTCTTCGTCGTTCCCATTGGTTGAAGGGTTGTTGTCCAGCTCCTCGGTCTGTGCCGGAGGGGCTTTTTTCAGTCCTAGTTTGGGTCTCCGTAGAGGCATCTTGGCACCAGGCTTCTTGCCCAGTTTTTTGGGCGGTGGGGTCGCCTGCTGCGCCGCCTCACCGCTCTCCTCAGAGTAATCAAACTCCAGCCTTACTCCTTGGCGGTTTGGCAAAATTGGCTGCTCCTCCGGGTTACAAACAGGCTCTTTAGATGGAGCTTGGTCACTGGCAGGAAGGGGCTCTGACGCTAGGACAGGGGGGCTTTCTCGAGGAATAGGTTCAGTATTACAAATATCTTTACGCCCAAGTACAGGAGAATTGGCAATTTTACTACCTCCTGTTTCAAAGGGGTTGATTTTGTCAATATTGTTTGGATCCCATTTGTAGGAGGCGCTGGGCGGGATGGGCGATTCTTCTTTGGGGTTTGGACTTGTAGAGACTTGTGGCTCCTCTTGACACAGGGGTAAGGCTGAGACTGTTGAATTGTCGTTTAGGCTGCTGTTTGTCTCTTCAACGAGAGGGGGCGGAGTCACCACACGGTTCTTTCTGGTCCGTCTGAGTGTCCCGCCAGGACTTGGAGTCGCAGAACCGACCTCTGCTTCTTCTTGTGGTTGTAAGGGACTGGACGTTCGAGGTTTTGCTCTTTTTAAAATTTCAGGGGTGCTGCTGGATGACAATGGTTTTGCACTTTCTGGATTGGAGTTCTGTCTTAAAACAGGCTTCTTTTTCAGTGAACCACCTTTGACTTTCTTGGGTCGATGGAGAGTTCCTGGCGCGCTCCCACTTCCGACAGAGAAAGATTCGGAATGCGGTCTGAAGCCTGTTGATCCGAACTGTGCGTCTGAGTGATCTAGTTCTCCTCCCTGAAGACTGAGGGAGCGGGTCAATGTGGGATTTGAATCTACAGCAAACAGGTCAATGTTATAGGACCCACTGGCTGCAATGGGCCTGTCTTCATCAAAGGAAGGGGAGTTGCAGGACCGCTCAAAAGGCAAGTCAGAAACAGAGTTATTGATGGAAGAGTCTTGTACTGAAAAACATAAAATATATATGGCTTGATTAGCTTCTTTAAAGTGGTAATTAATAAGTACAGTCGCAACTAACCCAGTAGACCTGAAACCAGCATTGGTAATTACTGCATCAATCCAGTAGAGGGTGCATTGAGCTCTTCCATAAACCACAATCATCCAGGACTTTACTTGCTTAAACTTGTAGCAACCAGTGACAAATTACTTTGGTGATGTAGTATAGATAGGATTTAATAATTCTCTTTAACATACTTAAATTATATATTATGTCTACTTCGTGGTCAATCTCACAGCTCTAAAAGAATCACTCTTTGTAAATATCTTCAGTTCCTGATGTTAGTAGTTAGCAGATATTAGTTGTTATGTTTTAATAATTTATTGTGGACTTGTAAATAAGAATTTGTTTTCAATGTTTTTTTCTGGAATAGCAACTGTAAAATAAAATAAATAATGTAACTTTTTAATACTGTACCATATAAAGTGATTTCTATTCTATTATATATTAATACCTTGTTCGCCAGCTGCTGGTTGCTGATTTGGGGTTTCTAAAGGAGACAAAGCCTTCACTGGAGTGGTCGACTCAGGGGTCTCAAAGGCTCCATCTGAGTCCGAGCTCCTGTAAAAAATGACATAAAAATTAAAATGAATGATCCAATGAAGTGCTGAAATATCCTGTGTGAATCGCTCTGGGGCATGTTTTAATAAAGTCACTATGGTATGGACGGCAATAAAGGACATCCAGAGGGGGGATTTCTGATGAACAACGCTGGCTTTTATTGACAATATCGTCAACAAGCCTTTAGGTCATAACAGCACAGATGAGCCCTTAAACTTATAGCACAACAGCAATAGCACTGCAGATTACCAAAGAGAACACTCAGCAAAGAGAAACAGCAAAGAGAGCATTAATATTTAATAAGAGGCCAAATAAGTGCATACTGTCTAAATGCCTGTGTTTTTACTCCATTTAATTAACCGCCATTCATTTAAGACTGCCGTAGGTGTGCATCTCTTTGATAAACATAAAACATTTAATTAATTAAATATTCTGCAACCCTTTAGTTTAGGGACCTCTAAGTGCCGACCTAAGTGATGATCAGTATGTTAGTTAGTGGTTATTCATGTATTTGGTAGTGTTTATTAAGCACTTATTCATGCATATTGTGATAATAGTTAAGATAGAAAATAACTCTGATAAGAACAATGGCTAGATAGTTAAATACAGTCATAAACTAATAATAAAAACACTTTAATAAGTAATTTATGAACACAAATAAAAATTAAATGAACTACTTAGCTTATTAATACTGTAGGTAGTTAGCCATTAATATGTGGTCCCTAAACTACCAAATTGTTACGGTTGCAATGATATATACATTTTGTAAGATGATAAAAAAAATGTCTATGTATTGCTCTTTTTATAACCTATTTCTCATGCATTACAGTCTGTGAAAGTATTAAATTTGTTCTGGTAAATTCTTATCATGAGCTGCACTTATTTCTTGCACATTAGTGGCAACAACAAAAAAAACATTAAAAAAAAATTCAGAAAGATTATTCTCCAAAGAGACAATAATCTTTTGTCATTTTGATCTGGTGAGATCTTGTGCTAGATTACAAAATGAATGCCTTACACTTGTTTTTAATTATGTCAACAGGGTTGATATGTTCACTAAATGCAGCTCTTTACAGCGCAATCGCTTGCCCCTTCTCAAATCCATCACGTGTCAGCTGATGGGATGAACACAAAAGGGTTCTATACCTCATTTAAAAACATGACTTTGCATGACAACAGGGCTATTCAAATGTTCACTTATTTATTTCCATTTATTTTAAGGCCAGACACCACCATGTGACTTAACTCTTCATTTCTGCAAATACATCACTCTTTGCCACTCCCTCACCTCTGCCGGACTGGCCCGATGGCAGCCCTGACCACACTGTCATAGCTGGACCCCCATGAGATCCGGCGGAGGATCCCCAGAGAGGGCTCCGATCCTGGGCTGTCCCCGTCTGGAGTGGTCGCCCCTCCCACCAGTGAGTCCCATCCCCATCGGGCCCACTGCAGAGGAGACAGAGCCTGCCACGCACTCACTGCCATGCTGGAACCAGGATGCAGCTCTTCCGCACTACGCTGCTATTGGTCGACACGAAAGGTAGACGCACACTGACTGCCGATGACGCTCCAATCTCACTGCTGTCTCCAGGTTCCCCAGTAAGCTAACAAATCGAAAATTTTATATTCCTTAAGCACTGTCTTGTAATCGTTCTCGCAGCAAGAGTCCATTCATCTCATTTTCTTCCAGATAAAAAGATAAAAATGAAATGACAGACAGATTCCAGAAGCCCTGTATTTGGAGCCCCCTCTCTGCTTCTGTTGCACTCTCCCGTACTGCTTCAGCCTTTTACCTCCCCTCCCTCTCTCTCTCTCCCTCTGATCACACTGCTGTATCCACAAAGTGGAAAACGCAGACGACAGCCCACCAATCAGACCAACTCTCATTAGGCAAGCACTTCATTTACATATATTCTTTTTATGCAGTTTTTAAAGACGCTCACATCCTTTTCTCCTTAGAGACAGGCAAAGTGCACGAAATAGCCCCAAAATCTTGATTGTAAGGATGTCAAGATGTCAAATTTTAGTGTGATGACTATTGTGAGAAGATTACTTTACGGTTTTTCATGATCGTTGGGACATGATTAAACATCTGTGAAAACCTTCATTTGCTTTTTTTCTCACAAGTCTAGCTTTCTGAATGAAAATTTAATGATATTGTCATATACACATCCAGATTAAAAAAGTACTTTACATGTAGTTTTTTTTAGTTTGTTTAGATCATAGATTGAATCAAAATGATTCAATGTTGCTGCCTACGATTCTCACAGTTAATATTTTTTTAAGTTCTTACAACTATATTTTGACCTGAATAATCCTGACATCCCTAATTAACTGGCATAGGGGCTTTACAGTTACTGTAATGAACATTTTCAATACAAGTAAATTTGACACAGAAGAACAGATAAAATATTACTATCTGCAGAGCCTATTGATTGAACCTGAAAATGTTGGCGCAAAAGACTTTAAGCATCTGGTGGTGAGGGGGCGTTGTCCAAACTAGAAAAGGGAACTGAAATCCCATCTTGTCATCAAAATGGCTTAGAGTTAGCCAATAAAATGACTAATGTCCATAAATATCAGCAGCATTAATCATTAGTCTAATGATTAATGCTGCTGATATTCATGGTCATTGTTGCGTTTATGCCGCAAAACAACCAAACACTGGGGGTGCCATTCCTCAAAACAGGCAGCAGCTACAGGATCAGCTTTACATTATGGCAGTATAACACTGTTATCACTGACTAATGATCTAGCATTTGCTTTAGTAAACTAAACAATTAAATCCTTCATATTGTTTAATCAAACTAGTTCGAATAAAATTTAATCAGTTTTGTTCCAGCTGTTTATAATATGTCAAAATGTTAAAAGAACAAAAACAGAAATTACGAGAAAGGTTATGATTGTCATGGATAATGCGGCACTTCAATATTAAAACTAGTAACAAAACTAGCTACTCGTTTTAACAAGTATTGATGTGATTGACCCTCTCTTGAACAGTTTTAGAATGTTCTTGAGCATTCCCAGTTCTAGTAGACTAGTATATTGTGTTAAAAAGAGCATTTTTAAAATTATTATTGTGTATAAAAATTGGCTTTGAGTAGTAAGTCTATTCCACAATATCGAAATGTTTTGTAATTTTAATACCGTAACAACACTAGGTGGCAGTTCTTCTCTTTAATACGGAATTTAACTTGAAATCTCCAGTCACGTTACGTTATGTTTTCAGGGCGTACTGATGTGAGACTGATGACCAAAGGAGAACCATAATCTGTGAGAGACATATTGAGCCTCCACAGGATAAAGCAGTCTGCCACTGAAAGCTCCAGGATCAGGCACCGAGAGACAGCGGCACAAACGGCTGCAGGTGCTCACAGCAACAGCCAAGAACTGACAGTCCGATCTGTACAGACATATCAGATAGGCTCCTTTATTTTGGTATCATGTACTCCGAAGATGTACTAGAGCAAGATCATTTAATATAAATTCTACGGTATATGCAGATAAATTCATCTTTTATAGTTGGAACATTTGCACTGTATTCAGTTAAATTATAATGTTATTCCCTGATTAATATTCTTTCTTGGTGTAATTTTCGCACTATTTGTCTGCATTATATCAGACAATTCTGAAACAGAAACGTTTTCTACTTACTTTATCATCTCGTTGATTGCTATAAGGGATGTCAATATTATTATTGTTATTATTGATTATTCAGGTCACAATAATCATTAACTAAAAAATAACAATCGTCTCCATTTTAGAAGCAGAAATCAGTCATTTCAGTTCAATATACACTCTATACTGCTGGTCAAAGACTCGAGGAATTGTGATCTATTAGACAATTTGAATGAGAGAAGCTTGTTTGGTCTTTATATCAACATGAATTAATATTTGTTATGTCGTGATGTTTCAATAATCATAACAGTAACGTTTTATATGATGCCATATCTAATTGCTGATTAAGTTCCATTGAGGTTGGGTTTATTTTTTGTAAACAAAGCAGATAATGGGTTTGCAAACAACGTGTTGCCATGGAAACAAGAAGCTGTTCCCACCATATGTTCAGGAAGAAAAAAAAAGAAACTGCCGCTACGGCACACAACACACACTGCAGACAGAACATACATTCACTGCAATGTAATATAGCAAATGATTAGCCATTAGCCATGGAACTGCCTTTTTGCTACCGTTTATCTTCAATATTCACTGATGATTGAACAATATTATATTGTAGGATACTGGGGCATATCGTTTTCAACTACGAGAATCGATGAATTGATCTCTGTACAATTAAATGTACAGTTTGAACCACAATCAAAATGTGGCAAATCGACTACAACAAATAACAGTTGTTTTGTGAGAAACAAAGAAAGTGTAATTACAGTATTTATTTGAATTTTCAGATGGTATGTTATCTTTTTCTACTCTTCTATACATCTATTCTTATATACATCAAGAATAAGTATCATATTAAGATTAAGCCTAAATAATCATGACACACAGAACTATTACACTCCACACATAACCAGAATAATCAACAGAACAATTACAGACAGTCTGCTGGCTCATCAATAAGACACTTGTGATAATGTAACTAGTCTGAGTGCAGTGTCTATTTTCAGCTCAGAGGAGAAGCGGCAGACAAAACAGAGCCGACGACAACAGAGGTGTGTGTGTGGGCGAGCGGTCGTGTTCTGGGCACATAGAAACAAAGAGAGCAGCAGCAGCAGCAGAAGGTGCCAATAATAACAAAGTCTCACTGCAGCCTGGAGAAACAGAGGCAGTAACGGTCAAACGCTTCACGGCTGATAGCAAAACGTTTAGAAATAAGACACTGCTTGTGTTTACAGACAGAGGATGGACAACAAAGTGGGCAATCCTTTTCAATCGAGGTAGATTAGCCACAATGGATTACATGACAAACACACACTTTTGTCCATGCAAATCCATTCTTTTGAACACAGGTCTTATTATATTCTGCATTTTTAACATGGATTTGGCACACAGCTCCTAGTGTAATCAGTTTATCTTAAAAGAATCAATGGTTTAGAAACGCACAGCTTTTTGATTGAATTAACTGAACACGGCAGCTCAAAGCGTGTCTGTATTTTCACACAATTACTGAGCATGCCAATTTCAAATAGCAAGAAAGTAAGATAATATTTTGACTTACATGTAACATTCTTCAACAAATTATGCAAAGTATTTTGATTCAATTCAGGAAAATGTACAGCACAGCACAAGCTAAAAGCTCCATTGCTTACGTCCTCCTCTATTTGAATTATGACCAGCAGAGGGAGCCCCAGTGCTTTTTTTTTCTCCAAAGATGAATGAGCCTGTTTGTCATCTTTGCCTAATATTACATCACCAGGAAACACATACTCTGAGAACCACTACAAGCTAAATTAATTGAACAAAACCTGCTGTATTTTATATCGTCAGATGTAATACTAAACTGGAACAAAGCTGCAGGGATCCCATTGTAAAGAGACAAAGCCAGTCTGTCTGCAGACTTCTTACCCTGAGGATATGACATGACACAGAGATTAGCTGTACCTGTAGGAGACTTTATAAAACCAACCATGACACATTTTCCCTCAAAGAACCAGATGTTTCACGCAAGTTATTCTCATCAAAACTGTAAAACAACTCTCCAATGCACCTGGTTTGTCCATGAACTTCACACTACACCGACCAAAATGAGGAAAAGACAAAGCATGAGATGTTAATCCTGTACCTTGTGTGTCCTAATCTCAGAAGCAGATGGCACGTTTTAGGGCAAGAGCCAAGTATGGGGCGGCAGCCGAACCAAAAGGGGCGAAGGGAGGGTTAAAAATGTGATCAGACAGTCAGTAAAGAGACACCAGACACAACCCCCACCAGGGCAGACACCACACAACCTAGAAGAGTAGCAACATGTGGAAACTTCAAATTAAGATAAAAACTTAAACTAGTCTATATTTTGAGAGCAGTTTTAACTGACAAAAGAACTATATGAATAATAATTTAGTAGTCTAATTAAAAAGGGGCATGTAGCATGATCTAGTAGAGCATAAAGTAATGATACTTTAGTGAGTATTATCAATGATATAAGAACATGTGTGTGCCATTTAGGGTTGTCAAAAATCAGATAATAATAGATAAAAATGTTTGTATCAAAACTAGACACTAATTTGAGCAAGTATCAATAAGAAAGAAAGAAAGAAAGAAAATAAATCACATAAACAGGACAAAATTGGGCCTGAAGTAATAATTATCTTGACTTTTATTGGAACTAGTATAAGACCACATGGTAAAATAAAGAAAGCACTATTATTTAGGCTAAAAATTGCATTCTACTGTCTAAAAAAATAATATTGATATCGAGTATCAGGCCTGTTCCTTAGTATTGGCATCAAGTAAAATTTAAGTATATTCACAACACTGCTGTTAAAACTATAAAATGCTATGTACAAATTACATAGAAAATGTTGGGTAATTCATGGCAAAACCTTTTTACTTTTGTCGTAATTTTATTTCACTGTAACAAATAAGATTCTATACGTGATGCACACATATAGTAACAAGCCTATAAATAGTCCTGCCGCTCCACTTGCTCTGTGATTCAACATAAATAAAATACAGCAGACCATTTTCTCCTCTCATCTGTCACTTTAGGTTCCTCCTCCTCTGCACATCACCCCACCAGCCTGCACTCATTACCTAAATCTGGGTCTCACTGGTATTACGCAGACCACGGTAATGTTTGAGGTATATTAAAGCTCTATAAAGTAGAAAAACATCCAGCTGTGGCCTGAGCTTAGACACGTGTTCGAATCGGCTCCTCCATATTTACATCACAAAGGGGCACAACAATGCTCCTCTGTTAGCTACTACGGAGTACAAGCTCCATAATAAGACTTGGGAAACTAGAATGCAAATCTTGTGAAAATCATGTAAGAAATTGTTTTGTGTTAAAGAGGGAAACCAATTGTCCAATCCATCTAAATCAGTGAATTCTTTGTCATTTCTGAGCTGTTCATTAGGGTGTATAACACAGCTGTGAAACATAAATTATAGAAAACAAAGCAAGTAGCAAGGGTTAATAATGTATTTCCAAATTCTCAAATCAGCTGTTTTGAAGACAACTGACACAAGAAAGCTTTCTCTGGCTTTATTACTAATGCATGAGAAATAATAAATAAATAAAATTGCATAGCTGCTGAAACTACCTATATTCTGTCGTAGTTCTGTGTAGTTCGCACTACAATAAATAAACAAAAACATGTGTCAGCAAAACATTAAGACACTCCAGAACCAGTCACTTTTTCTACACCAACAACAAAGACTCCATTGTTCACTATTTGACTAAAGATAAGACATTGTGTACCATGACAGACACTTGCGTGCACAGGTGACTCACATGTGCTCCTGAGACAGACTTCGGGTCTGTCCTTGCTCCATGGACTCGTTGGCTCCCATGGCTCCCCTTGTTGAGCCCCCCTGCCTGCTCCTGATGCCCAGCCACGCTCCACATCCACCTGCTTCACCCAAAAACCCCTATGTTTGTCTTCTGCTTTTCGCCAGCGCTCCTTGTTTGGGATTTGAAAGGTTTACTTCGCTGCACTGCGGAGGATGAAACGCCAAGGAGATGTCGCTCGTATCAGGCGTTCACACCATTAGATGATTAAGAGACATCCAATTTATACAGCATCCTCCTGTTTGTCTGTTGCGCTCACGCTGCCGGTTTTAGCCCTCATCTGTGTGGTTTCCCGGTAAAACAATGCAATGATGGAAATATCCTCAAATGTTAAAAAAAGCAAAAACAATCCCCTGCAAATTGGCGTCAAAGTCTAGCTTCCTTCCACGAGTGAATGGCTCTCGCTGCTTGCTGATGGAGCCACAGTGTGTTGCTGCTCAGACTGCCTCCTCCCCCCTCACGCTTTCTCTCTCTCCCCCAACAACAGCCTCCTGCCCCTTTAAAAAGACACGCAGCTACTTCAAATCCGATACCTCCACAGAGCAGACAATAGCAGACCCCAAAACTGTCGTGGTTCATTGCCTCACCAGTGCGATTAACAGTATTTTGGTTGTGTAAAGATGTCATCCTTTTCAGCCAATGAAAGCTCCCATTTTCGGTACAGCCAACCAGAAAGAAGCTTCATGTAAACAATAGGATTTAAGTCGAGGGTGCATGTGTAGTATTTTCAACACAGTGACCTTGTTAACACAGATGGTGGTATAAGAAATATTGACAAAAATATAACTTTTTGCCTCTTTTACTGCATTTGGAAAAACAAGAGTGAAATTGTAGAAAGTCTAATAATAGTCTGTAGTTATTTAGTTTGGCTCTTTTGCCTTTCATTCAATGTCCTTCCTGATTTCCAGTGAATAAGAATATGGAAATGTTTAGAATACAAAAAAAGCACTAAAATTGGGGGTAAAATTATTGGACAGATGGCAGACCCACTGATCTAATTTACTGGCACTCAAGCTAATTGCCTAATGTATTATCAAAGATCCACGCAGGGGTGAGGTTTTCCATCATCTGAGACAAGGAACAGGTTCATTTAAAATCCCATTGTCTTATAAGGCCTGTAGCAGAATATTTGAAATCCGAGAGAAAAGTCAGAGAAAGTCTATTGTTCAAGTTCCTGGGAAAGTGTCGGGAATTGGGACTCACAACAAAAGAAATCCAAGCCTGTGGCGCAGCTAACATCACATCCTGGTTTAGAGCAGGTTTCAAGTGTCTTATCTGCGGCTAAACATCTGAGTAAATAGATCTACAGTAACAAACCCCAGCATCTTATTGACATATATATTCGATTGCAAGATTAATCACAATCGAATATACTACACATTAGCAAATCACAATAGCTGCATGTTCTTAAGTTGTAGTCTTATCTATAACCTACATTTAGTTTAGACATCTACAAGATTCAAGAAATGTATTTGCTATTTGTGCACACACACAGTCCATAGAAATTGCATTATTGTACATGGCTCAGTGGAACAAGTGAAAAAAGATTTAAAAGTGCATTCGCTAAAAAAGCCCAGTCGGGCACAAACATGTTCTGAAATGCATGTGATTCTTGGGTCAGTATTTTCTCAAAAGTTAATGCTGCTAGCCTGGACATGTGTGAAAAGAGCAATGATCAAACATAAGTTGCACAGCTAACTTGTCAGAGAGTATTGCATTTGAATCATTTCTCAAAATCATTCAGCCCTACCACATACACGGTTTGTCCGTGAGTGTTGTTGCATGAAGAATAAACATGAACCCCATTAACTTGTGTTGAAAATGATTATTGACTGGATTGAAATCTCACAGGGGGGATGAAAGTCGATGTTGTACAGCCCGAGGGGGCAAGTAAAAGAGCTGCTGCCCACTCCTACAGCAGTCTGCACAAGCCAAAATATCGATTGTACTAAAACCCAAAGCAACTGCAACATTACAGTACAAAACATAAAGAGCAAAAAGAAAATTGTGCTTTTGGGGTAATATTGTACTTTTTCTTTCCAATTTATTTCTTTGGTGTTTTTAATTTTATGCTTACTTAATGTGATGATGAATACGTTTTTGCTTTTTGTTGCAATTGAATTCATTAAGAAAGACAATGCAAATGATCATTCTAATCTGTTGGTGTGACGTCTTGGACTTGAGCTGAATTAAAAATTCAACGTTCTCGGGCAGAGGGAGATGTGGCTGCGGCAGTTAATCCTGAAAGATTCATAACTGCACTTAAACTGAATCAGGGTCAGCACAGCTCACACATATAGGACTGTACAGGCAGTGGAGAAAAAAGAAGTAAAGTGCTATATAAAGATTATTTTACAGATATTTCATGGTATCTAGATATTGGTAAAATATATGTATGTAAAACTGTTTTAAGATTGTTATGATAAATAGATAGATTTAGACAAGTGGGCCACAAGACTAAAAATAGATATAAATATTACAAAACATGAGAAACCAACAAGCAATTTAAGAGAAGATTTTCTGTGCACCAATTTTTCCAGCTTCATTCTCAACATCTTTATAATACGCAAGCATAACCATCAAAGTCAGACAAGCTCGTGGTGAAATCAGAGCGTCTCAAAGGGAGAGCACTGAATCAAAAGTCTGAGACAGTCATTGATAATATCTCAATGGCACATACGTGTTGTGACCACATGGAAAACCAGGCTTGTCACAACTCCAGGCTCTGACACAGTTAGATTGTGTTTCACAGTTCACTGGAAATGTGCGGCTGATCGCAAATACAGTGAGAAGGGCTTAAGCTAAATCTGTTCCCCATTTTGTTAGTGAAGAAAATGTATGCACTTTCTAAGACTTATCTGTATGTTTTGGCCATTTAAATTTAAAAAAATATAGCAAATGTATACTTTTATACTTTGTTTTCAATACTGATGTATTGCAGATGCTGATTTCATTGTCATCATTTTGATCCTGCACCCAGACGGCAGTGTTTTGATACAGCTCCATCTGCTGGAGCAGAGAATTATTGCCTGAGAGAGGCTGAGACATTCCATTTTACAACATCAAGTATATAAATTAAATGTCATCAAATATACCGGGGAAGATGAATGCTTTTAATTTAATGTCAGTGCCAATCAAAGTGGCACACGATGTTTTATAAGATGAAGCAGATTGTAATCGTAAATAAATACTTTCTTAATTCAAACTCAACTGGACCCAATCCTAATGCTTTCCTTCTTAACCACCAGCCAACCACAGCTCTACCACACATTCTGTAGCACAAAAAACGAATTGAGTTTCCATAACCACCAAAGTCAGACATGAGCAAATCCCATTTCCTTTGACATTATGTGATGAAGAGCGAGGCATTAATAGTATGTCATTTCATTTCACAACATTATAATAATGGAGGATGCTGACATGGCAGAGGGCATTGGAGCATTGCAGTGTATGTAACTGTGTGTTCCTACTGTGTTACAGGTATATTAAAAACTATAGACAAAAACAAACTTTTTTTTCCAACAACTGTGAACATTATGAACACCAAACTACCAAATCAATGCTGGATAGTACAGTATATTAACGACAGAGAAAACCTAACCTTCTACACAGGTCTCAAAATAAAATCAAATACAAACAATTGTGAACAAATGAGTTTTGTTCTGTGTGTATTTAGCCTAGTACACCAGGTCTGACCAGGGATGGCTTTGAGAGGATAAGGACATGTCTACTTTTCATTAAGTAGGCTAAAGGGGCAAGTGTCACTGGGTAAATCTCCTTTAGAGAGCAAGAAGCTTGAGAGCAGGTCACAAAAAGTCACCACAACAGACACATATAATTATCACAATGAGGATAATTCAGAACAGAGCACAATTAGTTCAAAGATCTGTTAGTTGAAACACAGGGCAATTCAGCAAAATTAATCTTCTGGTTGGAGATTATTTAGCTGATAAACAAATCAACCAATGCCAAACAAAACATTGCCACCTCTTTATTTTGAAAGCAGAGGAGCGTACCTTAAATGTGGATGACACTGTGCAGCCGGTGGATCTGTGTGCTCAGGGATGGGTTCAAGGTCTGGAGGTGGAGGAGGAAATTGGGGCGATGCAGGAGCGGCCTCAGGTGAGTGTGTCTTCTGCGGTGTGGGGGGAGGAGTGGGGAAGTCTGACGGGGCAGAAGGAGCGGGAACAGCAGGGTAGACAGGTGCAGGGGGGACACCAGGAGGGGAATAAGCTCTGGCGTCTGTGTAGGACGGCCTGCAAAGAGGACAACACGAAACATCACTCAACAAAAACTCAACAAGATACTGGGCCAAAACATTTGATTTGACTCATTAACTGGTCACAGTGTTCGTAAAAAGACACATATAAATAAAATGATGTTGTACTTGGGATCATTAGTCAAACTTTAAACAACGCCTCAACTGTAGTAACATTTTGTCATCCAGGCAATTCATTTTTATGTATTTTTTTCTCTTTTTTTAGAACTTAAAACAACACAAACAAAACTGGACAAAATAAAATTAGACAATATGGAAGGGGTGGCATCCAAAGAAGAGGTTAAAGCACATTAAATCAAAATAAGAAGTCCCATTTAGTCCAGACACTGTCCAGTGTCTGTCAAATTTGTCCAATTTCAGATTGAGTCCAAAAGTGATTATTTTTATTTCTCATTTGCGTATGTTGATCATGATGTCCAGTCCTTAATCGACATTGCCATGTGTCATCCAGGCAATCCAGGCAAAACTCGATTTTCAAACTAAAGAACAGACTCGATACTCGATGCCCATTTTAATACAACAATGATACACAAAACTCCTTTCGACTCCCTGAACCTAATCAAACTAAAAAACTCCCTTTTTTAAACAACAGACAAGCATTTTCAACACAAAATACTTTATTTTTCTTTACCATGTGGCCAGGTTCAAGATTGTTCTTCAGTATCAGTATTAATTAATTAATATCTGATCGATACTTTTGACAACAGTTTGACATAGTAACTTTTTTTTTTTTATTCAGCCCAAATAGGATCATAACATTTTTAGGCACTGAACATAGAGTTTTAGTGTATCTAGTTTAATGCAGCACAATTAATGGTGCACTTTGTAGGTAGAAAAAAGAAAATTATACTCACTTAAACTTGTCAAAACAGGCTAGTTTGCGCAGCTTTGTCTAAACTGAACAAACTGAACTGAACTTAAACAGTAAAATACCAGCTGTACCAACTGTAACGGTATCTAGAGTCAGGTCAGGTCCATGTTTCTCAGGTTCCCCTCAGCAGTCGTGTGCAGGAGGTGAGCGACTGTTTACCCAGGACTTGTCTCTGTGATCACGAGACACCTGGTGGAGTGGATTTGGCCTTGATCCAGGTCAGAATTATCAGGAGTGGAGCGGCCTCTAATCTGACAGGCAACGCGACGGACGCCCATGCAGCTGCTCACCACTTGGGGCATTCCTCCTGTTAAACTCTAAAAATAGCTCTGTGGAGTTTCTCTGCATATAGTAGGTCTTAACAACAGTCTACTCCTGATGTCACTTAACTTTGGACAAGTTTGTACAACAATCCATCCAGTGACTCCAGTAAATCTGAGCGACATGACAAGATAATTTCCCCCCCTGTATAAATGTTTTTCATATAAATAACTCATATCAAGTTCATATCTTTCAATCTATTGCAGAACAATTGTCAATTTTATTCCACTAAAGTCTGAACATGCTTTTATGTAGAGAGGAATGGCTGTGGATCCCTTGATTAAAAAGCCTCAACCTGATAATTGAAAATTAAAATTCTATTAATTGTGCAACCCTAGAAACTCCTGCATCTAAAATAAAAAACAATAAATGATCAATTGCAATTTACAGTTTATCTTTGTTGTTCAGAACGTGTCAGTATTAAACGATTTGCACATTTGTTTAAAGGTTTTCCTTGATAAATCATTTAAGTGAACAAAGTGGCTGGCTGTTTATAAACAAGAGGTTATTTAAAAATGTACGATTGCAACGACACAATCAAATTAAATTAACGTTCCTGTTCAGAATGCAGATTATTTTATTATTATTTGCTCACTTTGGTTTTTGATAAACCTAAACACTAATAATTTTAATAATAAGTCTTTATAACAAAAAAACAAGCAACAGTTTTGACTTTCTGGGGAAGGTACAAAAGATGGAAAATATATATATATACATCTTTTTAGTTCACAAATAGAATAATTAGTGGTAAAGTATGGAATATATGTAAATAAAATGGAAAACGATTGGGGTATCAATACTTCTGACAGTTAAAACAGGAGGATTTGCCTTCTCATAAACTTCTATTAAATAAACAAATCATGTAAAATCTAATAGTAAATATATTTACAACCAGGCTCTGATGTCGCTCACATGTATCTGAGTGGTTTTCATTTGACAAAACCCACTTAAATTTTTATATTTAGCGATAATCTGGGGTTAATCCAGGTTCTCCTTTGAAATCTCATTATGATTTACTTCCCTTTTGCCTCCATTGCAGGACTTCGAATGTTTTTAATTACACATTTTTAAAGGGTATATAAAGCCCCGGAGACTGACACAGAGACCTATACTAAAAAGATTGTCTACCTTCGGAAATACCTTACTACCTTACTGAAACTGACTTCTGTTCATCCTCCATTGCCGCCTGCAGTAAAGTAGAGTTTAAGAGCATTTAATGAGTTTGGGTGCTTTTTTTAAGGGCGTAGCAAGTTTAAAGTTTATATCCTGGGCACACTCTGGTTCATATCACTCCATCAAAAACACCTTTCAACCATAAAAAAGTTTCTAATTGATGCCACATGTGTGAAGAATTCGCTTATAATTTGTTCTCTCTATTGCATTACATCTAACTAACCTATGGCCCACATCGACCATCCCTGGCTAGACTATATCCTACGCATCTGTGCACACGTGAGCATATGCAGCCTGGAAATAGAACCAGCCGAGTCACAACAAAGTGTCATAAGGTTTAACGGCGTCTCCAAAACGGCTGATGTACAGGATGCTTTGAAACAGGCCTGTCATAAGGGATGTCAAAAATATTCGGTTAATCGATCATTGTGATTATTCAGGTCACAGTACAATCGTATCAACTAAGAAATAATAATTGTAACCATTTTAGAAGCAAAATAAGTCTTTTTACTTCAATCTATAGTCCAAAAAATTATCTAAATGTAAAGTACTTTTTTTTATCTGGCTTGCCATATTAACTTTAAAGAAAATTAAAGTTTTCGCTGTTGTTTGGTCATGTTCTCAGTAATCGTGAATAAATTCCTCACAATAATCGTACACTTACGTATTCTATTGTGACAGCCCTACTTGGCACAATAACTAACGTCGACAAATTGTTCAATGTTTATCCTTTTTCTTTGTACTAGTGGGGAACCTTTTTTGAGTTAAAATAATATCCAAGCTATAGAGGCTTGAATAGTAACTTCTATGAACGTCTATGGCTTTTTTCATATCGCTTCACTCGGCAACTTATCACACTTCCAAATGTGTTATTCTCACAGACCTACTTTAAGATGAGGTGACCTTAAATGTGATGGTTTGGCACAGGTTTTATGAGACTCAGCTGAGGTTAACAGCTGGTCCATTCTGTATTAAGAACATGTGCTACTTTTTCAGGACACTTCTTACATAAATATACTGTTGGCAGCAGCACCTGGAGGCTATCGCGCCTTGTAAACACATTGAGGACAAAATGTATTATCTTTCACATTTTAAATGAGACCCCAACCTCAATCCCTACAATTAATTTTGCGTGACTGATCGGTAAGTAAACGTAAGGGACGATGTGTATATTGCATTCGAGCCAGTGCGGACACTTGTGTTAGTAATGTATAAGAAACAGCTGTGTATGAGAAGACAGTGGAGCGCATGTTGAGAACTAAATGATAAACAGCACAGAGTAAATGAAACCAGATGACTGTAAAGTGTTATTGCTATGATTATAAGTTCACGCTGTCCGAACGCGCACAGCCCATTTATGCACAGTGCCAGTGCATGTAACACCAAATTCAGGCCAAAACACCAAAACAGTTTCTAAATAAAAAACAGACGTGGGATTAGGGACTTGAACAAGCAGAAGTGATTTGCTATGGCAACTTGGCTATTTACAGGAAGAGGCAGCACATCCCACCTTATCTAAAATTATTGAGGCAGAAATAAGTACAAAATGTGTCATAATAATATAAATAGAAATCCAAAACTATAACTGTATTATGTCTGTGCTGTTCCCTCATAATTACTTGTACCACTCACTTTTGAAAACTGCCAATCACACTGAGGCAGACAGAACATGTTCTAACCTGTCGCATTTTTTGAGATCCATTTTGAAACCTAACTTCTACTTTTCAATCTTTGCGTTTTACTTTAGGTCCCTCCCCTTTCGCCCTTCTGGTGAGGTCAGCAGGGGCAATAACCTACTGCTACAGGACATCTGTTGTATCCACCTGGAAGGACTTGAACCAGAAGTATTTTCCTGTAACTTACCTAGATGTTTTCAGAAAAATAATCCATTGCCAAACTTTAAAAAAGCAACTCCAAACTAATTTCTTTAGTCCTGTTTCTTGGTCTCTTGAGCACATTAAAGTCCACAGCACATGCCCCAAGTGTCTCTCTGAACTCTGGCTTTTGTTCCACTGTCTGGCCGGTGGAAATGACTTCAGTGGGGTTGGTTTAGTGCCTGCCCAAAAATTCCTCCCACTACAAGCTCCACGGCCTCACGTCACAAAGCCGCAACACACTGAGCGTTACTGACAGCTTGGGCCAACCTCCGGGGGTGGGGGAAAAACGCACATGCACAACAGCCCCTCATATCATATAAGGGCCAAACTACTCCAGCGACTATTGGTACTTTAGTGTAAATTTAACTGTTTGTGGAGAGACAGAGCTACATCATTGGTCTGAAACTTTTATGCCCCCCCCCAGTGGTGATGGGACAAGTGTTGTGAGTGGCAGGTAGCAAGTGCTACTGTGCCTTGCAGAAGGCTCGGGCACACATACCATACTCAACTGATGAGTGACAAATGAGAGAGATTGCTAAATTAAAAGCTTCTGAAATTATTTTAATCCTTATATCCTGAAGACAGCGTGATGACAATGGCTCAGATCAATAAAGTTAAGACTGTTAAAATCCGGTACAAAGCATTTATTCTTTGTAAGAATTTTCTGTGCTGAAAAGATATACATTGACAAAAATGAATATGTCACTATTTATTTGCATTATCTCGATAACAATATTCCAACAATATTTTAACAGTGCATCATTAATGTGCTAAAATGTTCCTGTAAATGTCTTTCAAATTCAAATATCGCACAAAATGTAAATGGATCATAAAATGAAGCACACAAAAAAAGAAGTCTTACTTTATACACTTGTTTGGGAAATTGCATTGGACGCTTCTGTTTATTTTTAGGTCATTTTTAATTATTGACAATATAATAATATTCTAATTTTGAATATCTCTAAAACAACAATTATTATGATATTATAATTTTTTCTAAATATCACTCAAAAACTTAGATTGTCCTTTAAAAATAAATACTACTAAACTAAAAGTTGTATTGAAAAGTAGCATATTTTCTTCTAATTGATTGCCAAAAAAAACTACACAGTACATTGGTTGTTTGAATTATGGAAGAGTTTTACCATGAGGAGATAATTGCTTTGCCATTAGCCAATTCTCATTCATGCATCGGACACTGTAGACACTGACAGTCCATCAGACATGTTTCAAAGCCACGTAAAGCCACCAGATTCCAATACAAGAACTTCAAGGCTGATTTGAGAGTTCATTGCGATCAGAAATGTAAAGATTTATAGAAGGTACTGGCAACTTTTTCATGTTTTTTTATCTCTCATATATTTTACTCTCTGCGTTTCATTCTTCAAGACTCAACTCATCTGTTGCCGTCTCCTGTAATTATCCTGTCGAATCCTCCCTGCTGCCTTCTGTTATTTTACGCCACACAACCTACATCCCAAAATCTTCAAAATCTAATGGTCATTAATGTCTAAAGAATTGTGCACCATATAGTTGCCGATTTGATTTTAAAGTATTTTTTATACACTGCAATAAGGTTTAAGGTTTACCCACAAAGAAACTAGTAGAACACATTTTTGTTTAGATGAGAATACCACACACCTTCAACTCTATCTTGGTTTATGAAACTTTCACTGGAAACTATTATTTTATTACCACTGCATTACACATTACAAGCACCTAGAAGCCTCTTTATGATAGCAACATGTTAAGGCCCCAAAGGTTATTAGGCAAGCCAACACTGTAACGTTTATGAGAATTATAAACAAAACACAACTCACCCACTGTTCTGAGGCTCAGCGGGACCCACTGGCTCGTTCAGTGGCTGGCTATCCAAATGTTTTTCCAAAGACTCCTCTGGCTTCTGCTCTGTGCGTGTGGTTATGGCCTGGACTACAGGATCTGGTCTGCTCTGGACTTCTTCATTTTTGACTACTGGGATGTCAACTTTTAGCAGATCTTCAGTCGTCACTTGTAGAAAAAGTGGCTCTTTTGACACTGGCACTTTATGAGTTTCCTCTTTCTTGATTGGTCCAACCACCACTGGGTCGGGAAGGTCAATACTAAGCTTCTTTTTAAGTAATGCAATGTCTTCTTTTTGTTTTGATAAATCTGCTATAGCATTAGTGGTACCACCTGATTTCTCTGAAGGAAATATTTGTGATTCCTCCTCTTTATGTGGGCTCTTCGGTGTTTTGGAGGCTGCTGAATCTTCAGTTGGAGTATGGAAGTCTTGCAGAGGAGATTCCAGAGATGGGAGGGGCCTAAGGAAAAGACAATACAGGAAAAGAGAAAAAGAGGGGGTTGGTTAGGGATTATCTGCACAACTGGAGGACAAATGACAATTGTGTTTGTGTACAGTGAACTTTGAGGCTGTTTTGTTTGGCTTTGTGCATTGTGGTGGTGGCGATCAGGACTGATGGTCACAGCTGATGTCATCCTTTCAGAACAAATGGCTGCAGTAATGTGGGCATTAACACATTGCACGAGTGCACAACTATGCAAACATGTGTTCTTCTCATTACGATTACAAATATCTTGATTAGGGCTCATGTGCCATTCAAATAATAATAAACAAACAAATCAAATTTAAAAATCTATTTAAGAAATAATTACAATGGAATTTTTAGTTGTGAACATACCAAAACCCACACATTAATGAGAATGAACTGTATTGAAGGCAAAAAGTACTCATGTGTCATTCTCAGTTTGTCCTCAGTACATTGGAATTGTTTTTTGAACAATCAATCTGAAGTACGAGTACAAATGGTGGTACACAAAAATATGGCTATATGTTTATACAATCATGCAGCAAATGATCATATAGCAAAGATAGATACATTTTGTTATTATTTTTACAGAAGTAAAAAGTTAATTTGTGAACTTTACAATAACTTAACATAAATTTGTGGTTTTTTCATTGGTATCGGCAAATATTGGCCACAACAACAAGCCAAATATCAGATATCGGACATGTTCATCGACTTTAAAAAAATCCATATCGGACCATCCCTACAAAAAATATGGCTCCATCTATTATTTATAATACAATATGTCAATATAATAATTATTGTGAAAGGCCTACATCCAATAATAGATACGTTAGCTGCTAAAATAAATTTGGAGAAATGTCATCATCACCAGTATTAAAACGGGCTTCAACAAATTCTTATTGCTAGTCAACAGTGAGTGCGAGAAGAATGAATTAAAAACCACATAACGCATGGAAACTGAAAACATGTGCCTCCCTCACTGTGATGTAATTGAACAGATGATATGTGACTGCATCCTTCACATGCAACTTTGTGTAACTTATTGGAGGAGGGAGAAGGGGATGTGGCTCGGTCATATGTCTTTATTAAACCAATGTAAACACACACACACACATTCATCCGCTGAAAGTCTTGTGTCTTGCTTTGGGGCATCTCTTTTATACTATTCACTAAAGTACAACGCATACTTTAATCATCTTTTATACTACAACATAAAGACGTACTTCAATCATGCTTGCATTCTGGTATTTACCTTGTCGTCTCTTCTGTGCTCTCTTGTTCAGGCTGAGACTGTGTGGCCGCTTCTCTTAGAGCCCTGATCCAGCTCATTGTATCCGTGTCAGAAGTGTCTTTATTTTCATTCACATGGCAGTGAGAAGAGGCTTTTTGAAGTGATTTATTTTCAAATTCACTCACCACGGCATCATCACTGGGTTTTACGTCATCTTTTGGCTCTTCTGGCTTACTTAAAGATGTATGATTATCATTAATATTTGGTGGTGTTATGTTAATTGTCATTTTTTCTGCTGAGTCACTGTCCTGTTCAGTCTTGGATCTTTCACTTACGCCGTCTATTGATAGGGTCTGCTTTGGGTCAGTCCGTTTTACAGCCTCTTTAGTCTCTTCATTGTTAGCCACCTCACACTCTTCTCTCTCATGGTTGCTAGGTGTATCCTCAGTCAAAAGCCCCTCTATTATCGTCGCTACTTGGCAACTTTGTGAGGCAGCAGTTTTATTGGGCAGCATTATATCTCCAAATCTACATTCCTCAGTTGTACTATTTTTACTCAAAGACTCATTGACGCTTTCTGGTTGCATAACATTATCAGTGAATATTTTTCCATGAATCTCCTCGGTCTGCTTTGGTTCCGTGTCTGTTTGGATGTCACGACTATTGGCACGAACCAGCAATGTATCATGTTCTTGCGATGCAGCCGGGACAGTAGCAGCACTGTTCCCTAAAGGCTCCAGTTGGTTTTGACAAAGAGATGACAAATGATGGTTTCCTTGGCCTTTTCCGCCTTGATCACACACAAAATTGTCTGGCTTGTCTAGATCTAATCTTTTACTTTCAAAGGTCTCCAGCCTTGTGTCCACGACATTTGCTTTCATGGGAGTTGAACCAATTTCCTCTTCATCCATAAAATAATTATTTGCATTTTGATCTTCCCAGGGAAAGTTTCCAGAAACCACTTCTTCCCAGTCTTTATCAATTTTATTTTCATCTTTGATTTCTGACAAGCCCTTCATTCCAACATTCAGCATTTCCACTTGGCCATCTTTTAGACAGGCAATTTCTAATCCCTCTGTGTTTTGCCCAGATTTAGGTTCTTCCTGTTGCCCAGGCAATAAACATCTGGAAACTACTGACGTTTCTGATTGGCTTGAATGATCCAAACTACCATGAATTTCTTCAGTCGAACTTTTGCTAATAAACTCAGCACTTTGCATGTCATCTAGTGACTCAACATAATGAGACAAAGGCCCACCATTAAAGCCACTGCCACTCCCTTTTGTTCCCTCAATAAGTGAATCAGCTTCTTTGTGAGGTAGCTGCTGGTTTCCAATGTCCTCCTGAGGCTCTTTATCTAACTCATTATTCCCATGCAGTGTTGTGCCCACTTTTCCCATTTCCGACTTTTCGCAGTCCATTGCTTCTTTTACATTATAAAGAATAGGTGGATGCTTAATTTCCTCTTCAGGTATAAAATAAGTTCTATCTTCTTCTTCTTCTAACTTAGTATTGACATTAATATTATCATAAACATTTAGGTTTTCTTCCCGCACTTCAGTAATTGCTGGTTCATTAAAGGCAACTGTGTCCAAAGCATTATCAAGTTTAGTATTTGCATTTAAAGCATTTTCTATAGTATTGCCATTTGGATCAGTAGACTTATCTTTAGTGCTGTCTTTTGGATCTATATCATTTGCATTGACATCACTGATGTCCAAATCTTGCACTAAGGACAATAATGTCACTTCCTCTTCCTGGTTAGCATTCACGTCTCCTGTGGGTTTTGTATTGTTATTGTCAGCACTGCCGTTACCTGTCATCTGCTCAGGCGAAGACGCATCACACTCATTAACTGACTCTAAGTGACTCAACGCTGGACCAAAAGCCTCGGATGCAAAACAAACGACACCTTGTTTACTGGAAGATATTGATGATAGGCCAGTGGCTGCATCTTCTGTTTTGGATAATATAGTTGTGGTAATTTGTCCAGAAACAACAGGCATCATTTTTAAAGTTTCATTGATGTTTGTAGACTCAGTATTAGGAATTACATTTGTGTCAAGATTAGGGCAAATGGGCAAATCACAAGAGGTATTGTTTAACTGTTTAGAGTCATCAACAATCACTGACCTTGACATGGACATTTCATTCTTAGCTCCCATTTCATGTGGCACAGTTTCAAATAATTCTATAGGTGTATATGAATCTTTTTCCTTCGATAAAGATATGGGCGTAGGGGTTGGAGAGATATTTCCTTGAACATTTGTTGGCACTACTTTACAATTGGCATTTTCCACAGCGTTCACATTATCCACAATTTCTTCACTTCTTTTTTGTTCTGGATGCAACTCAGAGCAAGAATTGGCCACCGGTATTCGTAAATCCAAATTCTCAGGGATGATATTATTCGGTGAGGTTATGTCTTTGCTAGGAACTCCTTCAACTTCCTCTGCTTTTTGAGGTGAACTCAGATTTTCTTCATTATCCTTAGCAACAGCTACATCTTTGGGGACTTCCGATATAATTGAGTTGAGAAAGCCTTGGAAAATGTAGCTGGCCTCAATTACTGGGTGGTGCAAACTCTCGTGCACAGTTATGGGAGGTAAAGAAGCCGACCCTAATACAATGTTTCCTGCTGGCATTGTATCCTGTTCTTGTTTGACGGAATCTGCAAAGTGAACTCGATTCTTCCGTTCTTTGACCGGACATGCATTCATATCCACACCAGGTATTGTATTGGTCACAGCATTACTCTGGCAATGCGAATCATCACTGCTACTTTCTGCTTGAACCTGTTGATTGATATCCGATGGTATTTTCTCTATAGAAGTTAAAGGTGGGAAGACTTGATTTTTGTACTCACAGTCCACAAAAACTTCCAGATTTTGTCCATTGATGTTGCTGTTTTGTCCGGTCAAAATAGGTGAAGTTGTTTCCTCTTGCTTCTCGGAGCAGGGGAGAGAGAGGGAATGCGAATCGACACAAGCGCTTTCAGTGATGGTTGCCTTCAGTTCCCTTCGGTGTTGTGACTCGGCAACATCGGTGGGCGGACACTCTGCCCTCTCAGCTGACGGCACCCCACTTGCAAAGCCTTGTGGTCGGACGAATGAACTGTGCTCCTGCCTTTGTTTCTTTGCTACTTCCTCTTCTCCTCCTCCTCCCCTCTCTCTTGCTTCCTCTGCCCTAGCAGAAGCAGCGGCACAGCTATATTGACAACCTGCTCCAGTGAGTCGCCCATGGGTGTTATTATCGACTTCCGAGCAGAGTGGCTCCTTGTCTCCGTCCCTCTCCTCAGATGGAGAAATCTCAGCGTCCGCAATGCAAACTGGCACCGCTCTCGCCTCATTCTCTGCCAAGTTGTGTGGCATGTCTCCACTGCTGATATTCTCATTTGTTGCCTGTCTTGTAGTCACCGCAAATCCCAAATCGGCCGCACCTTCCTTGCCCGCAAAACAATCTCCTTCCTTTCCAAATGCGTTCTCAATTTCATTTGCAACACTAACAGCACTTTCTCCCTTTCCTAGCACTTCTGGCATTGTGGGTGTTGTCAACGGCAACGCTGCACCCAGTGCTAAAGCTTTTTCAAGGGCGCTATCCACACAACTCGCTCCCACACAACTACTTTGGTTGTTGGAGAGAAGATTCGCATCAACCAGACCAGGTGATGGTGATTCATTTGAAACTATATCCGAAGTATTGATATTTGTTTTCAGATCACATATATCTTCATTTTCCTGTATGTTGACGATACTTGAAACAGATGCATTGTCCGTAGGGTTGTAGTTATCTGATTGATGATGTTTCTCTTTATCTTTCTCTATAGATTCAAGTGAAAATTCAATAAGATGTTCCGATTGGCTGTGAAGGGATGATGCAAGGGGGCAGGAGCTTGGAATGGGGGGATTTCCATTAAGACTCTTCTGCTGGTTGAAATCTGTGCCCTTATCTGATTGTTTATCATTAAGTACAAAGGCTGTACCTGTCTGTAACACATCTGGAATTTTATCTTCTAATTTTGGTTCACCCTCCCCACTTTTCACAGGCTTTTTCTTCTTTCGTTGCTTCTTTTTATCTTTTTTCTTTCCCTCTTTCTCTTGTCTACCTTGGTGGACATTTTGTGAATTAATGACAACAATATTCTGTCCATTATGGTTTTCTTCTTGCACCCTGACTTCTGCTGGTATGTCATTATCACGTAGATGGCTTTTAATAGAATCCTTATCTGCCTTTTTGTTCTCAGCTTTACATTCATTAGAAGTATTGTCTGGATAACTGTATATTTTGTCCTTGGACCCTCCAATATTCTCTTGATCCTTCTCTGCACTGCCACTTTCCTCCAACTTTGCACATGCGTCAAAATGAATCTCCTCTTTTTCAGGCAAATAATAGTCAATGACTTTCTCTTGTCTATGTGGGCCACTTTCTGCATTAGGCTTGACCCCTTCACTTTGCTTAATTTCCTTTACTTCTCCAGCACACTTGTCTTCATATAAACTAAACTTATCACTTAAATTGCATGTTTTATTTTCTTTACTCACAATTTCATTTGTCTTTTTACTTTCAGCCACACATTTTTTAAGCGCATTGTCCTGATTATAACCATCATCAGCGGTGACTGTGCCGCTCTCTACAGTATTAGAAGTGCCTTTTTCTGAAGATGGCTGTTGTTGTAATACAGTTGAATTTTCTGTATCTACATCTTTTGCTTCTTTAATAGCGTTTCCTTTCTTTGACTTCTTTTTTAAAACACTCGGCACATTAAGGTTGGCATTTTTATTTTGTGTGTCTTGAATTGCCCCAGATAATTCACTTTCATCGACTAAATTACTAACAACGCCGTCTTTGTTTACAGCCTCATCTGTCGTTCTGTTCCCAACGTCAATAAAACTAGACTTATTCTCTTTATGGTCATGTTTATCGTCTGCTGTTTCCATCACCACCAATGTGCAGTTCTCTGTCTTATTACAGCCGGGAGTGCCATTTTCCAAATCATTTACGGCACCAGGTTCTTTATCACACAAAATAACTTGAGGGTTCCCTAATAATAAATCAGATTTTATTTCCTCAACCAGCTTCTCTTGGTTTGTTGTTTTCCGTTTACTTTTATCTTTCTTCTTTGCCTTTTTCCCTTGTTTACCGGTAGTTTGAGCCTCACATTGTGTTTTGACTTTGACGTCTACATTTTTCTTGTCTTCTTGTGCCTGTACTCCACCCTTTACTTCAGATAAAGCACTATTATCATTTGAATGACATGTTCTGTCCTCTTCTGTAACAGTATCAAATTTCTCTGTCCTTTCTTCTAAACATTGGCTGAAACTAACCGCAGCATCTTGACTATTATTTATACTTTTTGCCCTTCTTTCTACCTTATTACAAGCTGAAGTGCTATGTTCCGTAGATATTGTTGGAAATGAATCTTCTTTGAAATTTGCTCTTTCGTTCAAAACATTAACTTCTCCTGCAGGCTGTATGGTCGTATCCTCTTTTGGTTCTTTTGTTGTCTTGTTGTTCTGTGCAGAATTTATTGCCGTCTCTTCCCCTGCACTTCCCAGAATGTAGTCTCTGAAGCTAAACACGAGCTTGTCCCGGCTCTCGAGCGCTTCACTGTTTCCATGTGTATTCCTGTTGCTGTGAGACTTGTTGCTATGTCCTGGCTGGGCGGCCAATGATGACTCATGATCCGACTTTTTAACCAAAGTTTCTTCTGCCTTTTCCCCTATTGCATGGACTGTTTTGGACTGGGCTGCATCTAAGGAAGCCATTTGCTCTTCACATTCTTGAAAGGCGTCTTGGAGCTCTCTGTCTATCTCAGAAGAGGGCGTGACCGGGGGTATGTGTGCATTTGGGGCAGTAGTGGAGGCATCTGTGAGGAGCTCTGTGTCGTTGTGGTCGGGCCTGGGACGAAGGCGACAGAGTTAAGAGTTGGCACAGGGCAGCTGCTCATTCCACAATGCGACAGACTGCTGCATTTGGCACAGCACAAGCCCATGCTGAGACACGGCACTCCACCAAACACCAAACGCACACACTTGCCATACATCTGTTTCTAGATGCCTATTCTGAAATAACATTCCTAATCTTAAAAAAAAAAAAGAAAATATGGTACTACGTTTTTTCAGCAGTGCACATGCAGTTTTGGGGATTTTAAGGGACTGCTCAATAAAATTTGCATCAGTGGGTAAATAACAAAGTCGTCTATATCCGTCAAAGACAATGATAAACAATGTAGGGTACTAGTACTAGTTCTAAATTTAAGCTTGCTTGTCACACTTTAGGAGTATGCTATCGCCTAGCTTTATTATCTATGACACATTTAGTGGCAGAGACATATAAATGCAACCTCAACCATTTTCTTTTAATTAACTCCTAATCATTTAATCGCTCAAGCCTTCTCAAAGGCTCACTGTGAATAATAAATAAAGTCTCTAACGTGGGAAAAATGCTGTTAAATTCAGGTCAAGCAAACAAACAAAGAAGCAAGCAACTGTAAGTTTTGACATTCTCTGATACTTGCTTTTACATACATCAACATAAACAAGTTAAGTTGTCAGGACTGTAATGAGTGACTAAACATTAGAGTTACAATAGACAGCCTTTCAGTCAAGCATAAAATACCGCCACACCTCAAACCTATTTTAGACACGCCACACTTCAATCAAAGCTAAAGCAATTATTTCACTAAGGGTTTTCTTCATGCTCCTTCGCTCTTTAATCAGCTCTGCTTCAGAGCACACTCCAGCACAGACAGCAAGCCCAGGCTCTGTACCTCGTATCAACAACCACCATCGGCTGAGCGGCTTCCATGTGATGCTGCAGACCCACCAGCAGGGGGTTCACCTGCTCACATTGCCTCTGGCCTGAACTAGTCTGGTTTCTGAAGGCAAACGTCCAGGAGACATTAACATAATAAAATATTTACTACCAGAGAAAGAGATGTTACAATTTTTTATAACATTTTAGACTTGAAACCTAAATCAATGCTTGAAGGCATAAAATCAGCACATTAACTAAAACATTGTATAATTAAAAGAACTGTCATTAAAATATAAATTAAAATGTAAACTCTACAAACTTTTAAAAACAAGCCTTATAACTTGTTTTGCGTGTTTGTTTAGACACTGTAATTAGACCATTTCATGCTTACATTACCTGCAGTGGTTAAAGAACAAGTCTTGCAGCTTTTTAAATGTAGTTTGGCATAGTAATGCTCTATGTCATGGCGTGTGTGTGCAGCGTGTCTGATAAGGGCCTTCAGATCTTCCTAATGTAGATCTGTTTCAGTCCGTGGCACTCATCTGTGTGTAAACCCTCACCCCAGTGATGACTCCCAAATGTTGAGTTCGCTGCTGAAGTCGAGGCTGGGCAGCAGGTCGTGAGGAAACTCCAGCTCCTCTCTGTCCTCCAGTGGGTCTCCAGCAGATCCCCTTCTCTCCTCTACTCCGCTTAGCACTGGGACGTCCGTCAGCACAGACTGGGACAGAGACAGGCTCTGCTGACTGGAGGACGCACCTCGGAGCAGGGGTTTGTTGTCCCTCTTGGATGTGGCTTCGGCCTGAGGGAATAGAAATGAGGGAATAATGACCAATCACCATGATTATAATCATTGTTCTAATCAATTACAACAAGTTTGTTATTGAAAAACATTAAAATATGGTTTTAATGCTATGGGAGGTTGTTCTGCTCCACAAAACCTGTACCTGAAGCCAAGCCATGCACTTATTTCATCTACAGGGGCTTTTAAAAATGAGGTTTAGGGTGTGTTCATTATTCGGTCCTAAATTGAGCCCATCTGAGTGGTTGACTTGGCTTGGTCCTGTTTCAGTCCCAATCTTAATGTGTTGAATGTGTGAACGCACACAGTATTGTCTTCCTCCACAAGCTTTTGACAGACAATAAATAAATGTTTACACTAAATAACATGTATAATAGTTACTCTGGGGACAGGACTCCCCTGAAAAGACATTCTGAATCTATGTGGGACTATACAGGTTAAAAAAACATCAATAAATAATTGTGATTTCTGTAACCGCTATATGTAATAAAGAATGAATTGAAATGTGATTTCATTATAATTAATAACAGAGAAGCAGCACAAGCTACACCTGCTGCACTCTGAGCACATGGCAGACCAGTGTGGACTTTGACAAGTGCAAGCCTGTCGAAAGCAAACAGTGAAACACCCACAGTTTGAGGCTTAAAGTGAAACAGAATCATGCTCCACCCGAGTCTTAAACTGTTCACCAGAATTTGTTTAGTAACAGAAAGGTCATTGACATCACTCCACCAGCACAAACATTAAATCATCTTTATGAAATTGCGAAGCAACAGAAATTGATGTCAGCTTTTGTCTGGACTCATAATTAAAATTCTGTCTGAAACGATGACGTGAAACCACAGGCAAAGTTAATAATTTATAAAATAGGCCAAAGCAAACCTCATTTATCCAAGAGAGTTTCTGAACTGAAGATTTCTGAACTGAAATAAAATGTAAATGCTGCCTGAAAACAGATTTAAGGCAGTCTATAACTTTATTATATTCTCCTGTCTGTGTTATGACAGTTTTACAGTGGCTGGTGCACAATGCAGTCATATGAAAACATAAAAGTCCATGAACACGCTGTAATTGACCCCCCGTCATGTGATAGATACAGAGTACACAGTGGAATGCCAACACTAATGCTGTGTGCAGTGAGAAGCTGCTGAGATACGTTCATCCATTATTTATGTGGCAGACAGCGTGGCAGCACAAAATCCTAACTCAAGTTCAGGTCTAACTTTACTCTGAACATTGTAAATAATAATAAAACTATTTCAAAAAGATGCTTTGCTGGTATTTGGAAACTCTCAAACGTCACTGATGTTTGGCATCTCTGCTTTGAACTCAAAACTAAAGCAACTAAATACAATTCAGAGTGCAAGGAGAGGATTCACCTGTTCACTACATTATTAGTATTAAACGAAAGTAACAGGATGTATGTCCCTATACTCCTGCAAAGAAAGTCTTTATATAAATGTAAACCTTCAGTCCTTACACAACTAAGCTCCATGCGTCATATTCACTGGGGACTGAAAGACTAATTGGCAAGAGAAACCTGATTTGCATACAACAAAACAAGTTACATACAATCACAAAACTCACAGTATAATATACACAACTTAACATACGATGAAATATTAGTAAAGTTTCAGCTAAGAGTTTATAATAACAACACTTGCAATATCTTTAAAATCTTAATAGACTTTAATAGAATTTATTAAGGCTATTAAAAGTGTAGTGCAGTAATTATGATCGATACCCAGTTTTGTGAACAATGCCACATGTCGTCATTTAACTTTTAAGCAGGGGAAGTAAACAAAAAGCACAATTCGGCTGACATAATTTTCTATATTAATGGTAAACACTGTATTCTGTTATGTGATGAAGAACACAACAAACTAAAAACGAGGCAGACACAGCTTCACCTGCCTTTGACTCACATGTTCCTGTTTCCTGTCAGAGCTCACCATGCCATTACAACAAACTAATATTTTAAAAACAACTTCCAACTCATTGAAAACATGACCACCTGGTTTAGCCGATTTTAAAGGTGAGCCGGTATTATGCAAGCCCGGTTACACATTTGTGAAGTGGAAAAGCACATCCCACGTCTGAGTGTGTTATTCATTCACAGAAAGCAGAAAGTACTCGTTGCTTGGAGTCTAATCCAAAATAAGGTCCACAATCAATGAGAAGATACTTATAATGTATTTAGACTGGTGCAAACACATGTACAAAGCCGAACCAGAAATGCTTTTGCCAAAATACTATTAAAATATGCTAAAGCAGTGTTTCCCAGATTAGGTGGAGGCTATTGTGACACAAATAGTTTAATACTATTCAATCACAGATACATTGTGGACTATAAAAGTTGCTTAAGCTGTCCTTTTTGTCTAGTACAGTTAATTTTTAATAAATGATGTTAATACAATAGGCAACAGAGTGAAATTTTGTGATGCAAATATAGTCCAGGTAGTTTTTAGACAACCACCATTGTCTCCTCCTGTAACTAATGCAGAAACATGCAATCACAGCATTTCAAAATAGTAAAATGTGTTACGATTATTGAGAGGAAAGATCACGATTTAATGATCATTCACGGTTATTGACACCAAACAACAGTAAGATCCTCTCACAATCAAAATGTCTGAAGTGAGAACTACTCCTCTCATCTGTGAGCAGAATGATGAAATCCAACTTTCTGAATGAAGTGAAGTTAATGAGACATAGACTGCTGTATAAAAAAAAGTGTTAGAGTAGATCTTTAACGTCATTTTGATTCTAAAATGATCACGATTGTATAATGTCCTGAATAACCACAATTATCAATTAACCGGATAATCTTGACATCCCTAGTCACGCAGCTTGAATTAGAGGAACAGCATTTAACTATTTTATTTAAAGGGCATAACATTCTACTACTACTGCTGCAAGGACTACTATTACCTCTGCTGAAATGAGAGAATAGTCAAACTACTACTACTTCTACCGGTACAACTACTATTTAAAAACCCAGTCTACTCTCTCCATACATTAGAGTTTTGCAGATGCACTTACCCTCCTGAAGGTGACTCGACAGTGCAGTACTACGGCTCACTGCGGGTCTGAGTGTTTTGAAGAGGACACACGATGACACCGACCAACATGCTGAAACAACACATGCTCCCTCCTCTCTCCAACTGACTCAGCTAACTTCCGTCTCCCTCTTATCTCCAGCGAGTTTCCTTCTTCTTCTTCTTCTTCTTCTCCTTCTCCTCCTCTGCCAGCAGCCACTCCCCGCTTAAATTTCCATGAGGTCTTTTTCCCTGTGAAGTGTGCCGAGTGGAGAAACACTAGACTGAGCAGAGGCTGACCCAAACAGGCTGCTGCAGGGCTGTATCGTGCTCCCTTTTCTCCTCCCCCTGTACTCACAGTCAGCTCTTTCAATGCCCTCCTCGCACTAACATGTCCCCTCGCCTCCTCCTTCCCCGAGTGCTTCTGTTTACATCCTTGTCTCCTCCCCCTGCCTGGCTTTGTGCTGCTGTGCATTAACAGTGCCTCTGCAGGTGAATGATGGGAAATAGGCCAAGGGTCTAAAGCTGCACTGACCCCCACAGGGAGGATCAGGTTACACTCCTCATGGGCTTTTGTTACATCAGGACGAGCACAAACAGCTATCTCCTGCATTACTTATAAAGCCGATAACTTTGACTGTGCTTTGTTTTACTATTTGACACCATCACTGTCTGAAGCACTTGGACATGCCACGGTCATAATAACACTTGATTTAATTGTGCCATAAACATGCAGTAAGCTACATTTGTGATATCATTGTCATCGAAAACATAAGATAAGATTAGTTTATTGTTATTTCGCATGGTATTAACTAGAAATATGCAGGCTGAAACAAAACGTTGTTTCTCATTTGCAAAATGGCGAATGTAATAAATAAAAACAAAATAAGCTACGACATTAAACTAGATCTTATGTTGCTCGAAATTTTTAGAAACTGCTGAAGATTGTTGGCTTATTTTGGCACTGGCATTCTGAAATGTTGGGTAACTTCAATGTATGTTTACAGATGTTGTCTACTTGGTTTTTGTAAATTATGATACAGGCCTATCGCAATTGAATTGAAATCACAATTTGTATAGCTGTAACAAATCGCAAAGACTGAAGATTATTTACTTTATAAACAACAAAAATAATCCTCTTAAAAAGCTGATAACATTGTATTTTAGTGCCGTTTAGATCTCTACAAACATGTGCAGAAATGCATGGGATTCTTTGATTACGTAGCTCATAAATCACAAATTAAATCGTAATCACAATGCCAGTCAAAAAAAAATCACAATTAGATAGTGCTCAGCTTTAACTGAAATGTCAAAAAAAAGAATAATACATTTCTGAATGATACACCTTATTCATACAATTTCTCTACAATTTTCTCTACTTTCATTCTCCATATTTTAACCTATATTTGGAAAAGATTTATTTGAAGGATCTCAATAATAGAAATAATAGTTTGGCTAGTCGTCTTATTGAGAAAAATCTAAAAAATAAAATAATATAATTGTTGCAGCACTAATCAGATGGGTTAAACAGTTGCTTTCGGATCACGTGCACCGAGGCAATGCCCATTTCCCTGCCACGAAGTCAAAGCTAAAGCAAGCTGAGATGTTTTGAGACATAACCTGGACATAGCACACACACTGTTACCTCCAGAGAGTCATTTTCCTCAGGTGGAAACAGAACAACACTTTCTGGAGCGCCCTCTTCTGGCTGTAACAAGGAAATGACAGTCATGAACCTGCAATAACTCGTACAAATGTAACACGTAAAAAATAATACTCTCAAACAAAGCACACTTGTCGCATACCGTATGGCCCGAATAGATCATGAGACAATATTTAAGTAAATCCTATTAAGATAATCCAAAATACCTTGAAAACTACAGTCACGTGCCAGAGCAACTGTTAAGCGGCGGCGTTAAAGGAATAAAAAAACAGCTAACGTTACAAGTTGCTAACAATGTTTGCGTCGCCGGGAATGCAAAGTAAACAATATCACTTCAAATACACAATGATATTACACATATCCAACACAGAAAGAGATGAAGCTAAGTAGAACATGTTAAGGGAAATTTTAAGTGCAATATGTTTTAGCTAAAACACGTTGGCAGTGTTTGTTAGTAGTTACGGCGAGCAGAACCCAGCCAGAGCGTTAGTAACACCACATTGTAGTTGTTGTTGTTGTTGTTTTGTTTTTTGCTTTCTTATGCAAGCCATGTTCTTTCTTTCAGTCCTTACCAGAGCCTCGGTAGCGCTGGTTTCATTTCCCATGATGACCACGTGACTACACCTGTCCACAGACTCACTTCAGCGGCTGTGTCCATCCATCCAGGACAGGACCGTTCTGGGACAGGTCCAGGTCCAGGTCCTGGTCCAGCTCTGAGTGAGTGAACAGCCTCTACTCAGTGGGATTAAACTGGTCTGGGGGAAATGGCATTAAAGGGGCCAAAAGTACTTATAGGACTTCCATAGGGTCATTCTAATTTGGGGCTTAAGAGCCAATTGATCAAATAACTCTGTGTCCTAATGGGCGTAGCTCTAGTCAAGTAGGTTGTAAGTAGAGTGCATTTACAGAAGTGAGTAACTTTTTCATAAAATTGTACTTCTCAGAGTAGTTTTCGGAAACCATACGTTGTACTCCTATACTGAGTGGACTAATATAAATAAACAAATGCCAACGTGACCAAGTTTAAGACTAAACATAAATCAAGTAATCACTGTGGAGCACCATGGGTATGTGATTCAGGAAAAATCCCCAAGGCGCCCATGGACTAAAACAAATCAACAAAAAGTTCTAAGATAAACAATAGATTAGGTGAAACAAGTAACAAAATAAGAAATTTGAATATAGCAAAAACATGAATCGAATATATGTATTTACTAGCATATTAGTCAATGAAATTGGACATAATCAAAAAATAGACTATATATATATAGTCATATATGGCATTTGTTTATATATATATATATATATATATATATATATATATATATATATATATACACACACACACACACACACACACACACACACAGATTTTGTACACTATTTATCGCTATGTCTTCAAATTATAGATTTGATGTTTTTACTTTTACTTGAGTTATTTTGAAGTAGATTTACCCAGTAATCTAACAAAAACATGATAACTGGCCTAATTAAAAGTGTAATTATGTCCAACTGTCCACTTTTATGTTAGTCACCTTAATGTGGTTGATGTTTACTGTAATTAAATCACTATGCCCTCTATTTTCCTCTTCAGTCGGTAAAAATCAAAACGCACTCAGACCTGTGTCACCTAAAGAGCTACAAACTGTGGTCGAAACAAGACCACTGCTGAAATCATGGTCACGTTTGCTCTCGTCTGTTTATGCATGGCTCACAGCTCCGCAGGGACTTTCAGTTTAGTCAGAAATCACTGACCCGGATTTACCGATTTATAAATAGAAATCTTTTTTTTTTTCCTCCTTTCATTTGAGCAAATAAAACACAAACACATCCCCAATGACTGCAGTGGTTAAGGCGAGACACTACAGGCGAATAGGAAAAATGTATTACAATTGCTTCATTGTGTAATGTTTTTGTGTATAAATAAGCAAATTTATGTGGAACAATGGCCAAAATGTCATATATTTAGGACACATGTGTCAAACTCAAGGCCCGCGGGCCAGATGTGGCCCGCCAGACGTTTTAATCCGGCCCGCTGAAAATTTTAACTCCTTATGCTTAGTGCGTCCCACCCATGGGACTTTGGGATATTTATTTCATTTTGTCCACTATTTAATAAAAGAAAACTCAAGCTGCTTGATATGCTGTACATAAAAATAAAGCTTTAACCCTCTTATTTCTAGTCAAATCAATCATTCTGGGAAGCATCAGGGTCAGTTTGTACTCCAAACCCACAAGTAAAAAGTTAGCCTAAAATAAAATGAAAAATGAATAGGACTTTTATATGGATTTCGCCTGGACATTTTTGCTTTAATACAAGTCCCTAAAACTAATTTTTATTGAATTTAAGAGAATTGTCAAAACTAAAGTCATAATTAGTCACATTCCTGTATCTGTTGCTGATGCATGAATATGGACTCAGTCTTTCACCTGCTGCAGATTTGTGCAACAGTGTCCACAAAGAACTATTGCTAGGCTGTATGAAGCCTGTTTATTTCCTATAGTTTTTATAGTTTTATTTTTTACATTATGTTCGGCCCTCGACTCAACCTGAGCATCAAAATTTGGCCCGCGGGCCCAAAATGAGTTTGACACCCCTGATTTAGGACTTGCAAATCAAGAAAAATTTACAGATTTAAATGTAAATTTTGTCGACATATTAGATACAAAAACATTTGCAGAGGGGCTTTTGTATGTCTTATTTAGTATTTGAGTAAACAAGATCTGACTGAAAAACGTAGTGAAAAAAAAATCCAAATTTGCCTCATTTTTTTGAGTTGGGCTTTAATAATTTAGGCTTGGAAAGATATATCATCAAATCATATCAAGTACAAGATTGTAAATTTTGTTTCTTTAGGGCTCATTGTTTCCATGGCAGAAAAATGCATTTGTGTGAAACAGCCTTTGAATTTACAGTGAATTTATCAACCATAAACAGCAAATCTAAGTGGATTAAATGAAAAAATAAAACATCTTTAGGTGCAGATTGGACAATGTTGCTATTTCCTGGTAAAATCTAATGCTATGCTTATCAGAGAGAAAAATTACCAACAGATTGAAAATGATGAGTTGTGCCTGTGATGTCTCGCCGTAAGTAAATGTCTTCTCTGATGTGGTAAATGAGGATAGTAGGCCTATACTTCTCACATTCATTTGCCTGACTCACGCTGTGTCTTGTTCTGTCCATTGGCTACTTGTGTGAATGGGGTGTAATTTCAGGCTCCTCAGTCTGGACGCATGAGCACTTTTACTGGCTGCACTGTTTACATGAGATTTTGGCAGCGACAAAGACACTTTACCCAATCACGTTATAACCCTGTCTTAACACTTCATCCTGGCATCACCTGTTGCTTAAAATCATTTTGAAGATTATTCATAGGTACAGTTAAACCCTTCATAACGCTAACCAAAGCAATAACATTGTCTTCAAATAGTATTTAAGCAGATATTATTAAGTGTAGGAGGCCATATTATTTTAAAGCTTTATTTTTGTTGTTTTATGAGGTAATGTTGCAGCTTTTCCAGCACGTTAGCCATGACTCTCAGATTATATTTCTAATTTATGAGTTTGAAGTTTTCTCTTACAAGTGCAATACAAAACACAATGCATACGTTTGTGTTATTACAAGTAAATTAAGATCAGATTAAAACATGTTTTCCGAGTATCAATTCATAATAGTCTGTGGATGTCCTGATTTCAAATGCCAAAATGTAAAAAAGCTATATAATCAAACCAGAAACGGTATTCCAAAGCTGTACCTACTCACCTCAGATGTTCACAAACAGCCTTTAGCGAACGTTTTATCCAATGTTCTGTGCAAAACAAGCCCTGCGGTGTTTGCCCCCTGTCTTCAGAGCGGAACTGCCTGTTTCTGGGGCTATTTTGGAAGTGCACAGTGAGTGAGAGGAAAGGACACCGGACGGGGTCGACCCCGCCTCGAGGTGGGCATGGGACAGGAAGAAACATATTTTAAGTGTACAAGAACAGGAGCTGGGGGTGCCATGTTTGCTTGACGCAGCACGAGGGGGGCTGGTGCGGGGAAGACAGTCAGCTGAACTGTAAACAAATGCCAAACTAGCATGAGGTGGTAAGGCCAGTTAAAACCCATCAGCCTACTCAACAATAATAACACTCAAGCAACCAGAAAGTAGCAGTAGCAAACAGCAAGGCTGAGCCCCTCCCTTTCAGTATTAAATCAATTTAAAAAGCATAAAAGCACACTCCGAACCACAAGGGATGTTTTTTTACTGACATTGGCTGTGGAGCTTACGATAAAAAAAAAAACAGTCAAATTTATCATTGACAATTACTCTAAAAACATGTACAACAGGTTAAAAAAAAAAAATTCTAAATCTCAGGGGGACGTTCCTGGTTTAAATAAAGGTCAATAATTAGAAACAAATGAATCTCAATCTCGATTAAAGTGTTATTGATTGCACAGCCCTTCAGCTCGAAGCCCTGATGTATCGGAATGCACCCAAAAGGGCATCTGATAGAGCTCATAATGTATTACCTCATCACTAACCTGAACCAATCTAAAATAATAGCACAGTGATATTGCCAATTTGCATTCTATGTAATCTCTTATTCTCAAATGCAGTCAGCTTCATAGAGTTTATTGAGAGATTTGCGTATAACTTTTTTAGGCTTGAGTTTCCCTGGACTTGCTTTCCATTTGTGTAGGTTTGTGACTGAGGTTGATTGGATTTCCCCTAACCTGAATACAATCTGTTTTACATCTTTACAATCACGGCGCACGTGATTGTCATTGATATGTGTCATTCCATCTCAGATTTGACACAGTAAATCATTTGGCCTCTGCATTTATCCAGGCTTGTAACCAGCACAAGATGTACTCCTGATGGATTCGGACGCCGAATACACAGCCACACCAGCGTCGTCCATCTCTCACCACGCATTAGTCAAGTTTACAAGCTTATTTTGTCCATTTTTATTCTTGTAGTAACCACTTCTGACTCCTCCTTTGCCGTCGCCGCCCCTCCTCCATCATTTACTGTCACTGCCTTAACTCAGCATCTTTCGGCTTAACACACCGATTAACACATAACACCAGAAACCCCTTTTCTTATTTACACTTTCTGTTTGGGCAATCCCGATTGCAAGCTGCCCATCTTGTATTCCATGTCCTCCTCGGGGGAAGTGACTCGGGCGCTACACGGCTTGCACAGAACCTTCCTGCAGAACTGCATCCTTGCCAGTCGCACAGCACAGCATCGCAGAGACAAGCGAGAAGATCTGTGCCGGAGCAACAGTGAGCGCCTGCATCCGCCCCTGTCTCCCTTACAGCGCCACTGACCATAGATTTTTCAAGCGCATTGTCAGGCTATTTAAAGTCTACACAGCAACAGCACAGCAGCAGCAAGCAGCCTAATCTAATAAGTGTGAGGAACTGTAGCTCGCCTCTTCTCCAGGCTCATGTTGCAGTTCAGCCTTTCAGCACTGCATGGGTGAGCGCACACACACACACACACACAACACACACGCAACAGCTTTTGGAGGGAAAACCACAGAGAGAGAGGAGAGAGGGAAGCAGCGAGCAAGCAGCAGTTCATGTGTAAAATGCTGTGTCTTTAAAAAGAGGAGGATATACAGTACATGTGCTACGTCATGACGCTAATAAAATGCAATATGTCTCTTGTAATTGTAAGTTAAGGATCGAAAATTCAAATGTGGAAGTGGTCCCTAAATGTTCAGGGCGTAGGCAGGGTGAACCACCTCCAACTGTAGGAAAAGAGGGACAGCGTTGTTGTGATGCTGGAGGGACAGACTCAGGAAATGTGAACATTCATTAGATAATAAAAAGTGATTTTCAATTTTTATCAATCATATTAAGCGGAGGGGAATAGAAATTGATGGCCAACATATTACAACCCTACATGCCAGTCCACTCAAAAAGTCAATGTTTTTTTTTTTTTGCAAGAAAATGAATAATATAAATTTTCATAAAAACCATTCTAGGTAGTGCTTCTGGCTGCGAGAAATACACAAACAGCAAATATACTATATATATATAATATATATATAGTATATTATATATATATATTATATTTATATATATATATAAATTATAATATATAATATATATTATATATATATATATATATACTATATATTATATATATATATATATAATATATATAGCTTTTATTGACAGGTAATGTTCTTGCTGTCTCCACCCTCTGTGGAGCTGGTTTGCATTGGGATGACCCTGCAACATGAAAAATGTTGTGCCATCAGATACTTTGGATATTATCATGTTTTCTATTTGAATCTCGTGTTATTTTATTAAATTGAAGTGACATTAATGAAAAAAGTGGGGTATTCTCTGACTAAGAGGGACGAGGGGCAGGTGTTCATGGTGATTTGGGCGGTGTCCAGGTGTAGCCCTAAAAAGGGTTGGGGTGGGGTTAGGGCAAGTTATCTGATCCATACTGGTGGTGTGTGACTAAAGGGATATAATGGGGAGAGCAGCTGAGACAACAGATACGGAAAACAAAGATTAAACTTGCATGTTGATAAAACATACAATACAAAAAAGCTTCTTCTTAATGCAAACACATTTGTAGTCTGACACACAAAGGAAACTGGCACCAATATCTGGCACATGTATGTTGTTTAATGTTTCAATGTCCCTTTTCACACAAAATATATACATTTGCAAGATTCATCCAACCCCCAAAATTACATTTAGTAATAACTATATTATATAACTTTGACTCAGCTTTTGAGTCACACAAATAAACACACATCAGTGAGCATTTTATGCTTTTATTAAACGTTTTAAAACCAGTAAAAAAAACATACATAATGTTTACAGGTATAACAAATATAACTGAGCAGCAATATTGGCAAATAAAATTGTCTTTTGAAATAAAAAAGGTCAACCATTATAAAAAAAACGTGTGGAGTTTTACACACCTTTTGTCCATCACTCATTCTGCGTGTTCAGAGGTTGGATCATTGTGTCTCTAATGTCGAAGGCGTCTATGAGCTCCTAAAAGAAAATATAACATCAAGTGTTTATAAGTTCATAAAAACATTATGGTTTCCTTTGTTTTCTAAAACAACATTGGTTCATTTTTTGACATAGTATTCTGTATTTATTTATAAAAACATTGTATGATTTTCAGTAAATCCCCTACTTGTTCTATTCAAAAGGTAGACACTGTTTATTGTACAGACTTATTTGCAAATCTCTGCACAATTCTTTCTTCTGTATTGTATGTTTTTTGTTTGTTTTGTATCGTCTTTGTACCTAAAAGGCAAATATCCCTGTGAGACTTAAATCAATAAAAAAAATAAAAACATGCTTGAGCTGTATTTAAGAGTGTAAAGTGATATTTCTGTACTTTTGTGGATAATGTCAGTTCACATCTGTTAAATAACAATATAATTTATATTGCCAAAACACAATTTTTTGGCAGAAGGGCTTTATTAGGCAGGACAGATGAAATGGGGGTCAGAGCAGGAAGGACATCAAGCAAAGTGTCGGAGCCTTGAATCAAACCCACAGCGCTGAGTCTGTCATATGTGCTGCTGCTTTAACCACTCGGCCACCAGGCAGCACATCAAAATATCTTCTGCTTTATCGTTAGCAGATTCACTCCAGAGAAATAATGACATTTTTCAAAGCAAAAGAAAGGGCCACTAGAGGGCAACAGATAGCAGTTCAGCTGTGGCATTTCACTATAAAACATACAAATACAAAAAGGTAAATGACTGGATTTTAAAATCAGAATTGTTTTATTGCCAGTGTACACTGACAATTTGTGGGTATTCTATTGAGTAGAAGGGGAGATTCAGATAAGATTTTATTTATATGTATTCTATTGTTATTGTAGCATACACTTATTTTGCCATCATTACCTTGCTATTTTTGCAACTTGAATTAATTTAATGTGTGTTAATTATTGCTTATTTTATTTGGTTAATATGTGTCCAAGTAATTTCCCTTGTGGATCAATAAAGTTTGTATAGGTCTAAGTAGTCTACGAGGTTCAAGCATCATCTGAACATGCCTTGATGAATCAAATCACAAATCCAGATGTTAATGACAGAAAAATAACAGCATAACATGGTTGAAAGGTTAAATTTTCAATTTTGCAAAGTGATAAAAAGTACTAACCTTCCATGTTTTAAGGCTAATTGAGGTTACACATTGTTTTCGACTTGTTGATGCTTCATCCTCCATCTTCTCTCCTTCTTCAGCAGGAGCTACAAACAAAAGAACACCTCTATCAGTGATGACCTGATTCAACCGTTTTTCAGATTAAAAATAAAAGAACTCACCTATACAAGGTAATTTCTCATCATCTAGATACATACGAGCCAAACCATCCTGAGAAACAAATTAAACTAATTAAAAACAGAAGGAAGCTGGATTAATATGAATTTGAAAAAACAACTTACCCTGATTAAAAAAGACGTGTGAAACATGTTTTCCACAGTTCGGGAAAATGAGTTGGGGTCAATGACAAACTCATAATATGATATTGGCGTTGTTGCTGCAAAAAAAAAAAAGTCATGGTAATTTTTTATTAAGGTGTGTGTGTGTGTGTGTGTGTGTGTGCGTTAATTGGAATCTGTGTATGTCTACCTAATGTATTATTAGTAGGCGCCACACACGGCCGCCCGGGTGACCGATGCTCTTTATGCATGTCTCTCATGTCGCATCTGTCATCAAGTCACGTTCCTATGTTGTGAATTCTGTTCATTGACAATGGCAATAAATATATCCTGATTCCTGATTCCTGATTCCCAATATGTACAGGGTTTTGTCAGTTGCTAACAGTTGTAATTGTACTTATAGTAATTGGGGGGTAAGCATTTTTGTACTTCTGCTTACTCCTTCTGATTGGATTTTCTATCTGTTGTAAACTTGCTTGTTTGACTCTTGTGACAAACTGCTCAGATAAACATACTGAACTGATCTAAACTGAATTAAAACTTAAAAACTACAATAAATCATGAGCACAACTCACGATCGTCTTGGTAATAACTCTTCAGGTATCCAAGGATCCTCTCCACCTCTTTTTTCTGTTGCTTCTTGCTGTGATTCTTCCATTCTCTTGAGCTACAAGCATAACATTCAAAGAGTTATTCTATTGTCAAATAAAATATCAAACTGCTTTAATTTCTGCTGAAGAGCGCTTTAGACATATACATTTCATTTACCTGAGTAGGCATGATTCTTTTTGCTTCTTTGTTTTGTGCTCGTATTTGCCTCTCAATTCTTTGTTTTGGTGGGGGAGGCTCTGCATGAAATGAACCCATCCTACAGAAATCGGAATGTGCATATTCAATTAAAAAAAGGGGGGTGAGGGTTCAATACCAACTTTATAGCAGTTGGTCAACTCACATGTAGTGGAAAGTTGGGGCAGTTTTGAAGCAGCGCGTTGCTCTACGAGCCACTCTGTCCCACGCGTCATCGGGCAGGTATCCCTCACCTCCGTTCTGCGGCTCATGTTCTCCATTCTCTAACCGGTTAAGACCCATGAAGGATAACTAACACAAAGAAACAAGCAGCGTGCGGGATGAGTATACATTATTTACTCTCAAAATATTACAGCCTTTTCTGTAATAAACAGCCAAAGTTGCAAAGTCTGCCTTTTTAATGGTAACTTTGGGCTTCTATTTTTGGAGTGTCAATTCCAATTTTTGAGTCAGGGATTTTTGGTGGGGCTCTTTGCACTTTGAAAATAATCTGGAATTCCTGAAAAGCACTCACAAGGTGCTCAGAAAAAGCAGAGGGATCAAAAGAGGCGCCCTCAGAGAACAACTGACTGGCTTTCTCTTTCCCGAGGTCAGTGGCCACAACGAGCAGCTGAGCGTCCAGTGCTGCTTCTCTGGCCTGCCGTACTGTGAGGAAAAGAGACAAAAACATGTTACTTAAAGAGATTATAATGCAGATAACAAAACTAGGTCGGATTCAAACATACCATCTTTAAAAAGTTTGTTTGCTTCTTCTAAAACCTCTGTAAGCCTGTTGTTGGACGGGCTTAACATATCCTCTCTATTCTCTGAAGGGCAAAAGATCATAATTAGGACACTTGTGGATAACGGCGGAGCCTGATCTGTGTTGAAGTCGCACTCACGTTGCACGGTGTTTATCAGGTCTCTGTACTTGCTCCGTATTTCCCGTCTGTTGACCGGGTCATTGTCGTCGTCCAGCGGATTTACAGAGCCAGAACCGTCATGGTCTTGGTCTTGGTCAGGTCTCTGATCTCCTCGCTTGCGGTTGGAGGAAGCCTTGTGATGGCTGTTGTCGTCGTCATCGTCATCTACCTTTGACCTCCTCATCTTCATTCAATGGATAAACCTGATTCAAAATGACAACAACCAATAAAAATATCACATAAGATCGCAACTATTGATTATTCATTTTAGTAGTCAAAAGTCAGAGAATATTTTTTGTCAAATATTGACAATTAATAATAGTTAATACAATTAAGGTTAATGAAATATGACGACAAAAGGATTTCAGATAAAGAATAATTACAAATGAAGAGTGTTATTGAGTAAAATCATTAAATTGTTTCTTCTTTTTTGAAATTTTGTAACAAATAATGTTACCATCTTTGGGCTAAAAGGCGTGTGTTTTAGAGTCTGAATAGTTTACGATTATAAAAATAGGATTACAATTATTTTAACAGTCGACAAGACAAGCTGATTATTCAGATTAGGTTGCAGACATGAAATCAAACAAAAGAAGAGAAGAACTTCTAAATATTATTTTAGTTGAAACGGCTTTAAGCATAAAAGGGAAACACAGCTACACAGTGTATTTACAAGCAAACAACCAAGAATGATAAAGAACGGCACGTTTCTGGAGTATTGTGTATTTACTTCATGCTAGCAAGATCAACTTTAGCTAGGCTAGCAAAGCAGGTACTTGTCAACGACTTTATCAGCTAATGTATTCATTGATAAACAGTCAGTGACGAGCTATTTAACAGAACAATTGACGTTAACTTATCACAACTACCACTAGTGTTATGAATTAAAAACAAAGGCGGACGTTACCTGGTTAGTGATAAAAAACGCGCGCTGAGAAGCGTCCTGTCATTCAAGTTTTAATACTTTAAGATGGCAAGTGTGTGCCTTGAAACGATGCCAATGAACAAAACATTCAAACTGTCATAATTATGTCGATAAAAAGTGCTAATAATAATTTTTGTTTGAGAAACTTAAGTAAAACAAAATCAGTGGCGCAACAGCGGAAACGCGTCAACAGGAAGTCTTCAGAGATGTTTTTAGCTAGAGAGATCGCCACCACTAACCCCTGAATCGGTTCTTTTGCCCGTATTGTTACTTTTAAAGGTTTGTAACAAAGTACATTATACATTCCGGAATGGAGGCAAAAGATAAGTGGAACATTTCAGTGGAAAAACTGCCTGATTAGCAACATAATATCACAAAGTATGAAAACGCAGATAAATGAGCCCTGTTTGCTGACAATGGCATTATTATGAAGGCTAAATACAGATATGAGGTATTAGAGGACAAATACTTTCAGAAATGTTTACCCAACAATATAATTTTATATTTTATCAACATATATATTCCACCCTGTAAACTGTGGTAGTTTTTTTTATTTTTATTTTATTGTTATCTTAATACTGAGATATTATTTTTTAAATAAATATTATTCCAAAATAGAAGACTGCATCTTTTTACGTTTTATTTTACATCAAATCATGTCGTAAGACTCTAGTAGTTAAGACAATAGGAAAAACACTTCCATTCATCTTTTAGTCATATATCCAAAGAAAGTGCGTAGAAATAACCGTTCGCGAAGGTAGGCGGCACATTTTGGCGGTATGAAAATGATCACACGCTCGTTATCTCCCCATAGTTTTTAAAATATCTGAATCGCTTTTTGAACACTAGATTGCGCTGTTACCAAAGTGAAAGCATGAGAGCAATCATTTTAGAAAGACATGTTTCTATGGGAACCACCAAAAGCGTCCATTGTCAGCACCATGCGCGTCCCAGACCTGTCATTTACAGCCGCCAATTTGCTTGGTGTTGGTTGATTTGCAATGCTCCAACAAGTAAGTACAGACATGTTGTAGTGACCACACAATAATCTAGTAGAATTATAGCTGTTTAGAGTCTTAATTGCAGTGGAACAACCTGAAAATACCACCATAAACTACAATTACGCACGTGATTTGGTCTTTGGGCAGGCTAGTCTATCTAAGTGTGTTTCTTTGCAGGATTCTTTGCTGATGACTTTATTTCAAGCTTCGTGGACACAGCAGTGGACGGCGATTACAAATAAGACCAGGTAATCCTTTCCTGACCTCATCACCACGTTGCGCCCGGAGAGGAGACGAACGGCACAGCTAAAGTGTCATTTAAATGGATGAGTAAGCTACTTGTTGTTTTTTTTTTGTTTTTTTTGTTTTTGTTCTTCTTTAACGATGGAACAAATAAGATCCCCCGTGCTTCGTTTGGATCTGAACAACTTTGAATCTGCGGAAGCGCAAAGGAGTCGCTACGTTTTGACAAGTCCGCGCTCGTTGGAGTCTTGCGCGCGCCTCGGCATCAGACCTGTTGAACTTTTGATCAAATCACTGAACCAGTTGAAGACAGAGCGGCGAGACGTGCCTTTTGAGGTCGTAAAAGTCATGCACGAGATGTACGAGAGGGAAAGGAAGAGGCTGTTGCGCATGTGCCGCGCGGAGAGGGAGAGATTGATCATCCAAGGGTGCGCAGAGGACAGCAGGAGGCCCAAAAGTCAAAAAGCGTCAGAAGTTGGACCTAGGATTTCAACAAAGACCAAAAGCAAAAGAGATGAACCCTCTGAACGTCCAATAACATACGCAGATTTGTGTTTCAAAGGAAAATCCATGAGCAAGGAGCATGATAGGAGCACACTCTGCAGCATCAGTCTTGGAGATCTCAGACAGTCTCCAGCCACTGAAAGGAAACTTGAGAGAATTACCACAGCTGTTAACAAACAAATGAATGTCACAGTGTCCGAGGAAGACCGTAAGATTGCTGCACTGATGTTGGCGAGGCACGAGGAAGAGCAAATCAGACTGGAGCAAAGTTACAAGGAGGAACAAGAGAGAACAGGAAGCAAGGCATAAAGAGGAAGCTGAGAAGATGGAAGCTGAGAAAAGGAGACTGAAAAAGATGAAGATTGGTATGAAGCGTTGGCAGGAAGAGTTAGACTTTAGGAGATGGGTTAGGAACAATCTGGAAAAGGAGAAGTCAACACAACTCGAACAAGAGGTGCTTTTGCATGAAGACAGGTGGAGGCGTTTGAAAGAAGAGGTGGAGGTGCAAAGAAAGGAGAAGCTGATGGCCGCAGTGAAGGAGACAGAGGAACGGAAACGCACCCAGGAGAGACTTCTGAGAGGCAAGCAGGAAGAGGATAGAAAAGTGCTGGAAAGGGAAAGGCTGGTGTCAGTGGAGAGGGAGCAAAGGGCAAAGATGAAGAAGGCGCTGCAGGAGATGAAGGAGAGAAGGCGGCTTCAGGAGGAGAACAGACAAGAGCTTTTGAGGCATGTGTTCACAAAGCGTCGAATTGAGCAGGAAGAGGAGGAGTTAGAGGAGCAGAGGAGACGAGAAATGGAGAAAAAGAGTGAGACCTGTAGTAGGAAATATGCCGATGTGGTAGATGCTCGTTTGAGGGAGATCAGAGAGAGAGGAGCCCAAGAAGAGGAGCAGATTCACAGGGCAAAGTTGAGAGCGTCGCTGCAGAAGACAGAAGAGCTGATGCGCAAAAGAGTTTTGTACGACGTGAGCAGGAGGAGGATGGAGAAAGCCACCCGACACGCTTCGGAGTTGAGCAGATGCAAAGCCGTGCAGATAAAGCAGAGGAACAGACAGAGAGAGGCGTGCCACCAGCAGACGAGGGAGAGGTTGCGGGCCGAGGAAGAGGAGGCGAGGAAGGCGAAGGAGAGCTGCGTCGTGAGGAAAGAGTGGAAGATAGAGAGGCTGAGGAGACAGAGGGAGCAGATACAGGAGGAGAGCGCACAGGCTGGCCCTGGCGTCGTTTCATCTCAGAGACAGGGTGAGACAGCACACCAACAGAAACAACCAGGACTTTGATCAGGTGGTCAAAGAGGCTCAACTCAACGCCGCTATGGGCCACGTGAAGCTGGGGTAGCAAAAAGGTTCATTACTTTACTGTCATTGTCAAAAGGAAAAAAAACACACATGTCACGATAATACATATGTTTATTTTTGTATTTTTCAGTTTAATAATACACAAAATAGAAAAAAGAAACACGACCAGAGAGCAAAAAAGAAAAATTATAATAATAACAAATAATAATAATAATAATTATTAGACAATAATAACAATAAATAATGACAAATAATAATGAGACAATAAAATTAAGGCACGACATGACCAGCATATTTGTTCCGTCTTGCCCAAAGTTTATTAAATTTGTCCATCTTCACGTCAAGTCTGAAAGTCATTTTCTGCATATGTCTAATGTCTGTTATAATACCATAACTCAAGTGAGAGATTTTGCCACGGAAACAATATCACAATCACAAAAAGCCTGAATAATCCTCAGTGAACCCTTTTATAAATGTATAATGTCTCGTTAAGAAACATGAGCTGCAATTAATAAACAGAACACTTAAGTCCTATCTGTAATTAGTCTGAGTTATACTAAAAGTTACCCAATTGTGCAGAAAAAAGTACACAATGAATATTGAGCTGACAGAAATCATCATTATCATTCGTTGAATTTATAAATCAAAATGGTGATTATTGTTACCGGCCGAGTTGAATCAAACACTGTAAAGTAAAGATGATGTAAAGTGCAATAAAAAGGGTCAAAAATATGTTTCAGTTAAAAGATAATTGTCATTCTTCAGATCACAATATTGTAAGAACTAAATCATAATAATATTATCATAATAATATTGATGCATTTAAATGCAAAAATAACTCATTTTGATTCAATTTACTACAAACAATGTACATTTCAAATGCTTCTTTATCTTTAGCTGTTTATGCCACATTCACTTTTTCATTCATAAAGTTTGACTTCATGAAGCTGGTCTAGAAGAATGGCAATCTGATGCTACTTCCTAAAGTCTAGGCTATGCCAATCGATTTGTCTACGCAAATGCATTTTGTCAGTCTCGAACACTGAAATATGTGATGCGGTGATCATAACTCTAAAATATCATGACATCCCGAGCTTGTTCCACAGGCGGTTCATTTAAGTGCATGATTGGTTTCAGACTCAGTTTGGATTGGTCTCAAAATTGCTCAAGTCAAGGTGAATGTTTTCTGCCTCAAAGATGGTGCCTTGTGCTAATGTTGTTAACTTTGTTGTTGCTTTCTATAGTCTATTATTGTGGAAATGAAGTTATGCTGTGAAACGGAAAAGTATACTTTTTGATTCAGGCTTACACTATTTTGGACATCTTTGCTGAATAAAAAAACTTGTTTTGCTTTGTTTGCCTAATAGTACTGACATGCAGACATCCGGTTCAACATTTTTCTCCCTAATCCTATATTAAATAGATGCTACATAACCAAGCCTGTGCATTGTTGTATGTAATCTATATGCAGTGTGTCCAGGCGCTGTTTGAAAGAAGAAAACAGGAGCTTGTGTCAAATGATACATGACTTCACTCAGGTCACATGAACGCTGACAGTTCATCTGGTTTTAGGAAAGATTTGTACTCAAATTTGAACTATGAGTGAAGAACATATTTTAATGTGAACAGTCTGCCCTCTCCAAGTTGTGCTTTCCCCCACTTTGATGTTGGGCATGACAGACGAGCAACTGTCTGGGATAATCATAGACAGTTGTTTCTACATGGTTTTCATCCAACTGCAAGACAAGAAAACGATAATATGTGCTCCTTGGCAAAGTCTGGTTATCACTTCACAAAATACCTTTTAAATTGCAGAGGCAAAATCCATTCATCTCATTTAATAAAAATATGACATTGTGAAGGGGCATTTACCTGCGCTAGAAGAAATAGAAGTCAGGTACAGAACCCTTTCAGTGAAAAACTAAACAGTTCCATTGTTCATAAGGCATAAGTTGAATCATTTCAATCAACCTTTTAATTTGCATAGGCAAAATAGAAAGCTTAGTCGGTAAAACGTTTTTTCTTTCAATAAAGAACTTTTATTTCTATATTATTTCTATAATTTAATACATTTACCAACACCAAAAAATAAAATAAAGGTCCAAATAAAATGAAAACATACAGGCTTAAGGTATCTTGTGCTTCATGTATTGCACGGAAAACTGTAACTTTAAACCATTATTATTCAAGTATTTGGTACACAAATCAACCCCATTCGCATGTTAATAGGAAGCTGGTGGGTACCTCTGGCCTAGTTTCCATTGTGTGTAGTGCAAAACAGGGTGTATCGGGTTATTTGGTGTTTCCCCCATAACTTATCGTGTAGCTTCAATGTGTCGTCAGTGAGGACTCGCTCGGGGAGCTGTCTTTTGTTACAAGCGGTGAGAAATAATTTGGCACCAAATCAAAGCATTCTGTTTAGTGACACGAGCTGAAACTTTAAACTTCTGATGACAACTTTCCCTTTCGAACACGTGGGTAAAGTAACAAACGATGGTCCCTTTGAGATAAGTCCTTTCAAGGCATTAGGTAAGCCTTTCTTCTCAGTCATCATCCAGCCCTAGAGCGAGTACGACAGGAAGTCCGAGCCCAAAGATGAGGGTGAGACTTTCGAGGAGCCCCATGTAGCGTTGTTGGTGCAGATGACCTTCAGGATGGGCTTGAGGCGGGTCCCTTTCACCCGCCCTGCTGCTGATCTCTGGAAGGACATGAACCGTAGCCACATAAAGAAACGTCCCGCCAGAGAATAACATCCCGATGCCAGTGGTGCTGTTTTGGTTCACAGAGGAACTTCCCGACTGTGGACAGACGAAATCGTATCATGTTACCGTTTGACCTGCCACAATAACTATACCGTTCAGTAAATGACAGATACATACAATAAATACTGAGCCAAAAAATTAGTGTATCTTTATTTGCATTAGTGTGTTTTTGTATCTGCCATTTGTGAATAAATACAGTGGCGCCTTTAAAGCAGCACTTTGACTTTATTCTTAATTTGTTTCTGATTGGCGCATTTCAGGATTAAGCATGTAACGATGTCTCCTAATTTTATTTTTACATTTGTTTTCCATGTTAAAGCATAACTTGTCTCTTGTGCTTTAATTTTGACAAAGTTGGACAAGTTATCTATGTATAAATAGTTGTGTCTAAAGGTATCGCACCATTGTCCAATATTGTGCTGGCCTAATCAGTTTATTGCAATATTACTTACTTCAAAAAGGCTTAATGTAAAAACAGGATGTGGTTCTTACAGTGTTCAAAGTAAAGTAAGTGATGATGGCAACGATCGGCGCAGCAGCAGAAAAGGCCAGTAAATGTCCCTGTATGTACTTCTTCTCCAGGCCTGTGTGCATCAGATACGAGACCAGGCCGAAGGACGCAGGAGCCTGACGAGAAAAAACACGCGTCAGTACTTTAAAGGCACGTCGTACTTTTAAAGGCACGTCGGTACTTTAAAGACGTCGCTTTTAAAGGACGCGGTACTGACAGTAGTCTAAACGAAACACGCGTCAGTACTTGAAAGGCACGTGTACTTTTAAACACGTCTAGTACTTTTAAAGGCACGTCGGTACTTTTAAAGGCACGTCGGTACTTTGAAAGACACGTCAGTACTTTGAAAAAGTCAGTACATTTAAACACACGTGAAAGGCACGTCGGTACTTTTAAAGGCACGTCGGTACTTTGAAACACGTCAGTACTCTTGAAACAAGCGTCAGTACATTTAAACACAAGTCAGTACTTTGAAACACATGTCAGTACTTTGAAACAAGCGTCAGTACTTTGAAACAAGCGTCACTTTGAAACAAGCGTCAGTACTTTGAAAACGCAGCGTCAGTACTTATTTTAAACGACGTCAGTGAACACACGTCAGTACTTTGAAAACACCGTCAGTACTTTGAAATACACATCAGAACTTTAAAACACACAACAGTACTTTGAAACAAGCGTCAGTACTTTTAAACACACGTCAACACACGTCAGTACTTGAAAAAGGCATGTCGGTACTTTGAAACAAGCGTCAGTACTTTTAAACACACGTCAGTACGTTTGAAACACACTCAGTACTTTGAAACACACATCAGTGAAACACACACTTTTTAAACACACATCAGTACTTTGAAACACACATCAGTACTTTAAAACACACATCAAAACACACAGCGTCAGTACTTTTGAAACAATCAGTACTTTGAAACAAACAAGCGTCAGTACTTTTAAAGACACGTCAGTACTTTGAAACACACTTCAGTACTTTGAAACACACTTTGACATTGATTTAAAACTGCAAAAAAAACACATTTATAAAAGATGAACTACGTAACATTTAAGTAACAATAAATGTGTCAATCTCCATGAAAACCAATTTACAGGTCAGATCTGGGGAGTGGCGGCCCCGCTCGCAGTAAGAATACACCTTTTTAAACTACTTAAAATTGGTAAATTTTATAGTAGAGAGTACTGTTGAAGGTAATTGATCCGAGCTGCTGTACAGTATGTTTTGTCCAGATATTGTGAAGTGAGCCAGAGAGAGACCAGATGCTTTGTTATTACATGTTTTTGGGTGTGAGTCTTACAATTAATTGGTGTATCTCGCCTAAGGCTCACGGGAGCTGGACAGGCAGGCGAAAATTAACAATGAGTAATTTGATAATATAATCTCACCTTGTGTAGAATTACAGCCAAAAATATGATGACTTGTACAGTTACTTTAGCTGTGGCCACAGCTGCGCCCAGAGCAAATCCATCCGCTGTGAACACAGACAAGAAACTCATGAACAGCACGAAAAAAGGCTTTGAAACTCACATTTGTTCTTTCCAGACCAAAAGTTAATTAGCTGTCTGTTGCTTTTTTTCAGACCAGTCATGTGTGTCACAAGTTTATGACATATAGAGAAAATGATATGGTGAGTGCAACAGTGATTCATTGAGTGGTTTGTGGTTAATGCTCATTATAGATGAAGCAATACAAACATATACTTTACCTGCGGCGTGAATCGTCAGCCCCAGAGTGGCTGTGAGCCCTGTGCTGTTTGACAAACATGCTGTTTTTTCTGGAAGAACAAAATGAACAAGTTATAGGTTAAGGTGAAGTAGAATAAAACCTTTCTTTAACCTAACTTTTAATCATAAATGACTAGAAATGTGATTACAATTTCAGTTGTTGAGTTTTTCAGCTGCTATCCTATAATTAACCATAGCTTACACATTATTGTAGAAATAATTTACGTAAAGTCCGAAAAGGATTATTATACATAATATTGTGCAGTTTTACAAGAACGACCCGACCGTTCTTGCCTCGTGTGGAAAAATAACTTCCAATCTGATCCACAACGAACATCAAGAGGAAGCCGAACGTCAGGGCCGCTCCGATGATGAACTTGGACGAGGAGGCTGTTGCTGCGGACGTCGAGTTGTGCCGCGTTTCACTCGTGTCTGGAGCGGCTTCAACAGGAGAGCGGTCTGCAGAGAGAAGAGACAAAAAGAGCTTTTGATCACATTGAACATGAAAGAACACATCACAGAGGCGAGCATAAGACTGCTGCTTGAACCGAGAGAAAGGCTCGCGAGCAACGCAGGTGTCTGTTGAGGTTCGGAACATTTGATATGGAAATTAGACAAACACCTGTTAAAGTAAATGAAAAAGGGCTTGGCAATATACAGTTTCATGCCAAATAGGTCGACCTTTTTCCACCTGGATTGTACAATGTGGCTTTTCTGCAAACTGTGACGTTGATATAGGGCTACTTTTACGGTTGGCGTGTAACTGAAGGTTTAGGGACAGTCCAAGTAAATACCTTGCTTAAGAATATAACTAAGCCACTAGGTCACAATAAACTAAGAAAAAAAAAGTTTAAAAAAAAAGAAAAGTGAGATTTATTGGTATGGAACGTAAATATTGATGACCATTTCTGCAAAATAGTAAAGCCTTTTGAACCATATTGTAAAGAAAAAAAGGTTCCTGCAATATTAGAATGGCACAATAAATACCGTTACAAAGAAAAAGAAGAGAAGAAAAAGGTCAAACAAAATGTACAGATAAATATATTATAATAAATATTGAGCCCACGACATTGATATAGTATTTGTTTATCATGACCGGCCTAAATATAACCTATGGTCTACTTAAAAGGTGCACTGTGTAACTTTTCTGAAGGATCGGCCACTTCATTGTCTCCATGATGTTGCTGCTTTCCCTGGAATGTCTCACGGTAAGGCTTTATTTATCTGTTTCCATGGAGACAAGAAGGTAGCTCCGGCAGACAGAGTTACAGGTCAGATCTGTGGAATAAGATATTAGGAATGCTTTCTCAACGTATTTCAGTGTTAACACCCCTGCTCGAAAAGATAAATGTGAAATGCGGTAGATAAGCTTAATGCCACACTGGGGAACATTCTTGGCAAAGCAATAACATCCCCATGAACACAACCCTCCACACAGTGCTACTTCAACTTATGAATGACTTGATCCAGGAAACAAGTCCAGATTCAGACTTTGCTTACACTCTTAAAACCTTGATTACACATTGAGTTATGGTTGAGTGAAAGTTTTGGTTTTATTTGCGTGAGCACTCCACCTTCTGTTTTGAAATAAAGAACCAGAGTTTTTCTAACATAAGTAAAGTTTTCTGCTCAACAACTGTAAATATGTTTTGGAGAATGACTTCCGCCTGCTTCTGGCTTCTCAATGCTGCCCCTTACAATGTGCCGCTTCTGCTCCATATATTTGTAGTCACTACAGTGCCCACAAAGTCCGGTTGGATGTTTGTTTATTCGATGTAAAGTTTTTATCAGCCGGGCGTGTCCTCATCGGAGTATTGGCCCCTCTTCCTTAGTGCTCCATCTGATTACCCGCCCTGTGCCAACTGTTTCTGGAAAGCGTACAAATGCCTCCCTTTGTTTGCCTAATCCCAGTGTGACTGCCATAATAAATATTATAATAAGTGACTTGACTTCTGTTCTGCTCAAAGGTATGTCCATGATTGTCAGATGTAAGTGCCTGCTTCATTGCCTTTTATTTCCCTGTGAGCTGAATCCTCATAAAAGACAAAAACCTCTCTTGTAAAAGCCTGTGCTTTACAAGTGTTCATACATTTCAACTACCAAGTCTCGTCTTCTCAAGGACCTTAAACATTCACTTGCCACTAAAGAGGAACTTGAACTGGGGCAAAGCACCACCCCCATCACCTGCAAAAATGGCCAATAGCTCAACTGAAAAGACTGCCAGGTAGTTTGTAGCTTTTCTTTGGACTGGAATCTGTAAAGATGGAATCACAAATGCAAAAGCTGTACATCCTAACTTGGGATCCTTCGAGCCGTCAGTATAGACTGGAACAAATGAACTGTATAATGTCCTTTCATTCAACGGCAGCCTCACATCCCCAAGAGAGTTTCAAGACTTGACTTTTTCAGGAATAGAAAAGTCCAAGGAGTGACGGATAATGCACCTGTTTCTGGGATAACAACATCAACTCTGCAATGCAAGCTATACTTTACCTTCCCCACTGAGCGCGTCCTCCAGCAGCTCCACTCCCTCGGGGATGGTGATCGCCAGAGCGGTCCCACACAACAGCCCTGCCCCCAGGATGGAGATAAACTTCAAGCTCCTCTGAGGAACCAAACACATGACTTCATTCAGCTGATCACAGGAATTCAAGCCTAAAGCATTCACACGATTAAACCCTGGTTTAATCCTTGGATTTGGTTAAACACTTGCCCTGAGACCATTGTCCCCTTTTGGACCTTGTTTATCCTAGATTATAACCTAGTTAAACCTGCATCTAGTTCTGCCCTGATTTGGTCATGGTTTAAAATGGCTTAAAGTTTAAAATTTGTCCTGGAAGACTTGGGGTGAGTTCACACGAAACGTCACATAAAAATACAATACAACTAAATACAACCCAAAACTAAACATGAAGGCCAGGGCTAAACCAGGACCAAATCAAGTCTACGTCAGAATTAAACTGGGCTCAAACCAGGACCAAATACTGTATGTGCAAGTGTAAACGCACCTAAGACTTATATTTCTGTTCGGTCCTGGTTTGAGCCTAGTTTAGTCCTGATGCAGACTTGGTTTTTGTCCTGTCCTAGTCCTTAATCCTGGTCTTGTCCAGGTTTAGCTCGGGTTCAGTTCTAGTTTAGATGTGGTTTTGATGTGGTCTATGTGCAAGGAAAGCCTTAGACCGAGTCAGACCTGTTTGTTTGGGGGTTTTTTTGGTCCTTGGGATGGTTTCGGGTGCGTTCTTACTTCAACCACATCCAAAATTGGGTCTGAATCGCCCATGACCAGTTAAGGACTGAACCGGGGCAAGTTCTGGACAAAGTCACGTTTACATCAGGATTAAAAGTTGGCTCAGGACCAAACGCACGGTTCCCATTTTAGATGTGATTGTGGCTTAACTTTGCTCACAACTCATGCAAAATGTGTGCATTCTCTATTTTGGCCCTTGTTTAAACATGAGTTAGACAGAATGCGTGCACATTTAAGTTAATGGTAGAGTAAAGTTGCATGAATCAAACTCAATACAAAGCCACAATTCATTATACTGTAATAACGGTACTCTGGTATTGTGATCTTTTTCATGCCAAAATGTGCTCTTACCTGTGAAAGCGTGAACAACAGCGGGATGAATCCAAGTATAAAACATCCTAAAAACATCGCCACAGAAATCAAAGTTATAGTTAGCCCCCCGTCCATTGCGACGCGTCACTTTTCTTTTTTTTCTTTTTTCTTTTGTTTTAACCCAAATGACCCAGAAAACAGCGCGTTACATCGTAGTGGCGCTGGGCTGATGCGGGGCTGATGTTCTCACACGTTTGGTTTCTCTGCAGAGGAGACATGAACGTTTGGAGGGCTGAACCAGAACCGGGCTGACTGAACACGTCGCACACCGCGCACCGACGCTTCTGCCGCTGCGCTCCCGCCGCTCCACTCCCACGCAGCACCTAGTGTCCGAAAGAGGCACTGCACCGCTCCCACATCAGCAACACAACCCACGCAAAAGGGGGCTTTAACTTACCTTTATTCTGCTCACTTTTTAGACAACAGATATCGTTACTTTTAATTTATTTTATGTATTATTTGGCCAATTTATTCCGCCGTTCAGATACTTAGGTCCAATATGCAACCGGAAAAACGAAATGTATTGAAATTGCTCTCACAAATAAATGAAATGCCGTTTTTCACCAGTTAAAAACGGTGCATGACAATAAAGTATTTCCCGAGAGTCAGTTCTGAGTGAGATTTTTATATCCAAAGTTATATAGTCAATTTAAAGTGCCTATGACCGGTTGGACGACTCGTTGAACTAAAATGCAGTTAAGATAAACATATTTTTGAGCTTTGCTAAAAATGATTAAAAAAAATTATCACGGAATAAACTTTTTTTTTTTTGGTTGATAATTCCACTTCCTGTTTGTAAATGTTGACATCACACTAGGAAATTACCTCTCAAACAATGGGCAAAAACAATGGGCAAAAACCCATCTAATTTCACAATTTTTGGGGGGACAAATAAAAATATATGAGCGCACCTTTATTTTTGTTTTAATGTTTAGAGAGTCAGAAAAGTTGTTTCTTTGTTGTTGTTTCTAAAGTATGCATAAACTTTGACTGGAATGAGTATCCCAAGTGTGATTTTTCAATGTTTTCTGCACAAATACTCGATTGGTGTAAAACTATGATTTATAAGTAAAACTGGTATAAGCACACCAAATAAAGTCAAAATCAGAAAATTGTAAAAACCGGTCATTGTCACCTGCACTTTAAGTTTTAGTTCAGGCTGTACCCAAGTGCATTAAGGTATCCTATGTTCACAATATAGCTTTTGCAAAAATATTAAAATATGAATATATCGTGATACTAAATATGTATGAGTGATCGAGTTCCTTGTGTATTTTGTTACATTTTTTGTGACAGCTCTACAATTTCGTTACTTGTTTAGGGAAAGGACACAAAGCGGCTCAATTGTTCTGATTTTGCATTACACAATAGGCACAAATAAAAGCTCGGCAACTCTGGTTTTGAGTGAGACAGGTTTAGGTTACTGTGAGTTTCGACACAGTTCAGATAGTGTTAAATAAATAACACGCAGAGGTGCCATGCGGGACAGGAAGAGCAGGACAATGCAGCCGTTAGAGAACAACTTTTGTCATCCTTCAGGAGAGGGAATACATGATGAATGGTGGGAGCCTGCATGTAATTCAGGCGCATTCAACTGTTAGAAGTCATTCTCAGCCGTGGGACTTGGCACTGGACAGGATGGTCTTTTTGTGGTGGGTTTTAGGGCTATAGTCGACTAAAAACATTCTCGGTCGACGTAAAACATATTCTGTGCATCGATTAATCAACTAAATGGGGCATGGCGCACTCAAAAGGCACTAAAAACCCTTTAAGTATCCGAATTAAATCTGCATCTGGACTAAAATGCACCGACAAGACCACAGGATTACAGGAGATCACGCAATTAAAACAATTTTTAAACAGAAAACTAGCAGTAAACTGATTTGAAAAGACAGATTTAACTCACAATTACCTCCCAAATCTCAAGATAACCCACGCCATATTTTCTATAAACTATAAACTTGCCTTGCCTTAATAAATTGTACCTAATCCTTAGTAAAAAGTAAAAGTGCTGGTAAAGCTGGAAAGATTACTTAAGATACTGTCATCAGTCGAGATGAGAATGGAACACCCACGAACTTTTCCATGTGTTGACAAGGTTATTACAAATAATAACACCAAATTATATAATTCAAGATTAAATACGAGTTTATTGTGTAAAGAGCTTGAGGAAACAGATCTTTCAAACAGATGGCCCTTTAGAAAAACTGAGACTAGTGTTACTCTTCCTATCTATTAGAAAATGTCAAACTAAATTAGACAAAAACCACACACAATACATTCTAACAGTGCACAGTTTAAGACGCAGAGGCATTTACTCCTCTTTGTGAATACATCGTACAAACTGAGAAACATCCAAAACGCTCAAAAGAGAAAATAATACAATTTATCAGTTTTCAAAGCTTCTTAAAGACAGATCACACAGACAAAATGAGATGCTGTAACAAACTATAGTTTTTGAATAGCCACAGATTTAACACTTCAAAGTAACCAAAAGGGGAGTCAAACTACATTCAGTGTATTTGTATTCATTTTCTGAGATAAAGCAGTTCCCTCGAGCTAGACGAACTGTGTTACTGTGACACGATGACACATTCAAACATTTCAAGAGGTATAAAACAACCAAGAGGTATAAAAAAAAAAAGAAAATAAAATCACCTCATCATGACAGGAAGAGCCCACTCGAAGGTGAAAATGAACCTACAGGACCAAAATACCACCCGATAATGGAGTATAATGGGCAAATTATGGACATTTCACCAATTCACATCAAAATGTGTCAATCATTTGAGTAAAAGTAGGATTAGTGCACATTCCCCAAGAACAGTTCAAAGCATTATATTAAGTCATTATGGTCAACATCGACTGGTCCACAATGAAAAACAGTAGTGGTACTCTGAAAAGCTATCCTTCAATTGGGAATACTCAGAGTTAACTTAAAGGAGGTACAGAAATCCTGAGTTAGTTCAAAATCCTAAGGGAGTCCTATTTCATTGCAGTATTTGCTTGATGAGAAAATTGTTGAGAGAATCTTTACTTTAGTTGCGCGAGTAGCTTTTTCTGCATATTTGTGTGGATATCTTTAACCAAATTTGACAAAGGAATGTATAATATGTAATATAAAAAGGAGGTGGGCAGTATATCGACATGTTGATCATATTGTGAATGTTGTTTTGGATGATATAAGCGCGTCGTTTATAGAAAAAAATGCTACAAAAAAGACGATTAAAAATAAAAATGAAAAAAGTGATGTTGTAAACTTTGAAATAAGTACATAATGGTGATATTTCTGCACTTTTGGGATTCATTTGAAAGAAATGTTACATTCGTCCGATAATTAAACCTCAACTAACGCGTTTGAAAGATATGTTTCAACGCATTTCTGTTTGATTGACTTAATATTGGCCAACTATCATTAATCAAGATATTCATTTTTGTCAATATCGCCCACCCCTGCCAAAAAAAACCAATAGTAAAATCATTAAAATCATTTAGTTACTACTTTAGAGCCAATTGGTTGGTGAAACCATTTTGTTGTGCAACTTGGTCTGAAATTCGATTCGATGTTTAAAAAGTGCATAATCTTAGCTCAGGACCGAGATCACTGGCTAATATAGGCAATGATGGATGTTTTGTTTTTTTTGCTTCTTGCTGAAGATGATTACGTGCCTTACAAAACATAAGACGGACGGGCTGTGTGACAGGCAACACATCACTCAGTCCTTAAACCACGAGAGACCCCTTTTAGTCAAGTGTGCAATTTCTACTTGAAGATGTAAACACACAAACGAATAAAAACCGGGCAACGAATGACCCGGAAAAAAACAAAACAGACTTTCTCCAGTTTGCAAAGCACCACATGAACAAAGAGTCAGTGGTGTCTTTGTGACGAGCGCCCCCAAGTGGAGGAGCAGCACAAGTCCCAAATTAAATGTAGTGTGCCGATGTTTTGAAGCATTTCTCTTCCACAGTTTAGAGTTATACCTAGGGTGGTAGCATTTATAACATGCCTACAAATAAATAAGTCCACAAAACGGTTATCTTACAGTTCTTTAGCTGTACTGTGACCAGGAGTGTGAGCTCTAGCGATCGTTCGTTTAGTTTTGAAGGCCTTCATGAAACTTGAAGAACCGTCTGGGATCTTTCTCACAGACCAAGGGCTCGGCCGGTGCTGAGAGCGACTCTTGATGGAGTTGCAGAAGCGTCTAGAGCAGACAGTAAAAGAGGCTGGAGTCGTGTTTTGGGCGTGAAGGATTGCCGGACTACAGTACCTCAATGAAACCCGAGCTCCGTCCAGTTCAAGTACATTGCTAAAGAAATGGATCACTTCCCCCGAACAGTCGAGGCAAACATTTCTTCATTTGCGCATCAGTGCCTTTTTCTCATGTGAATTAACATGACGAGGCTGCGATGAAACCCAGTGGAGAAAGTGTCTGTTAAATCCTTAGTATGTGCTTCTGTTAGTGTTCCTCACTGGAAGTTGAGATGCTTTGGAGACTCCTGCGTTCAGTTCAGTTAACTCTGTATGCTCAGTGCACTGCTCAGGTGAACCTCCTGTCGTATCAGTGCCGCACTTCGTTGTCGATCAGGCTGTCCTCGCCCGACTGGAAGTCCTCATTCATGCCGTTTAAGTTGATAATTTCGTCGTCTCCGCTCCCTGAACCGCCCTCTTCTGAGTTTGGGTCTTGAAGCACCTGGGCAACGTACATCTGCTGCTGCCAGTAAAAGAGAACACTAACGTTAGACATCAACAGCACAGTGTCAATTTACTACCAAAAACAATGCATTTATCTAGATTCACAAATAAACCACACATACTATTCAGTGGTCAACTAGTAGCAAAAGGAAATGGGTAAACGTGCATTTCCTTGACCTCCTTCCCACTGTTTAAGAATCCTGTTCAAGAACTTGTGCTTCTAGAACCTGATTCTCTCTGTAACTTACTGATGTCATGTGCCATAAGTGTGGTTTCGATACAAGTTTTAGCATTGTTTATTTGTGAGTTCTTCTTGGTCAGATTGGGGAGTGTGTGTGTGTGTGTGTAGTGTGTGTACCAGTATGTTTTGTAAATGCTTTATGTGCATTGTATATTTCATGTAAATCAAAAGGTCCCCAACACAATTTATATTCCACTTAATAAAATAAATGTCAAATCATGTCTCTATTGCTATTGTTATCGTTAATGTATATTTTATAAAAGGTCTTTTCGTATGTGATTTTGAGACTGTATAATGTAGATGGTGATTATCAAAACTACTACAACTACGATTATTTTTGATAGTCGATTAGCCACGTTTAGTCGATTAATTGCGGGAGCCCTAAAATTTCCCATATAAAATTCACATATTGCGTTGTGAATCTTTTATTTTAGTTAAAGGAATAGTTGTGCAGTGTGTGAGGCCTTTTATCTGAAATGACAAAAGCGACATTGTGTCTTTCTACTTACTGCCGCCTTGGCCGTTTTTACAGGGCCAATAACACGACCATTATCCATCCCGTCCACCTCCTGAGAGTCAATCTGCAACAAACATATTCATACATTTCAAACAAATGACTGGAGAAAAATGTAATATGGTACTCATTTTCTTGTTCTGATTTTCACCTTGTAGTTGTGAGCGCTGAGATATTTTAAGTGTCCAAAACAGACGTGGGAGAGGCAGATGATGATCGTGATGATCAAAACGACAAACGTGAACATGGAAGTCGCTGCAAAAAAACCTATGGAAGAGAACGAAAGTATGTTAACAGTATTAGAAGCTGAATTCATTTTCATATGTCCTAAAACGTTAAGCTTTAAATATGTAAACTATACGATTTTAATTCCCCTCATTTTGAGCTAAATATAGAAATTGATTCTCATGAATAAAGATGAATAAACCGTTGAATATGGGCAATACAATTTTATGTTTTAACATTTATTGAAGCATGATCAGTGTTTATGTATTCCGGGGAAACTATGTGCCACAAATCATTTTCATTTTCATTTGAATAATTTAAGCGACACTTAATATAAATATTCAATCTTTAAGCTGTCTTCTTTACCCAGGATAGTTACTTGAAGATGTTTATAATAATATAAAAGAATAAAAAATTGTGCATTTGTGATGCCAGTGTAAAGTCCAGGTTGTTTTAAGTTTATGGTTGAGACTTTTAGACAGTTTCCTCTAGTAAATACTTGTGTTAATTTTTAGAAGAGAATAAGTACATTTTTACAAAAGTGTTACGTCCCCTTGGTTTTGCAATAATTACCATATGACATGATAACATTTGCATTACATCGTTTCCCTAATGCTATGATGTTTTGATCCATAGCATTATTCAGTTGCAAACACGCACGTGACCAGTAGATGGCCTCTTACCCGAGCGAACAGTGGAGAAGAACAGGAGCCAGAAGAGGCAGAGGATGGGCGCAGCCACGACTTGGTTAACAGCTCCGGAGTGGATCTTCTTGTCCAGCTTTGAAGGCAGATAGGCGTAGTACATGTTGTATCTGTCGGCCAAGTGTTTCAGCAGCATGTACATGAGCCCTGAAACACGACGCCATTAAACTCAGCGATAACCATCTCAATAAACCAACAGACCCAACATTTAGCCTGCAGTCATCTAATCAGCACACTATCTTAATGCGAAACAGCACCCGAGTAATAGGCTTTGATCAGAAGCAGAACTCACCGAAGGGTACGATGATCGGGCAGGTGATGCTGTAGGTCATCACCACAGTAAAGACACACATCATCCAAGCGTAGGCCGCGCCAAACTGGAACTCGTACGCTTGGTGCTGCGACGGGGACAGACAAAGCAGACAGGCGTTTTAGTATCATGCGTCGTGGACAACAACAAGAGCCTTTAACAGATGTATTTGAGTGTGGACAGTGTGTCGTGAATGTCCAAAAAAAAATAATCATAATGAAAAGAAGAGCTTATTCCATCAATACATTTCAACACAACTCAAAAAGGGAATAGCAGAAGAGCAAACTTAAACTAAACTCATGCAGCTTCCCTTTTGAGCGATAGTCCAATATTCAACTTGACCTGCATTTATCATGATTTACACAATATAAATACATCAAACACATTTGTTAATTCACATAATTAGTGTTTCACCACAGATTTAGGTTCAGACGAGATGGAAAGGTCAAAAAGATCATTTTTATTCAAGTTTTAGAATAAAGATTTTACGTATTGCCTCGATTTAAAAGGAACAATGTAACTGCCACAGCATGGCATTAAACGTGTCAATCTCCATGGAGAAAAGCCGGTGATGCCAGGTGACGTTCCAGGTCAGATCTGTGGAGAGGCGCCCTCGCTCACAGTGACAATACAAGATTTTCAAGATATTTTTTTAAGCAAATTGTCTAAAATTTAATAAAGGCAAGAGATAAGTTTAATGCCAAACACTGGAACATTGCAGGCAAAGCTAAAGCATCTCCAAGGAGACAAGCACGTAAGAGACGCCAATCAGAAAAGTTAAATAGTGCACCTTTAATATTTAAGCAGTCCTTGATTGATTACGATACAAGAAGCAAAAACAAATTTGTTAAACGGATAATATAATGTCTAGCCACCATAGACTGTGTTATTGTTTTGATTTGTTTGTCCTATAATGTAAAGCGCCTTCGAATGTCCAAAAAGTTCTAAACAAGACTGTCGTATTGTTATTGTACACTGTCATCTGTGTTTTTAAGAAGAATGTGACAGCGGCTTTGAACGGGAATAGACCTATAAATATGACACCGACCCTCTTGACGTTCCTCCGTTCTGCCGCCGATCGAGCCAAGCACAGACGGATCATGTACAGCAGGAGCCAAGGGATCCTCAGCAGGTCCATGGCGTTACCAATGAATGCAGCGGCAATCACGTAGTTCACAAAGAAGGCTCCGTTATCGGGAAGGAACACACATCTGAAGAAGCACGATGCAAGTATTAAGACCAAAAAACACAATAAATACAGTCATTATAACGTCCAATGATTGAAATAATGTAACTTACTCAAATCTGACTTGAGCATCCGCCAGAAAACGCTTATCAAAGAGCCAGCGGAAGAAAACATCCAAGCTATAAAAAAGGGGAAATAAAAGTTGTTTATGACTTATAAATGACCGCAAAGAGAAAGATAAGAGGCAGAAATGGGTACAAAAGAGAGATAAACTTGTGTTTTGAAACTAGAGATTGTTATTAAATACAGATGGTGTATATATATCTAATACTTTAAAGGCTACAAAAACATGTATGGATGTAGTGAAAGAATAGAAAAAAGGAAATATTAAAATTATTTCAAGGAACCACTTAAAAGAAAAGTAAATAATTGTAACTGTCTTCAATAAAGTTAGAAGAGAGGGAAATGTGTCTTTGGTGCCACACAAAACTACATTAAAAATAGTTAGCGAGTGTAATACCTGCTGAGTCCTAAAGAGGGCAGTAACAGGACCATGAAGATGAGGAACGTGTAGCACTTGTGCATCGTGGTCCTGTTCTCCCCAGATCTAAAGGTCAACGATAACATTTGGACATTGTTAGTCAAAAATGTGCTTCAGTTACATGATCAGTTAGTTTGGTGCAAAGGCCGTACCGCGTCCAGTGAGCCTCGAAAAAGGCTGAGTAGTAGACGATCGTAGGAAGTAAGGCTGAGAAGGACCACAGGAGCAGAGTGGGGAAGAACTGGGTGATGATTGGGTTCTGAAGGACACAGCACAGACAAAAGATTAGTTGAATCCCAGTGTAACTTTATGTGAACATTTAAAAAGCATTTACTGTAGTAATAAAAGAGAATTGGAATGGTTTTTCGCTTTCATTAGAAGTTGTTGGTTAGTTAATATTGGCGTAAATAAATTGAGAATCTGCGATATGCAATGGCAAAGTTGCACACAGAGCTGGAAAACCAAAACATTTCGCTGATTATTTTGGCACTAAATGCAGGAGGAAAAGACACAAAATCAGCAATATGCAAATAAAAAGGATGTTAAGAAAATCATAATATCCCGGCTAAATGAATACATCATTTGTGATCATAGTTCAGATTTCCAGACACATTTTCAGTAAAGGCTCCAAGAAATATTGTCCCATCATAAAGACCAAGCAAATAATCATTATATTGCATGAAAAATATACAAAAATGTGGTCAATGTCTCATACTAGTGACTAATACACAACTTACATTTAGGTACTCCACTGGTTTGGTGACATTAAACTTGTCCATGGTGGAGATGATAATGGCCGGAGTGGTGAGGAAGAAGAGGAGCAGGAAGAGGGCACAGTTGATGATGAAGCAGCGCCCCCACCAGTAAAAACCTCTCACGGACAGATTCTCCCTGTGGGATCAAGACACAGTGTTCAGTTTAGGCACTGGACAGACACGGCTGGACTTTAAGTGAAATGAACCAGTCAAGAGTAAGAAGGTAACGCTTTGAAATAAGGTTCATTAGTAACTATTTATAAAGCATTAATAAGCACTAGTTATTTGTTTATAAGCAGAACTACTAGCATTGGCTTGCTTATTAAACCTTATAATTGGTAATAAGCCATAGACCAAAATGTGTGTCTTATAAACCATGTACAAAATCTTTGTAATAGCAGTAATAAACTGCTTATAAACAATTTTCAAAATCTAATTGATAAACGCTTATGAACTAGTACTTATTAATGCTTTATAAATCGTTTACAAAGGAGAAACTAGGAGAAAAACCTTTCGAAATAAAACCCAATAAACCTGAAGTTAAGACTTATTAGTATGTGAATAAATATGATGTGAACTGAATATTGACTTTAAATGTGAAAAATCCCTAATTCTAATAATCCAGCACAGCAATTTACTGAAAAACAATTATGTTGATCCCTCTTTGTAAAGAGTCTTCAAGAACGAATAAACCAGGTATGTTGCATAATATCACTGCCAGGTAAGACATTTAAACTAATTAAAAAGATTGTCAAAGTATGTTCTCAAGAAATCAGATACTCAAATTTGGTAAGTATTCACAAGCATCTAAAAAAAAAATAATTACCGTATTTTGCGGACCATAAGCCGCTACTTTTGTCAGATGTTTTGAGCCATGCGGCTTATTTAGAGGCTGCGGCTTTTCTGTGGTTTTTTTCTTTCACCGCTAGGGGCGAACTAACCGGAATTAGAATCAAAACTACAGAAAAGTTAAGCAAAGAAGCAGATGTTGCTTTTTTATTCAGCTAGCAAATAGAACACGGACGACAAATTACCAACTATAAATTATTTTCAAATTCTTGCCCCATCATTATGGAACCCAAACGAAGAAGTTCGTATGAAGCAAGTTTTAAGCTGAAGGCCATCGATCTTGCTAGGAAACCGCGCGGCTGCACGCAAGCTTAACATCAATGAATGTATGGTGAGACGCTGGAGGGGACGGAGGGGAGAGCTCATGCGATGCCAAAAGTCAAGGAAAGAGTTCTGCGGCTTATACAAAAGGTGCGGCCTATGTATTGTTTTATTATCGTTTTTTTAAAAATAGAGCAAATGCGGCTTATATAGGGGAGCGGCTAAAAGGCCGGAAAATACGGTAAATTTTTTATATATACGGCTCAAGCACGGACACCCCAATAGATGGAACGTTGACAAAATCGATGCAAGAAACATCAGACAGAAATCCATACGTAGTAGAAAAGGTCGCAAACTAAATCAATACAAGAACTCCGGTTGAAACGCGGTGTTTCAACGGTGTTTCAACGGTGTTTCTCATTTAAGTACAACCATTTCTACTTTCCTCACCAGTAAACGTTTTGTGGATGTGGAGCGTAAGTGACGGTCCAGTTGTGCGTGTGAAGTTTGCTGCTGAAGTTTGAACTCTTTGGCTCTCTGCGACAATAACAGCCGTGGCATTTGCAGGCATTGAAATCCTTTAAGATCCTGGAAAGCGAAAAGAAAAACAGAAGAAAGTTAGTTATTCATCATTAATCGATTGTAAACAGTACGGTCGTGTAATGTGTCGCGCGAGTTGAACTTACGGCGCGGTTATGGACTCGTTTTGAAAGGTGACAAAAGCCATTCCCAGAGGTTTGCTGTTCACTTTCTCGCGCTCTTTTCTGTAATCCTCTCTCAAATTCGCCTCCAACTTTGTGTAGTAGCCGACTGCTTCTTCCTGCGGTAATTAAAATCAGATTAGAATTACGGTAGTTACTAAAACTGAAAACCACAGAATCATATTTTACCAATTACCATAACGACGGACTATAATTGTGCATTGACGGGCAACAATTAAATAAAAGATTAAACACGTACATTTGTGCGTCACTGGACTTAATAATATTAAGGTTTGGAAATTTACTGTACAGATCACATGGTAGCAAATACACAAATACTTAAAATGTAATCACATGTAATTTGTTGTCTACTAAGAGCGTGGAAACTTTACTCCTATTTTACAATTTCTTACGTTATTTTTGTTGTTATCATCTTGGACATTGTGTTATATATCAATATTGATCATCCGTGTGAAAACATTGTATAATCGACGCACATTTGGTCATTAAAGCAGAAGGATTTGAAGTCATCGAGTTTTACTTTTTGAAACCGACCGTACACACTAAGTTTATAAAGGGGGCTTTGAATTACAATAAATTACATTTGTTCAAGCATAAAAATGACCAAACTTGTCAAAATAGTTGGCCTCTTAGAGCTTTATATCACTGTACAGAACAGTCAAATTTAGGGGTCTCAATAACGATATTCAGACGATATTTTAACAATGCACGAGAAAATGTGCTAAAATGTGCCTGTAAATGTGAATGGGCCATACAATTATCCACAAAAAGGGAGAAATATTCCCTTCCTGTCTCTTCCGTGGTCATTTAGAATAGATTTAATTATAGATAATACACTCCAAAACAATAACTGCAATATTATCAATTGTTTTATGCACTTCCCACCTCCAGTCAAAGTTAAGGTTTATGGACACAAGAACAGTGTTAAAGGCCGTATTTACAGCAGCACTTTCACCATGGAGCTTTTGTAATTGAGGCTTTTTCTATACAGTGCTACAGTAATGCAGCTGCGTTATTAGCGGTTAGCCGGACCTGTTCGCAGCCCTTGATGATGCAGCAGCAGAGGTGTCCGCAGGGCTTGGGGTTGATCATGGTGGGCACGTGCTCGCTACTTTGCAGGTCGATGAAGAACTTCTTGCTGCGCTCGGCTTTCTTCCTGTATACAAAACACGAGCGGGGGTCAAGACAAAAAGACGACTTCTCCACTTTGGCACAAACGCAGGACGTTAACGGGCGAGTCGTACCTTTCGGTGTTCAAGTACATGAGCCGTGCCACGTCGTAACAGATGCGAGCTTCCAGTACGACGCAGTTTTCATACGCTTGTCTAGGGGAAACAATAATTCGATTCAGTTCACAATATTGCTGTAGAGAAGTCCGATTTCAGGGATACTCAGTGTACAAACAAGTACAAATGAACATAGTTGGTCGATTGGTAAGGAACGATGTAACTAATGGCACGATCTGGTTCAAGGGCAAAATTGACAATGAAAAAGAGTTCAATATAATAATGTAGGTCATCAAATAAAATCTATGTGAATTTCAAAGCGCAAAACCAAATCCTGTTTACCAAATCCTATTTTCAGTCATTAGCCCAATGTGCTAATATGTTTGGTTATTTGCTTATTACCATTTTATTTATTGACTACCTTGAATATACATTTAAAAACCTGTCGCAGCATTGAATATAATAAGACGTTACTTCACATAGCCATTAAATAATTCAATCTGATGTTTGGTGTGTTTTTACATGCGCAAAATAAATCTGTTATTAAAAAACAGCAACTGGTAAGTCAGTTAATTTGTGGATTTTAGAGTAACAATACATTTTTAAATTACTTTAAATAAAAAAATAGATATATTTAATTTTTGTCTTTGGCACATTCATTTGCCAACCGGTACTTTTTGCATAATTTTCCTTGTCAAAACCTGCACAGGCATGAACAATCACAGATAAATCAAATTATTCACATCCGATGCGATCCGTACTGTTTACATGACATTACAATAATCTGATAACTCCAGAAATCAGATAAGATTCAGGTTTTTGTTGTGCATGTAAACACAACCACCAACAGTGCTAAAGTACAAATTATTTTAGTAAATACAATTTGTTGAAGTAGGTCGTCCTCTTCCTTTCGGTACACATGACCTGCACAACCTCACTCATAGGGCTTGCATTATGGGTAATTAAGCATATAGGCCTACCATTGTCTGATCCCACTTGGGCCAGGACGTCACATTAACAGGAGGAGGCATGGCGCTCATACATGTTAATGGAGTTACCAAGTGGGAATCAGACATTTTTATAAAACTCTACATTTTACGAGGGCGAGAATCAAGGGAAACTACCATTATGTTTTGTGTTTCCTTGGATACAGCATGTTGGATTCTGGATGTATATGTTGCATACAATTATTAGTGTAAAACTCACTCAAAGTGCTGTTTTATGTCCCACTCGTCTGTATATTTTGATATTCCATTCACAAATAAACTGCGTTTCACCTGTAAACAACATACAAATATTAGCTTAATTTCAAGGCAGCTAAATGGTTATGAAAGACTGGAGGAAAAAAAAGTACCAAATCATCTTCTTTGTAGTGCATCTTGGAAGTGTGCCGTCTCATGCTGTAAACTGTCAATAACAGGTAGAGGAAGGCAAAGATAGTGTGCAGCCACAGTAGTGCATTACTACAAATAAGAAGAAACAACATGTATTAGTTAAAGTGCCTTTTAAGTAATGTGTTGAAAATGTTTTACTTCTCTGAGTACCATCATTTTACCCCTACTTGAGTAAAAGTGTTGGTTACTCTCACTGCGATTAAGTCTACAAGTGACAAAATCTTTATGTTGACCATATTAAATTATTTTAACATTAGTGCTTATTGCATCACTCCTTTGAATATTTAGTTTAAAAAAAATGTTGGTCCGGTCTTTGAAAATACTAGATTTTGTGCATTATTTATCATTTTGCCAATCTAATTACAATAACTTCAAATTATAAATCAGATGTTCAGATGTCCAGATAATCACTCTTATAGTAGTTTGACTAAATGCTTTTTCACCTTTCCCAGAGTAATTTCTTGAACCACTACTTTGTATTTACATTATTTTGAAGTCACGGTCCTCTTAATTAAATAGCAGCTAAATAGAATAGAAATGAACTAACACGCAAAAAAAGAAATAAAACACTTACTCTGCATCCAAATTCGCAATAGTGGTTCGCCCAAAACTGTAGGCATTATTTTCTGTCTCAAAAAAAGTGTATTATTAGTAACATTGCAGTCACATAGATCACAGAAAACACTTGAGGACTAATAAAATGCACTGGTTGCCTCATTATCTGTAAAGCAAAAATAATACTGTCTATAGTTTTTCTTTCAGATAGTGTCAGGGAGGAACCCACACTTCCCCTTTCAAACTCACCAAGTAGGTTTCCAGAGTAGTTGACGGGCAGAACGATGCCCACAGACAGAACCCCGACGACGACAAGCAGCCCGATGATGTGGCGCTGGAACGACAGGTAGTGCACCGCGTCCTCCCCGCATTTGTCCCTGATCTCATCGTCTCTGCAGGAAAGACATGCAGGTTAGACAACATTTTTATTTTTTACAGAACATATATGTTGGTATCATCATCATCATCATCTACATACATTTTTATTATTATTTATTCACTTACGGCCCATAGGCTTCGTTGAACTGGACAGTTAGCACAGCAGTGTCTAAACAAAGGGCTATTCAACTTTATTTTCACGAGGGCCAGATTTTTCGGAGGACCATGGTCTCTGGGCCGGAAGTGCACAACATGCCTTTGTAACAAGATTATGGGCCGCACAATTTCAATAAATTTAGTTAATACTTAAAAATAACTACTGTTAGATTAGATTTTTGTGAGAAATAACATACAAAATACTTTGCCAACATTGCTCACCCACCCAGCACTGAACCAGAATTAAGTTAGGACTAGACTAGAACCAGCCAGGTCTGAACTAGGACTAACCCAGAATCAAACAAGGACTAAACCCAAGACCAAACCAGGTCTAATAGAGTGCTAACCCAGAATTAAACCAGTAAACAAAGATTTTTATTTGATTTTTTTCAACATTTGGAAGATGGGTTGTGGGCCGCATTAAATTGCTTTATGGGCCTGCTTTGGCCCCCGGGCCTTAGGTTGAATAGCCCGGGTCAAAACTATACATTTGCAAAACAACTTGATCTTGTATATTGATCAGGCCCTTAATATGGAAACTTACTTGATGCGGAAAATTGCTGTTAGCCACGAGCAGAAACCCTAAACGAAGAATTGACAAGGATTAATTTAAATATTTATTCAAAGCTTTAACATTTCACTTGTAGAAAACCTACACAATTCTTACCGTGTCTCTCTGGTCAATATCCACCGAGCTCGAGACTGAGGTGAGTCTTTCGTATCTTTCATTGGGATCGGGAGTGACTGTAGAGGCCACACTGAAAACACAACAAACCCTCGGCGTTACACAAACACCTCCACCAGCGCACACACAGGAAGGATGTCTCAGCGCACAGGAATCACTATCGGCATGGAAAAGATGACAACAATGCAAACACACGTACTTCGACATACGCCCTGAAATCGACTGAAGAGATCCAATGCCAAATGTACAGTTAAGCCTTGAACAATTCATACTCTGTAACCACTTTTATACAAATATCCTTTTTGTAGTGGAGATACTATAGCTTTTCCTGAATGTTCCACAATGTCATTAAACGTATCCATTTCCATGGACACACCGCTAGGCCAAACAGTAAGAATACATGCTTTACTAGACATTTTCATGAGTAAAAAAATACCAGTAATACATTTTAGTCTCTTTAATGTCATATTGTGGAATATTCAAGTCAAAGAAATAATATCTCCATGGAGACAAGCAGTTGGCAGATTCCCCACTAGAAATGTTACAAGTGTACCTTTAAATGAAAAGTAACCAATAGAAACTACTGTACATTATAGAAATTTGAAATGTCATACCTTCATTAAAAGTTTAGTAGTTTAGTTAAGTGCAAATCAATGAATAATCTAGGGCTTCACTGTATTTGATTTTCAGGTTGCGACTTAAACAAATGACAATCTCAACAGTCGGATTTCATTCAGTGAAAGAAGCGATCATCTAAACACACCATCACCAGAAGAGTCTACGTTGGGTTAGATCAGGGTCAGGAAAGAACCAGACAAAAGGTTAAATTGTTAGATTGTACAACACGTTTTCCAGCAGAGCCAAACTCGGTCTTAAATTTAGAGTGAGTCGTGAAACAAACAAATATCTTAGAATCAAATAATCAAGGTTAGTATTTAATCAATTAGGTTTTATTAGGCCGACTAGCACTTACGGTACCATCACATTTTTGCTGGTTTGGTTGTGTTCCGAGTCCTGTCCCCCGAGTCCTGTCCTTCCGAGTCCTGTCCCGAGTCCTGTCCCGAGTCCTGTCCCCGAGTCCTGTCCCCGAGTCCTCCCCGAGTCCTGTCCCGAGTCCTGTCCCCGAGTCCTGTCCCCGAGTCCTGTCCCGAGTCCTGTCCCGAGTCCTGTCCCGAGTCCTGTTCCGAGTCCTGAGTTCCCGAGTCCTGTCCCGAGTCCTGTTCCCGAGTCCTGTTCCCGAGTCCTGTTCCCGAGTCCTGTTCCCGAGTCCTGTTCCCGAGTCCTGTTCCCGAGTCCTATTCGAGGTCGAGTCGAGTTATAATAAGACACGAAAACATTGATTTGTTCCACAATGGAGGAAATAAATCGATTTTACAAGTTTCACACAGAATTGACCTTTTACGAGTAGGCATAAACATTTTGAATGATTGTCACTACAAACCATATTGAGCCTTTTTCACAACATATCACAATGGCTGTCATATTTCACGTTTTGCTGACTCATATGTGAAGACCAGTACAAGCGCTCTGCTGGGATCCCTGTTGTTCAATACGGACATAAGAGGATGACATCACGTTACTTTAAGACGTCTCAAAGGAGCGAGGAGAGAGGCTGTAATCCATCAGCTGACCTCCTCTCCACGTTCCTGCATTACCCAGGAGTCAGCAGGGCTCGTCTTATCTCTAAACACACTGAGCTATGAGGGCTCTACATATGCACCGTCACAGCTCCCGAAAGCGTTACCTCTCCCTGTAAGCGTCCTGCCCGTGAGGCTCGCGAGGCCTGTGCGGCGCGCTCACACAGAAGAAGCTTCACAAGGAGGTCAATACAGAGATTAGAACACTGATTAGGAAGGTGAAGGGGACAGAGGCAGAGGGACAGGGCTGTGAAAACGTAAAACGCCTTCTGGACCAGCATTTTTTTTATTAAACATTATTATTATTCCAAAACATCTTTGTCAGATATCATAAAAAGATAATATAGCTTTAGGGGTGGGCAATATTAACAAACATGTTTAACCTTTTTTTTTTTGTTTCGAGGAATGTTAGGTAAGGGATAAAAATGTATTGCTACGATTATTTTGAGAACATTTAGAGAATTATTCACAATTATTTACACCATGACCAAACAGTAGATCAATCCTTCATCCACATTCACCATTTATCTACATTCTGAATGATAAAGTTATGTTTTATAAACAGAAAGATATAAAAAGGACTTCAAATTGAGGTTGGCTTTTTGAAGCACAGATTAATTTGAAATTACATACTTTTAGTTCTAAAACTCTCCCAAATATTATGTTTAAAATATCATTATTAATTAACTTAGTTAGTGGTAATCAGATACTATTTTGACAATCCTTCAGAAAAGTGCTGTAATGTCTTGGTTTAGGTAAAGAATTGTAAGAATAAACACTGAAGTGTATTACACCTTTTTCATTGTCGTTATTTCCAATCTTTTGATTTCTAATTACTGACAATGTACTCAACATTTCCAGAAAAAGCAACTATTCTGTTATTTCTTATGGACAATATCTCACTCATCTCTAATAATGTATCCTCAGTCCTCATGTACAAACAGCTTAATGACATTGAATTTGAGAGTGAATTTGTACTTTCCGCTTTGTCATTAATAACCACAATCCATCTACGTTGTGTCACCTGCAGTCCAAAGTTAAGAGGCAGTGTGTTAGCGAAGTCAGATGGATTAATGAATACTATTGCAACAAATATACAAAATCTAGACGGAGGCAGATACCTTTTCACAGCACTGTCTAAAAGTGACCAGGAAAGAAGAAGAAGTGATTAAATCCGGTGCCGGAAAGACACCTTCAGAATGAGGAAAAAGACTTCAAATCGAGTGGAAGCGAAAGATGTTGAACCCCAAAAGAAAAGGCGAAGAGAACTCATTTTAAAAACAAAAAACATACTATTCGTGGTCATCCAGGCGACTGTATCGCTGTTGGTCCATTCGTCTGAAGGAGAGAGCAAAACAAAACCACTCGGCTTAATGGGAGGAAATCAACGCTCACGGCTGTTCTGATTCGGAGCAAAGGCACATTGAGCATTTTACTTTTTCACAAGCTCGATAGGACGTATGCGATTGTGTACGAACTATTAGCCATTTAACAGTGATGAGAGAACTGTAGTTACCGCCGAGCTTTGTTTCTGCGCTAAAAATCCAACATACTTATTATTATTTATAGATATTTACCAAATAAAGACTATGCATTAACCCAGCTTGATACTAAAGTTACTATTTAACAATAAATTGCAATAATTTCAAAGTGTATTGAAAGTTCATTTGTAAAAAACAAACACCAAGTGACATTTTAAAACGTCATCGGAGGATTGCAGTTCACTCTTAAAAAAGCCAAATGTATTTTACTCCAATCAAAGTATTATTCCATCCCTCCTTGATAACACATTAAGACATTATTTTCATGAATAATATCTGTAGAAGAAAATACTTTTATTTTATATCTGTTTTTGTGATTCTTCAATTTAGATACTGAAAGATTCAAACAAAAACAAAAAATATTCAAGCTTGCACACAGGTTTTTAAATGTCAGAATCTTTACAATTACACATGTAACGTTTTGTTTAAATTATATCTCTTGGAAACACGTTTAAAATGGACACAACTACTCCTGTCTTTTGTGACCGTGAGATGAACCCTGATTATAATAACACTACATACCACTGACGACTCGCAGTGCACATAAGCCAAGCCCAAGCACAGAATATGCCTCAAAAGTATAACTATCATTTATATAGTATTTAACTTTACGTTCTAGCTCAGACTTGAAGACACATCTCAAAGCACATCCACAGCACAAGGTGTCATAAGACCACTATTTCTATTGTGTTATACAACTATCCCACGCTGTCGCCTTGCTCCTCCATGCTGCTCTTTAACAGCTGCAAAAATAGTGTCTTTTTGGACTGTGGCTCCAGAGCAGCAGGACACGGGGCGATGGAGGACTCAAGTCTTTTCAGGTCTCAGAGCTCAGGTTTTCAAAGGACTGACTGAGGGCTTCAAGTGGTTATAATTAGGAGTTTTATGCGATTCTGGTTAAGGTTAGGGTACTTTATTAATGGTTTAGTTTGATTAAGTCAAATTTTAGTATTTTAGTCCTGATCAGGTTAAAACATAATGGCAAGTTCAGATTCAGTCCCAGTTGGTCCAGTTCAGTACAACTTTAGTCTCAGTAATTAATATTTAAGCACATTAATATTCCTGGTTTTTCCAATCCATTTCGAGCTAATAAGGTTTAATTCTATGCACTACTTGGTAAACATAGACACATGGTGGTCATTCAAATGTAGGTGTACTTGTGTATTCATGTCCAAACCTGTGTACATCTGTGCTTCTTCGTTGATGCAGGCGATACCTGCAAAGTTCAGCTTTTTTCTTGCTTTTTTCCCCACTTACAGAATAATGCAAATGCAACTGCTGTGTAAAATTATAGCAAAGGTACATAATTTCTTTGAGTACACTGTGTCTAATTTGTCAGTTTCCGTCAACCAGACTGTTCAGAAACAATGTCAGCAACTTCATGCTTTCATTCGCATTCAGCAGCTGTGAAAAAAACTGACATCACATGAGGATGAGGAACGGATCAAAGAGTGCGTTTGTCAAGCTTTTCCTGAAACCCGTACACAATTTATAAGTTTTAGACGAAGAAGTGAAAAAGAAACTCAGACAAAACTGAACTGGAAAACTGAACTGAACCGAGGACAAAAGTAAAAAGAATATTGTAGAATATTGTAGATTTATTTATTTCTTTACTCATGCAACAATGCATTCTTAAATGAGTGCTGTAATTGTTTTCAACTCAATGTTTCAAAAACAAATATAAAAAAATACAAGTTAGCAGGTCATGTGTAAGCAATTTAAAACTTCATATAACCATTAATCAAATGTAAATAGAGATAATGTATTTAGTCAGTATATTCTATGTCATTAATTGTTATTATACCTGTATAAATAACATCTCTGTATAATAAAGCAGGGCTTTATCTCTTCATACCAATGTGTAACTAACTAAGCCTCAATAGGACAGAGTGGTCTTATTTACCTGTCAGCATCGGTGACCAGAGCGAGACGGCCATAGTCCCACGCAACTTTTCTCAAGATCGAAAACACGAACAGCAGCCCCTAGAACATCCAAAGACAGTTCATTTACACAACACTGTCCACATCAACAAAGGCTGCATAACAAACAGAACATGACACCTGGGAAAACAACATCATTGTTTAACTAATATTTTAATTTTTTTTTCACCAAGTCTTTGATTTGATTTCAATTCTACTTTCACTACAATTTCTGAAAGACTTTGTTTGAGAGAGGTGGCATTGGTTAAATAAAACCTCTAGAAAACCTCTCGAAAATGTATATAACCAGAATGAATACAGGCAAAAAAGAGCACACGTTAAGTTTATTTATCTGAGTGATGTGGAGACATCTATCCCAAGTGCAATGTACTGAATATAGTGAGTCCATTTTGTTCAGGTTATAAAATAAATATGGGGAAAACTGAAATTATGGCAATTCATCAAAAGCAAACCAGATTGGAGGAATTTAAACATTTTAAGATACAAACTTTTAAATACTTTTTAAAGATTAAATACCTAGCTTGTTGTATATGCAGATAAAAAGCTATTGTATAGAAATAATTTCCTAACATTAAAACATTATTTAAAACGTAGTCTGGATAACTACCGTACTACGACTTTAGGTAAAATCTAACAGGTAGAATAAATCTGATAAAGATATGTGGCTCCCCAAATTTGTATCCCATTGATTCCACCAAAATTATATTTTATGTTTTTTTTTTAATGTTCTCTAAGAATAAAAGTTAAGACTGAAAATGTTGTCATTAACAATAACCTTAAATGTGTGGAAGAAAACAAAGCTACCTTTAGGTTGTGAAGTAGGTACTCCGACTCACATCAAGATTTGGAATAATGCTTCAATTAAATTTCAAGGTACTTCTATAACGTGGGTTGGGGTTAGGGTTAGATAGATAAATAGTGGCATTGAGGCATTGTCAGATATCATTTTTTTCAAATAATATCCCCTTCAGGGAGCTTATTGCTCATTAAAGTCAAAGAGTCATATACATGCATATATATATATATATATATATATATATGCATATACCTAAATATTTAGGTATATGCAGTAAAAAAAAAAAGATTAAAAAGCAATATGACATTGAAAATTCAGTTCCAGCAAATATAAAGGTAATTTTAGAACAAGATAAAAAAGGTGGAAAAATGTATAAGTGTTCTTTATCAGTCTCTTATCGTGGCCAAAAGTAATAAGGATTTATTCAACAAATTATATGAAGGCTGGTAAAAGGATTTGAAAACTATCGATGTTAACTTTAAATGGAAAAAATACTTAAGGCTCACATCCACAGCCACAACTAATGAGAATGTACGATTGATCACATTCTAAACATGTTCTCTACCTCAGTGTTTCTCAAACTTTGGAACATGTAAAAGTGGTGGTACGCAAGATCTTAATATATGTGTAGTTTAGAGTAAATTTTATCCACTTTTTAGTCCTCTTTTGGGTATTTTCTTGGTTAGAACTAGTGTAGCAATGATGTAGTATAATTTTAGCCCTGGTTTAGCCCTAATTTAAACCTGGAATAGTCCTATAATAGACCATAGTAATCAGAAAGCTTACTCTTTCCTAAGATGGTACTTGGTGTGAAAAGTTTAAGAATCACAGCTCTACATGTCGATCAGTTCCGTTGTTTGCAGGGAAATGTATCAAACAAATAAATAATTGCAGCCTTGGCGATTTGCTAATTGTGGCTTTTCAAAATGCTATTGTGAATTGCTCTTAACTCACAGTCTACTTATTTGTTAAACCCTAGTGACTTACCAAAAAGCACATGAAGTTCAGTGCGAGGACAGTGGGCACTCCTCCGAAGGGCAGCCCCTGAAGCACGGTGCTGCGGATGCGGGCGGAGTAACAGTATTCTCTCGAGGATGAGTTGGGGGCCGGCGTGGTGGTACAGCTCTCTGTGGGTCCACAAGCCTGAGCCCCCCACAATACCATTGTGAAGACCAGGACTCGCAGCATCACGAACTGCAGCATGGTGGCGATCTGACAACACAGAACAGCCAGCATACTTAAAACAACTAAATCATTTATATCCGTTTCGTTTGAAACAGGAAAGAAGCAGAAGGTTGTGGACAAATACAGCAGTTAGATGGTAGTACATAATAATTTAAGTATGAAATATTGACAGAAAGGACATGATTTAATCTTGATCTACAGCAGAACTAGCATTAGACGACATGGTAATACCAAAAACACTTCATATTGTCTTTGAAGTATCAAAATTTATATTGTGCCTTTTCCTTGGTGTTTAAAATGAGTTTTATAGTTTATTTAGTTTTGTGACTTGTTAGTGACATTATTGATGGTTTTCCCTCAGCGTGAATGGCACTTTGAATCACAGAATATCCTAAATTCCTTGATGTGTTTCGTTGTACCATTTTGATGATGACATGATTTTAGAAATACTCCAATACTAATAATGTTTCACAGTATGGCATTAAACCGATCTATGTTGTATTTTACTGGTGTATTGTAAAAGAAAACACTTTCAAATACATGTCAACATTTTTACAGTCAACCTCTACACAGATCTAACTTGTTACTTGGCTTATTTAAAGAAAAATAATGCTATACTGGGGAGTGTGTCCAAGGAGACAAACAAGTGGCAGACTCTCCACCAGAAAAGTTACATAGTGCATCTGTAAGTGGCTGTCTTGAATCCACCAATCACACCAAAAGGAGAATGTTCTATGACAACATCGTTTGTTTCTCAGTCCAAAGTTGAACCGAGTGGCTCTTTTCAGCTGCCAAACACAAACAGGAACCGAAAATGCACTTTAGGGCAACAGCCTAGATTTGAGGTTGACACAAATCTAGGCAAAGCCATGTGACTCATGACGAGGCATTTAGGTCCAAACACGTTAAATCAATGTCAGCAGTTTTTGTATGCGTTTTGCGTAAACAAATATGTCAAATACTAGTGTCTCAAAAGCAATAACTAAGGAAATGGTTGAAACTAATGTCCAAAGTAAACTAGAAGATCCTCTTATTGTACATTTTTGGAGAGAAAAAACCATGAACAAAGCTTTTTCCTCAAATCCAAAACTTTATAGGTATAAATTATGTCAATCTTATGTATCTCATTTATTAATTATACACAATGTGACAAAAGAAATAAAATAATAGACACCACCTCTGATTTTACCACAGTGTTATTACTACATGTATCTACAATCTTGATACCATGTTTATGGCCCTGGAACCAATGCAAAATAGAATGCGTCACAACAACCAAATTCACTTTTTAAGCCACAGCAAGAGACTCATATTGAGCACTGGCGCTGCACTTGAAAGGAATAAAACAGTCTGGAGATTGACCAATAGGGGTTTTTTCATTGTAATTTTCCCCAAATTATATGACCTGAAATTGCAGCACCCACAGCCCTATTTCACTGCAAGGCCGTTTTTGTGTGTGCATTTTGTCATAAATGTCTGTATTGACTCTATAATCTATATTTGGACTCATTAAAATTATTTTTTTAAACAAACTTACAAATAGAATCTACTATTGGAGGTGGGCAAAATCTCAACATTTAAATACAATTGTAAATGTTGTTTTGAAGATATGCAAAATTTAAATATTGAGTATATCGCTCATTGTAAAAAAAATACAACAAAAAGGGCTGATTAAAAACAAAAATGAAAATAAGTCAAGTTGTGAATTTTCAAATGGGGTATAAGGGATATTTCTGCACTTGAATATAAAATAATAAAATAAAATCACTTAACCATTGTCGGACACATTTAATAGAGACATGTTTTAACACATTTCTGCTGGATTGACATCATATCGTCTGAATATCGCTATCAAGATACTCCAAAAATTAACCGCCCTTGTTTGATAAGAATCATTTGACATTTCCGACTCTGGGAGCAGCAGGTGGAGGTTTCCCTGATCTGATCCCTGTGTCTGTGGGCGCCTCAGCCATGGCCTTCGCCCCAGTTCCACCGTCCCGCGCGGAGCTGCTCATCTGCCCGAACACTAACTCATTTATCTGCTGCCTGGAATGTGTGTGACATCACTGTGGAGGGACGCAGCCGCAGACGAACAATAAGGCGATAGAGTCCAGACCCTTCGCATGGACTCGTCTGAGCACGAGAGAGGCACCAAACACGTTACAAATTAAGAACATCACAATTAAACAATTATACATGATTATGCACACCAAGAAAAAAATGGTGAAATCCGTCATTCTTAATATATCGAATATGCTTACCATTCCTCAAGTTTGTGACAAGCTTTATGAACTCAAACTGTCTGAATGGTAAAGTTAATGTGACATAAGATGAAAAAAAGCACTTTACATTCAGGTTTACTTTTATGGAGTTTTAGGTTGTATAGAAATTACTCGTTTTTGGTTTTAAAATGGTCACGATTATTTTTTAGTCATTACTATTTTATTATGACCTGAATTATCACAATTATGAATTAACGGAATAATCTTGAATAAACCCACGAGCATAAAAATATTGACTTGACAAGTTGCCATTACAATTAGCCATTTAAGTGGGGTTTTTTTCAGAATTCTGAGCATATTTCTTTTTATTACACAGCCTACTACTGCATAACTGCTGCAGGTGATGATCTTTCAGCTGCAACACTGTAAGCCCAACTAATGCAGTGAGTGGCTTCTCATTTAAACTATGCCACAACGAATGTGTGCTGTAAAGCTAAAAGCGGTCATGGCGGGGCCTCCATCCCTAACATGATAGATCAAATGGCCCGCCATCTGATTTGACATGGGGGAAAATAAACCATCCCTAAAACCCAAATTCATCCCATAGTTTAGGTAAAGCCATCATTATAGTGTAGTGTCTAAACCAGACCTGGAGAGACTTATCCATGCGTTTGTCTCTAGTAGATTAGACTACTGTAACGGCCTGCTCACTGGCCTCTCCAAACGAGCTGTAAAACAGCTGCAGTACATCCAGAACGCCGCTGCTCGGGTCCTGACTAGAACCAGGAAGTACGATCACATTAGTCCTGTGCTCAGGTCTCTGCACTGGCTCCCTGTGGCTCAGAGAATAGGACTTCAAAGCAGCTCTGCTTGTATACAAGTCTCTCCATGGCCTAGCACCAAAGTCAATCTCGGACATGTTAGTGCCATATTGAACCATCTCGGACTCTGAGGACCTCAGGGACTGGCCTCCTGCTGGTGCCCAGAGTCACGACTAAACATGGGGAATCTGCGTTTCAGTTTTATGCAGCTAAAATCTGGAACAGTCTTCCTGAGGATGTGAGACAGGCCGCTACTCTGGCAATGTTCAAATCTAAGCTAAAAACTGTTTTGTTTGGCTGTGCATATGACTGAAATGCTTTTCTTTGCACTCTTCTCTTTTATGTCTTGAACTATTTGACGGATAGCCTGTAAATGGCACTTTTAAAAGACAAAGAGGAGAGGGAGTCAGGCCTGTTTCTGTCCTTCACAGAGCAGTTTGTTATTGACGCGACCCAAAGGAAAACTGACTTTTTCTACGTCTCAAGCCCCGCCTCCCAGCATTACCATGGAGCTTGTCTTATTATAATAACTAATATTATAGTTAAAAAGGTGATTATAAACCCAACCTTCTAATATTTAGTCTAGTTATTATTTTATTTTCAAAATAGTCATCTGTATGAATGGGTCTAGTCAAGTTAATTAACAGATTTTCTCTCCCCTGCTTTATATTGCACGTCTAGACATAATAAAATATCATTAGGCACTATATAGGCCTACTATTACTACGTTAATAGTATGTTTAGGGACCTTTGGATATAATGACGGTACATTAACCCATCCTTGGAGGAAAATGCAACCGCATATGAGGCATATTTACCATCCCTTTAAAAGACTCTGGGGAGAGCACTGCTTTGTACTTCTAATATCGTCATTAGTTTTAGTGTTTGACTTGGTAAAAATTTGATTTTAATCATGGCTTGGCCATAATAAAAACTGTGCCACTTTCCTTACATTTTAGATTACACGGATGTCAGGACTCAAATGGAGCCGCAGATCTATTGTCTAAAACCTCAACGAGATTTAAGAAAGTCCTGATGTCATTCTATAGTTTTCATTATCAGCCGTTCGATCCCTATGCTTTGTTGGGAAGCCAACGTTTCTGATGTTTACCAGCACAGATTACAGCATGACTCAGCCTCACTGTGCCACCTTTCCTACTGATGCTGGTTGCCATGACGCAGGAGCCGAAGCAAAATATGAAGAAGAAACCAGTTGATGTTGTAACTGTGGTACACACTGATGTCTTTGGACCCGGACTGAGCTGAAGAAAGAAAATCAGCTCTAATCTCATCATCCTGTAATCTTATATCTGCTATTTCACAAGATGTTTTGAAGCTCTGATTTTACACACAGTCTTGATTTCATCGGAAGGCACTTTGATCTTGAGTGTTGTAACCAGCTCGATGTTGACCGATTTCATAATATCCAAAAAGAAAATGCAAATATATGTTGATTCTGGCCGCATAGTGACACAGTAGAACAAATCTTATATTTTATTACGTCCACAAAAAAACACAGAGAGTATGTTTTGATATAGTAAAATGGCTTCATCGGATTAAATATTATAGTGAGATGGCAAATCACAGCACACACACACACACACACCTTGAACAAATGGGAAAAGTTCCTCATTATGCATTCAAATCTTCAGAGGCAACGGAGTAATATGATGCCAACACAGTTCTGTTTTAAAAGGTAATGGCTGTGGCAGGGGATCCTAAAAACTACTATATCATAACTGGGCTTCTTCTTTCATTAGACAGAACTTTCTTATTTTTATGTTAGGCCTATTCATGGGTTTCAGGAAATAGAAACAATTCAAAACAAAATATAATATCTTTTGAAATGGGCAAAAGTTCGCAAATATCACCTATAAACAGGCAGCTGACCCCCATTAATCTGATATTTCAGTTGTAGATGAGATCAGAGTAGTTAACATCTAAGGTACATTAAAGATAGTAGAAGTAACTGCTAGTGTTTCATTGTGCTATTTATTTATTGCTGGTCATATTTTTTACAATGTACAGGTTTACTGGTATTATCCTTTCTGTTATTGTGTTAGTGGTGTAAAGTAGTTTCAATATTATAGTTTATCAGAATATTTTTAAAGTAGCAGTACGTATCACTTCAAAATGTGTTATTGGGACAGGCTTAAATCAACTTGACAGATTAATTTTATATGAATATTTGTTGAATTATCATTTGTATAAAACGTTTGGAAATGATTTGGAAACTGTTAGGGTTTACTTTTTGCATTAGGCTCAATTTGTTTTAACTGATTGGTGAGAAAGCAGGAGCTTCTTACTTTGGGTTTTCAGATACAATCAAACCAGTAAAAGAAAAAGAAACATAAATCAAAACCAACATAGCAAAGCCACATGTTAGACATCTGAATAAGAGCGAGATTCTGTGGTTAAGGATTAAATAATGGAATGCATTGTAATAGTTTCACTTTGACTTTTGTTTACTCTGATATTCGATACTGCACACGGCTCATATCAAAGTTGCTAAATTTCCTCGAAGCCATCATACCAAGAATGTCATTAAAACATTTTAAAATGACACTTCATTCTTCTAATTTAATTTTGAGGAGGCCATAGACACAGATACTAGTGAAGTCACTAGTGTCCAACTCTATTTCTAACATTAAGATATGGAAACAGCTCAATTCTTGAAACTGATTTCAACTAGGGCTGCAACTAACAATTATTCTGCTACTCCATCATTATTTAAATGTATAGTTTCATTGTTCAGATTGTAAAGGCCTGTGAATATTTTTTTTTTATTACATTTCATAAATTTACCAGATTTATCGTCAATTAATATCTGCAAATTATTATTTTTTACAACCCTAACACAGACACATACATTGTCCACTTACACATATATGACAAGCAATGGCAATAATAAAACATGAAATAAATGTGTTTGTTTAGCAATGAATGGGGGGAAAAATGGTGTGAAATATATCCCAGACTAAATTATGGAGTTAGACTGTAAACAACATTAACTCTGTCCCTATAGAATAGAATAAACGTCCAAACTCAACTCACAATTACTATCTAAAAGAAATGGGGGATGTGTACAGGGGATTTTGGACATCCATAGTCATCTATGGACTGAATACAGTAGTGACGTTGGCAGATAAGGCAATAGCACATTAACAAGTATTAGTTAATTAATCATTAACTATTTGAAAATTCAACAGGTTTGTGGATTTGATTACGATAACAGTGTGATAATAATTCCAGGAGTTTTGTAATCTACTCCCAAACAAACTAAAAAGAAAAAACAAACAAAAAACATGTGAAAATCATGTGCAAAATACTATACATACATAAAAGGTAACATACAAGAAATACAACAAAAACACATTGATGAGGCTCAACTTTAACCGATTTGGCAACTGAAGTGAAACAAGACAAGACATGCTCCTTTTGATGAAGTCAGTGAATAAAGTTAGTAGGACTGATTCAGCAGCAGAGTCACAATAAAGAGAACAGAGAGAGACTTCTGTAACAGGCCCACATTTAAACCCAAAAAGACATCGTTGATAAGGAACAGGATCAGCATGTCTGATCGGAACCATCTGGTTATGAACTTTGTGGAGAGATTTGAATACCAGAATAAAAATCCTCTGGCAATGGCACAATGAAACGGAACAAATGATGTAAAGGTTTCGACTGTGATACTTTGCAATTATTTATAGATTAAAGGTAAATCATTCAGGTGGTAATATAGAGTCACCCCAGCCCTGATTCTTGTACCAGTTTCCATCATAGAATGAGAGAAATGTAAGAAGATTTTACTTAACGAATTAAGAAAACATAAAACAATAAAATACTAACCACAAAAAATCTGTTCATTCCTTAAAAGTCCATCACAAGCCGAGCTTAATTTTATTTTGTGTATTATGTCCGGTAAGAGCATTTGTTTGTTTTGTATAAAATAGCAATAGCTACAGTATATCATACATTTCTGTAGATACAAATGATAGCATCAACATTTACAAAAGTGCTTGTCTTTCAGACCTTAGGGGAACTAGGGGAAATTAGCAGATGAGTCAACCTGTTACTGAACTCTTGTTCCTAAACTAGTCTTGTGTTATCAGAAAGTAAAGAAACCCAATGTTCCCAGGGCAGCGGGCAAAGTGGGTGAAGGCCACATAAGGATTTAATCTGGGTTTATCGCCTCAGTGTGACACATAAATGAATTATGAACATCATGTCAGACAATACCACATCATTACTATGCATCTTTTGTGTTATAAATAAGATATGCCCGTTATAAAACAAAGGACCAAAAGGTATAAACTAAATAAATACATCTGAGGAAGCTCTAAAAGTATACTTTTGTCATGTGTTTGAGTCCTCATTGTTCTGGTAGTAGTCATGAAGTAGATTTATAGCGAAATAAAAGCAAAGTGTTAGTCCCTGCAGCTTTGGACAATGACACACCACTAATGGATTACATAAGGAGAAACCAAAACATGAAATATACTGACCTTAGTGTCGTACCAAAACGAGAAACTGCCAGTTTGCTAAAGGAGGCTAGCAGCCAAGCGTCGCGTTATTGTCAGCTAGCCCTGTTAGCTCCTTCTGTGGCGAATAACAAGTGAAGCTTTAATCCCGGTTGGATCCAACCACACCTCGGCCACAGGTCCTAAAACTAAAGTGCGCGAGTCGGCCGAGGTTTAGCCAAACGTTTCACGGCCACAAGTGACAACAGAGTCTGGTCTGTACAAGACTGCGCCTGTCAGACAGCGCTGAAGTGTCACCAATAAACCCAAAACCAGTCCAACAGGAGCGGACTGAAAGAGGCCGAGGTTCAGCGTGAAGCCTGCGCACAGCTCCACAGTGCGCACAGCGCCAGAGCTCAGTGCTCAGTGGCGCATGTCGCCAAAAATATATATTTCTTCCGCCTTACTTCCTGACTTGAACAAGCCCGAACAGGGGCTAGCACCTCCCACCGTCGTGACGACCTCTCTATGATGCTTTGTGCAACGGGAGCGAGCACGCTGACAACAGATTGCGTGAAAAACTGTTCAGTCAACGCGCATCTGAGGTGCATGAACTGCACCTTGATGTTGTGCGTGGGCTTTAAACTTAAGACAGGCCATTCTTATGCACGTGAAAAGCTTTATTTGCTTTGAAATATGGTTTATTCATTTGAGTAAATGTTAGAATTCAGAGCACTTACTTTAGTTTTTATGGTCATAACAAACTAACAAAGGAACTGTATGAACACACTTCAAATGCAAAGTAATGACTACCCACTGTTTACTTGTAGTCAATGCACATGTTACATAATTTGTTTGGAGTAGTCAGGTGTTTACTTGATGACTCTGTATGCTGTTATCAGGACTGCTGTGATCTGCAGAGCTCTGGGCAGCACAGACAGGCGTAAGAGACCAAACTCACTGGTCAGGACTGTCAGCTCTGCTCTGGACGGATGCTTCACTCTGGAGACGATGGATGAGAGTGATTATCATTAGGACATTGATATATTATGTACACTTAATAGAGGAAAAACTGGAATATGTTGTTGAAAGATTTATATTTTGGCAGTTAGTGACACAGAGGTACCTCTTCTCCCAGGCATTTTTATAGGTAGTACCAAAAGTCGTTTAAAACATTAGAAGTTAGAACATAATTGACAGGAGAACAGGTACATTCAAATAGAAAACAAGTGTATTTAAACACAGCACACTTCATTATTAAATTTGGAATACAACCTCAAATTTTGTCTGCCCATGTGAGTACACGAGTGTCAATTTTAAATATGTTTACATTCATATACGTAAGATATTACCCATTGCACTAGATTATATTTTAGTTATTGGTAATGTTTGATTGCATATAATAAAAACACCACTTTCCTTTCACATTCTTTCTCTAGTTTTCCTTGGTCTGTGTTTAACTTAACCTGAAGAAAACTCAACACATAAAAACAATTTGTATCTTATAATATTTTGGACGAGGAAATTAATGGTTTATTTGCAGAAGGCATGAGCCATGAAATCATGGAATAGCGTTCCGAATGTCTCTTTTGTGTAGCTAAACGTTAACTTGCGTTCAATTTCAGTTTCAATTTTATTTTTGTAACGCCCAAAATCACAACAGTAGTTGCCTCGAGGGGCTACAGTGGAAAACAAAATAAACAATGTTCATAGGGACTTGGAAATGTCCCATCCTGTGTCCTTAGACAGATGTCCCAAGCTCCCCTGTCCTTAGACCCTCCTTCTAACTGTGTAATCGTTCATTTATACTTCATATTGACTGATGAGAGAAAACGTGAGGTATTACATAAAACACAACTTACGTATGTAGTCTCGTCATGTCCACTTTCTCCTACTTCTGTTTTGTTTTCGTCCGTCATGCTCTTCTGATGCTCGTTCACGAGGACCGTAAGCGCGACCAGTGCTCGTGCACCGTTCACAGTGACGTCAAAAATCAAATTATAAAGATTTTAGAAACGGTAAAAGGATGAAATCCATTCTATTTTATTTTTAGACTAAAAATAATTTAGCACTGTCTGTAATCTTACAGGATGAACTCTTTGAATGGTCGAGGCCGTGAGGCTGCAGTACCATGGAGCGGCCACCATTCAATTTGGATCGTGGGCAGAGGGGGCGTGACTTACGTGCTGTAATGACGCAGACCCATGCTCAGACCACCGATCGCTGCAGGTTATCCCCAAAAGTACATACAGTATATAAAAAAAAATAATTTCACAGAAAAAAACAATAAGGCAAATATCAAAATTTGGCGTCAAGTTTAAACGTCGTAGTTGAGGATTGATATTTTAATAGATCCATGGTGTATCGGATTGGCTGAGTTTGTCGCTGAACGATGACGACACAGTTTTTGACATTGCTCGTGCAGAACGTTTGTTAAGGTAAGACAAAAAATGCTAATACAAAGTGTATATTTTCTGATTTATTGCCTGGTTTCTGATTTTTTTGCATTAGAATTAGTTGTTGTTAATGTACTGATCTATATTTCCCTATACGAGTGTTTGTTTGGCTGTATTTTGGGGGATTTCTGTGATATTAGCCTGCTAATGCTAACTACAGACGGTGTAACCTAGTAGATCCATGCGTATAACCTGGTACATATAACATATGTAAATATTTATCTGTGTATTCAGGCCATGGCCCTCTTTCAAGTATCTAGATCCCTTGTGGGGCTTTTTGATTGAGACGTCGACGAAAGTCCAGCAGAGAACATTTAGGTAAGGTAATAGTTAAATGTAGAAAAGTCCAATAGGATAATTTAATTAATTTATTAAAGTTGGTTTGTCGTCTTTTAAGCCATTATTATGTACTTGGTTGACAGGCACATATATAAGCATTAATTGCTTTTCATCATCATAAGCATGAGATTATGGTCATTGATAGTTCATATGTGTTTCAACGTGGTGTCGGTGTATTTAGCTCCTTACTAAAGTGGCTCTCAACCTTTTGTCTTGAGGTACCCAGATATATAATGTAACGGTGTTTCTTTACTAATTTAAGTCCAACTAGTTTATTGACAATTATATTCATCCCAAACGTATCCAACTGAAACATTAAGGTTGTCAAATGTCCTAGAAAGAACTTTTTTTCTTTTCAGATGCTATTCAATTCCAACTTTCTTTTATATGTGAAATAATTTCAAGTAGCCCCCCTAATATGTGCTCATGTACCCCTGGTTGGGAAACTGCCTTACAAGACTTCTCATATGATAAACGTGTGTCTTTATTACATTAAGTACTTTTTCTTTTTGTATTTCCAGAGTATCATTGGGTGCTGCTGCTATTCAGAAAATGTCCAGAGTTCGAGTTGTGGATAACAGCCCTTTAGGAAATACTCCTTATCATAAAGCGCCAAGAGTGATTCATGTTTACACAAAGAACGGCATTGGGAAAGTTGGAGATAAAGTTTTACTTGCCATCAAAGGACAGAAAAAGAAGGCTTTGATTGTTGGACACAAAATGCCAGGGGATCGCATGACTGCACGATTTGATTCAAACAATGTGGTGTTAATTGAAGATAATGGAAATCCTACTGGAACAAGAATCAGAGTCCCCGTTCCTACACAACTCCGCAACATGGATGGTGACTTCTCTAAAGTATTGGCAATTGCAGGCGCATTTGTATAATACTGTTTTAAGCATGTTTAAAATAAATAAATCATTGTATACAATTGAATGTTATTGTAACTTTTCTTTCTTAATATATAGATATACTGGTGTTTTGGTGCATGGGTCATTTTACTGAGGAGGCTTTGTTTACGGTAAATACAGCCTTTCCATATAAACACGTATCTGTACACATATAGGTTTAGTTGATGAGCTCAAACACAGTGAACCTTTAAAATGGGGCAAATATTTATTTAAGGCACAACATACATTCACAACAAAAAAACTGGCACAATTTAAAAGCAGTGTTTTGACTGATGCGCGTCTAAGGCATTGATTATCATGTGATCCCTGTTAGTACCACCTGACTCAGATCAAGTGACATTTTACAGCATTTCTCAGTTGTCTGGCCAACTTTGCTAAGGCATATTTATTAAAAAATACAATCTAAGTGCAAAATAACAACCCAATGTGTTACAAAAACAACTGTGCAAAAACCTTCAGATCTATGTTGCCATCTTGAGGTGAAATAACAAAACTACAAATGTAACACAAATGATAAAATCCTTCCACAGTGTAATTAATCAAGTCTTGAGGTGTTTTACGAGTTATATCAGTATATCAGTTATAGGAGCCTAAGATGTCAATTTCAAAACCATTTTAGTAACATTCACGTACCTTTTTTTCCTTCTTAACTAACTTCTTTTTCACATAAAGTAGACCAATGTACTATGATCAAACATTACAAAGCATATCGTTTTTGCCATGCTTTTCTTCATGCTGTGATAGTGGCACCGGGCCGGCTTCATATTGTAAGTTTGCATAGTTTTTATGACTTTTATGAAGGGAAGCTGAAATTATCAGTTTAATAAGCGCTTTGGTGTAGCATTTACTAGGCCTGTCACAATAATTTCTATATCACTTGAAAATTGTATTTTCTCATTTAGTATGTTAACATTTGAGATGTACATTGTAGAATAATAATGACTCAATCCTAATAACACTTCTTGCATTGTGTTTCATTGGAGGCAGTTTAAATATATCTTGCATTCTTACTGTGAAGCGTGGGTATAGACAGAAATGTTACGAACGTGACTTTCTATGTTTGGTTTGCAATCTGTAAAAACACAATTGAGCGGCCCGGTTCAAAAGCCCTAAACTTTGCACATAGGGGTTTTTAGAGACGAGGAAGAAGGCAAATCTGAGCTCAAAGAGAAAGTGAGCAAGTTTGTGGACATTTCTAAAAGTTGTGTGTTTTGCCCGTACACACACACTTTTAGAAAGAACGCCATGCAACATTTTATAGATGAAAACCCTGACCTGTAACTTGGCCTTTTGACGTCACCTTTTTGCCTCCAAAGCAATGACATCTCCATGGAGACAAAAAGGTACACCCTCCATCAGAAACATTAAACAGTGCGCCTTTAAGTTCATTTAGAAAAGGGTTTACAGGGATTATCCATCTTTAGGGTTATAGGCTCAGTGGCATTTGGTGTTCAGTGGTTTTCAATATTATCATTTATCGCAATATTTTCTTCAGCAAAATGTTGCACTTTAAAGTTTTTTATTGTGACAGGTCTTGCATTTACAGTATTTTGCTACTTAATACTGAGGTGGGACGTGTTTGAAAATTAATATTTCTCTAAGGCTGAGGGTCTTCAGGGCTCTCGGGTTTAGACAGCTTGCATGGCACTGTACTTTCTTTGAAACAGTAGACTTGTCTTTTAGCCACACATAGTCATGCACAGCCACTAGAAGAAAAAACAACAACAGATGTTTACGTTAGAACGGGTGAAACTGATTTACAGTTAATAATTTTAAAAGAAAGAAAACATACTTCGGTCAGACTCATCTCAGCCGTTCCAGATCCTTCTCTGTCGAAAACCTGGAAAGATCCTGTGAAAATGTGCCGAGAATTAGCTGTAAATCTCCTAATGTAAGACAATCTTTTATACTACAACAGTACTTTACTCACTGAACATGACCTCTAGTTTTACCAAGCAGCAGATGAAGTTGTCAAAATCAATCATTTCATTCTCCGCATATCGGGCTACTAGGACCTGATTTAGTTTGTTGTTCAGTTTAAAACCTAAACATCAACGTAAAAGTTAACATTGCTCATTTGAAGAGTTGTAGAATGAAGTCGCATGAAGAGTAATTACAGTACCTGCTCCTTCCACAGCCAGGCGCATCTCATATGAACTCATAGCACCAGATTTGTCAAGGTCATATTGCCTAAAAATTGTCTAAAAGTTGAGAGAGGGTAATTCAAATAAATACATGCTAATTTTTATCTTGGGTCGACACAATTTTTTTCTTACCAGCCATTTGCGAATTTTATTCCACAAGAGCTGAAACTCCACCATCCCCAAACGAGCGCTGCCATCTTTCTGAGGGAAATGATGTTAAGTAGAAATACCAAACAAGTCACTGGTACTTTTAAACTGAGGTTGAACAAGGAATACATCCATAAGGTTAACCATGGTTCGACAGGACTCCATACTGAACCCATCTGTCTTCAAGTCTTTGTCTGTAATGAAATGAGTTACCAATAAAGCTGGGCATTTTCATCTATTATAAAAAAATCTAAAAAGCATGAAGATCTGATGAAAACATAATTTGGCTCCATGAAAAGTTGTTCATGCTTTTTTGATTAGATATGGTAATTATCAGTTTATAAAAGAGACGTTTCTGCACTTCGGTGGTTAATTTGACAGTTTATCCCATTTAATGTGATACTGTATCACACTTAAGGGCATAAACTGTAAAATTACATAACCCTAGTTACCAACAGTGACAAAGTAATATGTTATTGATAAGAACTATTAAAAGAAATCAACAATGGGCAGAGGAATCTGACGCTGTGATGTAAAATCTACACCTTGTATGCAAACTTTCCTGGACACATAATTTCTTTACTAAACCACTCACGTTTGGACATCACTCTGTTGAGAATGGTCCTCAGCTCACGAACGGAAATCTCCATATCCTGAAACACAACAGGAAGTTGTTAAAAGGACAGTCAACATTTCTAAAATCATAGGAGGCATGTTTTGAACACGGCACCTCTCCAGCAAGTTGGGCAAACATTGCTTTAAAGGAATCATCAATGTCATCTTCTGTAATTTGATCCTTGTTGAAAATGTGTAAGCTTCAGTTAAAATGGCAATCACATTATTAGATTAATGTGTTAAATACATTAAAATGATGCTCACCTCATCTTCCAAATCAGACCACATCTCATCATCCAATTCCCTGTAGAGCACAACATTTTTTTCATTCCAAAAGCTACTAAACTAATGCATCTATAAAACAACAACACAAAAAAACATACTCTGTCTCTGATTGTTTCTCAGTGAAGACTCGGAGGACAAATCAGCCTCTTTTCCAGGTTCAAAAGTGGAGGAACAACGAGGTACTCTCCAGGAGGTAACCGCAGCCGAGTGCTCACCTCACGCAGGTTTATGAAGGTCTCAGAGCGAGCCGAAGACGATTTAGACAAAAAGAAATTCTTTTCAAGTGCACGTTTTGGCAACCTCTGAACTACAAGCAAAAAGATTAAGACCAATTCACTCACTGTTGCACAAAATAAAAGGGTTACTGGTCCAATCAATAGCAAAAATAAATAAACAAAATTTTATACAGGAGCTTATTCTACCTCACCCTCACTCTTAGTCTAATCTACAGTGGCTTAAAAAATATTAACATAACTAATAAATTATAAGTGTATCATTCCTCTGCAACTTTTGACAATACCCAAATAGTTTCAAATAATTGTATTAATTTTAATTGATTTAAATTTTATTCAACATACCTCTTCAGGAATCTGTGAAAACAAAATACAGATATATTTAATTAGATAGAGATTCAATTATTGGCAAAAATTAACAACATATCAGCAGCAAACATTACCTCATAGAGAGCAAATCCGATAGTGTGCATGTCCTGTCCCTGACGTCTGTATCTGCGGCGATCCTTCTGCATCAGAGCCACCAGGAAACTGCAGGCCTGTTCCTCGTCGTCTGGGTCGTCGTCGTCCTCCTCCAGCAGAGTGATCTTGTACTGAGGGTTGATCCAAAACGTGTCTGAACAGAAGGCAAGGGAGTGTTAACATAATGTATACAATGTATGAATCTGTCAACTCAACTTGGACATTTTTTCAAAGCACATGGAGCAATATTCCAAGGCACTCTAGTGTTCCATGTCACACTGGTTGAAGATCAAGGTTTGAGACGACTGCATTTGTGTGGTACTCACTGGGATGGTTCCTGCAGCCTCCAGCCGTGCTTCCTCTCCTCCACGTCCGTAAAACTTAATGGTGTTCCAGTGACTGAGACTGTCCTCACTCAGAGCGTCCGGGTCAAGTTGCAAATCTCCAGACGAGAAAACTGACGGAGGAACTCACTGAAGGCCATCCTGGGAACGAGCACAATGGGTTAGATGTTTGTCATATCGATGTGTTCAGTGAAACGGCATTTTATATGATGATCAGTGGAGATGGGTTGTGCCCGTAAACTCCTTTCATGTGACGATCTCATGTGATGCATTTGAGTAAAGTATGGCATCGTTTTATGTGGTGTATAAAATAGTACAGTTTAAAGTCTGTATGACAGGTTAGACTACACATTTCGCAAAAGTGTAGTGAACACAATGAAACAAAAGACTAATGTGATTGTACTTCCTGGTCCTAGTAAGGACCCAAGCAAATCAGATCCTAAAATCGATACTAAAATTGGTATCAAAAGTAGATAATCATTTGTTTTTGTAATGCCCAAAATCACAACAGCAGTTGCCTCGATGGGCGTCATTAGATAAAACAAATCAAACAATCAATATTTAATGCTAAAAAAATAAATGTATTAAACAAGACAAAATTAGAAATTTCCTGAAGCGTTTTAGAACAATCTTGAGCTTTATTAAAACTGGTATAAAACCACAAGGTATAATAAATAACGTACTGTGAAAAATAACAATCTGTAGTCGTATAAAAGCGCAGTGTTAAATCATTTTAAAGTTGCCATCAAATGAATAAAAACAAGCAGTAACTTAGAAATGACAAATAATTATTGTGGTATCAAAAACGGTATTGAGCTTGTTCCTCGAGTATCCAAAGCGTTTGAAATGTTAGTACTGTGACAAAACTAAAAAGAGACAGCTCGCTTTCCTTTACTTTTCATGAAAAACAAATGCATTTAAGACTAAATACTTGGATTTTGTCCAACACACTAGAATGACCATTGAATAGCTCTAGTCAAAGCCTAAAGTCGAGAATACCATGTGTCCTGAATGTTATTAATAGAAACATTGGTGCATTAGTCATGCGTGCACAGCTGCTAATGGCATACCAATACATAAACACGACAAACGCAAGCGCCTTACCAAAACTCCCCATCCTCCATTTTACAGTTCAAGTCTTCTCGTTCAGACGGGTCAATTTGATCCCATTCAGAAGAACTACACAAACACACACATAAAACCGAACACAGTCAAGATAAAATAAGCAAATATAATAATGATGTATAAAAGTATTGACTGACTTGTCGCTCCAGGCTCCAGTCCACTCCACCTGGCCCCAAGGGTTACGTATCCGGATGAGGCGCTCCATCCGGCCCCGATAACTGACCTAAGAAAACAAACAATTAGAACACATTGCGCAATTATGAATACACATAGTAATACGTACAAAATAATGTTGTAAACTTGAGCGGACCGACCTCTTTGAGCCCTGTGACGGAGTAGGCATGGCCCTTCACCAGCTTCTTGAACGTAACAGCCTCCATGTCAAAGGCACTGGTGATCTTAAACGGAACAAAAATGTAGGAATTTCAGAAACTGTGCATGAATCTTTTTCCTTCTGGCTGTTGCTGTACAATAAATACTTATTTGAGCATATATCTAATCAAGTAAGCTATAACAATCAATCTAAGCTTTAATCATTTTCATTTCCAGAGTGAAATATTTCTTCAAACTAATGTTTTAACTACGGTAAGTTTATTCTGGAGTCTGGACCTAAATCTTAAAGAACAGGGTGACAGGAAGTCTTGAAATAGATTTGAACCAACACAAGTAACATTTTCTATTTATTTTCTGCATTTCTATCATAGCAAACACTGTCCATTTGAATAAACTAGTTTTGTTTTAGTTTAATTTTTTGTTTCAACCAGGTTGTTTGACTTTGTTTTTTTTAATAAACTAAAACTGTGGTACATTTTGCATTGGCTTGTGATTCGTTTCTTGAGTGTGACATTTACATCAATAGAGCAGCCGAGCAGGGATCCTCTGTCCAGGGCCTTTCTGATGATTTTGTACAGATCTCGTGGAGCTTTGGAGAGTTCGTACATCTCCGAAACTCCTCCTGTGAAATCTTCAAAACCTTCTGTCGTGCTGCCTCCAGAAAGCGCCTCGTAGGATCCATTCAGCCTTAAACACAGACAGACATAACATTAGTGCCATGCCATCACAGTCGCGCAGTATAAGCTTGTCAGGAATGTATTGACCATTTCCTGTTGTACTATGAATCATTTATGATAATGGCGGGTGGCTTTATAACCTACTTAGCATAGGCCTTCTCCAGCAGTGCACTCCAGAATTCGTTGCCCTCAGCAGAGTGGACAAACATGAGCTCTCCATCTTTGACAGGAAGTCGGTCGTCTATCACCACATCAACCCAATCGCCAAACTGCCAGAACTGCAACGGAAAAGTGAGGAATCAGCAAGTCATGCTCAGTGAAGAGAAGGCACAAGGTACAATTCTGAATACATGCAATTTATTTTACTGTCTTTAAAAAATATACTTTATTATGACTATCCATCTATATAGAAATAGAATAACTAAATAAAAATAATTCACATTTATAAACATACTTGTATAACATAATAAGTAATGCACTTATGTGTTACGGCGTTCAAATATAAAACATTACACAGCTACTATAATGCAGCATTGTGGACAGAAACCAAATGAAAGAAAACTAATGATAATTGCCAAGCAAAGATCATTCTGGAAATACCTGAAAATGGAAGATGCCGGCGTAGTCGTCCTGAAAAGATTGACCGTGTGGAACAACTCGGTGCAGAAGTTTTTCGTTAAGAGTGAGAGAGCCAATGGCAGCTAAAAGCCAACAGTCCCCTGGAAAAGAACAAAACGAGTCTTAGGCTTAACGAATTTGATTATTATTTCATCATAATTCATTCATTAAATATTTGGGTAATTAATATTAAGACCCTTGTCTTAATGTGTGTTGCAGATATGATACCCATTCATACATTTCAGTAATCTCCTTTAAAATAGTATAATTCTACAATTGTTTTGACAGCAAATGTTGTACTTTTTATCTTTATGGACCCACCTCCGCTTTTAACAATGAATCCACAAATGTAAGGACAATGCGTCACACATATTGAATAATGTTAAACATTCTGGAAAGTGTATGTGGGTATAATAATATCATAAAGTGTATTAGATGTATTAGGCGTCGTTTCCTGTATTAAGCCAGAACCTGGTCCTGGTGTCAATCATATTTCAGATGTGTCGGAGCAGAAAGATTTTAAATTTGATTACTTATAATTGAACTCACCCAGCGCTCCCTGGCAAATGTCTGTCCTTGTGGCACCTCCCACAATGAACTGAGGATCTCCTGCCAGATCCTAAAATACAACAATTAAAACATTTGATGAATTTGATCTCAAAGTGTGTGCTTAGGACTGACAGATCTGTGTTGTTGGTGTGTGTGCGACTGTTGGTGTGTGTGCGACTGTTGGCATGTGTCTGGAGGGAGTGGTCAGGGACAGCTGCAGGGTCCTGTCTCGACTTGAGTCTTTATGTCTGAACTCGCACGGACAAAATGAGTGAAAGTGATAGGTTTGTTTACACATGAGGTTAAGTCAGCAACAACAGATAAACTACTGCTCATATTAATAACAAATTGAGAGAATTTGTTCTGATTTAAGTAGCTGGAAATTAAGTGAAGAAATATGGCATTTCCATTGTTTCATTCCAAAAGATACAAACTCACTAATAATCAGTAGCAATAATATATATTTTTGTTTTTATTTTTTTGTATAAACAACATTTAAGCGTGGATTACATAATATGTATAGTAAAAATGCAATTATATAATTTTTAAAACTACATGATACAACTTTATAACTTGTTTTGGGCTTTTTCTTTGTTTTTATTGATTCTTTTCTGTTTGTCCCGGCTTGAGACTGGCACTCTATAACTGGATTTTGGATTACAAATAAATAAAACTTTAAAAACAGACTACATCTCTGTGTGCGTACTGAATCCCATTTGAAGAAGACTAAAATAAGTCTCTAATATGTCTTTCACAATTGTTACGTATTTTGTGATGCACATTATTATATGTATGCTTAATACATTGACTTTATGATGTTTGTACGTCATTTGAAAATATAAATCCTGTGGCCTCCATCTTCTGCCTCACCGTGGGTCTCATCCACTCCACATCCCTGGTTTTGGCCGAATAGGGCGCCAACTCCTTAAAGCCCAGAGTTGGAGGTTCAGCCGGGAACAGGGGGTCTTCAAACAGGCTCCCGGACTCCAGACATTCCTGCTTCAGCGCCTCGTAGTCCTGGTTGGCGAACTTCACAGCCTGCTCGTGGGACCCCATGCCTTCTGCACGCTGTCTGTTTGCATAAATGCTCGTAGAAATCCCTCCAACCGAGAACATACTGGTGAAAAATATCAATGTAAACCAGAGTGAGTGTGCAACGCTGCTGCAGATATTAATAGCACAAGCCTAATCGGTGTTACAGCACAGCAATTGAGTTTAGAGAGGGAAATGTTGTATGTAGTAGTCATAGTAGGGCGAGATGAGGATATTATTGTCTGAAGGGTTCGTTTTTGTTGCAAGAAAGTATAGGAATTAGTGTTCATTAAGAGGTTTGGAAAATATCAAATAGGCAAATAATCAACATTGAAGAGATAATTGTTTAAGGGGTTTAAGTTTATTATATACACGTTTATTTATTAGCTCGTGTGACAAAATATGAATATTCAGGAAAAAGGGATTCAGAAGTAAATATCTTAACCCAGCAGATCTATTTACTTTTACCTTTTTAAAAAAAGAAATAGCAAAAAATAACTTTGGATAGTTTGAATACTTTGGATGTGGTTTGTGAAGTCAGTGGTTCTCAAACTATGGTACAGGGGCCATTCTTTGAGGTATTCTTGCAATTTCACCCCGTTTAAGTCTTGGTCTTGCTGGGGCCGTTGAACCGAAAATTAGATCTTGAGTAGCGCTGGGAGATACAGCAAAAAAAAATCTAGAATTTCGCAGTTTCTCTTTTGGAAATATGCTAAACTTGAATATACAACAAAATCTATATTCTGATTGAAAATGAAATGCAGTCTAATCTTACAAATAGTGATCTGTCTGCACTTTTATGGTTCAATTTACCGTTCATTCACTGTTTTGTGCACTTGAACCTTAAGCACTTCTGTGGTTGAAACTAAAAGGCACATTTTAACCCAATTTTGATAGTGTGCCATAATATTGCCTGGATATCAGCATGAGAATAAGCCAAAAAAACATTGAGATATGCATTTTCGTCAATATCACCGAGCGCTAATCAGATAAATTAATTCACAACTATCCGACATTTGTTTCTAATTTTGGTAATATCATCAGTAATTATAGAGTTTGTCTCTTGAATTGTCCTTGTTTTTAAAAAAGGCCCACATTTTCATTCATAGTAGTTTGAGAACCAGTGGCATAAGCAAATCAAACTCAACTGAGGAGCAAAAACAAACTTTATGGCAGCAAAGTATTTTTCTATCTAATCTACTTGTGATTTGCAATAGGAACAGAAGACACCAACGCCCAACAGTGATAGGACAGACACACAGTGGGTGGGGAAAATAGCTAGGTGCTTTGCACTGTCTCAGAACAACCTAAAACACCACAAAAAAATGACAAAGGGAGTTAGAAATTGGATACCTTCACTGTACAGGCGGGCTGAGAGAAAAGACAAAAACATACAGTCACATACTTGAGTAAATGTTTAAGTTGAAGGGTTTAAAAATCCATACAGAGATACTAAGACACACTAAAACTATAAAAGAAACAAGATTCTTATGGGAGCGACTATCACTGCAGACAAAAGCAGATAAGAGGACAAAGTTGGACCATTACTAGAGTTTTCTGATCTAGTATAAGAGATTTTGTGTTTAAAAAAACCCACACATTTCATTGTGGTATCAAAATCAGTATCAAGTATGGTGTCTTTTCCTTGAGCTTGACATTTTAGAATCTTGACAGCACTAGTAAATTGTACCATGTCATTTATGTTCTCTATACACAAAGGGAATAGCCATCTGCAGCTGTATCTCAGGCGTCTAATGGTTTTCTATGCTACATTACAAGCACTTAGTTTAATTGAGCTAGTGACGATGCAAAGAAAATCAGTTTACGATAGATTTTAGCTTTGACGATTGTTAAAAGTCGTCACATTTTCTACTCTGAAAGTACTGGGAAAACTGTGGCGTGGGCCGGTTCATTATGTCGCTCCACTCAAAGGGAATGCCAATGAGCCCCTGCACAGTAAACAATGAGATCTCTCAAAGCTCGGGCTGAAAAGTTGGGACAGAGCAGCCGTGACAAGCAAAACGATTGGGTTACTTTGAAATTGCGGTGCTAAGCAACACTTCTGTACATAGCGATACGATTATAGGAAGTCTATAATCATTACAGCGCTGTGCAAAAAGAAGAAAAGAAAAAAGATGACAATGATTGGCAATCGAGCGTTGATGCAGAAAACGGGAGACATATTTGAGCCTTCATACTTGCACACACCCCACATCTAAATTGGGACTAAATTGAACTTAATCTGGACTAAATTTGGAACTTAATCTGGACTAGAGCAAGTCTGGAACTGAACCAAACCAACAAAGTCTGGGCCGAGATCAGGACTGAACTGGGCTGAAATCAGGACCAGAACACAACCATAGACCCCCTGACAAGGCAATTGGTCTTAGGTTGCAATAGTAACTATACAGTCTTCTTCAGTCAACATTTCAATATGCTGCAAAATAATTCAACTATTCAAACTTCACTACAATATCTGAACCAATCAACACACAAAAGTATATAAATGTCGATCTTTCAATTACTGACATTAAGCTTTTTCTTCACACTTTACATAAACTTTCATACCGGCGCTCGCCGTTTGGACCAGGGCTGCAACTAATGGTTATTTTAGCAGTCAACTCTATTTCTGGATGGAGAATATTTACGGATACAGTTTAAATCAGAAATCTGAATTATTATTTTTTCCTTTACATTTTGAATTAATAATGTCACTGTCTTTGTTATTAAGTGATGTTGTATGTGTTTTTAGAGTCTGTATGGTCCAGATAATGATTATGATTATCAAAATACAATGTTTTTTGAGTTGTATAGTGCATTTCACATATTTATTACTCTACACACTGTATGACACTTGAGCTATTGTTTACCCTAGAAACAAGCCCCCAGACTTTGTTTATATGAGCTGGCCCCCGCAGAGAGGCCCCACATGCCTCCCCAGCAGGAATGTCCCTGAGCTGACACATCCACTGACAGAGGATGGATTTGGGATGGACACAAACACGGACAATCTTTTTCCCTCGGGCCGATGGGCAGAGAAAAGCAGCTGATCCATGCACGTCCTGATGAACTGGTGATGTCAGCTATTGGACTATAACCTTACGCTGGATTAAACAAGCAAAAAAAAAAAAAAAAAAAAAAATGGACTGACGCCAATGAATAAGTGACCACACAGGCGTTATCATCGAGGAGAATTTGACCTATACAGAAGCTAGAAGGATGTGACAGGAGCTTTGTTGAAGGAAGCACCTGTTCAAAGCGGAGACATCCATCATCAAAGGCCTCTGTGCGACAAACACACGCCTGAATAATGTTTCGAGCCGCACTTTACGCACAGCAACGCACAGCAACGCACAGCAACGCACGTTGTTTCATGAATAAGAGACAAATCGGCTCAAGATATTGCACTGCAGGCGCCACTTTAGCTGCTTATTCCAGGAAATTAGCCCAGTGGTGGTGGTGGCCTACAACACTACAATAATAACCCATTCCGTTATGTCAGTCTGAAGCTTCCTTTGATCAATCTCAGAACCGGACTCAAAAGAAATCTGGACTTACCACGACGCGAAGAAGAAGAAGTTTGGATCGCCTCCGAGCGAGACGTAAAGTGCTTTTTTTTGTCGTTAAAACCTGTGTTAAATCAGAGGTTTGTGTCCGCGGACAGGAGGAGGTGAACGTAGCCTTTCACACACACCGTATAAAGCAAAGGCCCTGCCCATGCGGAGCAGCTGAGGAGGAGGGGCCGCTCACGCCCACCGCCCCAAACACGCACCGCCACGCACCACCGCGAGAGGGCGCACGAACCTCACAGTTCATGTTTTCTCTCTCCTCTAAAAAAACAAAACAAAAACGGTATAGCGCAAAACACATACTTTGAAGATGTACAACTACAGTAGGTGGCGGTAGATGCACCTCTCCAGTTGGCTGCCAACCGCCATTAAAAGCAACACCACCACCACAACAACAACAACAACAACAACAACAACAACAAAAAACAACAACAACAACAATACAACCTGTAGGAGAATAAAGTCTAGAGTCTAAAGAATAAAGAATAAAGAATAAAGAATAAAGAATAAAGAATAAAGAATAAAGAATAAAGAATTAAGAATTAAGAATTAAGAATTAAGAATTAAGAATTAAGAATTAAGAATTAAGAATAAAGTCTAAAATCTAAAGAATGCTCTCTCTTTCTCTCTTTCTCTCCTTTTAAAAAAAAAAATGATATAGCGTAAAACACATACTTTGAAGATGTACAACTACAGTAGGTGGCGGTAAATGCACCTTTCCAGTTGGATGCCAACCGCCATTAAAAGTAACACAACAACAACAACAACAACAACAACAACAACAAATCAAACGCAGCAGAGCGCGTCTTCACCGCAAAGAGGTGGCGGGTTTAATTGCATTTACTTCATTGCATTTACTTGAGTAACTTTTTCATGTGTACTTATCGGTGTAGTTTCTGACACAATACTTTTACTACTACCCGAGTAATATATTTGACACAACGTAACAATGCTCTTACTGAGTACACATTTTTAGGTGTCTCTCCCCACAAGTGAATATAGCTGTGTTTAACCCAGCGTTTGATGTTTTATTGCATCGCTCCTTCAGAAATGGTTTAGTTTTTCACATATTTCTTGTGCATTATTGAATGTTTTGTCTTTAAAATTACATTAACTTCAAATTATAAACCAAATGCTACGCCTAGACAGTTACTCTTACTTATTAGTTTCTCCAGTTTTTACTGCTACTTGAGTAATTTACTGGAACACTACATTGAACTTCTACTTGAGGAGTATATTTTGAACTTTATTCACAGTAAGATTACTTTAGGACATTTTTTTGGCTACTCTACCAACATATGTTAATAAAGTGAATCTCCTTTGAGGAGCGTGATTTAACTAACAGTTATAAATGGCATATATATAGCAATTTTTCTGTGTACAAAAAGGTTGACTCATGCTGCCACCTACTGGCATTATATAAGAAGTTCAGAATCTATTACAGTTGAACAGAATTTTTACTTCAAATATTAATGAAAATGATTATTAATTCCACAACTGTTACAGTTACAACCATAATAACCATAATAATCCATATAAATTACACAATAGTTATGATCTGACTAATAATTAACTTCTGATAACACTTAGGTTAATTTGTTTATTCATTGTTTAAACCAGGGCTATTCAATTTAATTTTCCTGTGGGCCAGATTTTTCTGAGGGCCAATGCCTCTAGGCCGGAGGTGCACAACATGCCACTGTAACAGCTTTGGGTCGCACAGAATATCCCCAATACTGTTTCAATCATTTGAGTGAATGCAATAAAACTTATAATAATAATAATAATAATAATAAATAATAATAATAATAATAATAATAATAATAATAATAATAATAATAATAATAATATAATAATAATGCAAACTGTTTGCAATAAATTGTTGAGTGAATGCAATAAAATAATTTACAATGTATGTTTTTTTTTAATTATTATTATTATTTTATATATATATATATATATATATATATATATATATATATATATATATATATATATATATATATATATATATTTGGAAGATGGGTAGAGGGCCTTATGTTGAATAGCCCTGGTTTAAATGTCAGAAAAATGTGTTGTTTGTTGACGACAGAGGGATTCTGTTTGAGAACTCAGCACTACTTCCAACAACGGAAGCTCATTGTCGTCACAAACTTTTTTTATTATCTCGTTCCGTAACTTCCTGTATATTTAGGTTTTATTTTTAAATTTGTCCTGCAATTTGACTGGTGTAAAACTATGATAATATTTACCACAGGTTCTATCCCACCAAACAAAGTAATCATTAGAAAAACATAACAACCCGCTATATGTACTTTAAACAAGTTATTTTGTAGTAACATTAAAGTCAAAAGCTAGCATTAGCCAACTGTTTGTTTAGCCAACTGTCTTTCAGTTAGTCACACTTACCTCCTTGTTGAAAGTCAACCTCCTGAACACTCGATCCTGAACACTGATAGATCACAGGCTCCTTAAAATGTGTTGTTTAAATTTATTTAGTATTTTTTCCTTGAGTTTTCAGACCATCTAAAAGCTGATCAGGTGGATTTTGCTAATATGTGCATTGTGTTGTTCTTTGGTTATTTTTTCACAATGAGGGTAAAGTTAGGTGTTAGGGTTAGGTTCAGAAACAGTTATTTGGGATTATGGCTTTGGGACAGGTTAGCTAACGCGTCCACCAGACAAACATCCAGCGTGATATCAGTGCAAAGTGTTTTAGTAATGTGTTTAATTCAACATGAGGAGAAATAATGCAAAACCCAAACTACTTGGTATGAGTCAGTGTTGACAGACATGTAAGGCGTATCCATATTGATCTTTGATAAACTGCAGAGAAAAGGATACAGGACATTGTAGCTCTTGTGCCTATGGTTCACATACTCATTACTCCCGACAAAGGTTAAACTAATCTTTGTGATTCACAGTGCAGCCTGCCAGGCCGTGTTACTTAAAGGTGCACGGTGTCACTTTTTTTGAGAATAGTCTTGCACCTGCTTGTAATGTTGTTGCTCTGCCTGGAATGTTCCGCAGTATGAAGTCTATCTCAATGGAGACAAGCAGGTGGCATCATCAGGTCAGATCATAGGTCAGATCTGTGGAGAGGCAGTTACACTTGTGCATATGCACGTTTATATATGTTTAATTCCAGACTGTCGACATTTCTATGTAAAGGAAACATGTACCGGTACATGGATGCAAACAGGCGGTGGACCCGACCGTATGTCAGTATAATATAATAATAGTTGGACAATTCTATGTCAGTCCAACATAGATGTATCAAAACAAGGGCGTGGACGTATTAGTTGAAGTTTAATTATGAGACAAAGATGAAATGTCTGTAAAAAGAATGAAGTGCAGACATTGTTCAGTTTTGTTTTTAATCAGTACTTTTTATAGCATTTTTTACTGTAAACCATGTAAACATTTTGCATATTTTCTAAACAACATTCAAAATGTGAGCAACATTTTTATATATTGCCCCCTTCTACACAAAAGTTTTACAAATATTTTGAGATTCTTGTCAGAATTCAATTACAATTGGACATTCATTGTTAATTTTCTAAAACCCAACTTCCTGGCACTATTGCTGAAGATACTCATGCACTTCTAATTGTGACATTTATGTTTTCAAACTGCACTTAAGTAATACCAAGACAACGCCTTGATCACTAATATGTGTCAAATTACCATCACATTGCAAACCCACTCATTCATTTCAAATTAAGCAACATCAGAGGAGTTGTGCATTGGCTTTTAGGTGTGTCCTTGTTTGTTTTCTGCTGTGGTCACGGATATATCAAGACAGATTTGCTTAGGGCTGCCATTGTCTGCTTTGCCAACTTCACCTGTCCAATCAGAGCTCTTCCCTACACCTGACTCCCTTCCCTGTTTCTGTGCTAGCCCATATAAAAACACAGAACTGCTTTGAAATTGCTATTTAATCTACCGTATACACTGCCTGGGTGAAGCATGACCTCTATTGCCGCTCGGTTGGCCAGCGAGAAGGACAAGGCGGAGGGCGTTGGGTCAAACCAGCAGGCGGTGAAGTATTTGGGCCAGGAATATGAGAGGCTGAAACAGTACTGTCTGCAAAGGGGGCGCCTGTTTGAGGATGACAAGTTTCCAGCGGATCGCAAGTCCTTGGGGTACAATGAGCTGGGGCCGTACTCCTCCAAAACCAGGGACGTGGTGTGGAAGAGGCCAACGGTGAGAAACACAGAATGACATGTTAGGGAATAGTTAGGCGATGATAAATTGAAGCATCTTGTCATATCGTGTGGGGTTATCTAAATATCAGGAATCAATTTGCATATTCTTGGGAAAGGGAGGATAATAGTGACTGCACAAAACTACAATGCATAATGAGCCTCGAATGAAAATAAAAAATAGGTGAAATGAATGACATGATTTACCCGTTAAAATGTTCATATAAGTCAAAAATGTATGTGATTTCTCTCAATGTTATTGTTTGAGTTCTGGGAAGTTACCTTGGTGTCAATTCCCTCAACAGAGCAAACACAAAACATAATTGAGAACTGCTGTGGTTTGGGAATTGTTGGCTTTCTAAGTGAGCTACCAATATCTTATTTGTAAAACTATTAAAATGCGTTGAGGGCGACCTTTTCATAGATAACATTTTCGGTTGCTCGTATTCACTTTTAAGTCAAATCATTTTCAGTAAGCCAAACAATGACTGCAGTGTCCATGAATGTTTAAACCACAAGGAAACGTGATTACAGCAGGTAATACTGTGTGTAATGGACATCGGAAATCACCATTTAAATGTGTGTACTTTTACTTCGAACATGAAAAGAAAAGATAAGATAAAAACATTTTACATGTTCAAAAAGGAGTAGGAAGTTGTAGTAAGAAGTTAAAACTCATTATAAACTGTAATAATGACTGGTTGTTCTTTAGGAGTTGTGTTCAGACCCTAAGTTTATTGATGATGGAGCCACAAGGACTGATATTTGCCAAGGAGCCTTGGGTAAGTAAAAAAAAAGCCTACTTTGCATTGTCTTACTAACTATGGCTAAAATATAGATAGATATTTATTTATACTTTATATTATACATTTGAACAGAATTAAGAAAATATATTTGTATAAGGTCATACTACAATCAGAAAAAACACCAAAATATCAAGACACGTCCTGTAAACTGAATGAAAACCATATATATATATATATATATATATATATATATATATATATATATATATATATATATATATATATATATATATATATATATGTAACCAATATTTTGTATTAAGTTTGTTTTTTATACTCCAAATTACCAAAGCTGATTCCTAGTTTGTGAAACTGTTACAAACAATATTAATTCGGCTTCTGAGATAACAACGTGTTTCACCATCTTTCAAACCACATATTGTGTAATTATGAGCATTCAATAATTACTTTTAAGCACATGTTATGCACGAGCCTCTTGGTTAATACGCGTTGGCTAACTCTGTGGTATTGTGGGCTATTGTGGGCTAATGCTGCACAGGTGATTGCTGGCTGTTGGCCGCCATTGCCTCTTTGACTCTGGACCAGAGGATTTTGGCTCGAGTGGTGCCGCCTGGACAGAATTTTACTGAGAACTATGCTGGGATTTTTCACTTTCAGGTCCGTCTTTGGTCAGACTTTACATTTTAACCAAATGTTTGTCTATAGATGACTGAATAAATGATTTTATTTTCAGTTCTGGCAATTTGGTGAATGGGTGGATGTTGTTATTGACGACCGTTTGCCCACCAAAGATGGGAAGCTGCTCTTTGTTCATTCTGCTGAGGGGTCTGAATTTTGGAGTGCACTGCTGGAGAAGGCCTATGCTAAGTATGTTCAGTTTTTGTTTTTCACCTTCCAGTAAACTATAAATTCTTTGCCAAATTACCCAAATATACTTCATTGTTGAGGTAGTTTATGGATATTGTCACTGAATATATTTGGACCTACTTCAAAGGTACTGGTTAAAATGTTTAGCCTCTGTCATCATGTTACATACTAATACTTATTTTACAACAACTACTACTACCACTTTGGCCAAAAGAACTAATATAACTTGTACTTCTAGCACTACAATAGTTATAGACAATAATGCATTAGTCCAATCGTGCTTTTCCAGAATATTTTTCATAGAATGTTATAAACTCATTCTCTACATACTCAGTGGTGGGAAGCTATGGTAACGACAGCTGCCCTGGGGTAGACTGATGGACGCAAGGCTGCCAATCTGTGCCATTGGCCCTTCAGACCACCACCAATCACTCACTCTCTCTCACACTTTTGGTAATGGCAAATATCACTGATCCAAACCTGATCCTTCCTCTCCTTAATCTAAACCCTGGTCCTAACTCATTTCAACCAATATTCTAACCAAACACCTATACCAGTCCTGTCTCCCAAAAACAAAGATAAGAAAGTGCTCTAAAAGTGGGCAGATTATGGAGACCAGGAGTCAGAGGGACAGCAGCTTCCGTCGCTCTGACTGTCATGTTGATGAGCTAATAATAAAGGATTTACATCATGGGGAACTGGTTTTTGTCCCCATAAAAGAGACAGGTCCCCATAAACTGAGTGTGTGTACATATTTCAGTCCCAACAATGCGATAAATACCTGTCCAAAACATTCATACACAGACAAGGTATTTGAAGTGTCTTGCCCAAGGACACAACAACGCCCCCAACAATGAGTCACAACTTCTATCACCACTTTTACCACTGCTCAGAGCAAATCACTTTCTTTTGTTGCTTTTTTCAGGGTGAGCGGCAGCTATGAGGCCCTGTCCGGAGGCAACACCATCGAGGGCTTTGAGGACTTCACTGGAGGAATCTCAGAAATTTACGAGCTGAACAAAGCACCGCAGCACCTTTTCCAAATCATGCAGAAGGCCCTGAAACTCGGCTCGCTCATGGGCTGCTCAATAGATGTGAGTTTGGATCAAGTTTCATTGCTTCACGTTACAAATTTGAATAAACTTGCCTTGAATACTCAAACTTACCAAATTGCAAAGGCAAAAATAACAAAAGTTTCTGTCTCCTGCACACAAAAAAGTATCCCATCTTATCGTATAATTGGTGAACCTGCACATTTACAAACTACAAAATTATATGTTGTTCTTGTATTATTTAACTGTCCATAGTATTTCAGTATTCTCTCAAATATGAATGTTCTATGAATAAAATGTGCGCAATGATAAAAACACTATTTATAGCCTTAATAAAAGAATGATGAGAGACTTAATTATTCAGGCTTAGTAACCACATTATATTTAAATACATTTTAAGTCTTTCTTCATGCTTTACTAAGGTATAGATTTCATAAAGTGTTATCTAGAATTCCACTAACTGCTATTTGTATCACAGAAAGCGCAATTAAATGTTTTTTTGAAAATTGTTTGTCTGTTTATATTTGTTTGTTCAGATCACCAGTGCGTACGAGTCAGAGGCGATAACATCGGAAAAACTGGTGAAGGGACATGCATATTCTGTTACTGGTGCGGAAGAGGTAACAAAAACATTAGAAACAGTTTTATTTTGTGTTTGTACATGTAACCGACATTGATCATGATTACAGGTAAATTATAGAAGCAGAACAGTTCAGCTGGTCCGAGTGAGAAACCCCTGGGGGCAAGTGGAGTGGATCGGGCCCTGGAGTGATGGGTAACACAATATATCACTTTTAAAATATAGTATAGTCTAATTATTGGCACATTCTATTATTATTTACAATGCCAAAAAAAAAAAATCATTCAGATCGAGGGAGTGGAGTTACATCAGTGAAGATGAGAAAACAAAACTGAACCATGTCGCTGATGATGGGGAATTTTGGTAAAGTAAATTTCTTTTGTAGAAAATATGCTCACACTCACAAAAGGTTAATTTCCTGCATGTTTAATAACAAATCTCCTTACACAGTTTCTGAGTATGTGTCTTCGTTCCAGGATATCCTATTTAGATTTCACCCGCCACTTTTCAAAACTGGAGATTTGTAACTTGACTCCGGACACTTTGGAGAGTGAAGACGAGGGCCACTGGAACCACTGCCAGTTTGAGGGGATGTGGAGAGTGGGCTCCACCGCTGGCGGCTGCCGCAACCACCCAGGTACAGCAGTAAACAGTAAAAAGGGTTATGCCATTTCTGGTAATACCTAACAAGATTACAATAAATAGCACATAAATAAATCTTTTACCACATTTATATAGCTCAAGTAAAAGTTTATTCTTTATTTGAATGGATCATGACCGAGAGAATAAACACATGATGATGTTCTGTTTCCCGTAGCGACGTTCACCTCCAACCCTCAGTTCGTGGTGCGTCTGGACGAGGTGGACGACGACCCTCTGGACGGCAAGGAGAAGGGCTGCACGTTTCTGGTGGGACTGATGCAGAAGGACGGACGAAAACAGAGGGAACTCAAGAAAGACCTGGAGCCCATAGGCTTCGCCATTTATCAGGTGTTTACCTCATGGGTCTGTGAAATCACGAAACACCACCGCAGTTTATTCTCACACCACTTTGTCTGTGAAAAAAAAGTTCACGTCTATGAGCTCACAGACATGATCAAGTGGTATCAAGTTTTACATTTCGCATATATTAAGTAAGTTCTTTTGGCCAGAAACGACAAAAAAATATGAATTTGAAGTAGATATGGTGATGTTTTTAAAGTTAAGCTAAAGAACAATCCAATTTACAATAACATTAATTGGCCTATAAGTGAAATAGTAGAGATCTGGCTATGTTAAACCAGTTTATTTGTTAGACCTAATCATTTTGCATCTACATTCATATTTATTGCCCTATTCTAATAAGCTTTTGTCCTGGATTGTTCTTGCAGGTCCCAGATCAGGTGAGTTTATTTAAATTTTTCACATCATTAAATCTTCCTGTGTTTGTAATTCGACTCGTGCACCGCCACAGTCTTAAAATCTAAGTTTGTCTCTTCAGTACAAAGGCTCCAGTTACGTGCGTCTCGGGCCGGACGTGCTGCTGCGTCAGAAGTCGGTTGCCATGAGCCACACGTTCATAAACACTCGTGAGATTTGTGACCGCTTCACGCTGCCCCCGGGAGAGTACGCCATCATCCCGTCCACTTTCCAGCCGCACAAGAACGGCAGGTTTGTGCTGCGGGTTTTCTCGGAGAAGAAGGCAGACTCCAGGTAAGTTTTCACCTGTTTTACAGCGCCATCAAGTGGACAATATTTTTGTTTTGTTTTGTTTTTTCTTTTTCATTTTCAGTCCCCTGGAGGAAAAACTTGATGCTCAAATTGACGAGGTAATAATATGTTGTAGGCTTGTTTAATGTGCGCTGATATTATAATTTATTAGACTTTATTGATTGTTTAGGCCTATTCGATCAACTGTTTTGTTAATTCCGGCCATATTAAAACGAGTAACAAAATTATGCTGATTCTCTTCTCATGATATTTTTAACCATATATTTTTCAAATTCAGATTTTTATGTTGCATGAACTGTAGGTGCACATAGCATACAGTACTGAAAGGTTATTTAGGCCTTTCTCATTCGTTCCTTTCTTTATTTCTTTACCTCAGGAGGAGATTTCAGAGCATGACATTGATCCTCATTTCAAGAAAATCTTTACGAAAATTGCAGGGGATGTAAGTGACCAAATGAAAGAGCAAAAATGATTTGAACAAAATGTAAATGTTGTGTTGCAATTACAGGACATGGAGGTTTCTGTGTTTGAGCTCGTGAACATTTTGAACAATGTTGTATCTCACCGTATGTATGTCCAGCTTTTTAAAACTGTTTCTTACTACTAATATTAATACAACTTTCTTTCTGGTTCAAGGATCGGACATAAAGACAGATGGTTTCACCCTTGAGACCGGTCGCATTATTGTCAGTCTGCTGGATGTATCCTTCGTTTTAAAACAACATAATGGAGTTAACGCTTTATGATGCAAAAAATACAAAAATACCAGCAGTCAGTGTATTCAACTTAGACATTTAACAGAAAGACGAAAGCTCCAAACTGGGTCTGCTGGAGTTCCACAAGCTTTGGCAGAAAATCCAAAGATACTTGGTGGGATATTGTCTTCCTCCGTCTAAATGCTAAACATGCCTCTGCTAAATTGTAATAAATATATGCATTTTGATGAGAACAGGAGATCTTCAAGGAGCATGACACAGACAACTCAGGCACCATGAGCTCACATGAGATGAGAGAAGCTGCCACTGAAGCCGGTAGCAATCTCCATTTTATAATCATTTTGGTATTCATCACTTGTAACTTTGGGTCTGTCTTTTGGAAATTCTGGTCAAGAATAAGACCAGCCTGAGTCAGACCAGATAAAGTCACAGCAGATCAGGCATTGCCCAGGACTATTTTTTTTATATTATTTAAAGTTGATGGACAATTTCTAAACAAAAAAAGGAAAACTTGATAGACAGAACAAAAAAATATATTGGTGATTTCAAAAGCACAAGCACTAATTCAAAGTAGCCTGTAACGATAATTCTAATGTTTAATTGTGGAAAAACTGCTGCTGCGGAACACTCTCTGCTAAAACTTTATCGAATGACACCCATTACAGAAAAAAGAAGTGTAAACAATGTCTGTGTCACTGTCTGGCACCGGAGATGGGACTGTCCCTCTTTTCAGGTTCAGAAGTTTGCTTTCCATAATGGCAAGTTATTACATTAAATGCTTGTGTGAATCAGTTAATAAACTCAAATGGGATATTATGACAAGACACACCTGGCAATCTCTCAAGGCAAAAACAACATACACATTATGTTGTATAAATTAATTGTTTACTCAAGGACTACTTTTATACTTCGTTTTTTGAAGTATTCTTATTCTTATTGTACTGCAACTGCATTACAATATGTTCATATTTTTCCAAATGTACTTTAAACTTGTGCTTTATCTCGATTGCTGATCTTTAGGACTAAACTTGTAACACCTCTGACTGGTGTCACTTCCCTGTTGCTGCCAAACTGAACAATCCGGTTTTACAAACAAAGCCAACGTGGGAGGGTCCAGGACATATGAGCCATTATATGACTCACAATATAACAACACACAATAATACACACACTTTAAGCATGTTAAATGTATGTTGTGTGTATGTTGTGACAGGTTTCCAGGTGAACAGTGCAGTGCTGCAGGTGATCGTGAGTCGTTACGCCGACGCTCAGTTTGCCATAGACTTCGACAGTTTTGTGGGATGCCTCATAAAACTGGAAATGTTGTTCAGTGAGTATTTCGTTTAGTTTAGTTTAGTTTATTGAGATCCCCATTCAATCCTGAAATGCTGCACACACAGGAACACACACATAATAATAACAAAACATGAAAGTCCAATCTAGAAGAATAATATATGCACATAATAACGTAATCCATTATGATTTAGATGAATTATGTTGAATTGAACTTGTTTGAAGTCCCAGACAGATATAAATCACATTTAAAAGTATTGTATAAAGAAATAAATCATATGAAAAATAAAAATAAATCATTTAAATACATTTTTTAAAAAGCTCATCATTGTCAAGAGGAAAAGCTAAAAAAAATTTTTGCATTTATTTGTTTGAACAAAAAGAAGCGGGCAAAGTATTTCATGCAACCATGTCCATAAAAACAATACGTTTTGCAAACAGGCGGCCCACCCCTTACATTACTGCTTTGATGTGCTCCATAATCATAATCATAATAAGAGAAAAAGTACATTTGTTGACATTTGAATCTGCTTTTGACAGTCAAAACAACTCATTGAGCATTGTTATTATGTTATTATTACGGTGTGAGCAGTATACCGTATCAGCAAGACAAAAATGATATGAATGAATACTACATTGATTTCTAACCTTTTTTTTTCTAGAAATGTTCAAAGCGTTGGACACAAGAGCGTCTGGAAGTATTGACCTGGATATAGAAAAGGTCTGTTCATTGAAAAAACCACATTGGTTAATGCTGTTGTGTCTTTGGGCAAGACACTTCACACACGTTGCCTTTATGAATGTCTCAAAATGTGTTTGTTTTGCATTTGGTGGATTCATTATTTCCATGTATTATTTTTGTACTAACTTTAAAAAGGAAAAAGCATTTAAATCGAACTGTTTTCTTCTTCTTTTGCAGTGGTTGTGTCTGGCCCTGTACTAAACTTCTCAATCAAGATACAAAGATGAAGATTTGTCCTCTACTAATAAACACATGTATACAGAATATTAAGTATGATGACTCTGTGCAAAATGCCAATTAAAAACAACATAGAAGATGAAATATTGTATGCCTGAATCTTTTCCTGTGAATTTCCATTGCCTGGTCTGAACTATTTGAATAGGTTGGCTGCTTTGAACAAAACTGGGTGTGGCTTGAGACAGTTGATCTACACAGATGCCGCTAAACCTGTGTTGCCATACCTCCTCCTGCTGCAGTCAGGATTTTTCACTCACCCAGAACTGACAACTTTACTTCCAAGATGACTGGGATCGTGCAAAGAATTGTCCACTACCGCAATAAGGCGGAAGGCAAGGGAACAAACGCCAGAGCAGTGAAGTATCTAAACCAAGATTACCAGGAGCTGAAGAGGAGTTGTCTGGGGAGAGGGAGGCTTTTTGAAGATGAGTTATTTGAAGCTGAGCCCTCTTCTCTGGGATTTAAGGAACTTGGGCCATCTTCTGCTAAAACCAGAGGCGTTACCTGGATGAGACCGAAGGTAAGACGATATGTTTGTGGTTATTTGCCTATGCAAATAAAAAGATGAAGTTCGGATTTCCTCTACAAGCATTTCTGATATTTTGTTTTTATTACTGCACACTACTGCCTTGCTCTTGAAACGTCAGATGTATTCATTACTGAGCTGCAGTGTATGAATGGCAATAGCAGTTCGAAAAGTACTCATCTGCTACATTCAACATTTTATAAAAAAAAATATTCTAATTGGACTGTGCAAAAAGTTTCTGCTCAAAGCGAGTGTGTAAAGAAACCTTGGATATCATTTTTCCATTTAGACAAAAACACGATGAGCGTAAGTCTTGCATTCTCTTTTTCCCCATTTGTATCACAGGAGTTGCATTCCAGACCAAAATTCATTGTCGAAAATGCGACTAGGACTGACATCTGTCAAGGAGCCCTGGGTAAGTCTCTGCAGTGTTTTGTATGGTTTTTGTCATGATAGAAGCTTGTCTGGACGTTAGAGACGATGTGGGACAACAATAACAAAGCAGCCATGCAGGTCTGAGTACACCCAGTGTGAGTCAGCGACATACCAGCTGTCCCACGTCTGCACCACAGTTCTGAACCACAGCTCTGAACCAAATACAACACTTTACGTAACAGCACGTTTCATAACATGCCTCAATATATTCCAGTCATTGGTCCTAACTTTCCAATGTGCTTGAATCAAAACGGAAATTCTACCCGAGCATTAAATTGTGAACTGTAAAAAACATCACAGAAACAAACAAGCCACTGGAATAATATAATACCTTCAGGTTCAGGTTAAACTTTTGTGGATTTTCTGTTTGTATATTTCTTTAAAATAAATTGTGACTCTTACATAGAATTATATTGGTCCATGTCCTCCATTTGAGCTCTAAACATGCAACCGGTGATGGGAGATGTTATAAATATTAAATTATTCCTGGTATTTGTGTGTAGGTGACTGCTGGCTCCTGGCAGCCATCGCGTCTCTGACTCTGAACAAAGAGGTGCTTTACAGAGTTGTTCCACACGACCAGAGCTTTGACGAGGAGTACGCTGGCATCTTTCACTTTGAGGTGCAGACCCTTGTGATGAATACAATTAGATACTACAAATGAAATTTAAAAACATAAAAACATGTGTCAAGTAAAAACTTAAATTCAGTTCTGAACAGTGGAAAGAAAAAGTTCAAGAAAAAGTAAAAGTAAAGTAACACATTTTTAAATCTACTGAAGTTAAAGTATTAAAGTACTCATTTAAGAATGTACTTTGAAAATAACAAGTAAAAGGAAATATTTTTGATTTTGAGAACTATTAAAGCATGAAATTGTAATCTTATAGGAAACTTTGCAGATTATTTTTCTCAATATAGTCTATTTTTGTTTGCTCAAAGGGAATTTAAATGCTTCCAAGATGTCTCCATAAATGCGTTAAAAAAATATAATACCAATTTGAGCAGGTCTAAACCCGAAAGAAAATATACCTTTACTTTCCACCACCGGTTCTGAAACATATTGAAGTTTGTTCTGCCTCAAGAAAGCTGGAGCCAGGCCTCTTGTCGATCTCGTAACAGTGGCTTTTAAACAAACAACAAAACGGCCAAAGTCCATTCTTCTACTGGGTTATGAGTAATGGTTTCAAATAATTGTGCCCTAGTAACTACACAACATTTCTTACAATTTCCTAATTAACTAAACACTCATCTAAAAAAAAAAAAAACACGTAACTGCACTCATTTTAACAGCAACATAGACTACAGACATTTCTTTTAAATCTTTGCAACTAGTATTTTGAAAAGTATAAATTTTGCTGGTATTGAAGTTCCAAACAGAGTGGCCATTGTAGAGCCAATAATTAAAACATTATTAAAACAACCAAAGTACACTAAAAATCTTATCAAAAAACAGTTATTCAAGTGTTTGGCTCCAAGTAAATGTAAAAACATGTAGTTACTACCCACATCTGTCTACTTAGATAATTACACTGGACAAAAAACAGAAAATAAAATATCTAGTCCACAGAAAGGATAATAATGTGTTGTGCTGTTTTGGTGCATTTCCAGTTCTGGCAGTTCGGTGAGTGGGTGGATGTGGTGGTGGACGATCGTTTACCGACAAAGAATGGCGAGCTGCTGTTTGTTCACTCTGAAGAGGGCTCTGAGTTCTGGAGCGCCCTGCTGGAGAAAGCCTACGCCAAGTAATAATGCATGGATTCAAGACACCCAAAACGCTTAACATTGCATTATTAATTCACTCAGTGGTGGCAACTTACTTCTGGCCCCGCCCTGTTTAGCTTCCAAGATCAGACACTGTATTAACTCAGAGTTGAGAAGAGTATGATGTAAAAACACATAAATACAGTTTGATCATTGTGGTTGTGATTTTCAGATGATTGTGAGAAAACAACTGAGATTAAAGACAAGCCTACTTCATATTTGAACATCAATGTATAAATATATCAGACAGTTGGATCTATCTAAATGACTAACAGGCCCATAACTTCCTCTTAATAGATAATTAAGAGGAAGATATTCACCTTGTCTTCTTTAGTGGAATAGTTTTGTTGTGTCTTCTATAAATAAGATAATATGGAAGAAACAACAAAACGATTCTACAAAAAAAGACGAGATGGATATTCTTAATCTGTGGTTATATTGTTCTGCCTGAAACAGCACAACTAAACTTAGCTCTGCCTGTACTTATCTAATATAATTCAGGTTGAACGGATGCTACGAGGCTCTGTCGGGAGGAAGCACCACTGAAGGTTTCGAGGACTTCACTGGAGGCATCGCTGAAAATCACGACCTGAACCGACCCCATCCGCACCTGTTCAAAATAATCCAGAAGGCGCTGGACCGAGGCTCGCTTCTCGGCTGCTCCATTGATGTGGGTTTGACAATGTTCGTTGTCTGTCCACGCTGCGTTGTTGTTACATCTGCGTATCTCTTTTGCCCAGATTACGAGCATGAACGACCAAGAAGCTGTGACATCTCGCAAACTAGTGAAAGGCCATGCATATTCTGTGACCGGAGCTGGCGAGGTGAGATAAAGGCTTAAAGAAAAAAACATTCCCAAACATTTTGATACACCTAAACATTTATGACATACTAAATAGAATTAAAGGTGTCTCCCAGTTATCTTATATGTATATTTTTTATTATGATGTCAGTCCAGTCCTTAATCGTTTGTGTCATCCATTTTTTTTGTGATGCCAGAAGTATGTTCCAAAGGTATCCATTTATGTTGTCAAAGGCAGGAGTTTTGAAGCCCAATTACATAGTTCTGAAATTGAGTGGGATGTTGTTGTCAAAAACAGTCCAACATTCAGCGTTTCCCTGTGAATAATGAGCACTTTGACACAATGTTATAAACGGGGCTCATTCTTCAAACAGAATTCTTTCCAAACATTTGACTTTGTGGTCCTCTATTGTAAAGTACATACATTTTCCTATTCTTTGTCCGTCAAAATAAAATGACCCTCTTTTTCCCCATTTCATTTTAATATATTTAGTAAATTGTCGATCCAGGTCTTTAATGTATTAATGCATTTATATACTTTAGATTTTACTCCCCTTGAAAGTACTGATTTATATAACTTAATACATATTTCATTCAGAGGGATATGATAATTCGTTGCTTTGTTTTATTTCTTGGTTATTATAACTCCTTATCTGTAAATACCAATAAAAGTCTTGTTTCTCCAGGCCAAAGGTTTCCTTCAACATATCAAAGCTTTTCATTTGATTAATTTGATCAATTCTCAACAAAAAATGTTTGGACTAAAAGAGGACTAAACAATTGTGTGAAAGTTGAAGTGCACTGAAAACACAATAGTAAAGAAATTCAGGATTTGAAATTGAAATTAAAGTCAGGCAAAGAACTCCAAGACGCTTTTGATGGTAACAATTAAAAGGAATTTATTTGTACATGACGTGTAACGTGTTTCTGCTGAACCTTTCTTCAGGGTGCACACAGAGGCGCAGGTGTCTGTCTCATTACGAAGGGAGAGGCCCTTTCTGTTACCACCCACATAAAGAACCATGTACCCTTTGAACATGGATAATAAGAAACCATAAAAAAAGAACCTAAAAAAAAAAAAAAAAGTAAGCAGAAACGCATTGATGTGCTTTTTCCGTGTAACTTTTTTAACCAACCCTCGCCGTGTTCAAATAAAGGCTTCTTAAAAGTTACCGTCAAGAATGCCTGGGATTTATTTGCCTGTTTTCTATCTCTCAGACATACCTACCTGTTTTGTGAGCATTAAAGAATCATTCACCACTTCCACTGAGCACCTGACTGTGTTTTACGTTTTACGCATAAAGACCAATGAGCGCTCCCCACTGCTCCCCTTTTCTACTGGAGGTTTCCAAGTGTTTGACTGAAAGCGTACATGTTAAATATCATTGCAGGTGGAGTACAGAGGTGACACTGTGCAGCTCATCCGCATCAGAAACCCTTGGGGCCAGGTCGAGTGGAACGGATCCTGGAGCGATTCGTAAGTGGTGACGAAAGAGATATAAACTGTGTTTAACTCAAAGATAAGAGTTAGAAGCACATACATGAGTCAGTCAGTGCCAAATAATGATTAGTGACTAAATATTATTATTACAATATAGCTTTTTAGAGTTTTGTCTTCATTACAAACCCTATTTAATGTGCCTGCGATATGAAATCAAAGCAGTTTCCCTCCATCTTTAGCTATTTTAGGGTTTTTCATACTGAAGTCGCATTGATATTTAGCTGCTTTTACTCTGATAACAAGGGGCAATGTTGTGTGAAGTGTTTTACTCTGGGATACAACAATCTTATATTCTTTAAGCAAACACTTACTGCTACACCACTGTTATCATTTAAAAATCAATAGCCCTGAGTAGCAAGGCAATATTTTTCATACTGGCTGCATTAAACTAAATCTTCAGCATCAAGTCTCAATGTTAAAAGAGCAAATTGTAACTCTTCCCATAACTGTACTGCCCTGAGTTTGTTTGACGGCCAAGCCCGTGTCAAGAAATCCACAGTCTTACTAACAAGCTGAACTGGTATGTACTTTGTGCGTCGCTGTGTGTCATTGTCAGGCCAGGGAACCACACCCACTGTAAATGTTGAGTCAAATTTACTAGATTAAGCAGGTGGATCTTGAGTTGTGTTCGTGCCTTTACCTGGAATTACTGACATGTTAACAAATTCTGTTGTGGATAATTTTTGCTAGATTTGATTCAATAACAATGCGGACATACAAGGATTAAATAGTTTTATCTTAAAATTAGATTTTAGCTCGCACTTTTCCCCCCCACAAACAACAATATTCAATAATAATAATAAGAATAATAATGATAATAATAACCAAAAATAATACATTTAAAGTTTAGCAAGATCATAAGTATTTTCTATGGAGTCATAATTTGTGACCATTGTTGTATTCTAATGTGTTGTGTTGTTTGTTGACATTGTGACATTTCTAATCATTTTGCAGCTCTTATGAGTGGAGATCTGTGAGCGATGATGACCGAGAAAGACTGAGGAGTCGTAAAGAAGACGGAGAATTCTGGTGACACTCCAAACTTAAAAATAAACAAAAACCCTAAATAAATCAATAAAAACACTTTCTTCTCGTAGGATGTCATTTTCGGACTTCCTGCGGCAGTACTCCCGTCTGGAGATCTGTAACCTCACGCCGGACGCTCTGACCAGTAACGAGTACAAGAAGTGGGCGGAGATGGAGTTTGAGGAGACCTGGAGAAGAGGCGTGTCCGCGGGCGGCTGCAGGAACTTCCCAAGTACTCAATTTCCACTGTTATTTTACATTGAATTTGAATTAATCACGGCGGCCATTTTGTCTACACCAATTCTTATGTGCATTTTTCACTCCATAATCCTTTGACCTTTAGTTTAATGTACTCATAGAATTACATATTTCAAAAGTAATGTGCATCTTAAAATTGTATATTTGGCGCTTTTAAGTACTTTGGTGCAACCCTAATTTTTGGTTTTAGAAAACTTTGACACACACACATACAGACACCTCTAGGAGTGCTTTTGGTCAAGAGAACATTTTTAAACACTTTATTTTCACAACTAGTTTGCACTGTTGTTCTGATCTTGCTGTAAATATTGTTTATTTGAGCCTATTTCATAATTACATGCTCTTATTTTAGCATAGTGTATTGATGTTGCACCTTACCGCCAAAGAAAGTTCCTAATTTGTGAATTTGGTTCACTGACAACATCTATGAAACCTTTCTGATTCTGAGATGTGTATTTGTTATTGGCTATGATACACTGTCTATACTGTATATTGGTACTGTATAGGTCCTTTCACAGTTTAGTAAAGTAAGTAAACTTTGGTAAAAGAATCATTTAGATTGAGACGATATAGTTGATCATCTAAAGTAGAAGCTTGAATATTCCAAATGTTCCTGAGATGATCCTCTATTGCAGCGGTGACACTGTTGTTGTTCTTCTCACAGATACGTTCTGGATGAACCCCCAGTTTGTCATAAAGCTGGAGGACGTGGACGACGACCCTAACGACGGGGAAGACGTGTGCACTTTTATCGTTGGCCTGATGCAGAAAAACAAGAGGAAAATGAGGAAAATGGGAGACGACCTGGAGACCATCGGATTCGCCATCTACGAGGCATGAACAGCATTGGCAATGAATGCACTCTGTGATCATAAATCTGTTGTTTCCAAACCTACATATGTTTTTTCTATTGTGTTTGTAGCTTCCAGAAGAGGTAAGAGAAGCCTACTACTGCTGGTGCTGATGAATATATGGAAGGAGAGCTCAAAACGCAAGCGTCCACAACTAATACTCCAAGACATACACCACCACCACAGATGCTAATGCTATGGCTTTGACAACCGCTCAACTACTACTGCTAAAGCCTCATTTGACCACACTGCCGCTCCTCTGCTTTTCAATTACCTCCTGCTAATCCACAAGTAGACAAATGCTAAAGCTTTATTATCAGGCCTACTGCTGCACTAAGCCCTCAAAACAACTCTTGAGGATGTGTTAAGGTGCAAAAATCAGCACAGCCTTCACCGCACTTGGTAGTATTTATAACTACTCCTACTTATGCTATTATTTTTGGCAAACTCAAATATTAAATTAACACTTGGACAAACTTTGTTGATCCACAAGGGAAATGACTTGTACGCAGTGGCTCACACATTACAATATAACAACGAGGATTAAAAATATAACGGGTATTAAAATAAAAAAATAATTAAGCTTAAAAACAGTTACGACTTTAAAACCGTCATAAATGTATTATGATGTCTTCTTAACCATCAGTTAATATCTTGCTCGTCTCTCCATGAGTTTCAGTTTGATGACCAATGAGGACCGTAACAATCTAAACAAAAATCATTTAACTTAACTGAAAACCTCTTTTTCAAGGGAATTCAACACACATTCACCTTTTTTTAAATTATTATTCCAGATTTAAGGTCCATTTTTAAAAACACAAGTACAAAAATAATATTCCAGTGTTTCCACGTCTAGTTACAACACACTACTGAGGTCGTCTCTAATGCTCTCAAAACTCTTCACAATGGAAAAAAGTCCTGTGACTCTTCATCATTTTTAATATTCTCTGATTGTATCTTTTGTGATCAGTTTTCGGGCCATACTCAAGTTCATTTGAAGAAAAACTTCTTCTTGTACAATGCGTCAGCGGCCCGCTCCGAGACCTTCATAAACCTGAGAGAGCTGTCCAACCGCATCAGCCTGCCCCCCGGCGAGTACCTCATCGTGCCCTCGACCTTTGAACCCAACAAGAATGCCGACTTCTACCTACGAGTGTTTTCTGAAAAGCCTGCAGATTTCATGTATGTTCACTAAGCAGTTACACAGCTGACCTTAATGTTTGAATGGATTTGTTTTATATACTTTTTTTCCATTCATTTTAATTGGTTACATCGGTTATTGAAATCTAACCTGGTACATTTGTTGCCCCTGGGAAACAATTCATGTTATTACATTATTGCTTTCAGGGAGATCGATGATCCGGTGGACTGTAACATCAAGCCTGTAAATAATTACAATTTTGTATTCTTATCTTAAAGTAATATTTAAGTTAATTTGGTTAATTGGTGTATTTTGATTTGCAGATTGAAGTCGATGAAGAGGATATCTCAAAAAACTTTCAGAAACTGTTTCAAAAACTTGCTGGACATGTAAGTGACTCCGGTGAAGAGGCCACTTTCATAGACTAGTCTTGACAGATGTGATGGATTGTGAACTTTCAACACAAAATAATAGTACTTTCTTTAATACCACCTTAATACTACTACTAGTCTTACACTAGTTCTGATTGAGTGATTTTTCTTCTTTTTTTTTTAAGTATTGAATTTCTGTAATAGTTTTAATTATACATGTTTTGACGAACCTTCTGAGATACCGACCACTAAAAGATGCCTGGTTTTGAAACTGACCTGAATTTGCAAACATCACAAATTGTATCCTAGGAAATGTTCGTTTAGATCTAGTGACAAAAACAGCCAGGATAAACAAAAAAAATCTCCAATCTTTATTTTTCAGGATTTTGAAATCTCCGTTTACGAGCTGCAGAAGATCCTCAACACTGTCATATCGAAAAAGAAGCAACGTATGAACCAAAAAAAAAATCTACTTTGTATAATGTTGCACTTGTCTTTTTTAAATTGTAATTTACTTTTATTTGTATCCAGAAAATAGGATCAAATTCGAGAGCTTCAGCCTGGCAACTTGTCACAACATGATAAACCTGCTGGACGTATCCTTTATCAACGTTTTTCTGCTTCATTGTTTGTAATTCTTACTGTGGGAATCCTTGACTTTTTAAAGAAAGATGGCAGCGGGAAATTGGGAATGGTCGAATTCAAAATCTTGTGGACAAAAATAGAGAATTTCCTGGTAAGTGCCATTCAAAACATGGACTCAAAATGACAGGATTGCCTCGTATTCGTTTCACAGAATTTGCAGCTTCTTTTGTGACATTTTTGATCTTATGTCAAGCCAAAAACTATATGCGTGTAGAAGAAAACTCAAGTGCACACATAATATTAATAACTTGAATGTTTTTTGGGGGGTTTTTTTTTTGTCAGCGCTCGTACAAGGAGAGAGACACGGACGACAGTGGATGCATGAGCAGCTCTGAGATGAGGATCGCCGTGGAAGCAGCAGGTTACAGTGTTTTCTGAATACCACGTCATAGTTTTACATGTAAAAGAATGAGATCAAAGTAATGGGCAAAATATATACTACAAATCAATCAATAAACCAGCCTTTACTGTATTTACAGAGCCCGTTAAAACAGTCGATGTGCTTTCCATTCAAAATGAAGGCCGATTCTAAATCTTTGATCAGGACTCAAACGGTGCTTGTCTCCATGGAGAAGTTTGCTTTTCCTGGAATGTTCCACAATAAGACATCACATGATCGATACAAAGTACAAAAGTTAAACTACTGTATGAGCAACATTTACTTTACTTTAGTACATTTTACATTAGATACTTTTACTTCACTATATTTGAGAGAAGATATCTTTATTTTTTACTACATTTTTTAACTGGACTAAAAAGTAAAAGTACTTTTCTCACGGTTTTAGATCGGCTGAAAGGACTGAGGGTTTATTTTTTAGCTTGTTTATAGAGAAATATTTTCTGTATTATTGTATTTCGAGTTCCACCTTTGAGCAAACAAATTAGGCTATAGATGATCAGGAAAAGTGATTATTGTAATAATCAATAATCAGGACAATTCTTTATCAAGATCACAATTCGACTCTTTAATAATTGTCAAAATCTATGTGAATTACTTTCACTTTTTACTCTCTTTAGTACATTAAGTACTTTAATACTTTTACCTAAGCAGTTCTTTACTTTTTTTTAAAGTTGCTTCTGTATCTGTACTCTTAATTAAGTGACTAAATGGAGTACATTTTTTTTTTTTTATTATTCAAAAATACTTTGAAACTCTTGCATTCTTGCTGTGAGCGGAGTCACTTCTCCACAGATCTGACCTGTTCTTCTGGTGGCACCATCTGCTTGTCTTTATGGAGATAGACAGTTTAATGCCATACTGTGGACATTTCCGGTCAAAGCAATAACATCTCCATGGAGACCAGCAGGTGGTAGGCCCTGCACTAGAAACTTTAACCAGGATTAAACCAGGACTAAACCCAAAGTAAAACCGGACAACAGTAAATAAACTTGAATGGCAAAACATCTGAAGAACTGGTTTGTAAGTTAAAGATGGATCTTTTTTCTTTGCAGGTTTCCGTCTCAACAATCCTTTGCACCAGGTCATTGTGGCCCGCTACAGCGAACCGGACCTCAGCATCGACTTTGATAATTTCGTCAGCTGTCTTATCCGCTTGGAGTCACTTTTCAGTAAGATTTGGCATTCATTTAACTCCATGAACACTTATTCCTAGAGTAGGAGAGCATTGTCATTTCTTTAACAAATACCTTAAAGAAAAGATCACAGACACTTTATTAGTCCCATTTTGAATTTACAATCAATAAGCCTATAGAATGTTTCGATGTCATCTGAAATTCAACAATATACAGTCAATCTAACTTTTTTTTATTGCCACAGAAACATTCAAGGCTCTGGACAAAGACGGCTCAGGAGTAATCGAATTAGATATGAGACAAGTAAGTCATTTTATGTTGACAAAGGCATTTTGGACAAACAAACATTATTTCATGAAAGATTACATATTTTGTTTTGACTTCTTTATTATTATGGCAACGGCCATCAGTTTTAATCACTCTGAAATCCATGGAAATGTGAAAAGAGAGTAATATTTTCTGGATAAATATATTCACTATTAGTTGCAGATATATTAACAGAATACTTAGAAACAGGTGAGTTCTGTTACATATGTTTAGGTTTATACAAAATGTGAATCTTTATTTAAAATCCACTCTTTAAGTATATGTTGTGTTTCTGTTTCAACTTTGGCCTTTGTTTTTTGACAGTGGTTGAGCCTGACCATTCTGTAGAGAGCTCCAGACCTCAATGTGCCATCTTCACTTCAGCAACACAAATGAAAGTTCAAGGCTTTCTCACTTCTTGGTTGCACTTTTACTTTATCTCAATGAATGAATGATTTGTCTGTTTTTGTCCAGAATAATCCACCCAGGGTCAAAAAGTATAGGTTTTACAAAATGTTTAGTTAATACAACCTTGTACTGTTGTTGGTGCCATGTGTCTCTATCAATGCTGTATTGATTAAAATGGATGTGAAGTTACTGAACTTGATTTATTTATTTAAATCAATTAATATTTTGCACTCTGTTTAGTCCTGAATGTAAAGTGCTTATTTATCTGGTTGTTTATCCTTCAGAAAAAAATAAGGATTTCAACTAGGTGTTAATTGTGGTAAATATTTCTTCTCACAATAAGATTAACATTATAATTTGACATTGTGACGACCCGAATTGCCTTTAAGAAACACAAACATTTTTATAATGTCGACCACATGTCACACTGGAAGTTCTGGAGATAAAGTCGGAAAATAAATAAGATTTGGTTTGAACTTGTACAGATGATGGACACGTGAGGATCGCCCCAAACTGGGTTGAGATAAAGGTGCACCATGTAACATTTCTGGTGGAGGGTCCGCCACCTGCTTTCCTCCCTGAATGTGTTATTGCTTTGCATTGTAATTTCATAAATGCAAGATACATTAATTTAATGCCATACGGCGGAAAAATCCAGGCCAAGCAATAACATGTTCAGCGAGGGAAGCAGGTAGCGGACCCTCAAACAGAAAAGTTACATGGTGCACTTTTATCGCAACCTTGTGACAACCCCGAGACGGACCTTTTCTCAGTTACAAGGTGCAAATTTGATTATGCGTGTGGTGCTTTTATGGTATTTTGTTATGGTATTAATTATAGGTTTAATTTCTGGGTACAAAAATGTGTAATAAAGTGAAATAATTACTTAAAATGTATAGACGGGGTTAATTCCGTTATGTAGCCTTAATTAAGGCCGAGCGATACGGCAAAAATAAAACGAATACACTTTTCCCCTCATATTGATCAGTCTTGATTTTTGATTCAATTTTTCTTTCAAAAACAAAACAAAATTGTCCTTCAAAATTTATTTCATGATCATAAACTAGACAGACTTTTGATCCGTGCCATTTAAAAATACATACATACTAATACATACTAAACAATACAACATTTTAGTGACAATAATAATTCATAAGAAACAGCAATGAAAATGATCTTCTTTCATAGTTGCGATTCCACATACAAAGACTCTAAGAAGGTTAATTCATTGTGCAACAGCAATTCAAAAGTACTGAATGTCTGTGGACCCTTCATATGACAATTAGAGATAACTGAATCTCTAGCCTCAATATTCAGACAAATCTTCCAAGCCTCCAGTTCAGTGCCTTCGTCTGACCACTGGGGCGTGTGATTCAACCCACTACTTTGACACAACTTGGGATGTGGCCAAACCTTCACAAACCTTGAAGTTTTCGGCAGTTCAGCCTCCACTTCCTGCCCTGTGATGCGTGGCTTGTTTGTGACATAAGCAGAGGTCAATATATCACTCACTCACTCTTACGCATTGATGATAAATAACTAGTCACAGCTGCCCTGAGACAGACCAATGTAGTCATGAGACATTTATACGGTCAAGGGGGGTTACGTTGGCCAGTGTGTGGTTACATCCCTTATTATGATTATGTTTATTAAGCTTTATTTAACCAGGTAAAATATTTTATGTCAGATAACTATAACAACAAGTTGTCTAAATAATGGATTTCAATTCTAATACATGAAGGGGTGGACGGGTCCGTGGTACATGAGCTCCTTCAGGTGGCATGCAGACTCTTCTGCAGTTGTAAATTACTTGAATCCACATTTTGTCCTCATTTGGGTTTGTCCTTGTTTAGAACTATTTTAGACCAAGTATAGTTCTGGTTAAGATCTTGTGGCACTCTGGTGCAAGGCCAGACTCTTGACAGTATTATATTATACATATTTGCTTGTTTAATAGATCGTTGCATGGATGGGAATGACCAAAGGATATTGGCAAACTTAGAGCCCACATTAAGCTAGAAATGGACCTGGCTCCTTCCCCCACATTACAGATGTTTCAGTGACAAGTAGGCACCTGCAGCCACTAGACACACATTTTCTTTTTGCGTTCAGAAGTGTAAAGGGTAAATAAAATAGTCAATAGAAGATCCTTTATGGACTCACCTTTGATCAAGTCTTAAGGGAACGTGATTACCGGCATGTGTTGCCGTGTTGGACCTGTTTCCACTGAAGCCATCCCTATATTATAGATGGATTGGACAGTATTTGGAGTTTACTTGAAATGTATTCATATAGGCCTAAAATATTCCACATTTCCAGTTTTGGCACGTCAGCATTTTTATTATACCAATATATTATTCATCTTAACTACAACTGATTAGTAAGTTCAGTAATCCAAGAGGATTTACCATTGGCGCAGCTCTCCTATTGCCATATAAGGAACAGGTGGGGAGTTTCGACAAGGGCAGGTTTGGTGTCCTTATAAGGATGGGATTTCCAGAGCCCGCCCATGAGCGTCTGCGGCTCACCTGAAGCAAAACTGTCAGCATTATTCTCTGACAAGTTTTACCTTTTGTGGTGATGAAATGTGCAAATGCAACTTTTATGGGTGAAAAAGTGACTGGGTTTTGATCGTAGCATAGAAATGTGGCAGAGAGATTTTTGATGCAAATACTGAGGTTGCAGCTGAAACTGTCGCACCTGACGGGGCCGGGACGGAGCGGGCGGGCGCTTTTCCGCAGTCTCCTCCCTCCGCAGTGAGTCAACCTGCTGCTCTTCCCTATAACTACTTCCTCAGCGACTCACGGCTGCCACCGACCACCCTCAGCTCCCACACCGCTTCACACAACTGGTTCAACATGGTAAGTCACTTTTTGCCGCTGTCAAAGTGCGCAAATGCTCGTGGTTGGCGTCTGACTCCTGCGCGCTCGGCTCTTTGTGCGCCAACGGCCAAAGCGCGTCGGTGATGGCCAATGCGCTTTGAGTTTCACTTTTCTCTGTTCACTGATCTTCACAAACTTGAGCTTGAGTGTTTAAAATGTTAGAAAGCAGGTGTGACCAAATTGAACTCAGAGAAAACCCAGCACAAACTAAAGCTGTAGTTTTGATTTACTTCTGTTAACCCTCCGTGTGTGTGGTGTGTGTGTGTGTGTGTGTACTTTTTTTTCCCCTTCCTAAATGGGTTTATTTTTTACTCTTAACTTATGGTAATGTTGAACTTTTATTTTTTTTATGGAAAGCTACGTAGAAATGGAATATGCTTTAATAATAGCCTTTTTTTTAAAAGGCAAGTAAGTGAAAACAAGGATTCAGTTAAGATTTGTTTTTGAGTATAAATGTGTCCTGTGTGCGCTACAGTCGACATTCATTTAGTCATTTTCCAGGTGACGATAACGAAGCTTAGCTCTGTCAGTGGACACTGAAATTCAAAACTCAGAACTGCTTTTGGACAGTGTTCCAGTGGACCCCAACTGGAACTCTCTCTCCCCCTTGACTGGCCTGAGTATCTTTTTAACTGATGTTTCGCACTGTGGCTGAAATTAGGGCACACAATGCTGATGCTATGTGAAATGTGGGTTATTATTTAAAATTATGATACAAATTGTGTGTCGAACTGTCCTAAATGTCTCCCATGGACAGTTGCTGAATTAGTATTTTTGCTACAGCGCTTCAAACAATGGACCTGGTTTGTCTAAAGCAATTTCCAGGATCATACTCTATAAATGAATCAATGAAAATTGAAAAAATATTACGATTAACCTTCTTGCAAGGGAAATTAAAGCTATACTTGTGTGCTACCCGGTGGTTAAGGCACAGCACACGTATTCCAGGCTCAAAGTTCCATTCTGTACTTTCCTGTCAATAAACATGCCATGAATAATGGATCAGCAGCATCTCAATGTGTTCTACAGTGGTCAAAAATGCATTATCTGAGGAAGAGCTGGTTCATTACATCGTACTAGTGTTTGTTTGCGATTTTATTTAACTAGGCAGACTTAAACTCTCCCTAAATCTGAACTCTGCTCCAAATCAAATACTGACAGGACTGGCTGAGCACCCAAGCATTGACTACTGGAAAGTACTTTCTCAACTTTTAAATGATGATGATAAATCATTTAGAAAGTTTACTGGAATTATCATGCTCTATGACAGGGGTTTCCAAATGAGGCCCTCAGACCAATTTTTATTGGCCCTCAGGCTTCCTGCTTAATTGGCCCAAATAAACACAAGCGGTACTTTTACTGTAAAATTCTGCTAGCATAACCTAAACAACATTCTGATTTGAGTCTACAAACCTAAAATGAATGTTCCAAGCCTTATTAAACGTGTGGCTCGTCAAAACTGCGTGAAATGCAACTTTTTGAATGTTTCTGTGGCCCCATGTTTCAAAAAATTGGCCATTTGGTGGAGAGAACTTGACACCTCTGCTCTATGGTATATCAACATTACTTTCAATAGGAATATTCTATGGCAAAATGTCACACTTCAAATGTGTATGTGTGACATGGTGATTAACCTGAATGATGCTGACTTTGTTTTCTGATTTCAACAGGCCTCTGGAGTTAAAGTTTCTGATGAGGTCAAGGATCTCTTCAACACAATGAAAGTAAATAGAAGTTCAGATAATTCTGCAGAACGCATCAGGGTGGCTGAATTCACCGTGAATGTGGATGTGGATGAGATCCAAGTGAAAAAGATCATCAAGGAGAAGGATATTAAGGAAGGGGAAAACTTGTTCAAGACTGTTCAGAGTCTAATGAAGGCAGAGGAGTGCACATACATTGTGTACGACTGCCATTATGAAACCAATATGTACCAAAAAGGAAGATCTGATCTTTATCATGTGGTATGTTTGTGATGCTTTGACAACATAATGCCAAACGGCCAATGGATCCATGTGCTATAATCTGTTATGTGTGAATGTTCTCAGGAGCTGTGACAACGCCAAGACCAAGGACAGAATGGTTATATTCAAGCTCCAAGAGTGCTCTAAAAAAGTCTTTAGGTGAGTGAATTATTTTAACTTTTAGATCATTTCATTTTTGACAAACTTTTATTATGGTCCTACCATAATTGCACTTATTTTTAAAATGAGCAACATTAATGCAATGTTCAATTACCACTTGTTGTCTTCTGCAGATGTCAAGCACGCGTTTGAGTATCATGGCAATGACGAGATAACCCCTGCAGCATTTGTTTCGGATCTTAAAGGAAAGGAAAAGATCATCAAGTTGGAGGGCTTTGATTTAAACTAAGTCTAGAAGACCAGATGTTCAGGAACAGATCTTCAAGAAAATTTAAGGGTTTTTGTTTTTGGGGAACCTAGATCAAGATTCAAAATAATAAATATATCCAGAGTTGTAATTATACATGATCTTAATTATTTGCCTCATTTTAATATGAGCGTACTGTGGACACATTTTGTTTTTACTCAGGAGTTGCCTTTGGTCTTGCTGTAATGTAACTAAAATCTCATGTTTCTGGGCTTTGTGTCCTCTGGAAGATGAGATGCAGCTTTCAATAAAAATATATTTATATATACACAGTATAATGACTCTTCTGTGGTTATGTCAAGCAAATCCAATGTGGAAATGTTTTTTAAAAGCCAGTTGAATTAGATTTCAAAATGTGGACGGGACAATTTTTAACCTCAGTCAGTAGTTTTGGCGGCATTAGGGCTGTCTCAATTTTTGAAGTGAGTATAATGCTCCACAAGTAACATTAAGGTACATTTTATTGTACCTCCCCTAAGGGAAATGTGTCCTCTGCATTTGACTAAGTGCTTTGGCACACACAATACTGTTTATTGCACTCTGATGTACATGTAATGCCATGACAACGGTCTACTGAATCTTGGCGTTCAGACTGGTTAAAACTGCTGTGGCAGAGGCGGACCAATGGGAGCAGTGAGTGGCAAGAACTGTATTTTTGACCGTTTTGAGCCTTTAAACACAGAGCAGCACCCAATTAACTTTATTTAAACTGTAAAAAGCAAAACAAAGTATCAAAGACAAATGAGAGGCCCACACAACTCATATCACCAAAATGTAGTACTATGGCTCAGTGCACAATTCAATATTCATAACCTCCAGTCCTCCTCAGGAAAGTTGGGAGAGAGGCTTATATAAAAATGGCCTGTTGTACCTGACTTGAGGTGAATCCTGGGCTCCATAAAACACTTTTGAGAGTCCAAACGCTTGTTCAAGGAAGATCCGATTTGGACTCGAGGTGAGCGTCGTGTGAGCTGCACCAGAACCTACGCCCATCTGGACAAGCCTGCACTGGAGGAATCTTTACTTCTCCAGTGCCGAGAAGCTGAAGTGTCTTGTGTCCAGGAGTGTGATATTCCGTTCTTTGTTGTATTGTACTTTTACATTTTACGGGCAATTTCAATGTTTTAATTCTGCATTAGTAATTCAAATGTATTCTGGTTTGCAATGCATGCATAAAGGGAAGTATTTTACAGAATGAGGAGACGTGCCGTTTAAAAACATTTACCCAGCAATGAAATTTCAACTACAAAATGGATTCTATTGTCGAACGATTTACTTTGCTCCTTCATTTTCTCTTAACATGAAAGTTTTGCAGGTGTCATTTGTTTTGGTTATCAGAAAGCTAAATGAGTTCCTTGCCTGGAGTTGCCAGATTTTACTACAATCTCAGTGTATAGCAATGTTTTTCTGCCTGTAAGCTTTAAAATCAACCCATGCTCATCTTTTGGTTAAATATTATTCAGATTTTAGTGATTATAAATTTGAATAAATAAGTTTGAATAAAACTTGTGAACGCACCCGTAGTTTGGCTCTTTTTGTCGTCATAAAATGGGATTAATTTAGGACCAATTTTAAATCCAGACTGAGTGTAGCTTCCAGTCGTATTGAGAAGGCCAGAACTGGTTGTTAAATGAAGTTTAATGTTTTCCTTCCGTGCCATTCAACCAACGTAAGAGCTAGACAAGAACAGATAAATAACAATTACAACTTTGTCCGTAAAAACACCGTATTAATAGCTCAGTAACATTAGTTTAACCATTTTACCATTCATTTGCAAATTAAACATTTCAAACAACTCAAACATACATTAATATCTGCTACAACACCTTGTTCCCCTTTCGACTGTAGCTAGATCCTTGAGTTTGAACAACGCTAGTCCATATTCTGTCCATGTTTTTAGCATTAGCCGTAGTTCACCTTACCTTTACGTCTTTTCTTTTTCCGTCAAGTAGATTTCCGTTTACCACTACTTCCGGCCACACAGGAAGTTACCAAAATAAAGCAAAACCTTATAATACAATATATAACAAACGTGTGGAAGCGTCTAGCTTCATTATTTTATGTACCCCAGAGTGACCTGTGAATCTGTCCAAAAGAACTCCCGTTATTATAGAGTAACTCTTCTTTTAGCATGTTGCTTACGGTGACTGATACTGTAGCTGCGGTTAGTTCTAACCTTGGAATTGTGGTAACCTTTGTTGGAGAGACGCGTGCTTTGCCCATAATAAAGCTACAGTGGACATCTTTGTTTTGTTCATCAGTCCTAAGTAAGTGCATTGTCCATATCCTGTTGTGCTTGCATCGGAAAAAGTGATGCAATTCCCTTTTCACTACATCTCCAAATGTTGCGGGAACATAACACCTGTTAATTTGCAACTTTTTCAGATTGTTTCAAATCTCTTTTCCAACTCTTCCACCGTGGCTTGAGATGTTCAGGTAACGGCTCGTCCCAGTCCGTTCCTTGACGACACGTTTCTTGGAGGATTCTTTTTGCCATTGAGCACGTAAGGGCGACGAATCCCAGGGGGTCGTATATTGCTGCGACTGTGGACAAGACTGCCACGCCTGGTTGGGGGTTGGTCTTTTACCCGCGATGTTAAAAGTGAAGCAATCCTTTTCTATGTTCCAATAAATGCCAAGTGCTCTTTCTGTTTGTGTCTCGGTGAACGTGAAGTCCTTTGTTTTGTGTCTACCGCATGTTCTGAAGCGGGGATGCTGTCGAGAACAACACTGTTGTTAGACACAAACTTGTGTAACCTTTAATCCACCTTTTGCACAAAGTTCACGTGCTTCCTTTGCTAGTTGTACAGCATCTTTCACTGTCTCCCACACTTGTGACTCCGTCATCAACATAGAAGTCTCTGGCAATGAACTGTGAGCCTACCGGATACTCATGGCTGTTCTCTTTGGCCAAATGTTTGAGTCTTTCCACCCACAAGAACCTTAATTAGTTGCGATCACTTGCGTTGACTTTACAACTGGTGGAACATTTTTTCTATGTTCGCACATTAAAGCAACTTGAATGTTTGTCTAAAACGTACAAGTACAAACCGGTTAGGTTGTTAATCATGTCAGGGCCATTTAGTAAAATGTTCGTTAAGACAGGTACCCTTTGTGCTTAGTGGAGCAATCAAACACCACCGCGCAGAACCTTTATGGGTCCCTTCTTTCGCATCGATAGAAGCCTGCTCGATACACGGTAATGACTACCCCACTGAATACTCACCCTCACTTCTTGCCGGTCCCACTCATCACATAACCGTCACGGTTCCACTTCTGCTATTACAACTTCTTCTTACTGATAGATTTGTCATTCAATGTACCACAGTCAGAACCCACATAGGTACACAATTTTCTGTATTTTTACTCTTATTCACATCCGACAGAATACAGTTTCCTTTTGGACGCTGATAGAGAGCTTATGCTGTTTCTGCAAAAGTATCGCTCCTGATCATTATCGTCTGGACATATTGGTTTGATCGAGACCATCTACATCGTATGTAAACAAAGTATGGCCATTCCTCGCTTCTTCGTAATGCCTGCTCATGCCTCTTCAGTTATTTTTCTTTGTATTATCGCTGTGTTCCAACGAGTTCTCACTCACCCTAAAAAGTCACAACATGAAAGCAATGTATTGAATAGAAATAATCTCACGAGAGTCTCACTACAACCCAGGTCAGTATTTTTCTCACTTTACACACTTCTTTCAGTAATCTTGGAACGTCCATTTTCTAGACGTACCTTCAAAAAGTCAGAACGTAGTAGTGCCACTACTGCAGGTATGTCCGCGCAGCACGGCAAAGGGATGGCCTTGACAAGTAACCTCCTATTGTGTTCACGGCATAAAGAACACAGCAAAATTTTTTGGATTCATGAACTCAAAGACTGCTCATTTGTGTACGTTTTTCCGTTCAGAGCCACTTGAGCATAACTTAATACGCCAAACAATATGATTACTTCACAAATCAGGCATATAAAAAAGGATAGATTATTTTAGATGAAGTCAACACCATAATTGAGCCTTCAATTGTCTAATATATTGCCATATAAACAAAGAACTACATTGTTCATGGTAGTTGCGAAACTGCTCATGAGGCGAAATAACCTTTAATTAATTATCCAGTGTAACGAAGTAAATGATGCGCATCATTATAGAGCTGACACTAATTAAAACAACCACAGATTCAAATCAGTTTGACGATATACAGACATAAGTTAAGAACCGCCGAGAGGTGTCAACAAATAAATAGGTACATTTGGACTGGCCACTCGCGGAAAGCTTGGACATCATCAGTCTGACAAATGGCGCTAAAAATGGCAAATTGAACGTCCGTTCTAATTTCACCACACATACACTTGTGTCTGATACACTAAACACTTATGATGAGTAGTACCAATATGCCAAAAAAGAAGATAACACTCACTCTGATCTTGCGGGAAGTCGGATGTAAGTTACTACTTTAAAGGTGTAAGCAGTGAATGGGATACTTCTTTACCAATTCTACCACATAGTTGCAATGATTTCTTGACATAATGATACTCACACTCTACAGTAGATCAACCAAACACACTCTACACACAGGAGACTCGACAACACAGGAGTAACCAACTGCTATTTCATTTACCATCACTCATGCTGTAGTCAATTGATACGTGTGGCACTTTTATAGTTCATTCTTGCCATGAAGTTCACAGTGATATCAAACACATGAAGGTCCGCACTGAATAAATTTAAAAGACTTTAGAGATCACTGTTACTTGAAGTAGTCTATTATAATAACACATAGTGACACATAGTTGTGTGTCTCTTGTGTGGTACTATTGTGGCAGTTGACACGACACATCAAAACTTGGAAATACTATCATTGACGCTACTTTAAAGAGAAAGATATGAATATCTCTGTAAAAGTCCTACAGCACATTTCAGCTTTTAAAACCAATGCGGTAGACACTGTTGACTAGTTTCAGCAGCTTCTGTGTGTTAGCTGTTGATGCGTGAGTTCATGTAATCTACAAAACAAACACAAGTGACCATCAATGTGTGCATTTCCCCTATGCGCAAGGAGCGGATCACTGTTTTCAAAATCATAGACGTTACTTAAGGATCTATGGTTGTGTCTCTTTAGCTAGCAAGCTTTCTCACCAGAAAGTGAGGTGAGAGCAGGTCTTTGCAGTCCCTTAATGCTTGATACTTTGCACTGTTTCTATATAAGACTAAATCCATAATAACAAACAGATTGTTAATTATATTTTCTTATAACAATGCTTCTTCTGTTTTCTAAGGTCATTATTCACGAAAGTTTCTGCGCCATCGAACTAATTAAGTACCTGGAAACATGGACTCAGATCATCTGGTAGGTCAACACACATGGCAATAAAGCAAAGACACTATAGAAAGGTAGTACGTTAAAAAGCTTATGTTACCAATATCGCAATCATCGCCCTAACATTAACAAAAACTAAGCCATTGCCATCTATCTTTCTATGTTGTTACAGGTTATTAGATTTCACGCACCTCTCATATTCAAAATACAACGACAAAAATAATATCGTTGATTGTTCTAAGGAACTATGGACAGAGCACCGCTCCAATTCTTGAATCTCTCTTTTTGATTGATCCCTGTTCTTGAGTTATTAACATACTCTTTATCGATACATATTAAATTCGAAGAATGGAGCGAGCGCATCGAAAATTGGTATTGTGTAACCTAAGGGTTGGTTTAACACTGCAGAGCTCCTCTGCTATCAAGTCGATTAGACACGTGAGGTACAATATTAGGATCGTTACCCCATATTTAGGCAATGGTTGTAAATCTAATTCTTATCAACACTTCCGTCTATATCATGAACAAAAGCTGAGATCCCACTTATTGAGTATCAACATATCCCTCGAATTCCACATCCCTCCTCCGACCATAATTATCTCAGAATCCCCCATGAAGTCATATCAGTTATTAGTCTAATTTACTATGTTCTTCATGTGAATTTACTTATTTCACACACTAGTCCCGCCATGATTGAATTAACAATATAAAATAAAATTACTTTTAGTAATACATACCGCCTTCCTACCAATGCAGCTTTCACTTTACACAACTCTATAACTAACCAACAGGTACATGTTCAGCATTCCAATTTAGAATTAAGTTCTGCAAAAGTTCCTTAATATGCACTCTGCATTCTTATTGAGTATTGATGAATGATCAATTAATATTAAGGCACAGTAATACACTTATCAAACAATTACAACTTCTCCCTTCATGAATACCGACCATTCCTTTTGCACTACGCCAATTCGTCTGAATAAAATCGGGTTGGCATCTTAGAAGACTTGCGCATTTAGCACGGGAGTTTAAAAACAGTAAATTCTATTTAGAGCTGGTCGAGAAAGTACAAATAATAAGTCAGATTTCCTATTATTTGCTCTTGAGGCCGAACCGTAGTATTGACACTTTTATCCACATTAACCATTGCAAGTAGACCTCCATATGACGCAGGCGTATCAACGGATTTACGGCAGGTCTAGTATAAATCCATAGGTTTCAAGAATACGAGAAACACTGTCTCCGGGCACACATTTTAATTACGATATGAGTCTGGTCTGAATCCAATAGATTCACAACGGCGAAAAGTTCTTGGGGTTCTCTAGCCTCCAGAAACAGACCACAATTAGAAATAAATGTTGCAAACCTTATAGAGTAATTAGTCTTATATCAAGTCTTATGCTTCTCATAAAAGATGTGCCTGAGCATGGTCGTGCGCGGTAATGCATAGTTCTATAATGTAATGATCTGTACAATGACGTAGGCAGCAGTAAGTCAAGAGCCCGATGACACGAGAAGACAATAGTTCCAATATTTCGTATGCAATGAGTGCACATACTAACATAGCTGAGGAAATTTCACACCGAATACAACTAAATTGATGAGCCTTCATTCACAAAGAAGAGCGAGATTATTGGCTCTGGTGTGGGAGAGTCTGTTTATCTTATGCTGTCTTGCAGAAAGACAAGTGGCAAGCAATGGCTAAAACCTAGGTGGAGCTGTCGGTGCAGGTACAGGATATGAACTTCTCATGGTATATCAAATTAATGGTGGCACTCTGAGCAATTATTCTGTTAGGGTGCTGGCTGCTCTGCGGATAAACACCTGTTACGACTCTCTAACCATGGAGATATACTGTGCAGTACACCCTAGACTGTGACCCACTCCTGATTGTTTATGGGCTAATACAGACCATTGGCACCAGAGGCACTTGACTGTTCCACAAACCATCGGCCTCTCACCTGCACGGTTCCCCCTCCAAATAGAGAACACACCTGCTCTCAGACTGCTCAACTATCTCTGAATCTCGCCCAGACATAATGACTTCTCGTATGTGTATCACATCACCTCCTTCCCACTCACGAGAAGCACGCCGGAAATGATATTGTCACAAATATTGCTCTTTGGTGAGACTTGACACGATGCTGATGTAGGTCAACTTTTTGTACTTTGTTGACCGCTTCTTTGCTGCAAGCTATCTGGCGGTTGACGGGTCTGGCTCGAGTTCAGCTTGCTCTAGAATGTTAGGGGAGGAAGTTTGGACGAGATGTTGGAGTGTGGATCGTTGATGGCATTGGGGAATTGCACATAGCGCGCAGTAACCTTTGCTGTACCCTGGCTGGCTCGTCTAGAGCACGGCTCTAATAGTCCACGTAAACCGTTGGTGTTCTCTCTCACGCTCTGCATTCACACAATCTCATCTCATCCGACTTGATCTCTTCCTTTCCAGAAGATTCTTACAAGTCATGAGTGGTCACTGAAACGGCGTGGGGTACTTAGTGGCACATGGAAGTTTATCTTCGCTCCTTAGGTCTCAGGCGTGAAGGTGCCATGTAACTTCCCATGTCACGGTATAAAGTTTTGGGACAGAACAGTATCATCATCGTCATCCTCCTGATCAACGTGAATCCGAGTATGCCCGTACCGCACCATCACACCGATCTGCCATTTCCTTGTTCTCGACAAACCTGTCTAATTACTTTCTTACGACAAGCGCCGTGTCTTGCTATCGATTCGGCGAGGAGATTACCACGATTTCTCAGCAGAAACACATTATGCGAGATTATTTCCATTTACGTGCATATCAGATTAGTCACAAACTCAGTATATTATATCACCTTTTGCTTGTTTTCTTTAATAAATGATCTAGAGTGTTACCACCATTTGATGGCTGTTTTACGAAGATACAGGATAATAAAGATCTCTGGGTTTAGATCGAACGTAATTCTTTTTTTCACAATGAGGTTTTCACGCACCTAAATGGTAATGAAAATAAAGGACAAGAGCATTGTTACCAACTCCATTCACAAGCGTCCCTCTATCTAAGTAAAACTTGTATCCTAGTCTTTTCAAGAAAACAGCTCTGTTAGTTTGTATTTTCAGCAAAACTCCAATGAACCTGCATCTTTAGAGAAAACTTATGAAGTTGAGACACACAGCGAACCTACAAAATAAAAAATATGTTCTTCTCACTTCGCTAATCAAATGACATCCTAAATAACTATACAAAACAATAGACGTTCTCAAATGAACTATTGCGGGTCAATATCAGTGGATTTCAATTATTATGAAGGCAGGCTTTTCATCTGTAAGGTGGTCAAGAGTGGATTTCGTTATACTTGCAAAACGTTGTCAGTCAAATACGGGGGACATCAAGTGAAAGTCGCTTGTATTGAGTACGAGACATAATCTTTAACACCACCATTATCCATACTAGATTAGTTTAACCTTCTCTGTTCTTTAACCTGCAAATAAAGTAATGCATTAGTCTGACCGTTGTATTTTCTGACCAGCTTCTGCCATCTACAGGACGTTGTGGGTTTTTGCCTTGAAACCTTGAGCCCTCGTGGTGCAGCAAAATGGCGGCGGTCAAGCTCTTACTGTAGCATTCCTCGATTAGTCCAATTTTGATGAGGGGAATGTGCAAGTGTGAACCCGGAATTAAACCTGGACTGAACTAGGGTGCGTTCACACGAGTCCTGGTTGAGTCCAATCTAGTCCTGATGTAGACTCGGTTTGGTCTTTGTTCAGTCGTGGTGCAAGTCAAAATTTGTTCCATGTTTAATCCCAGTCCCAATTTTGAATGATGTTGAGAAAATGTGAATAGATTGAAAAGGAGCGGCACAAGAAAGCGAAAATAATCACAGATCAGAATCAGAGCTAGAATAGGCAGGAACTCCAACCCAAGGACAAGTGTTAAAAGAACCTTAAAAGTGCCCAGAATTAGGACGAGCTGTAGTGGTGTGGGTGGATTTTAGTCGACCAGTGTATTGCCTCAACATTGCTATCCATGTGCCCTTGTAGAGTCTTCACCGTTTCCTTCTCTTGCTGAGCGGGTCCTGAGTGGCCTTAAAGAAGCTGCTGAAAGTTTGGTGGCTGCCTGTCCCAGATCTTAGCAGCTTTTTTCTCCTTTTCCAAACGCTCCTGTTACAAAACATATCATAATGTACAAAACAATGATTAAGTGACATCTTTAGACCAATACGTTAAAAAGGGTCAAAAAAGTTTGCGTTTGATTGTGCCTATTAAACTATAAAAGGAGTGTAAAAGGAGAAGCTGTCATGTTCTACTGTAGGGTCCATGATGTGACAATAATAATTATTGTATACTCAACAATTTAGAAGCTAACAAACCAGTGTTTTAATTATCATTTTAAACAAACATCCAGTTAAAGCAACCAAACCCTGTGTAGACCCTGTGTGTCTATATTTGCACAAATTGGGCTGTAAGTAAACACTTCAGAGTACATACTAAAAATACACATAAAAATAGAATGAAAAATGAATTTACATTTTTTAATTAAACCAAACAAAGGCAATTTTAATACATTTTGCATTCAAGTCAAGTAAAGAAAGTACTGAGCATGATCTTATGGTTTCCAAAGTACTTAAAGGGGACATCTGATGTCATATTACAGTTATGAGCTTTTTATCTAAGTTGTAATGGTGTTCCCTCATTATGAGCTTACTCAAATTTGTATATTTCATTGATTCCATCATTTGAGGTAATCCTGCACCATCCTGCATTTGAGAATTTCTATTTTCACCTAGCATATGACATTGTTGAGAACAGGCACACAAGAACTGTGAATGCAACACTTGAAGTTGCAGCACAGATGAAGAAATACAAAAAACAGGCACTGACAAAAAGATTTGTGATAACCTGCAACAAAAACACTAGTAATCACACAGGTGTAATCCCTCATTTGTCCAGGAGTGTTCCTTTGTAGAAAATGTAGAAGACAAAGATGTTTCGACTCTCATCCAAAAGTCATTCTATATTTGTGGATCGAGTTGAGAACTCTGATACTTATCCTACTCTGAGTACGTCCAGTTTTTTTTGTTTTTTTTCTCTTTTTAATTGTCTACACTGTTTTATTTTCACTTGAATCTTATTTGTTACCCAAATAGCCCTCGTAATGGCCATTGAAATCCTATTGTTAGCTGGCTGCACCACTCATCACTGATGAGTAACCTGATTAGCATCAGAATGGCCAGGGCTGATGCCGCCCCATCGCTTCAAAATACTGCAGTACACTGCCGATAAATTGAACCTTAAACCTCCATATTGTGTTTAAAGAGGGATTCTCTTTGTCCAACCTTCAGTTCATTAACATTGTTCCTCTTCAGCAGTTTCAGTCGAGTCCTTCAGATGTTCAAGCTCCGCCTGAAGATCTGTAATCGTCTTCTGGGCCTGAAAGATAATTAACGCAAAACTGGTTATTGCACTGAATTTTGGTACAGGCTTTTTACTTGGGTTAGTGCTAAATAGTAGGCTCAGAGGCCCCCCCACAAAGGCCTATTTACTTATGTAAAATATGGGTTTATTGATCTTAATTGTCATATATAGCAGCAATGAATACACAATAAAGTGCTAGGAATAAAAGTGTGCATGCAAAATAAGACACTTCTTTGTCTAAATGGTGTAACGCAAAACAGATTTTCCTTGTGAAGCAAAGAAGAATAAAAGAACATGTTTTGGTCTTTTGAAGTGCTGTGTTGGCATTCAACCCCCAGTGATCCTAGTTAGTCCGGACACAGGGAGGAGGAGCTTAGACTGCCTGAAGCCACACTCAAAACAAGCTCAAGACTGCAGAGCTCCTGCTCACGTCACAGACACATAGCACGTGCTCATTGTAACAGAAAGCTGCTGTATTTTTACATAATGAACTCATATAACCAGTGTTAATGATTTGATTTGGAATAACAATTACTCATGTAACTTTACTTGCGTGAAAGTGCTTCTTACTTTATAAAAATTTTATCTTATCAATTGATAAGCCACTTTTTTACATCTATTTAAGTCATTTATAAACCAGGTTTAAAGTAGGCTTAAGAATATTACATGTGTGCAATATTACTCTGCTGCTATTTTCAAAAGATTTACAAATGTTGAAGAATAAAACAATATCACTAACAGCATATCAATAAAGAATTCAAAATAAAAATAATATATTTTGAATGGTCAAAACTATGGTACTCAAAATAGCACCCAATTCATTTCTAGGTTTGTCGCTTGATTGTTTGGTCATGGTATAAGGAACCTCACTCTTACTCATTGATGATTAATAACTAGTCACAGCTGCCCTGAGACAGACCAATGTAGTCATGAGACATTTATACGGTCAAGGGGGGTTACGTTGGCCAGTGTGTGGTTACATCCCTTATTATGATTATGTTTACTTAAGGCTTTATTTAACGCAGGTAAAATATTTTGTCGATAACTATATACAACAAGTTGTCTAAATATGGATTTCAATTATAATACATGAAGGGTGGACGGTCCGTGGTACATGAGCCCTTCAGGTGGCATGCAACCTCTTCTGCAGTTGTAAATACTTGAATCCACATTTTGTCCTCATTTTGGGTTTGTCCTTGTTAAGAACTTTTTAAAGACCAGGTATAGTTCTGGTTAAGATCTTGTGGACTCATGGTGCAAGCCAGACTCCTTGACAGTATGTATTATACATATTTGCTTGTTTAATAGATTGTTGCATGGATGGGAATGGACCAAAGTGATATTTGGCAAAATTTAGAAGCCCACATTAAGCTAGAAATGGACCTGGCTCCTTCCCCCACATTACAGATGTTTTTGGTGGCAAGTAGGCACCTGCAGCCACTAGACACGCATTTTCCTTTTGCGTTTAGAAGTGTAAAGGGTAACATAAAAAGTCAATAGAAGATCCTTGATGGACTTACCTTTGATCAAGTCTTAAGGGAACGTGATTAACGGGCATGTGTTGCCCGTGTTGGACCTGTTTCCACTGAAGCCATCCCTATATTATAGATGGATTGGACAGGATTAGGTGTTTCTTGAAATGTATTCATATAGGCCTAAAATATTCCACATTTCCAGTTTTCGGCACGTCAGCATTTTTTATTATACCAATATATTATTCAATCTTAACTACAACTGATTAGTAAATTCAATAATCCAAGAGGATTAACCATTGGCGGCAGCTCTCACCTATTGCCATATAAGGAACAGGTGGGAGTTTCGACAAGGGCAGGTTTGTGTCTTATAAAGGATGGGATTTCAGAGCCCGCCATGAGCGCTGCGGGCTCACCTGAAGCAAAACTGTCGGCAATTATTCTCTGACAAGTTTTTACCTTTTGTGGTGATGAGATGTGCAAAATGCAACTTTATGGGTGAAAAGTGACTGGGTTTGATCGTAGCATATGGAGAATGCGTGGCAGAGAGATTTTTTGATGCAAAGCTGAGGTGCAGCTGAAACTGGTCGACCTGACGGGGGCCGGACGGAAGCGGGCGGGCGCTTTTTCCGCAGTCACTCCTCCCGTCCGCAGTGAGTCAACCTGCTGCTCTTCACCTCTAACTACTTCCTCAGCACTCGACGGCTGCCACGACCACCCATCAGACTCCCACACTCCCGTTCACACATACTGGTTCAACATGGTAAGCTCACTTTTTTGCGCTGTCAAAGTGCGCAAATGCTTCCTGTTTGTCGTCTGACTCCTGCGCGCTCGGAGCTCTTTGTGCCGCATGCGCGCGTATCAGTGGCGCTAAATTGCAGCAGGTCGTTCGGCGTCAACGGCCAAAGCGCGTCGGCGATTGGCCAATGCGCTTGAGTTGTCGACTTTTCTCTGTTCTGATTATGCCTGGTCTTCGTGGGACCGTGGATCCTGTGGCGTGACCACAGACTCTCAGTGGATCTCTGGTTTTGAAGGTGTGGTTTTTATCACAAATGGAGGCGCTTTGTTCGTCTTACAAGCACAACTTGATACAGAAGCCCTAAGGGCGGTCTTCCTGTGTGAACTTGTTCCTACAATGACTGACGATGTGACACACAGACGGCCAAGATGATTCACAAATCTGAGCTTGAGATGTTTCAAACTGTTTAGAAAGGAACAGTTGAAAATTTAACTCAGAGAAAAACTCAGGCACACAAACTAAATTGCTGTAGTTTTTATATTACTTCTGTTAACTCCATCCACTTTTATAGAGACCTGTTTGAGCTTATTTTTCATATATTATGCACCTGTGAGGGATTTGGCATACCGACATTAGCGCCTGTGCAATATCCTTCTTTTCAGGGAGGTCTCTTTGTTGTCTGTCTTGTCATTGGAACATTTCTATTTTAAATGTCTCGTGACATTTGTTTTATATTAATGTGATGTTGTGTGTGTGTGTCTAATCACTCTCCTTTTTTTCTTCTTTTTTTTTTTGTAGTGGGCCTACAATTAACATTTTGTACTACATTTGTAGCCAAGCCAACTATCTTTTTTTTTTTTTCTCTAATTTGAGTAAAATGAAAAGACCCATTAATTGTTGTACTTATCTAGTCTGAGCACTCGTAGACTAATCATGTACATGGATAATCGTTGAACCCTTTTTCTTCTATGGACTCACAGCCCGTAGAATATGGAAAATGCATCTGAATAATAGCCTTTTTATTTTAAAAAAGGCAAGCTAATGAATAACAATTCAGTTAAGATTTGGTTTTTGAGTATAAAGTTCCTGTGTGCGCTACAGTCCCGACATTCCATTTAGTCTTTTCGCAGGTGACGATAACGAAGCTCTTAGCTCTGTCAGTGGCCCTGAAAATCCAACTCAGAACGCTTTTGGACAGTGTTTCCAGTGGACCCCAACTGAACTCTCTCTACCCCTTGGCATGGCCTGAGTATCTTTTTAACTGATGTTTCGCCTGTGGCTGAAATGGGCACACAATGCTGATGCTATGTGAAATGTGGGCTATCTATATAAAATTATGATATGCAAATTGTGTGTCGAACTTCCAAACTGTCTCGCCATGGACAGTTTTCTAATTAGTATTTTTGCTAGAGCACTTCAAACACTGGACCTGGTTCCGTCTAAAGGCAATTTCCAGGTCATACTCTTAATAAAATCAATGAAAATGTGAAAAACCATATTTACGATTTAACCTTCTGCAATAAAAAAAAGGGAAATTACAAGCTAATAACTTGTGTGGCTCGCGGTGGTTTAAGGCACAGCACACCGTATTGCCAGGCTCAAAGTTCCATTCTGTACTCTTCCGCGGTCAATAAACAATGCAATGAATAATGGATCAGGCAGCATCCTCAATGTGTTCTACAGGTCGGTCAACACAATGCATATCTGAGGAAGAGCTGGTTCAGTTAACATCGTACTCCAAAGTGTTTTGCTTTGCTATTTTACTTTAACTAAGCGCAGACTTAAACTTCTCTAAAATCTGACTCTGCTCCAAATAAATACTGACAGAGCTGGCTGAGAACCACAAGCATTGACTACTGGGAAAGTACTTTCTCAATTTTTAAATGATATAAAATCATTTAGAAAGTTTACTGGAACATATCATTGCTCACCTGACAGGGGTTTCCAGAATGAGGCCCCTCAGACCAATTTTTTATTGGCCCTCACAGGACTTCCGCTTAATTGGCCCAAATAAAAACCAGGTACTTTTACTGTAAAAATGTCTGCAAGCATAACCATAAACACATTCTGATTTTGCGTCTACAAACCTAAAATGAATGTTCCAGCCTATTAAAACGGTGTGGTCGTCAAAACTGCGTGAATGCAACTTTTTCGAATGTTTCTGGTGGCCCATGTTTCAACAATTGGCCATTTGTGTGAGAAAGAAACGTTGACACCTCTATGCTCTATGGTATACGTCAACATTTACTTTTTCAATTAAGGAATTTCTAACCTGGCAAGATGTCACACACTTTAAATGTGTATGGTTGTGGACATGGTGATTAAACCTGAAGATGCTCGACTTTGTTTTCTGATTTCAACAAGGCCTCGTGAGTTAAGTTTACTGATGAGGCAGAGTGATCTCTATCAAATACAATGAAAGTAGATAGATTAGTTCAGATAATATGATGCAGACGCTCAGGGTGGCTGAATTCCCGGTGAAATGTGGAATGATGGATGAGATCTTCAAGTGCAAAAAGATCCATCAAGGGAGTTAACAGGATAATTAAGGAAGGGACACTTGTTTCTAATGACTGTTTCAAGAGTCTAATGAAGGCAGAGGAAGTGCATCATACATTGTGTACCGACTGCATTAATGAAACAATGTTTAACCAAAAGGAAGATCTGATCTTTTATCATGTGTAATGTTTGTGATGGCCTTTGACGACATATTGCAAAACCGGCAAATAGGATCCATGTGCATATAAATTTACTGGTGTGTGTTCTCAGAGCTGTGACACGCCAGGACAAGGACAGAATGGGTAATATTATTCAAGCTCCAAGAGTGTCTCTAAAAAAGTCTTTAGGTGAGTGGAAATTATTTTTAAATTTTAGATCATTTCATTTTAATGACAACTTCATTAATGGGTCCTACCATAATTGCACTTTTTTAGTTAAAATAGAGCAAACATTAAATGCAATGTTACAATTACCATTTGTTGTCTTCTGCAGATGTCAAGCACGCGTTTGAGTATCATGGCAATGACGAGATAACCCCTGCAGCATTTGTTTCGGATCTTAAAGGAAAGGAAAAGATCATCAAGTTGGAGGGCTTTGATTTAAACTAAATGTAGAAGACCAGATGTTCAGGAACAGATCTTCAAGAAAATTTAAGGGTTTTTGTTTTTGGGGAACCTAGATCAAGATTCAAAATAATAAATATGTCCAGAGTTGTAATTATACATGATCTTAATTATTTGCCTCATTTTAATATGAGCGTACTGTGGACACATTTGTTTTTACTCAGGAGTTGCCTTTGGTCTTGCTGTAATGTAACTAAAATCATGTTTCTGGGCTTTGTGTCCTCTGGAAGATGAGATGCAACTTTCAATAAAAAAATATATACACAGTAATGACTTCTGTGGTTATGTCAAGCAAATCCAATGTGGAATTGTTTTTTAAAAGCCAGTTGAATTAGATTTCAAAATGTGGACTGTACAATTTTTAAACCTCAGTCAGTAGTTTTGGCGGCATTAGGGCTGTCTCAATTTTTGAAGTGAGTATAATGCTCCACAAGTAACGTTAAGGTACATTTTATTGTACCCCCCCTAAGGGAAATGTGTCCTCTGCATTTGACTAAGTGCTTTGGCACACACAATACTGTTTATTGTACTCTGATGTACATGTAATGCCATGACAACGGTCTACTGAATCTTGGCGTTCAGACTGGTTAAAGCTGCTGTGGCAGAGGCGGACCAATGGGAGCAGTGAGTGGCAAGAACTGTATTTGACCGTTTTGAGCCTTTAAACACAGAGCAGCACCCAATTAACTTTATTTAAACTGTAAAAAGCAAAACAAAGTATCAAAGACAAATGAGGCCCACACAACTCATATCACCAAAATGTAGTACTATGGCTCAGTGCACAATTCAATATTCATAACCTCCAGTCCTCCTCAGGAAAGTTGGGAAAGAGGCTTGAAAATGGCCTGTTGTACCTGACTTGAGGTGAATCCTGGGCTCCATAAAACACTTTTGAGAGTCCAAACGCTTGTTCAAGGAAGATCCGATTTGGACTCGAGGTGAGCGTCGTGAGCTGCACCAGAACCTACGCCCATCTGGACAAGCCTGCACTGGAGGAATAATCTTTACTTCTCCAGTGCCGAGAAGCTGAAGTGTCTTGTGTCCAGGAGTGTGATATTCCGTTCTTTGTTGTATTGTACTTTTACATTTTACGGGCAATTTCAATGTTTTAATTCTGCAATTAAGTAATTCAATCGTATCTCTGGTTTGCAATGCATGCATAAGGGAAGTATTTTACAGAATGAGGAGACGTGCCGTTTAAAAACATTTACCCAGCAATGAAATTTCAACTACAAAATGGATTCTATTGTCGAACGATTTACTTTGTTCCTTCATTTTCTCTTAACATAAAGTTTTGCAGGTGTCATTTGTTTTGGTTATCAGAAAGCTAAATGAGTTCCTTGCCTGGAGTTGCCAGATCTTACTACAATCTCAGTGTAAGCAATGTTTTTCTGCTGTAAGCTTTAAAATCATCAGTATGTGATCCGACAACACAGTAAACAAACAGTGGTGCAGTTATGGAAGACGACGCACAGGACTTAAATGAAGCTACACTTTATTCATACAAATGTAATTTTCTTTAGTGGCCAGATACAAGCCACAAGGATGACACGATTAGAACCATAAAATGTTCCCAGTAATTAACATAAAAAAAGACAAATTAATTGCACAGGTTGATGTACGTTTGACGCACACTCACTTTCCCTTTTAACACTGAACTATAGGAGACGAGTTTACAATAAAAGGCTGGGGATAGATAACATCTGGCTCTTCTGACATGGCCAGAAATGGAATGCAATTCTCAGTTTAGATAAAGTATTTTCATCTCCTCATTTTGAAATGTTTCATTATTGTCGCCACATACATGATTCCTACAATAAACACATTTAACAAAAGTACAGGAAAAAAGCTTTGGAATGCATAAACTATTAATAATAAGGCATATTTGGCAATTTTGTGTAGTGTCTCTGATTTGCCTTCTCAGACAGAGGTTCCTTCCTTCAGCTCGACACCGTCCCCCTATAAAGCAAGAGAAAATAAAACTTAGAGACTATTAAAGTTTGGCCAATAGGCTTCACTAATTATACATGACAAATTAATTCATAAGTAAGATGGGTGAAATATGTTATGCACAATGACACAAAACTTCTTTTTTTTTTTGATTCAGTTGTAAACCCATGTGTTTTGGTTAAATATTATTCTGATTTTAGTGATTATAAATTTGAATAAATAAGTTTGAATAAAACTTGTGAACGCACCCGTAGTTTGGCTCTTTTTGTCGTCATAAAATGGGATTAATTTAGGACCCATTTAAATCCAGACTGAGATTTGTCCTTTTCTTGTCCTTGTTTAGTCCTCATTTAGGGCCAGATTTAGGTTCAGGTTTATTCCTCGATTAGTCCCAATTTTGATGAGGGGAATGTGCGAGGGTGAACCCGGAATTAAACCTGGACTGAACTAGGGGTGCGTTCACACGAGTCCTGGTTTGAGTCCAATCTAGTCCTGATGTAGACTCGGTTTGGTCTTTGTTCAGTCGTTGAGTCAAAGTCAAATTTGTTCCAAAATGTTTTTGAATCCCATCCCAATTTTTGATGATGTGTGTGAAAGTGTGAATTAGGACTGAAAAAGGAAAAGAACAGACCAAAACAAATCTAAATACAAGACAGAACAGGCTAAAATCAACTCCAACCAGAGACAAGTTTAAAAACCTAAAAGTGCCCCAGAGAATTAGACGAGCTGGTATGGTGTGGTGATTTAGTCGACAGTGTATTGCCTCACAATTGATCACATCATGTGCCCTTGTAGAGTCTTCACCGTTTCCTTCTCTTTGTGAGCTGGTCCTGAGTGGCCTTAAGACGCTGCTGAAGTTTGGTGGCTGCCTGTCCCAGATCTTTAAGACAGCTTTTTCTCCTTTTCCAACGCTCCTGTTACAAACATATCATAATGTCAAAACAATGATTAAGTGACACTTTTAGACCAATAGTTAAAGGGTCAAAAAAAGTTTGCGTTTGATTGTGCTATAAACTATAAAGGAGTGTAAAAGGAAAGGCTGTATTGTTCTACTGTAGGGTCCATGATGTGACAATAATAATATATTGTATTACTCAACAATTTTAGAAAGCTAACAAACCAGTGTTTTATTAATCTTTTAACAAACATCCAGTTAAAGCAACCAACCCTTGTGTAGACCCTGGTGTCTATATTTGCCAAAAATTGGGCTGTAAGTAACACTTCAAGTACATACTACAAAATACACATAAAAATAAATGAATGAATTATACATTTTTCAATTAAACCACACAAAGGCAATTTTATAACATTTTGCATTTCAAGTCAAGTAAAGAAAGGTACTGAGCATGATCTTATGGTTTCCAAGAGTACTTAAGGGACATCTGATGTATATTTACAGTTATGAGCTTTTAATCAAGTTGTAATGGTGTTCCCTCATTATGATCTTACTACAAATTTGTATTTTTCATTGATTCTTCATTTGAGTAATTCTGCACCATCTGCATTTGAGAATTTCTATTTTTCACGAGCATTATAGACATTGTTGAGAACAGCACACAAGAACTGTGAATGCAACCTTGAAGATTGCAGCACATGAAGTAATAACAAAAACAAGGCACTGAACAAAAGATTTGGTGATAACCTGCACAAAAAAACAACTAGTAACCAACAGGTGTATCCTCATTTGTCAGGGTGTTCCTTTGTAGAAAATGTAGAAGACAAGATGATTTCGACTCTCATACCAAAAGTCTTCTATATTTGTGGATCGAGTCTGAGAACTCTGATAACTTATCCTCACTCTACAAGTAGTATCCGATATTTTTTGTTTTTTTTCTCTTTTTATTGTAAACACCGTCTTATTATTTCACGTTAATCTATAATTTGTTTACCCAAATAGCCTCGTATGGCCATTGAAATCCTATTGTTAGCTGGCTGCACCACTCATCACTGATGAGTACCTGATTAGATCAGAATGGCAGGCTGATGCCGCCCCATCAGCCTTCAAAATACTGCAGTCATCGCCGATAAATTGAACTTAAACCTCCATTTGTGTTATAAAGAGGGATTCTCTTGTCCAACCTTCAGTTCATATAACATTGTCCTCTTCAGAACAGTTTCAGTCGATCCTTCAGATGTTACAAGCACTCCGACTGAAGATCTGTAATCGTCTTCTGGGCCTGAAAGATAATTAACGCAAAACTGGTTATTGCACTGAATTTTGGTACAGGCTTTTTACTTGGGTTAGTGCTAAATAGTAGGCTCAGGGGGGACTCTGACGATCATTCGAAGTGAGGACGTTTAGGAACTGGGTTATGATCTAAATTAGGAAACAGGGAAAGGTTCGCGTAAGGTAAAAAGCCTCCTAACCTCATCTCAATCTACACTGTAAAATAACACGTAAAACTGTCAAAAACATAGTACAGCCATAACATTTTATGCCTGTTCATAGCAACAAAGGTTTACACATTACACCATGACAACCATCACTACTTCCCTCCGGAGCAGAGACAAGCCCTTTTGAAGGATTAGACGTGAGCTTTGACACTGGTTTACCTGCTCAATCTCCTCCGTTAGCTGTTGTCTTTGGGCCGACTCCTCTCGCAGCTTGTCACTGGTCTGGTTCAAGTCCTGCTGCGCCTGTTGAGAGATGTCAACAAAAGGCCATCAGGGCAGACCCATCTTTGCGGTGGCGTTTGGGTGCAAACACTCAAAGCCGCAGAACGTCACACAGGAGTCGCCAAACCGGTATGCCGGGTTTAGCTGCCGCAAAGATCGTGTTAAGAGGAAAAAGAAAATGAGAAATGTCCATGCTTGGAAATGTGAAAGATGCAGCAGTGGTTAGAGGAGCTACAGTGAGGGCAAACAGTGATGAGCATAAAATAATAGCATAATGTCTCAAGAGTACTGGACAGATGGATCAAAAAAAGCATTAGAACTAATAGACCAAATGTTGACAAATGTTGACTACCCAAAATACATTTGGTTGAGATAAATCAATTCAGTAACATTATGCAACTTATTAACAAAATTCCTCCTTGGAATAAATTGTACTTTAGCCATTAGGTTTTGAGTACAAGTTCTAGTACTGCTGTCCTCCGGATCCTTTACTGTAGCGCGAGTTGCAGCACGTTTCCTTCATGTTAGTAGGCCGCCTTTTTTTTTCATTTTTTCATTAAATCCAACCGCTGAAACAGTGTAGAAGAAGCAGTTCATGTACTAACTATCAATATGCAACATAGTACACGGTCTGAAACGGTGACATAGTGACAGTGAGGCGTAAAATGGGACTAAACACCTCAGTAGTTTCAATTTAGTTTCTAATACGTTTCATTGTGCAGCTTATGTTACTGTCATGTTACAAGTTTCTGTCCAGTATTCCTCAGCGTGACATGGGTGCCTGTGATCGCTGCACCCTGACCTGGCAGTGTTGAACCTCAGAGGGGCCATTTTGCTCCTGTTGGGCTGAAGCCTCGCCCAGCTGCTGCCGTATCTGAAACAGGAAGTCAGTGCCTATTATACAACTTCGATTCTTGAATCTCACCCAGCTGGTTGTGTCGGTGGAGAGGGATTTCCACACATTCCAGGATGTGTCATGGCGCTAAAAAGGCTGTGACAAAGCGAGCAGCACAATGGAGAGACTAATTAGAAAAGTCACCTGATTCAGCTCCTCCTTGTGAGCCTGGGCCTCCTTTTGGGCGTCTTCTAACTGGCTCTGACACTCCGACAGCTGCAGTTTCACCTTTAGAATACAGACAAACACAAATCAAATAAATCGTTGCTACGGTTATTTATTAAAAAGGAGATACATGTGTAATGTAGTTTACACCAGAACATTTACCATTACGGGTATACTGTGAGGTTTGAGAACTCCGCTGTCTTTTTATTTCAGTTTTACAGGAAATGACTTCACTGTTGCGTTGGCTTTGTTGCTTAAAAAGTAATAAAAGGAGTTTTTGAATAAAGCAAACTTACTTTACCGTCTTGTCGGTATGGTTTTAGTTGAAAGTCACTGGTTGTATGCAACTAATTTGCCCGTTTATGTCCCTTACCATGGGACAACAGATGACTAAAATAGACAAATTATGTATTTGGCCAACTTTTAGATTACTCAATCTACCACGTCTAATGTTGTTTAATTTACACAATAGTTTTAGTATTTGACAAAGATATGCAACATTCTGTTCAAACTTTAGATTTCAGTGTATATTTTGTTTGATTATGGATATAATTCAGCTCTGTATAAATGGACATTGTTAGAACTCAGCTGTACTTCCTGCATTTTCCCACTTGGTATAAAACTCATGATTCATGTTTACCACGAGTCACGGGTAGAAGAATATTCAAACCTGTTGGAGCTCCTCAGAGGGCTCCTGGCTGTCGCCTTGTCTCTCCAGCTGTGCCTCCAGTAGTGCAATCTGCGCCTTCATCTAAACAGGGGTTCAAATCGACGTTAGCTCCAGGCTATTAATTCTTTACAAACGCTTACACGATATCTCAGCATATTTCTACCTGTGAAATACTTTGGTTTTCTGTCTCGAGCATCTGGACTTTCTCTGAGGCCTTAAAAAAATAAAAGATTTGTCACATTATAACAGCAACGTCAAGCGGTATGTTAGTTTTTATTAGACTGTAAAATAATATTAGTACATTCATATAATTTAAGCATCTAGTCAAAGTAGGGGAGGGCAATATTGACAAAAAAAAGTATATCATTATTTTTGCATCATCTCAAAACTGATGTGTCTGTTAATGTCTTTGTTAATGTTCAGCTATTGCACAAAAGATGAATGGAACATAAAGTTAACCACAAGAGGGCAGAAATATCAATCTATACCCTCATTTGGGGGATTAAACTAGAATTGTCTTTTTTTTTCTGTATTATTTAAATTTTTGGGGTGATTTTTAACAGATATTATAATTTTGCACATGTTCAAACTATGAATTGCAATATTATACAGTTTAATACAATACACCTCTAATGCAGAGTCAGCTTTACGCGAAACAGGAATAATAATGTAATGTATTATTGCAAGGACAAACCATTGATTAACTGAATACAGGACGTACGTTTTTGCCCTCAAACTAAATGGTCACTAGTTCAAATCTTGTGTGAAGGGCATGCTCACGTTGTGTTAGCATAATCAATTTGTTGTACATCTTCTCAGTCATAATTGTAGTTAGTAGTATTATTGTAAGTATGTCCTTTTGATGGAGGTTGACAGAGACGCTCACCATCTTCAGCTGTTCCTCTGAGGCGGCCATTTTGGACTTCCACACCAGCTCTTCCTCCTCCACACTTTTCTGTAGATGTTTCAGCATTCCTTCCTACGAGAGACACGAACCAGAACAAGCGGGACCACTGTGAGTTTGTCCTCCATTTGCAAAGTTGTAAATGAGTGTAAAAGCGACGTACCGTTTCAGCCAAAACTGTTCTGTACTGTTCACATTCAGTTTGTAGGGAAGTGTGGCTCTCCTCTGCCTCCTTCAGTTTGTCCAATAACTCCTGAAACAAAACAAGAATAATCAGTACAAAAACTTCAATGGAAAGTAGCTTTATTGGCAACAATGATTCCCAATATCATGACCACCTGCCAATTATACAACCAGAGCACTTTTTAGGGACATGACAATGACTTGAATTTCCTGGGGACAGATATAAACCTTAACCTTAACTTTACATCATTTTGCTGATCTAATAATTACAGATTTACATCATGGGGACCTGAATTTAGTCCCCCCAGCATGATAATACCGGTGATAATACCCGTGACAATAGCGGTCAGTCCCCCATTGTGTAACTTTGTACCACATGGTCTGGATGAGGAATTATTTATATTATTATCTACATAAAACGGTAATTGCATAGTTCAAAGTAAAGCTGAAAATGTCATAAAAATGCAATAAGTGATATTCAAATCTACTTTTTTTCCCGTATTATTTCCATCTATTTAAAATGACAATTGTAAAGGCCACCATGGCGTATAAAGTTCGTCACCGATCCTTTCTCGGCTCAGTTCACATATTAAATGCCGGTCACTGCTGGAGATGCACAGACCACGGGAATTGCAGTTTTCAAAGTAATCGGATCAACTTCACAATTTGAGATGTATCGCACTTACTGTAACTTCTGTATTTGACTGCGACTCCTGGCTGGGCTGGCTGATTGCTTCTCTTGCTTTTTGTGTGAAAACCTGAAGCCAATTGTCCTGTTAAATCACAAGCACGTCAATATCGTGGTTAAAAAAAGCGATTAATCAGAACATGACAACACTTCTATCATGTCATTTCTGATCGTTACCTGCTCTGCCTCAAGAGGTATTTGTGGGAAGAGCGTCTGTAGTGCTTCTTTGGTTTCAGTTTGGAATGATTGAAGCTGAGACATTGTGCTCTGTAAAGAATAAAAGATGATGCAAGTAAAGCGACAGAGACGATACTAAAGCGAGACCATTCAAAGAGCAATTTTTACTTTGTCAGATGAGCTCTTCTCCTCAACTTCTTTGAGCTTTTCTTGTAGTGTTGCAATGACAGATTCCTTCTCAGTCAGACTAAAAATAAACCAAAAAGGACAGAAAGTTAGCTACAATCTTAATATTCATGGGTTTAAGCTTCCCTTTTAACTGCAACATATCGAGCACTTTTCACCATTCAAAATACAGACAATAAATGTACAAAAATAATAAGAAACACACTAAAGACATCCAGCAGTGACTCAAAATAACCGGAAAAGTAAATAGCAAGAGGTAAAAATTCTGTAATGAACAGCAACATCTTTTACTTTGTGACTTTTTTGTGACTCCATTTAAACATACTTAACCGCAGTGCTGTAAAATTGTGAGGAATCTAGAGTAATTTACCTGCTTTGTAGTGTTTCCAGCTCATTCGAGGTATCTGGTTGCTAAAACATAAGACAATGTCATTTATTTGTTATTCTTAAGGGATTGTAATGAATAAAAGTAATTTGTCGTTACTTGAGTGTTCTGTAGTTGTTCTGTGAGGTTTGTAACTTCATCCTTTAGTGATGTGACCGTAGTGTTGTCCTCGCTAAAAATGACAAATTAAAACATACTTTAAAACACATTTGTTTTTAGATTCAACGTACATAATGAAATTGCAATAAATACCTTTTAGTTTTCTGTAGTTCAGCGATGGTGTTCTCCTGGTCAGAAAATAAAGTCAAATGCATCATTATAAATCTTAAAAGTGATTTTTTTTTCAGAAAGCATTTTTAGGACAAAACTCACAGCTGTTTCCTGTTTTAACTTTAAGCTCTGCAGCTCTTCTTGAAGCAAAGTCAATTGAGAGTCTTTTTCTTGAAGACTGCGCAGAGAAAAAAGGTTATGGAATGACTGCACCTAAAAATAAATACATAAAATTGACCATAGTAGAACTGTGAAAGTGTTACCTTTGCTTCAACTGCTCAAGATCTTCAGAACTGACCTAAAGAATGAGAGTATAATGATCAAAGGTTGTAAATGACTTCACGTTTTTGTTTCCAGAATAAAAGCCGTTACCTGACCACTCTGCTCGTCGCCCTTGTTCTGCGAGGCCTCCAGCAGCGAGGTGATGGTGGACATCTGCTGCACGAGCTGCTCCTTCTCAGACTGCGCCTCTTTGAACTGAGCGCTCAGAGCCTCCACCTGACCGGATCGATCTCTGATATCGGCCTCCAACTCGACCACGCGCGCTTGCAATTCTGCACAAACAACTTAAAATTTATTTACATTCAAGTGCTCCCCTCCAGTTATCCTTAAATAGTCAATTTAGTAAAGTATTTTTGATAAATCCTAAATCATTTTCAATTTATTTTTATGAACTGGGGCGTCACAAATTAAATTATTAACAGAGACTTAGAAAAACAAACAATGAAACAGACATTAGTCAAGCTTATATTGATCCTTATTTAGTTAAACACTTTTTTTTTTTATCTTGGTCTGATAGTGAGGCATTTATTGCAATTTCAATTAGTGATGGGCAGATTTATACCAAATACCAAAATATATAGCAGTACTGACAGACGTATCAAAAAGTGAAAGTGCAAACATAACGATACATTAAAAATATATATATAACTATTTATGTATTTATATAAAAAAAATTGATTATATTTTAAGTTTTCTGCTAATTAATTTTGAGATCAGTTAAAGCTAAATAATGATAGTGAAGGTAGAAACACAAGAGTTTCGATGCAATTTCTAATACAAAACTCATTGGTCGCGTATCTACTGGACTGCGGAAAGAACGTACCGAAGAACAACATCCATCACTCTTACTTTCCTGTCGGCGTAAAGCATCTGCAGCTGAACTGACCTGACACGGCGCTGTTGTCCTGCTGCGCCTGCTCCAGAGTGTTCTGCAGACTGCCGTTTGTGCTCTGCGTGCTCCTCAGCTCCTCGCACACCTCCTCCAGCCTCTTCTGCAAAGCCTGCTCGCTCTCTGCACGAGTCGCCTGGGAAGAGAACACAGCCGCGGAGATTTTGTCAAACACCAGGGGGCAGCACTCACTATTAGATGTTGTTTTTTTGTGTGCTGACAGGGGGCAGTATCGACTTGCTGTATTCGCATGGCATTTTTCACACAGAGAAGATTTACATTTAACAAATAAACATAAGTTAACTGGATTTCACATCTGTTGTTTTACACCCGAGATAAGTTTAGGGGAAAAATATTTAGCCAACTTTCAAGGACTGGACTGAAAGGATATTGGACAAAACTGAAAAAAGTAACATTTGCAGTGAATTTGAAATGGACAAACTTGCCATACATTGGGACAAACATAAAAGGTGTTCGTTTTGTTTGATTTGTATTATATAAAAACAATAAAAAGAAATAGCACTGTTTGCAATTATGATACAAATATGAGTTCTGATTGTGCAAAACCATTTGATATTTGTTCTATGATACGTTTTTAAATGGCGATTGTGCCGTGTTAGTGAGGGTTGTGGCTTCAAGAGGGAAAGAGGAGTTGGAGCTTGCCCACATTCCTGCTCCTCCAGCTGGGACACATTTCCCCTCAGCCCCTTATTGAACATCCACATTCCAGACGCTGGGCTCTGTCATTACAAGACAATTAAACCCACTATAAAATCAGATGACCAGCAAAGGTTGAGAAATGTCCAGAAATTGAGATCATGGGCAAGTGCATTTCAGATAATTTAGTTAATAATCCAGTTGTTTCTTTATTTCTGTAAACATGAGTAGGAAGTTGATGAACATTAGTTTCTCACTTGATCACGTTAGTTAGTTCTGGTTAGACCCAGTCCAGGTTTAGTTCAGGTTTGGTTCTGGGTTTAGTTCTAGTAAAAGGTCCGTTCAAACGTGTCCTTGTGTCCCGGTTTGGGCCCAGTTTAGTTCAGATGTAGACATGGTGTGGTCTTGTTCTAGTCCTGGTTTAATCCTGGTCTAGTCCGGCATTGGTTCCCAATTTTAGTCTCAATTTTGATTTTAACTTGGCTTATCTCATTTTTTCTTTTGTACATATGTATACTTTGGGCTACACATATTGATTTAAAAAACATCCAAAAAAGGGAAACTGTTTATCCAATTTTCTTATTGTATTGTGCATTGTAACTTGTAACATAAATACATTTGATTGAGTCTTGAATTTGTTTTTTATTAATATTTTAAGGCAAGAATAAATAATACAGAATAAACGACGAGCTTTGAGTGATCCGTCCTGTTTAGTGCGCCCAAGTCTGTAGAACCGACCTGCATCACGGACAGTTGTTTCTCGGCCGCAGAGACCTTGGCTTCGAGACCCTTCCTGACGAGTTCATCTGCCTGTAGACTCTCCGCCTTCTCTGCCAGCTCTTTAGTGAGTTTGGCACATTCCTGACGCAGTTTGGCCAGCTCCGCATTTTGTCTGAGGATAAGATCAGACAAAGGCTGTTGGAGACGAGCATTAAAAGAGCAAATACTGTCTCCAAATGATATGACAAGAACCTCGACAAGATATCCTCGCATCTCAAGATAACGACTGCGTACATTTTTCAAAGTTCATGGGATATGATATAAACATGCAAACCAAAAAGCAATATTGTCACGATTGACTGGGCTATGCAAAGAATAGAATTCTTCTCTTTTTTTTCCTTTTTTTTTTAAATCAAGGTTTGGTGCAGAATTCAGACTTTGGAGGAATACATTTGACTATGTTTGTGTTAAATGGTACAGTAAAAGACTTATTAATGTTAATGGGATAAGGAAAAATGGCTTTCAAATTCACATTACATGATTGATTAAATTTTTCTCATGTCGCCCAGACCTAGACGGGGAACTGGCTGTTTTTAAATGTTTGCCTTCATATCCACAAAGACACAAAGACATGAGACAGGAGTGATACGTTATATGAATAAAGTGTGGTCCAGATAACAACTACACAAAAACTAAAGTAGTTGGTGATTATTTTTTTTTCATACTTGATCGTTGCAATTAGTCCAAATGGCTGAAAGGGTTTGAAGTCAAAGATAAAAACCTACTTGCTCTCAGCCTGACTTGTGGCCTGGTTGAGGGCATCACGGAGAATAGTGTTTTCTTGCTGTAGTCGAGCGAGCTGAGCGTTGGGTCCTTTTTCGAGTTGATCCTGCAAACTTAGAATCTAAAAAAAAGGTGCATATAATGATTAGCTACTCAACATTTCCACACGATTTAATGTTTGTAATGACTGATACAGATGATAGGGCTGCAACTAGTCAAACCGTTATTTATATATTGTACACAGAGTTTTTAAATTATCAACCAAATAAAGGTTGATTTATGGTGGCTGCACTTCCTTCCCCAGTCTCCTAATTTTGCGCTGTATTGTCCGGTCTAATAAAAATTAGATTTACAAATAAAATGTATTATTAATACAAATCTGAAATTGTTCGTTCTCTTTTGGACATTTTAAGTTAATAATGCCAGTGTTTTTGTTATAAAAGGATCATTTGATGTCAGTATAGTCAAGATAACCATTATGATTATCAAAATAAAAGTAAGATAATTTTTTTATATAGTCGACTAGTCACGATTAATCGGTTAATCGTTACAGCCCTACTAGATAAAGAGATTTTATGCAAGTTTGAGGTCCAGACTAACTTTAGCGTTGAGTGTTTGTGTTTGGGCGAGGTGGTCCTGGTAGCTGGCCTGCATGCGAGCCTGCAGAGCGATCATCTCTTGTTCTCGTTTACTGAGTTGGGCACTCAGTCGCGTCTCCACACCGGCAACTTTGGACTTCTCCGCCGACAGTTCCTGGTTAAAACGGCATTCGATCAGAAAGTGAATTTTGTACTGAATTAAATTGATATGTTTTAATGATAATAAAACTTAATTCGAAAAGGAAATGTTGCTTATAGCTGTATGGATTGTTTAGCTGTCCTTTTGTGCCACCTAGAGGGCAAAAGGTAAAACTTGCACTTAAGACATTTTTAAATACATTCTTGGTCAAAATAGCAACATTTCTACATACAAATGTTTTAAAAGAAGTAAATGAAATAGTAAAATAAAGCTAATAAAATCAGAAAAGACAAAAATTAATAGAAAATCATGGCTGAGGTTAGTAAATATTGTGTTATTGTCATTACAATACATTCGAGTCTTACCTTGGTGAGCTCCCGGAGTCGGTTCTTCGCGGCAGAAGCATCTTCTTGTTCGGCGGCCAGTTGTTTCTCTCTCTCCTCCAACTGCTTTTTCAGCATCGCCACTGGATCTCCTTTCTGAGAGGCCTAGAACACATATACGCAAAAACAGATGATCAAAACAAATCAATCAAAATAACCAAACCAAAAGTTTAATGCCAGTGTTTTTCCTCACCTTGTGCCATGTGTCTTGAATGATGCCCGCTTTCTCCGACAGGATCTCGATGAGTCTATGGGCCTCTCCTTCACTGAAAACCATGCTGCTGATGGTGGACATGAGTGTCTTGTAGGGCAGGTACAGGGCAGCGTCAGTCGACTCCACAGCTGCCGCTATAAACACACAAACAACTTGGTTAGAACCTCATTTCACTTTCATTTAGACCTCATTTAGTCATGTTTAATAATATTTATTTGTATTTAGAAGGGGTGGGACAAAATTAAATTACCAAGATTTTTTACATAATTCAAATTGAATAAGGTTCAGTTCACAATTTTTTTTTTATCTTATATTTTTGCTTTCATTGTAGCACTGCTTTTTTGGAACTAGTTTCTAAAGAGATCTAACTAACCAGCTCTTAACTCTTTTTTTTTTTTTTCACGAAAAAAAAGAAGAGAGAATTTTCCACATGTTTGCACACTCCTGGGCAGATCTTGTGGCACGGGATTTGGTCACATGTGCAAAGTTGTGTATGGTCATTTTAATTCAAAAAGGCTTAAAGTTTATGTCAGAAAGAGGACTTATTGGCTTGTGAAAAAACATTAAAAACACATTTTAAACAACAGTGCAATTCCTGCTTTTCTTTTTTAACTTTTGGACAATTTTTGGAGCCACTACTTAAAAAAATAAATACAAAATTAATAAAAAAATAAGTACTTGTTATGGATTTCTTTTTCTAGGATGCACTGCTCAGCTCGAAGCGAAAAAATTGATATGAAGTATTTTGTGCAGAATCATAATTTCCGTATTTTTACATATGCTCCTCTCATCATTATCGAGTTAATATTGGACGTCGGGTGAGTATGAGACGATGAAGGGGCGCAGCGCTGTGGCACCAGGCAGAGACAGGCCTTGGGCACAGGACCACCGCACCGCCCTTCCTCTCTATTGTCGGGGCACTGAGAGCTTTTGTCAGTGAGTGAACACAACAGGGCAGCGCTGTTTGCACAAGCTGCTCTGCTCCCTGCCCTCTCAGACGAGTGCCAGACATTGCCCACTGCCGCCACTTCACACAGACACAAGGAGGGAGGGAGGAGGGGGGGCAGGGGAGGGCTCTCAGTTCACGTGTGAAACTATGTGGGCATTATTATTCACAAGGGTTTGATGGTATATTTGGTGACACTCAATATTGCATCTGCTTATTTCAAAATTGCAGGGACGTGTAGTTTCCTGACATAGGCCTGTGTGGAAACAAAATCTACATGATTGATTCAACTACATTATACAACTAATCCTACAATTACTTCTCTTACTATTGCTGCAGCTCCTACTCCTACGCTGTGAGGCAGGAGTGTTACAAGTTACAATTCATTTCCAAGAATGTTTTAGCATATTAAAGTGAAGAAAATCATACTAATGTAACAGTGATTATAAAAGGATAAACTATTACTAACTCATACTACCACTATTACTACAACTAGAGTTTGAGGTTTTTGTGGGTTTTTTTAATGGCAGAATCCTGAGAAACCGATGGACAATAAGCTCTGTCTGTATTTTTTTGGTTGATATAGCTGATTTTTTATAATTTTCCCCAACTTAATTTGGGATTTACTACAAACTGGGCGGTAGACCCTTAGCTGTTAAATCGACTAATCTATCGATGGTGTCTTGGTGTAACAACATTTTGAATAAGTCGACCAATTGTTTTGTAGATTTTTGAAGGATATCTATTCACAACAGCAGAAAAGAAAGCATGGAGTGAGATATCATGCAATATGGGAGTGAATGTGTATGTAATCTGCCTTTTACAGATAAATACACTGTTTACTGTTTAAGTGGTTTGCTATATAAATATTTGTTTTTTGCGCGGTCTTTTGTAATCTCGTGTTCTTGACAGTTCCCTTTGGGTACAGATACGTGGTCAAATTGTGCCAGCGCCACACCAAACAACCTTAGTCTTTAGTCTACTAATCAATGCACCGAGCTAGTCTTTAGTTGACTACAGCTCTACTTCAAACTCATCCACAAATCTGTTTTACTACAAACTGGATAAGAGTTGTATGATCACATTTGTGCAGTTTCCTCTTCCCCCTAAATTGTCCAAATAAAGCTTTATTCTTTAGGCAGCGTTATCGGTCTCCTGAGATGTAAGGACGATAGCCAATAAGCTGAACAATACAAATATCGGTCAATCTCCAACCAGAACCGTATCTACTGCTCCTCCTACTTTTCCTTACCAGGCTCCGTCTTCTTCTTGGAGGCTTTCTTCTTTGGTTCCTGTGGTTGTTTTGCATTTGCAGCTGGAGCTTGCTGTGACCCCACTGGAGGTACAGCCATGACCGGAACATCTTTAGTGACCGTCTCCAAGACTGGTGCCGGTTTACTCTGAGCCGGGGCAGTTTTAACGGGGGCTGCTGCAGTTTTGGCCTGAGCGGGGGCAGACTTTGTTGTTGCAGCTTTGGCGGCAGCAGGGGCCTGAGGTGGAGTGGCTTTAACCGGAGCGGCGGCAGAAGATTTGACCACTGCAGCCTGGGCGGGTTTAGCTACCTCGGGGGCAGACGTGGTCTTGGCGGGGGCAGGTTTAGATGGGGCGGGGGCTGAAACGGGTGCAGGGGCAGAGGCGGGTTTGATGGGAGCAGAAGGTTGAGAAGCAGGCTCGACTTTGGCCACCTTTTTCTTCTTTTTGTCTTTGGGAGAAGGAGCAGGCGATGGTTCGTCCAGGGCAGGTGCGGCTTCGGCAGGTGTGGGTTCCACTGGTTTGGGTTCTACAACGGGCTCTGGTTCTTCAACGGGAGCCGCAGCGGACTCTGAATCAGCCTCAGACTCCTCCTGACTTTTCTCCGGCTCTGGGATTTTTCCATTGGGCTTCTCTTCCTTCTTTTTTCCGCGGCTCTTCTTCTCGGAGATCTTGTCCTTCTTCTTTTTCTCCGAGCGAGTCGACTGGATTTTGCCCAGCTCCCGCCGTTGTTTGGCCAGTGCTTCTTCATATGACGTCTCCTTCATTGAGAAAGTGGAGACAAGAGCGATCCCCAAGGCGGAGATCACCATGAATCCACCAAATACCATGATGCCTAGGGTCTGGGGGTCGTAGATATCCATGGTTCTCCTGTATAACACAATGCATTTAAGTGGTTAATTACAAAAAATTATAGAACTAAGTCAAAAGTACTACTTGTTTTTACCAAATATAAAATGTTGTTAATTGCATTACTCCATTGTGGAAAACAAATCAGAATCACAATACTTCAGGTCTTCATTGAAATAACAATCATCTATGTGCTGTCGAACTATTATTCTTATTCTTATTCTTATAATCGTTTTTTGAAAAATGTACTGTGATTCACTGCAAGTAAAAAGAGAGGCTTTGCTTCAGGATTTGATCAGCAGATGGAACACCTACTTGTTTCAAAACAACAAAAAGTTATGTTGAAACCTTTTTTCATAATTAGTTGAAGTAATAATTTTAATAACAATAAACGATTAAAGATGTTTTTTTCCATAACAAAGACAGTAAAAAAGAATAGGCTACTGTAAATGAAATAATATTAAATAAAATAAATTCATGTTAAGATTATTAGTGAATAAATTACAATTAGATTACAGCATGTTAGTTACATCTAAAATAAAATGTGTCAAATGGTGACCTGTGTTAAATAAAAATGATGAAAGCCCAACTCCTTGTAGTAAAAAAAAAAAAATACTAGCTCATAGCTTTTACAAATGAAAACCTCACGGTGTCACTGTTACCCCGAAAACTTCTTTTTCTCTATAGGCAGCAAAGCAATCTTATCTGCATACTGTGAGCAAATACCAGATGGGTAAAGCTTACTTATCATATGGAGTTGTACCTCATGTAAAATACGTGGTCTGTACCAATTCACCTCAGCTCTCTGATTACACGCAACTAAGGATAAATGGGGGGGGGGGGGGAATTATATATAATATATTCATATATTATATATATATAGTTCAAGCCCACAAATCAACATTTCACACAATTATTTAGATAATTTCACCAATGGACAGTACTGATAGCAGTTAGTGTGCAGTTAGTGTTTGGTGCTAATACTCAAACAGAATAGTCCATTTGACAGGAAAAGTTAGGTTTGACATTTTAGACTTAATTTACTTACTGCCAGTCAAAGTTGAAAATTGTTTATGTCCGTTAAGTACAACTATCCCCGAAATAATCTTCTTGCCTTGAGAGCTTTTATAGACTTACAGTATATCGCACCCGAGAATGTTCAGCCACCCTCTGGGATAGGAATTGGCAGGGGCCAGAGGGGAAGATAAATACCCCGCCCTTTTCATTCTTCCTGCAGCAGATGTATTTTTTTTTTTTTTTTTTTAAACTACAGAGAAGACATCATGTACTGAAGTGACACAACAGCAAATACTGACTTCAAAAAGCCTATGACATGCAAGAGTTGGAGTTTACGAAAGACAAATAAGAGATGGAAAATGCTGAGCTAATCCACAGCTGGGTCCAGAGTCCCTGCTCACTTCAGGGAACAGTTTACACTTTAAAGTCACACGCCAGCAGCATTTCAGAATTAAATACCACCAAAAGCTTGTATCACAATGTCTGCAGATAAAGTTGACTTGTAGAACAATTTGGCAAACATACGTTGACATTTTTTGGTTAAATTGGCACCACACTGTTGGATCGTGGACCACAAAAAAATGAATATATTTGGCAGAAAGTCATAGCTTTAAACATCAGTGGCTGCAGAGGAGCCTGGACACATCTGGACTTCAGAAAGACTGTGGTACTTCATGCAAATCTGATCTACTGAAACTGTTAAGAGTCCAGCTAAACACTCAAAACGTCTGGCGTTTGCGCTTTATGTTGCCTTGAGCTTAACCACACTTTCAGAATGTTTCTGTTTCCATAAACATTTTAGTTCGAGTCAACATTATGAATCAATGAACTTTGCTGTAGCATGATTTAACATAACCACGTCTGCCGTTACATAATTACATTGTCCACGTAGCAGCCTAATAAAGACTTGCACAACACCACAAATAGCCTAAATAAGCTTTTTTTTGGGGGGTAATTTCTCTCTTTAAAAAAAGTATAGTTAGCTTTCAAATTAGCATCACTGGCTAGGCTACCATCCCCTTCCTCTATAATAATAATAATAACAATAAACCCCACTATTCCTCCACTCACCTCGTAACGTTAGATGAGGCTAAGTCGGCTTCTTGACAAAAAAAAAAAGGAGGAGATGGAACGTCTCCCTTTGCAAGCCACGGATGTGCCCGGTTATGTGGCTCAACTTGTCTTTTACAGAGGTCCCCTGCACTCCGCTGAAGAAGCCGTGGTCCGCTGTGAAGTCGTGGCACTTCGAGCTGGCTAGACGTGTTGGCCCCGTGCCCCAGATAGCGACCATTACTCCGCGCGGCCTCTGATTGGCTGAGAGGCGCTCGGACCGGAAGTGCGCATGCCGGGAGTTGTAGTCTCTTAGCTAAGGCATGCGTGGTCAAAGCGGATTTTCGCTCAAACAAAGATGAGTTGTTGGAGGGGAAACGTTACGAGTTGTTGCGTTTGAGAACCATTTGAACGAGTGAGGTTTTACAGGACGTGTATTTCAGTGAGGTCAATATATTCACGTCTTATTTCATCTCTTAGAACAGTGGTGAACTCAAAAGTTTTCATGTGATAATTGGCCATTTGGAGTTCTGAGATTCATCAGACTTAATCAGGCCTAATTTGTGGGTAAATATTGTCTAAAGTGAGGCAACATCATGTATACAGTACCTCTAAATAGCAATTAACCAAAAAGAAGAGAAAACATGAATAGATATGAAGAGGTGGGTATTATCTGTAACATTTAACTAACTTTTGGACAAAATAGGCACTTCTCTAGTTTTCAGACACCATACTTTTACTCCAGATTGAGTAAAAAATGTGACTCTTTCTTGACCCTTACTTGATCGAGTCTTGGTTCCTCTTCCCACTGATAGTAAGTGACTAAAGTGTGATATTATATGAATTGAACATTTATCTTTCTTCCTACACACACAAACACAGATTTAGAATATAACACATAACACAATGTTTTAAACTAAGTTAAAAAAGATTGTGATGGGTTTGCCTCATTTACAAATATACTATGCTATGGCATATTTGTCAATTAATGATTTTTTTGTTGGCTGATTGATACATATGCTTATTCGATTACTTGTTTTATTGCTTTAAATGAGGACTAATAGAGTTTAATATAGGTTCACTGTATGTAATGATGTGCAGCACTTAGATTGGTCACAGTTAAGTAGACCTAGGTTCAAATCAGTGTCACAGATTGAAAATACTTACATTTTTTATCATTCTGGAACCGATCTGAACAAGAACATAAGGGTCGTTGACTGGGTACACCAATTGGCAGTGGATTAAATATAAAAAAATAACACTAGCCTTGCACTTTATAGCATTGGGCCACACTCTTGCTCCTCGCCAATGTCACTTTAACGTTCAACCTAAACAGTTTTTCTCCAGTGCTTCCGTCTTGCACAGAAGTATAGGTCGTTTAGCTGTATACAGTCATCTGTCTTTACCCTGTTTCCATTGTTCACCTCATTGTCACCTGTGTCAGTCAATTAAAACCTGATCTGACATCGTGTTTGTTCTGTGGGACTATCCGGGCAGGGCAGGGCACGCTAACCTAGAAAAAGTTGAGTTACAGCGCTCAGCTCACAAAACTTTCTGGTCATCCGAGCTCTGGTGTTGTGACAGATAGAAGAAAAAAAAGACTATTGTCAGCGCGTAGTGAGATTGTATCCTGCACTTTACCAGGGGTGATGGCTTTACAGGGCATTTACTAAATTTAGATTTCACACCTTCTTTTTTTCAAACCATCAAGAATAAATGGGAATTTTTGGTGGAAAGTTAAGGTTTGAGTTGGATTGTTTATGTAATTTGCCACATCTTTCTATTGACACTTATTAGTCACAGTTTAGTCACAATTTTAATGTGGTGTTTATACAAGTGTGAACATACCCCAAGTCTACTTAATATTAAGACGATTCAGATTAACACAATAAAATGTAGATAAAGATATGCTATGCTTTTCTCCCTTCATACAGCATGATATTTCTTCAAAAAATTTATATAATTTACAGTAAAACTACATTTCCATCAAACTGTGCAAAAGAAATATGAGGCAAAATCAAACCTGCAAATTACAAAAAACAATCCTGGTAGGCCTACAGTACACACTGTACAAAAGAACTGCAAATCTCCAGTGTTTGCAGAAAATGGGGCTCATGGTTTCTGCGGTCTAAATGTACAATAATGTGACATTTGAAGAGTTGTAGCTGCGTCCAGTGAAGCAGCAGGTAAACTCCTGGGCTCAGTCAGCTGCAGTACAAGAGGCTGTCATGATCTTCACAGCTCCTTCTGAAACTCTCATCGAAGTTGCACATGACATTCTTGTATTTGTTTGAAAAAGGGTTGCTGATAATTCAAGGTTGATTAACTTCTGAAAGAAATGATGGTATTTTGTTGTTGGAAATTCAGTCTACAGGGATTTTTACTCTGTAGGGATCTTTTTCAGTACCTACTTCTTTTTTAATTCCAGTCCCCATTTGATGCACGTTTGAGTAGAAACTAGGGACTGGGGCCAAATTGTAGCGCCTGCTCAGGGGCAGGTACTTTTCAGTCGGACCAGGTACCTTTTTGTTGACATTTACAACATTAACTTTTTTGGGAAATATGTTTAATTCATTTTCTGATTTAGACAATATTTTTTGATCCATAAAAGGAATCAATTGGATACAGTAGCTCCAAAGATATATTTTTTAATTAGTAAATAGTGACTAACTCTGAATATTTGTGTTTTATTATTAAATCAGTAGTATATTTAAATATTCTATATAGTCGGTAAGATTCACTTAGGGTTGTCAAAAGTATCTAAACTCAGATACTAATCCATACTATAACTAGTATCGGAACTAGATTCTGATTTAATGGATAATAAAACAAAATTATAAACAGAACTTTTCCAGAACAATTTTGGAATGATCTTGTGCTTTAGCAGAACTAGTGCACAAAGTACTATTATTTTGTATTGAAAATGTCAGGCTAATATTTTAAATTTGGACCTAAATAAGAATATTTTTAATTCTCATTGTGGTAGCGAAATTAGTATAGAGAATCAAATATTTTCCGTAGTAACAAAAACAAGGTTGAAATTTTAGTCCAACACTACCAACCACTGTTGCTGTGTGAACGCAAACAAGGGGGACCGGGGGATTATAAGCACTTCTTGGTACTGTTGTGTGCAAAAATGCCAATTATGTAGGTGAATGAATGAATGAATGAATGAAAGTCTACAGGACCAATGATGTTGTGTAATTTAGCCTACACAAGAAATTAAATCATGGCAATATCAGTAAAATAGTCAGTGTGTTGATAAATAACATAATTAAAGGACCAAAAACAGGATTCACTGCAGAGTGCGGTACTAATCGTAAACCTATGAACTCGTTACTGTGTCTTGTGTCTCGTGTGCCCCGTTCATCTGAATCCACACAAGTTCATTCTGGCTCCGATTCCCTGGAGGATCCTGGCATTTCCTCTGAGCCAACCTAAAGGTATTAGAATGCTTCGTTTCATGATCCGTGGTGACCAATGGATTTAACACAACCTTCATACATTCACTCCTACTGTGCTTATGCTGCCCTCTAGTGGTCTCGTCATCCTTTGGTGGCAATCAGTTGTTTAACCATTGGTCTCCGAAATGAGGAGAAAACTATATATATATATGTATATATATATATATATATATATACTATTATAATGTAAATATATGTAATATATGTATGTATGTATATATATATACATACGTATACGTATATACATATATATATATATATATATATGTGTGTGTGTATGTATAGATAGATAGATAGAGATAGATAGATAGATAGATTTAATTTTTTCCAAACTTTTGAAAAAATTATACAAATTAAGTACTCGCATTGTGATTTCAGATTAATGAAAATCTAGCACCGTTGTCTTGGTAATTAACAATTTAAAACAAAATCTTATATATACACCTTTGAATGTGCAAAAGTCCTCAAAATATCACCTATAAACAGGAAGCTGAAACCTACAATCGCGAAGCTGAAACCCACAAATAGAAGGAGAACTATCAGATTCTCTCTTTCTACAAATCTCACAAAAGAAACATACATTTTTGCTTGAGGAAATTATTTGATTAATTTTTTTGTAAAGAGTACAATTGATACGAGGGTCTTGGGAAAGTAGGATTTATTTATTTTCATCATTACAAATCTATAAAATACTAATGTTCTCCAATAAAGCATATGGGAAAGTTTGCACATAAACTGGAATCCATAAGAAATACATTCACTCCTTTAAAAAACTAATGCATTTTGACTCCTTGTAATTGGATTGCAATATATTTTTCACTCTTTTAGTACATCGGTTGAAAAGGTAAACTTGAATAAATGTACAATACATTGTGTGGCACAAGCAGATTGCTATTTGAAATAAAACTGTAAAAGAAAAACTCATAAACTGTGCTGTAGAAATGAGAAAATAAAAAGGGATACCGTTTGAGAAAATATAGAAAAAAAACAGCACATTTAAAGTCAATCTGCTCGAAAAAATTTAACATTTTTTGAATGAAGGTTAAACAAAGGGTGGAAAAGTATAATTAAATCTGATGTGAAGACACAAAACAATACAAAATAATCAGAAATCAAATACATTGCCAATCATAGTTTGGAAAGTTAAAACTAGAGGATAAAGGATGGCAACAGGAGCGTGTAAACATATTCTGCTTACATACAAGACACTGGCTCGGTCTTGGGCAGGTTCATAAAGTGACATAAGGCCCGTGGGTAAAGAAAGGAGACATTTCATGTCCTCTGAATATTTCCACTGAACAAGAAGCGAAGGCAGAACTTCACTTACTGTTGATCAGGTCGATGCATCCTTGCAATAGAGTGGCATTGTTCTGCACACAAGGGACGACGAGACAGTTAGACAAGAAATTATCTCATTGTAATTGGGATCTAATTTGTATTTAGTCAATAATCAGATGGGGGGCTTTTGAATTGTCTACAAGCAATTGACCTTCAGTAAAAGCATGTGGTTTGAATCAGAGCTCAGACTTCAGAGGAATAAAACTGACTGTGTAAAAAGTCTGTCTTGTTTATGTTCATGGAACTAATTATTAAACGCCATTGAATGTATTTATGATAAGATTGAATAAACTGAATCAAAAATCAGAATTGATAAATATGGATTATGGCTGCAACAAGTGAATCGATTAATCGCAAATAATCGATTATTGAGAGAATTGTCAACTAATTTACATACAGACTCAAAAACATGCTATGTGTGAGATGTTTTATGACTCGTACATCAAATACATCAAAATGACACGCGACATGTGTATTTTTCAGTGTTTTTGATAAAAAAATTATTTTATCTGTAAAATACTCGATACTCAGTCAAGATGACCTCAAGCAGCGTCATCTTAACTTCATCTAATTAGCAAAATGATCGTTAGTTGTAGCCCTAAATATGAGGAAACACAAAAAAGTGATAAATTTTTTTCCATATTGCCCAGCACAGTTAGAAATATAACTTTCTTTTTCCAAGCAAGTGTTTACCTTGACATGTTTTGGCTGCAAGTTGCCAGCATTCTTCAGAACTTTGTGACTGAAAACAGCTGAGCGCAAGCAGCTGAAAAATGTCAAGGTAACTTCATCTCTCTAACACATTGTCAGTCGAAAAGAAAAAGTTATTTATGTGTAAAGATTGAAGACAAGAACATTATACAGCTATATAGCAGATGCATAAAACAAGCTGCCTGTTTCTCAAACTGTTCTGGGAAATACAGGCTCTTACTATCGAATCTCAGGAGCAGAGGCAAAGTATTGGTATTAAGTATTTCATTTGTACAGCCGTTTCATATTTGTGCTAAATCTCAACCAACACATTTACAGGAACATTTTAGCACATTTCTGATTGCAAAAACATTGGAGTGGAATGATCCTAAAATACTGCTCATCTCATAAGAAAAAACAAAACCAAGATGTTTAAGTCTGGGTTGAATTGTAACCAGCATTCGGTTTGTTTAGGGCAGTGCAGTCTTTTTAAAATACTTAATCAACTCATGGGGCTAAATCCATATTATGCTTGATGCAAAATAACAGTTTTAATCGTGAGCGGAGACATGGGCTGGTACTTCATTTAGGCCCATTCTAGTGAGCTCGGGTTTTGTGTTAATATAATGAGAACAAACCCATTGCCACTGCGGGTTTGCAATAAACACTGATTAGAACATTGTTTCAACAGAGACAGCTCGACGCTCACCTTGGCATGTTTTATTTCCAATTCAGCCATCTCTATGAGGTTTTTCCGAAAGGCCACCACACGCCTGCCCTTGAAATTTGTCAGTTCTAGAGGAAAAAAACAACAACATTTAAATCGTGTGCGTCCAAAGATGTTTTTGTAGTGCATTAAGGACACAGACCTCTTTTTCCGGACTCGGACAGCTTGTCAAACTTCTGCAGACTTTGCTGCTGGTGCTCCTCCGCCTGGGGAACGTCCTTGCCTTTCAGTCTGGCCTTGTCCAAAGCCTTGTTAGAGTTTTCATAGTCAGCCAAAGCTCTCGCTCGTCTATACAACAGGTCCTGCACACAAGATCACAGTTACTCCAGCACATGAGGTAAATGTTAGAAAGGAATATTTTGTACCAGGCTGCTTCAGGGGCCCTTTGCAATTTTTAGTATTTGTGTAATTAATTAATATTTTTATCCTCTCTTGGGTTAATATTAATTATTTACCTTATTTGCACTATTTTTTTTTACCTGGTTTAGTGTAATTTTTATCATATTCCCCTAATTTATGCCTAATATAGTCCGGGCTTATATCTGGCGGTACTCGGGAGAACCGCACATCATCTTAAGTGGTACTTGTTGTATTTTTGTCTACGTTGGTGCTTCTCAAACTTTTCACACCAAGACTTCTCAGGGAATTGAAGAAGACATTGAAGATTTTGAGTACAACTTTACGATCTGGTATTCACAGACCAACAACAGATCATCACAGTTGAGCGTTTCTAAGTATCCGAGGGTCCGAAACCTTCAATTCTCCATGAAGATGTTTTCACAGGAATATTTCACAAAATAACATTCAATTTTGCAATCTCAATGAGACAAGCAGGTGACGCCGCCAAACCAAGTACTTTTAAGACATAAAAACACTGTTAAATGAACAATATTAAATGAACGATTGATGCACATATACCATACTGTAGAACATTCCTGGTAAAGCAATAAAACATCTTCACGAGAGCAGTAGGCGACGGACCTTCCACCAGAAAAGTTACACCGGTACAATTAACGTACCCTTGTCCTTTTCATTCTCACCTTGGCAGCTTGAATATCTCTCATGTAATATCTTAGAAGCTCTGTCAGTTTTAGCTCCTGGTCAGAAGCTACTCGTCCCTCCACTTTCTATAAAATACAAAGGCTTTAGTGCATAAACCAAAACATAAAATCGTTACAATGCAGATATATAAATATATTTTGCACCGCTTAGACTTACTCTTAGTTTTTCAAACAGGTCAGACAATTTCTCTAAGTGCCTGAATAATTAAAAAAGTAAAACACAGTAATTTAGTGTTTGTGTATACGCTTTGTAGTCAAATCATTTAAACCATCAAACTTGCTTTTTATTTGCCGTGCTGTCGTCCGCTGAAATACAGTTTAAAGTTGCAGAAATGCGAATATAGTCATCAGCAATATCTGTTGAAACAATTAAAATAATAAAATACACATTATTTGGGACACACTAGTCTATAATTAGACGTTTGTACTACTTTGGTGTGAACGGGTCATTTTTTCAGCTTTGGCAGTGGAGTCTTTAATCTTGCTGTAGTAGTCAAGCAGAAATGTCTTCTCCTGTTCAAAAAAGTCATCAACTTCCTGAAAGCGACAAACAAAACACAAAGTTATTATTTCTGAAGTGTGCTTAGACACACAAGCGGTTGTGACAAACCTTAATTCCTGAGATTAGGACCTCATCTGCCGATTTGACCATGTTTTTGAAGAAACCTCCAAACATTTCCTTTGCATTCTTCCTCCTCACACTAAGCTGCAACCCAAAAAAAATAAATATAACATTACACTTGTTTGCTTGAAGAAAATTACAAGTGTACCGGTATATACTATACTACAAATAAATACTATAACCCCAAATCCTAAGAAAAGTACCGGTAATCAAGTCTTAGACATGTCAAGCTTTGATCCTGTTACTATTGACCTAGGCCACAAATGCTGATCATTGCAGGACATGTGTCACAACTCTCCTGTAAACTCCATTTCCTCTGTTTCCAGCTCACAACCAGGGAAGTGAAGTCAGCATTAATGTGGGACTTACATCCTGGTCGTACTCTAAGAAAATCTGGAAGTTTCTGTCTTTGCTTAAAACTGGATGCGAGGAGAGTCTCTGTAGGAAGACTTCGTGGACTTGCACAGTTTTCTTGAACACAGCCAAGTATTCACTGAAAAGGAAATAAAACCGTTTTGAGGAACTAGTTTTATGTAGAATTATATGACTCTTTAAGTCTGTGCTGTACTCACGCTTCCAGTTCCTGTTTCATTTTGGTATACTCCTCCTTTGTCATAGTAGCCTCGCCTTCTCCGAGTTTATGCATCTTTTCACGAGGGCCCTCAAAGTCAGGTTTAGGCGGGGCAGGGGGGATCTTTTAGGAAGATTGGTGTTAAAAGAGCACTTGGAAAATGTTAATACAATATTTAGCCTTAACTTACAATGAGACCAGCATATTCCTCTGTCTCCACCAAAGTGTCATGTAACCAGATAAAGTCTTCATGCTGCCTGGGTACGGAGAAGTCGGGCTTCTGGAAAGAGCTCAGTGTTGTCTAAAAGAGGGAAATGTTTCAAATGTTAGGTGCCAAGAGAAGAAATTACAGTTGTTTAAAATAAAATATAGACACTACCTTTGTATGGACAGTAAACTTGACTTTGTCCCTTTCACATAGTGCATCAGGAATGTCAATGAGAAGTGAAGCATCATGGTTCAAGTCCACTGAAACTGAGCGAATCTGAAAAATAAAACCAAGATTGACTGTACGTCTACTGAATATAAAAATAATACTAACATTTAAGGCTGTCACTAATAATCACTTTAGTAGTAGACTAGTCAGTGATTAGTTTCGAGTAATTTTCTAGTCAAAGTGTAACTTTTTTAAACACAATTTTAACAAATAAATGTTGAAATATGTTGACAAAAGCTCTAGATGGTAAATAAAGTGCATTATTGATGAAAATCATAAATTGGATTGTAATTCTATTTTACCATTTGTGAATAACAATTCTGCGATCTTTGCTATAAAACATGTTTTGGTGTTGTGTATGTGTTTTAGTGTTTATAGTCCACAATTAACTATTACAATTGTCAAAATACGTTTACAATTATTTCAATAGTCGACTAGTCTGAATGAGTCATTGATTAATCGTTGCAGCCTTACTAATAATAACGATGTAACATACTAATTGACCCAAGTCAGTCAGAAGACAATAAGTTATATATTATACCACAGTGAGACTTAGCTGCATTCCAGTATTCAATATTGAACAAAATACAACTTTATGGTATATCATTTTAAGTCAGCTGATCCAAAAGTGTTTAGCAACAGTGAGTTAGAAAAGCGACATCGTGGCTTATCATAGCTTTATGCACTGCCTTCCAATGCGCAAGTTTACTTAAAAACCTTAAGGATTAACAGTCTCACTGTTTATCCAGCGTTGAATTTTGTTATTTTATTGTTTGCATTCGGCTTTTTATTGATAGTAACTTGTGGCGATAGGAAGTTAGCTAAACAATGTTGGCTAACCGGGAGCTACAAGTGTTGGATTTGTTGCAATTTGCATGGAACAAAAACGACAAAACTTACTTTTTCCTTATTGCTTTCGTCTAAAGTGGATGTCATGCTGGTACGACACAGAAAAGGGTGTGTAACAAAAGCAGAGGAACAACACAAATAGCCGAACAAGCGTTAAATCCAGGAAGCTCTGCTGTTGGAGAGATGCCTGACGAGGAGCTGTCAACTTTTTTTTTTTACTCTCATTTTGGTGACGATCACGGAAGATAATGTCCCGCCTCCAGCTCAATATGATTGGACAGTGCGAAGCTCAGAAGTGCAGCGATTCGTCTGAAACCAAATAAATCATATTCCATCTTTAATTTAGAGATGATACCTTTTGGTATGTTAAATAATTTTATTAACCAACGTGAATAATCTAGTATCAACAACAATAATGACAATTTCCGTCCAAAAATGTATACAAATATAAACAAAACAATGGTGCATAATAAAGGCTAGAGGGCCAGTAGAGTCTGTTGCAACGGCCATCTTGTGATTGTAAAAGCAGCAAAAGTCTATACACAATTAAACTAATATAAATAATATAAAACAAGGGCAGAAAATGTGTTTATGAAAGCGTTTATAAATAAATAAAACGCTTTCATAAAGAGAGGACAACACACACACATATACACACATACATTATATATATATATATATATATATGTATATGTATATATATATGTGTGTGTGTGTGTGTGTGTCAACGTGTGTGTGGTGTGTGTGTGTATATATATTAATATATATATATATATATATACACACACACATATTATATATTATATATATATATTATATATATATATATTATATATATATATATATATATATATATTATATAATATATATATATATTATATAATGTGTGTATATATATACACACATATATATATATATATATATTCTGATATATATAAACTGTAGGAAATAATTACGCTTTGTTATTTCCTGGCGGGTTCACGCAATCGGGGAAGAGACAACCGGAGACGTCTGAGTTTAAATTTACAATAATTTATTCGCCCTAATACAAAGTTTCTAAGAAATGTGCTTACAGATCAATCCGGGTTCCTGTTCCATTTACCTGTACCACACACAGCTCGTGTTGCTTTACGTACAGAGGAACAAGAGACAAAGGAAATTCGACTACACAACAGTTTTATAGCACAGAGGGGGTCGTTCCTCCTCCTTAGTGTGGGGGTCGAGTCCGCTGCTGGGCTTAGTCTGGTTACGATCCTGGTCTCGGTCCTTGGCCCTTATATGGAGTTCTTATCTCTCTTCTGTTATCTCTGCTCCCAAGACCTGTGGAGGAGAGCATCTGCAGACACAGAAATATAAACACAACAGGGCCTTCACCCTGTGCTAAACACACATCAGCTTAACTTATATAAACTATAAACTAACTTTATTATGCGTTATCCTTCAATATATATATATCAGAAAAATTGTTGCCAGGGCGAAGATCTCACCGGTGTACTTTTTCACCATTTTGTAACAAACAAAGGATCTATTTACATTTGTTTTAAATTCTACACGGTCAAATATAAATGACGGGACAATATTTAATGGGAATTGTAGTTTTCGCCATGGCAGTTAACATTATCACATGTCCCCAAAAAACTACAAGTCCCACATAACAGAAACGTGTGCAACGGAACGACCGCGTCGTTTGGAAAGTGTTGTGCTTTTTGAAGACTTTTCTTTGGGACATGTCCAGACAAGTGCCGAAACGAAACTACCTCAAAACACGTAATTATCCCTTAAATCGAGCGGGTTATTCCCACTTCTACGTGTCAACACAGCATTAAAAGACTCCCTTTGTTGTTCTGTTTTCGGGGGCGTTGTGTTGAATTTTACGGGAATGTTCGCCGTCAGAAATGCCACTCTTCTGGGCATTATTGCACAGATGCCTTGTTGTTGTGCCTCCCACCTCACAGTGACGCATTTATCTTTGTGTCACGAGATATACGCCTCAAAGAGACTCAGTCCGTACAGCGTAGTGGACACAGAGCGCTACTCTTCCCTTGTGAAGTCTGTGATGTCCAGAGTTAGCTCACAGACGCCGCTAACTATCCAGGAGGAGGATGATCACATGTATGGACCCGTTATCAAGACCCCCCCGCCGATTACACCCACGAGAGGAGAGGTGAGGACCCCCAAGGTGCTCCATCCCCTTTTTTTAGAGAGCACAACAGAGGAGGAGGAGACGGAGCCAGGAGCAGGACCACCAGCTCGGATCCATCTGAACAGAGGCCAGGGCAGAGGTGCTGTTCCCAGTGTGACCCGCATCCTTCAGCAGACTCTGTCCACGGAGCAGATCTTTTACCTGGAGAGGTGGAAGAGGAGGATGGTGCAAGAGCTGGGAGAGGAAGGCTTCAAGGCGTACAGCCAGAGTAAGGATTGTGTTCCTTTTTTTTTGCGTGTCTTTCAGAATCATAAATATAGAGAAGTCATTATATTTCATCTTAAAAGGCCTATGCCAGGGTGGACTACTCACTGAACTAAAATGCAGTTAAGATAAATATATTTCAATTCTATATTTTCGATTCCTAGAATTGCACATTTTTTAGGTTTATAATTTCACTTCCTTTTTGTAACTGATGACATTACACTAGGAAATTACTCAGCAAACACTGGACAAAAACAAATTTAATGTTACAATTATTTTTATTTGACAAATACAAATATAGAGAGCATTGTTGAATTAATGTTTAAAGGGTCAATAAAGTTGTTTCTTTGTGTAAATTATGCTTATGCTTAAACTCATGTTGTTATGTCATGATGTTGACATAATTAATATGTACAAAAGGTATGAATACACCAAGTAAAGTCACTTTAAATCAGTGCTGTTTTGGGCAATATAAGTGACATTTATACTGAAAAATGTGTATTAAAGAGATTCAGATTTAACCTGCTTACTATTATTATCAACACCAGAGCTCAGAGAGTGAAATGAAACTGAAAAAAACTGAATAAAAGTAAACTCCAAGTCTGATTCTAGATACAGTGTCTCCCATTAAAAAAGGAGACTAGAATTAATGGTGGTCCTCATAGCCTAAAACATGCCCAACAAAATGTAATACAATTGATACTTTAGGCTTGTGGCATTGTCATATACATATAGAAACATATGTATTTAATCTGTAATGACTTGAGTGCTTTTTTGATCCACATTTTTTACTCAAAATATTGTACTAAATGAAACAATTCTTGTCACATAATTATGAATAATAAAAATAACTTTGGCTTGTGATTCTGAATTTATTCTGTTGTTGCATTTTTATCTGTTCTTTCCTTTCAGATCTATTTCGACAGGGTAAGACGTTTCATTCAGCTTTGGAGGAGACTTTAACATCTGGTGTGAAGTGGGCCGACCGGGACCCCTCTGAGCTGTCCCAGTTTCCCCCTGAGATCCGTGGTTACATGCAGAGCGTCTCACATGTACTGGACGATGTCAGAGAAGTGTGCGCCATAGAGAGCACTGTCCAACACGAGGCTCTGAATTACCTTGGCGTTGTGGACTGTGTCGCTCGCTACAGGTAATTTACATACAGAAACTTAAAAAACAAATCAACATAGAAACATTTCATTTGACTACTTAGATTCAAATTAAATGTATACTTTAATTTTATCGTAATGGAATAAATGTACTAAATAAATAAATGTAATTTGAGCATTAGACAATATTTTAGTTTCTGAGTAAAATCAAGTGCACTAATTTTGTTTTTTTTCACTAAATCCTTAATTTGCATTGTTAAATGCAACATTTTTGCTTTATAGTTTTTAAGTAACAAAAAGAAAACACACTACATCAATATCAAATTAAGTTCACTTGACAACAAAAAAATGGTATATCTGTTTCTTGTTTCTTGTGCACAATGAACTACTTTTATTCTACAGGGGTGTGTTGTGCGTTATTGACTGGAAAACTTCAGAAAAACCTAAGCCCTTTCTTGGCAACACGTACGACAACCCAATCCAAGTGGCAGCCTACGCCGGTGCGCTGAACACCGACGCCAACTACAAATACCAGGTGCTTTATCTACTCGGATTTAGTCTCTATTTCTTAACACCAAGTCCCACATTCACAATAACACAATTTGAAATGCGATATGTTGCTATGGAGATTATCACAATATATATATATAGATATACAAAACTATTGAAACTACACAATAACTCTTAAGCAGGATTCTCCAGTAAACTCTTTGGGAAATTGTTTTACTTAACAACAAATAAATAGTAGAATGAAACACTTAAGTACTTATTTAGTATATTTTAATGATTCATAGATGTTAATTATTCAACATTTACATCTTTATTGTACTGCAAAAAAAATAACAAAAGAGTCCCCACTAGTGCAAAGAAAATGTGCACACAATAAATATTCAGACCCATAAAATATTGTTCCAGCTTTCAATTACTGAAGGATAATTTGGTGTTGTAATGTCGTTCCACATTTGGTCATTACAAGAAACAAGTCACTAATAAATATCTGTTTTCATATTGCAGGTTGAGAATGGTCTTATAGTTGTTGCCTACAAAGACGGCTCACCGGCTCACGCGCATAAACTCAACTCAGAGCTGATGTTAGATTATTGGAAAACCTGGCTGATACGGCTTGAAGATTTTTTTGAAAAGAGGTACAAAAAAGTTATGACAATGTGTATAAAATATGTTTGATTTCACATTTCTCAAGACTCTGCTCCTGTTAATGATTGCTAACATCTTCACGTTGTATTTCAGGTCTGCTCAAGCTACAAATAACTTTTCAGAAAAGAGATAAGATGCGGACAAGCAAAAGTATCAAAACATTTATACCAATTGATGCTAAAAGTAGGATTGAAACTAAGATACTCAAGAGTTTTAGAAATAATTTTGATCAATATCAGAACACGTACAATACCACATGGTAATACATTAAAGAAACTACAAATACTTGGTTTTGAAAATGACAGTTTATAGTCTTAAAATTGTGTTTCTTATCATCGCGGTGGCATTAGAGTATCAGAATCAAGCCTTTTCTTTAGCATCGTGACAACACTAATGCAAATGCACCATTGTGTAGCATTTGGTGTGAAGTCAAACCAAGCTTCTCTATGCAAGGGTTCTTCAGTAAATCCCAACCCTTTGAAAAGCTGATAGGAGATTGCATTTTCCTCTTCAATGAAGCAATACACTGGGAATTCCTCAGTAAAGAGTCTTTTTGCCAAAGCACTGACCACACGGGACAGTGTACAACATCCCCATAGCGCAGGATGCATATGTTAAAATCCAGGACACGGGCCTCCCTTCTGCATCCAAAACACAACAGGATGGAAAGTTTCTCAACACGTTTAGAATATTCCGCAAAGAGCCGTCTTTTTGTCCATACTTCCAAGTGTTATTGACCATTTCACTGTGGGATTCGTTCAAAGAGCCTAGAGAGAGTCCAGCGCATTAAAAAAAAGATCAAAATAAAGAGAATTTGTAACTCTTGGTAATTTTGACCAGTTAATATCAGGGAGATTGGACACATCTTTCAGGATCATCATGTGACACATGTGACTGACATCTGCATGAAATGTGCTTCTCCGATGCCACTGCTGTAAACGTCTCCCTGTTGTCAAGATCAGTGCCTATCAATTTGAAAAAAGCAGTTTAAAGTCGAATTATTACGCTTGATTATTTAAAAATTATGTTTATTTTATTTTGAAACTGAAGTGTAAAACAATTCAATATGTAAAATAAACTTTTATCAGTCCGCATTTAATGTTTGTGTGGAAGTGCCATGTTGTTGTTCACATATTGTTGGATTTACTTACACTAAAGACTTATCTACTTTGCCCAATCAAAACATATATATAGTTTCTGATTATTTCTTAATTTTGCTTAATCTTTTGCAAAAACGTTTATGTCTTTGAACAAGTCACATTTTTGGATACAGACAAGGAATAAGTTTACATTAATGTGACATTTACATTGGTAACTGCTGCAGCACAAACACACAAATTGGTCAAGTCAAAAAGTCAGGCCATTGGTCCACAAAATACTTCACTAGGTCTGACTGACTGCAAATATCCAAGCACCTTCACAAAGTGGCAGGCTTATATGAACTGAATTAACATACTAACTCTACTATAAAGATGGGCTACCTACTGCTGGGTAAATATTCTTTCAGTTTCACTTTTGCACTTTTTAGTTGCTCTGCTGTCAATTTCATTGTATGTTTTTGTGGGTTACAATCATGGATCTATAATATAATATGAACATGTGAACTGACTATTAATCAATAATTAATGTTACAGTTACAAAGGTGTATTAGGGCCATTTATAGAAGGGGGAAATAAATGGCAGAGCAAATTTTCGAGTTTAAACATTCAAATCTGCCAGAAGAAAACAAACAAATTGCTCTGTGGTGCATAAAAAAAAGAAAGCATAACTAACTTAACTCAACCAACAATGATGAAACAAGGCATCATAACAATAATTCCAAAGCCAGACAAGAATATTAAGACATTAGAAACCACCATCTCGCTTTTAAATAATGATTATACATACTAACAGACTAAAAAACAGGATTAAATACAGTTAATAGTAAAACACAGTCAGGATTTGTCAATTAAAGTTCTATACACAACATCAGGCTGGTACAAGATCTTTTGGACTATAATAACCAAATTGAAGACAAAGTATTCATCCTATTCCTTGACTTACATAAAGCATTTGATTAACTCTTAATAATTTTTTAGTTAAAGTTTTACATTCATATGGCTTTGGACCCAAATTTTGATGTATAATTGAGGCTTTTAATAGTGGTACACTCGCACTTCCGACTGGTACTACTCCATGCTTTTCTTTAAATCGAGGGGTCGCAAGGATGCAATATATCACCATTTTTATTTATTATGGCTGTTGAAATGTAGGCAATTACGATGAAAAACTCAAATATTGTAAAACTTTACATTTTTGGTGAACAGCTTGAGTCAGCTTGCTGATGACACAACGGTCTTCCTTAAAAATCTAGATCAAATCCCTGAAATATTTAAACTAACCTGTTCTCTAAAGCATCTGGTTTGACGCTGAACCGTAGTGAAGATGACTTTATGGCCATACATGACTGTGAGCTCACAGAAGCATACAATATTCCTATTAAATCTTGTGTTCAATACCAGGAAATATATTTAAGTCCAAACTGAACTCTTGGTTACAAAGAGACCTAACAGTGTTTGGAAGAAAATATTTAACTTTAATATGGAATCCCTAGCAAGATGTATTTATCCAGCCCATTCTATGTCTATAACAGATAAACCAATTAACAATAAAACAAAGGAACTTGAATTATATCTGGAAGAATAGAGTACATTCAATTAAAACATCTGAAATTGTGAAAGGATATGAAGAAGGTGGTCTTCAGGTGATAGACTTTGAATGTTTAAACACAGTCTTGAAAATGAAAAAATAAATATATATACAATTTGGTTCTGTCTCTCCAGGGGGTTGTTTATCCTTAGTTGTGATTTGAACATAGAAAAAATACCTGTTAAGCTGTCATCCTGTGAAACTCATGTACAACCATAATTTTACTCGAACACCAATATGGAACAACAGATATGTGATTTGTAACAGAAAATCTCTCTTCTCGCAGAACTTGATGGATAAGGGTGTGTGGTCTATATGCCACCTAGTGGACAAGAAGGGAAATTGGTTTTCATTTGAACATTTCTTCTCCACTCACATCGTAACATGCAAAAAGTCAGAATTTAAAAAGGTATGGAACGGGGCCACGATCAGTCCCCTCCTCTACATGGATGACATCAAGCTGTACGCTGAGAGCGAGCGAGACATCGACTCACTGATCCACACGACAAGAATCTACAGCGCTATCATTGGGATGTCATTCGAGTTTGAGAAGTGTAGTCGGATGGTGTCAAAGAGAGGGAACGTCCATACAGAAGGGGTCGCACTCCCAGAAGGAACAATTGCAGACATTGAGGATGGTTACAAGTACCTTGGAATACTACAAGAAGAGGTAACAATGAAACCGGCAACAACCAAATACAAATACCTACAACGCAAGTCCTAAGAAGCCAGCTCAATGGCAAGAAAAAGAACCAACTACGCCCTGCCAGTGATCAGATACATGGGATGTACCACCGGAACATAACTGAAGTGGCTGATATCAAGAAATCGTACCAATGGCTAGAGCGGGCCGGTCTGAAGGACAGCACTCATCATGGCTGCACAGGAACAGGTCCTGAGCACCAGAGCAATAGAGGCCCAGATCTACCACACCAGACAAGACCCAAGGTGTAGGTTGTGCAAAGGGGCCCCTGAGACAATCAGCACATAACTGCAGGGTGTAAGATGCTGGCAGGGAAAGCATACATGGAGCGCCATAACCAAGTGGCTGGCATAGTGTACAGGAACATCTGTGCAGAGTATGGACTGGAAACCCCAAGGTCAAAGTGAGAAACACCCCCAAAGGTGGTAGAGAATGACCGAGCCAAGACCCTGTGGGACTTCCAGATACAGACTGGCAGAATGGTAATGGCAAACCAACCAGACATTGCGGCGGTGGATAAACAGCAGAGGAGAGCCTTTGTGGTTGACGTGGCGATACCAAGTGATGGCAACATCAGGAAAAAGGAACACGAGAAACTGGAGAAATACCAAGGGTTCAGAGAAGAGCTGGTGAAAGACATGGAGGGTGAAGGTGCCCGTGGTCATCAGCGCACTTGGGGCAGTGACCCCCAAACTGGAGGAGTGGCTAACAGATCCCTGGACCCGAGCTTAGGAAAAAAAAAAAGGGGATGAGACCACCCGTGGAGGGTGAGAAGGGAATTTTTATATATATACAATGTTTTGGTCTTTTTAATGACACATACATAAGTGTCTTCATTTGGAGCACTGGTTAAGCACTACCCACAGAGCAGGTGCTTTTGCATTGCATGATTTTATCCATATTGTATGTGTTCTTAATTATCGTTTTATTTAATTATTTATTTGCATTTTTTATTTGGACATCCTGAGTTTATTGTTTATTATCCTTGTTTATTGAATCTATATATTGTTTTTAACAGGGTACTCACGAAAAAGAGTTTCTCTTATTGGTGTTTTTTCCTGAATAAAAAATGAATGAATACTTACATTCATACAAACATACATACATACACACATACATAAACACACACACATTCATACAAACATAAATACACACACACATACATAAACACACACATACATACAAACATACATACACACATACATAAACACACACATACATACAAACATACATACACATACATAAACACACACATTCATACATAGATACATACATACACACATAATAAACACACCACATACATACAACATACATACACACATACATAAACACACACATAACATACAACATACATACATACATAAAACACACACATACATAAAAACATACATACACATACATAAACACACACACACACATACATACATAGATACATACATACACACATACATAAACACACACATACATACAAACATACATACACACATACATAAACACACACATACATACAAACATACATACATACATAAACACACACACATACATACAAACATACATACACATACATAAACACCACATAACACACATACATACATAGATACATACATACACACATACATAAACACATCACATACATACATACAAACATACATACATACATACATACATACATAACACACACATACATACAAACATACATACACATACATAAACACACACATACATACATAGATACATACATACACACATACATACATACAAACATACATACATACATACACACACATACATAAAACACACACATACATACATAGATACATACATACACACATACATACATACATACAAACATACATACATACATACATACACATACATAAACACACACATACATACATAGATACATACATACCTGTGGCAAAAGTATCCCTTTCCTCTGTGCTCAGATCATCTACAGATGCCAGAAGGACACATTAAAGTCCATGTGACACATTTAACTACACTTTTGTAAAGATGATATGATAATACTTAAGATTTTATCAAACATTTTGCCTGTTCTTCTCCAATTTGGCAATTTTGGTGACATTATAATGTTACTTAATGCATTTTTTCCTGTTGTGTGAAGCACTTTGAATTGCCTTGTGTATGAATTGTGCTCTACAAATAAACTTGCCTTGCCTTGCCTTACTTCTTGGTTTGACATGGCAGCAAATATGACTTGGAGGTACTTCCACAACCGTTACTAAGCAAACAGATTGTAAAAATCAATGTAAATCATGCAATAGTTATGATTTGACAAATAACTGCAGCTGACAACACAGTTATTTTATTATAAACTCTCATAAAATTGTGTACGTTGTGTGCAAATTTGATCTGCATCTTTGGTGGAATGGCGCTTTTTGATAACAGGTGGTGTAATTTTCATCTTTTATTTGTCAGATTTTCTTCACAAACTTCAACCTGACTAATGCAAAACGTTGATAATTATTTACCACAAGGACTACAACAAACAATGTCATAATTAGAAAAACATGAGAACCTGTGAAATGGGCTTCAAATCCAAGACATAGGCCTTCCTTCTGCATCTGTTCACATCTGATTGATCTATTGAATGACTCACTTGAAAGAGACCATACTACAACCCCTTGTCTGGACGCAGAAGATATTTATTTATTCACCTTTATTTAACTAGGAAAGTCTCACTGAGATTTTGTATCTTTTTATAGAGTTGTGTGTTTCAATTAGTAAAATGTTACTTTACAGTTTCTGCAGGTAAAGGGACCATAAATAATAATAATAATAATAATAATAATAATAATAATAATAATAATAATAATAATATAATAATAATAATAATAATAATAATATAATAAAATAAATAATATAATAATAATAATAAACAGATAAATTTAATAAGTATGGAATGAAATCATATTATTTGATAAGAAAATGTGATATGATATATATATATTATTTTTAATAATATAAAAATAGATATAATATATAATAATAATAATATTATTATTATTATTATTATTATTATAATAATGTAAAACCTGCTGAATACATTTTTTTAAATTTTAACTTTTTTAATTAAGTCTTTACCTGCAGTTGCTTGTCAGAATTAACTTCAAGCCACACTGCCCTGTAAGAAGAGTCTTCGGTGAAGCCCAGGCTCTTGAACAGTTTATAAGAGACTGTGTTGTCCTGCTCTATGAAGCAGTAGACTGGATACCCTTCAGCATAGAGTCTCTTCGTCAACGCACTCACCAGAACTTTTGCATAACCTTTCCCTCTATGTTCAGGGACAGTGTATAGCATCCCTAAGGCACAGTAATCATAGACCAGGATCCATGACACGGGCCGGTCCAGTTCATCCTTAATGCAACAGGTGGGGAAGTTGGAAATGAGGTGTTTAATTTGTCTGTAGCCTTGATCGTTTCCGCCAAACTTCCAAGTGTTGTTCACCAAATCGACGTGAGACGAGTCAAGTGACGTGATCCTTAACTCAAGCTCTCTGTGGGAAAAAAGACATTTGCATACTTGGTTATTTTGGCTTTATTTGTTTGTTTGTTTTTGGCCCATAGGCTTCAGACAGGACAGTTTTGGCGTGAAATGGGTATAAGAGAAGGGAGGACATGCAGCAAATTATCAAAGCCGGACAGGATTCGAAAGCAAGACACTTTCATTCATATAGCGCTTTGCAGGACACTTAAAAGTTGCTTAGCGGGATCAGTAATTCAAATAAAGAGTTTAATTCATTGGCTGAAACGTTACATAATAGGATTTTAATGATAATTGTGAAACCTGGCAAGTATTTATTTATAAAATGATAAAGGAAAGCTATCTTACCCATCAACAGTAGGTGAGTTCAAATAACTGATGTTGGACAAATGCAACAAAACTACATTTGTGAACGTTTTCAGGTTTGCATTTTTCACAGCAGAAACTTCCCTTATAATGGGTGCATTAGAAATATCAAGGCCTAAGAGAGAAACAGAATAGAGAAACATTTAATTAGTTTCAATGTCATGGATACAGTAGAATATGTTTGTTTCTAATTGTCAATTGTTAATCTATGAAAGAGGTCCTAATCTTTCATTATTATGAAACTCAAATATTGAATGGGTTTAATACTGGCTAAGCTTGTTCTAATATATTATGTATATATGATTTACATTTGCAGAGATGTACTGTATATTTTATGATTTAATTCATATTTATAAAATATATTTATCAGTTACAAAGCACATTGGTTATAATTGAATTATATATAGACCTGGTGTTTTTGAGTGGCATTTTTTTCTACCATTTTTCCAGACATAAAAACATGAACATATGGAACTATTGAGATAAATTTTACCTGCAAATAAGAAGTTAAGGCTCCAATCAACAGTATTTTCCTGTGTCAACATTGTCCTGAAGATTTGCTCATCCATGCTGAAGATTGACACTTTTAATGTGTAATCCATGACGTGCCTATTCTGTCAAATATAAAGTATAAAATGCTCTGGCTGCTTTAATTACAGTTTTATTCCTGCAGACTGTGAACTTACTGCGAGGTCAGGTTTGCAAATAATGACTTTAAAATCTGGCCACGCATCGACAACTATCTCCAATGTTGTGGGTTTTCCCCTGTTAATGCTGAACAGGAAGCCATACACCTATGAAACAAAATGGGAAAATTTGCTTTTTTGACAAATAGTACAATATTTAATCATCATTCACATTTCCCAGTATTATCCCAAATAATCCTACATGGAAAAGTGGTTCAGTATATGTGATAGAGCTGCTAATTTAAGGGAGTACCTGAGGCTATTATTCTGTACAATAAACCATTTCATGTATTTTCGTTTACATCATTGCTTTTTATTGCCAGTTCATGTTTGATGCTCAAACGTTTGTTTTCTATTTTATAAGTGGAAAGTATTGAATGATGACTATCATCCAAGTTTCTTTTGTCCCTGTTGCTTTGAGTTGTTGTGCAAGCCATGAAAACATTTCAGTTGCTGCGTTAGTTTTATTTTGGGAAGTAGCTATTATTCAACATTTGTAATACGATAATAATAAATACCAATGTTGTTGGAAACTTTAGGGGACTTAAATGGTTCTTTACATAGAGAAAACTGATCTCTGTAAAAAAAAAGTTATACCATTGCAGCGTGTGCCTTCAATGATTTAAGTATTTTACCTTCAAGTGCTGTACATATGGCATTAAATAGTTTACAGTTACCTTATAACTTCTTGGCAGGTGTTTCTTGAGGACTTCCTCGGCCACTTGAAGTTCCAACCCTTCAAGAGTCTTCATGTCTGAAAGTGGTTTTGCCCAAAACTGCTGCTGTCAACAGTGGTTTGTTCAATGATTAATCTGACAGGCCGGGTTTCACTGGACATTAGAGCTCTGGATTGTGACATCTCACATCATAAAATTTATAGTTAGCTTAATGTTAAACCAATGGACAATTTAAGATACCAATTACTAAACTTAGTGTTCATTCAAAAGTATTCTAACACTTACCATTAGTGGCTCAGCAGTTTATCAGGTTGTTCCGTGGCATTTTTGTTCAGTTTTTTTTTTTTTTTTTACATAATTTTGGTTAATGTATATATTTTAATAGATCCATGATCTCTGTGCACATGAAAAAATGGCAGATTTCCATTGTAACGGACATTTTTTTTAGCTGAAGGCCATCAGGTGATTTACCAACTAATCAATTAAATGTTGGGAAATAACAGCACAAGTCACGCCACTGCAAGTTCTTTCCTATTGTATTTCCTCCAAAAATGTAAATCAAATAAAGGCCATTATAAACAGTTGTTTATGTTTAAAGGTGTACGATTAGAGTTTGCCTAAATGTTCCTGTCAGTGTCATAGAAATGATTCAAACATAAAGAAGTTAATCTTTGTCTAAAAGAAATAATACTTTGTTGAAGATTGTTATTATTATTCATGCCTTTTGAATATTACGTGCTGAAATGTACAAGCAGTCTACGACGAGATGCGCCAAGTGCAAGCTCCTGATCCAGATGTGAGATGCTTGAACGTCCCTTTCAGATTTCATTGTTAAAAAGGCTAAAAAATGATTAGAAGGACATATCGAAGAAGACAAGGAATCATGGCCAGATGTTGGTTCATGCTTGGAGTCAGAAAGATCCAAGTCAAGACAAGTCAAGAACAACAAGCAAGTCCACTCCAAAAACTAGAAGTCGAAACAAAGCAACGGCAAGCACTGGAAGAGCCGCGCAGAAAACTCGACCGTTTGGAAAAGGTTTAATGCGGCCAAAGCCAGAGTAAGAATCTAAAATGAGGCCAAAACGAACTATGAATGTGTTCATGTCACAGTTATGTCGCAGTTTGCCATGCAACTGCAAAGTACCGGTGAGAGAACCTCATGCAATCGCTATCACACCATTCACACCCTTCCAAGTTCCAAATGCAGCGCAAGTCCTCAATGCCACAAGTCCTGCATTTGTACCACAAGCTAATACAGCAATCACAAGTCCAACACTCAAAGCCTCAAGTCCACCATTCATTCCTCAAGCAACACCAGTCCCAACAGCTGCTACGCAATTTCAGCAAAACTCGGATCTAATCAGTATATTAGCAGAAGCAATAAGTGCTAATCGTCTTCCAACTCCAGAACCTGCATTGTTCACTGGAGACCCCTTAAAGTTTAAAGACTGCCAGTTGTCATTTGAAACCTTAATCGAAAGAAAGAACATTCCCAAAAAAGAGAGACTGTACTACCTCAGACAGTATCTTGATGGATCTGCAAAAAAGGCAGTTGAAGGATTTCTCCCAGTATGAACCATGGATGTATTATATTAACACGCCCCCTCTGTCCGCGATCCAAATTGAGTAGTGGCCACTACGCGGGACTGCAGCCTCAGGCACCGACCATTTCAACAGTTCGGCCGGTAAAATTAACGAAAATGCAAAATTCTTATTAGTCTCAAAATGAAATAGAAGGAATGTCACTCTTTTGCAGTTTCTAAAAACCTCAAAAATCACATTTTTAACGTCACGGCGAACATGTACGCGCGTTGGCCGCGCACGCACTCCTCGTGAACGAGCCTCAGAAGAGCGCGTGTCGGACGGAAACCAAACAGAAGAAGACGAGACAAACGATCCACGTACATTGTGTTTTATGTCATTTCACACGTTTTCACACATCATTCAATATGAAGTGTAAATGAACGATTACACAGTTCACACAGGCTAACAAAAGCTAACGTTTAGCTACATAAAAAGAAGCATTCAGAACGATATTCATGAGTTCACGGCTCATGCAAGTAAACCATTATTTTGAATATTATAAGAGACAAATTGTTGTATGTGTGGTGTTTTCTTCAGGTTAAATTAAACACAGACCAAGGAAAACTAGAGGAAAATGGGGAGAGAAAGTTATGTTTTTATTATGTGCAATCAAAAACAATTACAAATAATTAAAATATAATCAGGTGCAATGGGTAAGATCTTACGTATATAAATGTAAACGTATTTAAAATATGCGGTTTGTTTTGTCTTGTAGTGTATCTTTCACACTCACTCAACTTAAATACTGACAAGTAATGACAATAAACTGTACAAAGAAGAAGCCTCCTCTGAATAACGGAGTGTCCTGCATTAGAGCTTTAAAACTCAACTTAAACTATGGCTACAATCAAACCAGTCAGTCAGAGCCATTGATTTACTATTTAACATTCCTTGTATTATATTAATTGTCTATTTGTATGTGGTATTGTTTTATCTGTCTAAAGGACTGCAGACCAAATTAGAGTTGTAGGTATAATCAGACATATTTATTCAATAAACAGAAGTTTATTATTCCTATTAAATAAATTATAAAATATGTGTTTTGCATTTATTAAAGATCGACATGATACAAAAAAGACAATAACACACGCGAAAATTGAATGCAATTAAATATTGCATAACTCTATTATGTAACAGAGAATGTTTTCTATTTCTTCTGGTTTGATATAAATCGCACAGCAAACAGTGGCAAGAAATCAGTGCATATAGGCCAAATTATATTGTGTACATTAATAAATTAAACGTTAATAACAAACAAACATCCAAACCAAAAACAAAGTAATCTGGGTGACGATATTAGAACATCTAAATGGGAAAATGTAATTTGTTGTCAATTAAATCGGGCTTTTCATCTTCATCTGCTGTCGCAGTGCTCGTTCCCGACGCCAAAACGACATGGCGATGTTGTCACAAAAGGGGAGGCACTAGATATATAATAATATAATAATAATGTATCCTGATTCCTGATATGACTCAGCTTGGCAATTGTTGGAAAAGAGGTTTGGCGATCCATTCACCATTGGAAAATGTTTCAGAGATAAGCTCCATAGTTGGCCTAAAATAAGCTCTAATGACGGATGTGAGTTGAGAGAATTCGCAGACTTCCTTAAAAGCTGTGAAGCCGCAATGCCACATATCAAGACACTGGAAGTTCTCAACGATTGTATGGAAAGTCAAAGGATCTTGCTGAAAGTACCAGATTGGCTTGTATCAAGATGGAACCGCAAGGCTAAGGAGATGAGACAAGTTGATGGAGATTACCCAGCTTTCTACACATTTGTGGATTTCATGTCAAGTGAAGCAGACTTAGCATACAAGCACTCAAAGGTTTTGAAAAGGATAAACCCAAACACCCAAAAACCCAAATCATACAAGCCAAAACTCTAACAACAAACTCAAGTAACTCTAGTCACAATGCCTCACCGTGCATATTTTGCAAAAGAACTGGTCACTCTCTCGATAAATGCCACAAGTTTGCCGAAAAAACTGTTCAAGATCGTGTCGTGAAGTTTGTACAAAGGGAAAAGCTTTGTTTTGGATGTTTAAGGACAGGCCATCACTCAAAAAAGTGCGAAAAGAGAAGCACATGTGATCAGAATCAGAATCAGAAAGGGTTTATTGCCATTGTCAATGAACAAAATTCACAAACATAGGAACTTGTCTCGGCCTTAAGGTGCAACATAAAACACTGAGCAATAATAAAACAACATATATTCAATCAAAAAGGGCGTGCATTAAGAAACAATTTAAAAATTACTATAAAATAAAAATAGGCATTACTATGTACACAAGAGTTACAGTTAGATTTACAGTTTTGAGTGCAGAAAGTGACTATTCTTGTGGCGGGAGGTTCTGGTCCGGATGGACCGTAGCCTCCTGCCTGAGGGGAGTGGTTCAAATAGACCATGTCCAGGGTGAGAAGGGTCAGCTGTGATCCGACCTGCTCGTCCCAGAGCCCTGGAGACGTACAGGTCCTGCAGAGATGGAAGTCTGCAGCCTGATCACCTTCTTCAGACCAGAACGCACAATGCGCTGTAGTCTCTGTTTGTCCCTGGCTGTGGCTCCAGCGTACCACACGGTGATGGAGGAGGTGAGGATGGACTCAATGATGGCCGTGTAAAACTGCACCATCATCTGCACTGGCAGCTTGGCTTTCCTCAGCTGCCGCAGGAAGTACATCCTCTGCTGGGCCTTCTTGATGAGGGAGCTGATGGAGGGCTCCCACTTGAGGTCCTGGGTGATGATGGTGCCGAGGAAGCTGAAGGAGTCCACGGTGGTGATGGGGGAGTCTGTCATGACGAGGGGGGCTGGGGGGCTGTGACTTTCCTGAAGTCCACGATCATCTCCACTGTCTTCTGGGCGTTGAACTCCAGGTTGTTACCGCTGCACCAGGACACTAGCCGCGTCCACCTCCCTCCTGTAGACAGACTCATCCCCGTCCGAGATGAGCCCGATGAAGGTGGTGTCGTCCGCAAACTTGATCAGTTTTACGGAGTCGTGGCTGGAGGTGCAGCAGTTTGTGTACAGGGAGAAGAGCAGAGGAGAAAGTGCACAGCCCTGTGGAGCTCCTGTGCTGATAGTCCGGTTGTCTGAGACATTCTTCCCCAGCCGCACGCATTGCCTCCGATCCGTCAGGAAGTCAGTGATCCACCTGCAGGTGGAGTCAGGCACGTTGAGCTGGGAGAGCTTGTCCTGGAGCAGAGCAGGGAGGATGGTGTTAAAAGCAGAGCTGAAGTCCACAAACAGGATCCTGGCGTGGGTTCCCGGGGAGTCCAAGATGCTGCAGGATGAAGTGGAGAGCCAGGTTGATTGCGTCGTCTACAGACCTGTTGGCTCTGTAGGCGAACTGCAGGGGGTCCAGCAGGGAGGAGGTGAAGGACTTGAGGTGGGGCAAGACCAGGCGTTCAAATGACTTCATGACTACAGACGTCAGCGCCCCTGGCCTGTAGTCATTAAGTCCAGTGATCCGGGGCTTCTTGGGGACAGGGACAATGATGGCAGACTTGAAGCAGGCTTGTGATGAACGTCCCAGCAGCTCACCGTTTGGGAGGTGTCTGGGAACGTCAAATTCGTACAGTGCGAAGCGTACTAACAGCGATACTAGACAAATCTTCAAACAGACTCGACACTACAAGTTTAAGAACATTTCTTTATGAGACAATGGCTGTCGTCAATAGCAGACCACTAAGTGTTGTACATCTCAACGACCCCACTGGTCCAGAACCACTTACGCCAAATCACATATTAACAATGAAGTCGTCAGTTATTCTCCCTCCTCCTGGACAGGTCTCCAAAGAAGATTTGTATTCAAGCAAGAGATGGAGAAGAGTACAGTTCCTTGCAAATGAGTTCTGGCAGAGATGGAAGCGAGAATACCTGTTAAATCTCCAACAGCGACAAAAACGGCAAAAGGCATCACGTAATCTGCAAGTGAATGACATCGTGATTCTACAGGACGACAATGCGTCAAGATGTAAATGAGAACTGATAGAGACATTCCAAAGCATGGACGGAACGGTTCGAAAGGTGAAGCTGAAGTGACACTACTTTTGACAAAGGAAAATCACAGATGAGACTAATAAACATAGACAGACCTATACAAAAGGTTGTGACTTTAATCGAGACTGATAAAGTTCAAACACATAGTCAAGCCTCAAAAACTTCTTAGAAAATCACATTAAAGGTTTTGGTGATTTTGGTGGGAGTGTAAGTGTCATAGAAATTATTCAAACATAAAGAAGTTCATCTTTGTTTTAAAGAAATAATACTTTGATGAAGATTGTTATTATTATTCATGCCTTTTGAAAAGTCTTTATTTTGCATAAGATTTTATAATATGTTGTTTTAGACATTTAGACTCCAGTTATTTACTTTGGTTTGGTAACAGTAATATCACAAGAATTTGAGAGACTATTGGGCGACAGGTGGGATTTATTTATGCGCACCCACATGTTCAGGACTTTCAGAGCCACGCTTAAGGCAACTTGCAAGGGCTAGTCAACCAGCAACATAAGTTACAAATTGCTCAAATGTTAATGCTTTTCGTCTAAAGACCTCTGAAGTGACAGGCGGCCATGAGTTTTCACGGCGTTTACTGGCACCAAAGAGGGCTAATAAATGTGCCCGTCTCGAGAAACCGTGTGCAGTGTTGTCATTGAGGAGCTACAGTTCCAGTTGTCATGGCAACCAGTACATAGGAGACTGCCACTGGAGCTGCCCCAGAGCTGTCACCTGTATCTTGTGTTTTGTCCTTAAAAGTGTACTTCTTTGACCACGTAAGTTTCCTTTAATGTAACCTGTTAAGTGATTGGTGATTGCACATTCATATTGTATCTTATGGAAGCTAACTGTTTGCTTAGCTAACTGCCATTGCGGTTGTAACTAACCTAGTTACAGTGCTGTTGTTCTCGTTTGCTGCTTCATTTAGTTTTCCTCTTAATATTCTTGGTGGTGACATGGATTGTAATGCATTCTATACTGTTTTCTTTCTGTGTAACAGAAAACCACACTTTCACGCAAACACTTTAATACAACAAATTAAATTTCTCTGTTGGTTAATTTCTACATCCACATCATCATCATGGCATCAAAGTCCTTGTCCACACGCTACAGGTTGAAGGCGGAAATTAAATACGAACAGTGCTTTGCATCCAACAATTTTATATAATTCAGAATTTTACTGGGTTTAGATACACAGCTGTCCTCTCCCTAATCCTGCCATTTATTTCTCCTCGCTTCAGCCTCTCACCCATCTCATTTCCTACAAGTTTCTACCTCAAAAACATTTCTTAAGCTCTTGTGCTTAGTTTAGGACAGTCCAGCGTGGGATGTTGGACGTTATCTACCATCTGATAAAACTACCATGCTGCTCGATAGATAATAGGAAAGCTGTAACCCACTTATTTCCAGTCAAATCAATCATTCTGGGAAGAATCAGGGTCAGTTTGTTCACCACAAATAAAAACTTACTCTAAAAAACTAAATTCAACTTAACAGGACTTTTATATAGATTGCGCCTGGGCTCTTTTTATGAAACTTTATTACAAGTCCTTAAATCTAATTTTTAGTGAATTTACCTTAAAAAATAATTCCAACCATCCCTCCACACACCAGCTTTACTCATTCATATGTTTAACAAAAAAAATCTGATTTTCCTCTGGACAAAGCTTGTTTCAGACATCAGATTACAAAACTACAGATCAGCTTCACAAAGAGTGGGTTCAGAAACAGTTTCAGTTTGAATTGGGGCTCATTTTAGTCATGTGTTTTAGGAAAACTAGGCCCCCGGCACAAGGGGGCCTAACTATGGTTTACTGACATTGACAATATTATAGGCTTGTATAAAATGTGATGAGGCCATTCATGTGTGACAGAGTGATTTGATGTTTGATATTTGAACCAGTGAGGTTAAAAAAAAAAAAAAAGCTGTGATAGATTTTCATTCAACTTTATTTCAATATGGTACAAACTCAATAAGCAATCATTTATTGTATTAAAAATGTGTTAGAGTTAGTACAAATTACACTTTCCTCTGAATAAAAGATATAATACTGGTTTTGAGGCTAGATTGTTACGTCTAAAGAATATTATTGCTTGTTGTCAATTTGCTCTGCCATGCTCTTGCCCTTTAATGTGGCTGGTATTGCAGTATTTCTAAGAGCATTTCTCGTCAAGCACCTGAATTTCCTTCAGCCAGGGGCGGCTCCACACTGTGAACGTGCACTGGTAGGGCTGCGAGAGAAAAAGAGAACAATCGTCAGGCAAACAAAGCTAACAAATAGAATAATGTATCGTAAATAAACCTACCTCTGCTGTGGGGAGACACACTTCATTGGTCGAGTTCTTTCTGCAGTTGGTCCTGGCCATTTTGACAGTTATAATGTACTTCAAACCAGCCACCACCTTTAACAAAGGAACAGAGAATTTTACTTGAGCACGGTGGAGCTTAATAGTATTTTTTTTTTTTTTTTTAACTTTTAAGACATACTTTAACGTACTGTTTTCATGCACACCAAAAAACTGATCATTATCAGATTTTTTGACAGTTACTGCCGATATGAGTAATCTGATTTATTTATGATTGTACAAGCTGTACAACTGTTATGACGAGAAAATATATGCAAAAAATGTAAAACAACAAAGGGGTGGGGGTGGGTTTAAAAAAAGTTATTTTATAATTCTTAAAAGGTCTTCAAATAGTTAAAATAATAATAATAAAAATCCATTTACCTGACGTAACTGATCATCAGATTTCTCTATTGCATGTTGCTTGGACTGATTGTTCAAGTTTAGTAATGTAATCTTATCTGTCCATGTAAATGTAGCTATTGGTGAGATATTTTTCTCTACTTTAGTATAATCCCAAAGTACATTTGACCAACAAAAGGGTAAAGTGCCCATTTAGACAACTTTTGCTTTTCTCAGTAATGATAAGAGTCTGAATTGTTACTTCCCCATTTTGAGTTTAACAATTGCCTAAAACACATTCTGCCACGTCACCTGACAATAACTTCTTGTTGTTATTATTATTATTCATGATCGTAGTCACGTGCCCCACCCGCGTGAATCACTGCCGAGGACTGAACAAGATCAACTGTGTTCGGCCTGTTTACGGTGTTAACAATGGCGACCCGGATTAAACCAGCCACTGCTACGCAGTTATAAACAGGACTTTACCGTTTCTATTTTACTGATGCCATTTTCTGAACGTATTTTACCAGCGTCTACCCTCGATTCTTCTTTCAATTAATTCGCGGGCTACAGTTTTAGCCACAGATCATACGTAGCTCCTGAAAGGGTTAAGCCACTGTTAACTCTCAGACGGTTAATGAACAGGAATGGTGGACATTTAAGAATAACATGACAAGTGTAAAAAGCGGCTGACCTGAGACTGAGCTCTGACCACTTCGACCACATCGGTTCTGAATATGTCGTTTTTGGCGAGGTTGTGTTTGTTCACGGCCATGTCCAAAGCATTTCTCATCCCGGCGTCTTCAAAGTCGACATCGCTGAACCCTCCGGGCAAGGCGGAGCACGCGCCGACTACAACCAAAGCGAAAACAGTCACCGACATGGGCTTCATCGTGTCTCGTCTGCAGCTTCTGGCCCCAACAACAAAAAACGACAGCCTATGAGTGCGTCCTTACGTACAGTGCGCACAGAGCGTACATTACGTAACGTCAGGGACGCAACGACAACAGTTCGGTCCCCCTCTTAATACAGTACATCCATGGTTCCCCCGCGCTCAACATAAACAGAAATAAACGTGAGAACCATTTCAACGCCGTATTTATCCAACAGAGAAAAATACTAGGGCTCAAACTGAAACTCAAATTCAAAATACATTATAACAAATACAAGTTGAAAAATGGTGACTGAAGGATAGAAAAATATGTTTTCGAATACAGTGTATTCATCAAAATTAGATTTTTTAATGAATTTTTTTTACGTGTCGGTGTAATCCCTCATTCGTCCAGGAGTGTTCCATTGTAGAAAAAGATTTAGTTGTGGTCATCTGGACTGTTTTAGAAAATTAGTATTTTTTTTACATTTTGATTTCCTCATGACACGGTTTTTGTCATAGAAGACATTTTGGTATGTTGAATTTACAGTGTACGGTCCAGTTAACAGTTTTCTTTTGATTTAATCATAATCGTTATCAACTAGTCACAATTATTCCAATTACTTGTTGCAGCCCTAACAAATACACAATCGACATAATGGAAGGCACAAGGCAGGCACAGAATGTATGATTTTTAATCACTGTCTTATTGAGAATAAATTAACATTTGGAATAAAAGACCAGAAAGCCTATCAGAATCAGAAAATGTCACTGGCTCATATCTCGTCCGATGATAACATACCACAAAATGAAGTGAATCGTTACTACTTAAAGTTGGAGGATTATGCCTTCTTTTTTTTTTCTTTGCTGTGAGAAGAAAAGCTGGAAGAATTTATCACAACACTTTCTCTGTGTAATCAATGCATGGGGGGAAAAAAACCTATCACATCTACTGTACACCCATACATTTTACTATGTTTATTACAATCTGATTTTGGACGATAGCAGAAATTGTTAGTAAAGTCAGACAAAATGAGATGATATAAGGGTAAAAAAAAAAAAAAGATAAATGATAATGACACGCAGACACATGGCTTCAAATGCATTTATTGGGGCATGTTTTGTAGAATCTCTTTAAAAAAAAAAAAAATGTATATACCAAATCCAATAATGATGGAATTAAAATGAAAACTTTAGGAACTAACGAGAGTTTTACTTGTGGCACTTTTCAGTAACAATTGTAGAATTCATCCATGGACGGCTCCACACTGTAAATTGGCACGTGTAGGTCTGCAAAAGAATTATTTAGCACAATTACAGGTTACTGTACATTGAAATACTTCATTTCACAGTATGTAAAAAGGGAAGTGTGATTATTTCACAATTTCCTGAGTAATAGGGGCAGGCTATATATTGCCACTGCCACAGTTTGATTTGCAACACAATATTTAAATACCTGGACATTCTCTGGCTCTTGAGGGACGGTGCACACCTGATCCACAGAGCTCACTGTGCAGTTTGTCCATGCCATGACGACACTAAATAGTATTTGAGTAAAATAGTATTTGATTCCTTGCACCACCTGATGGAAATAAATATATAAATGAAACAGTGAGCTAAAACCAATGCACCTTCACTATATAAACTGTACAGACCTAAGAGACGGCTACAAGTTACAAGAGACAAATCCATGAGCTTCAGAGCGATGGAAAATGAGCATCATAGAACAAAAGACTTAACGATTCAAAACAAAGTGTTTTTTGAATGATCAAAGTCTGCAAAATGTCTTCATTGGGTAAAGGTAAGGTTATGTAACAATATTGAACCATTTCGTAATAATGTCAATATTTAACCTTTGAAGTTTCAACTTCGAAGCATTAATTAGACCTATAAGTTCAGAATCACACCCGAAACTTTGAAATGAAAGGTTCTCCTGTTTTTCTTATTATGATTTAGTTTGGTAGGATAGCACCTGTGGTAAATATTTATCAGAGTTTTCCATTCATTTGCCGTTTGTGAAGACAATTTGAAAACTAAAATGACAGGAAGTAGAGCTGAGTTCACTTTACTGATACACTTTTCTGACAGTTTAAACGATCATTCAACGAAATAAAAAAGGTGTGATAAGGCATTATTATTTGTCAGATAATAACTATGAACTTTGGCTCTAGTTTTAAGTATGGTTGCTAAGTAACTCTTGCGGAATACCTCTACCTATGTCATATTGGTGCTCACGTCCAACCAGGAAGTACAATTATAAACTTTGTGTCAAAATGTAGAGTAAAATCAGAAATATAATTGCGTTCACTATGTTTCAGTGAAATGTGTCGTCTAATCTTTCATAAAGACTTTAAAGAAGACAATACTTGGCTCTGAGCACCCAACACGCTCGACACTGCCGTCAAATACGTGTTGTTGGAGTTGTTGTTGTGTTGACGAACGACGTAGGACAAAGCATTTGTCGCTCCTTCGTTTTCCTCCAGATTAACATCTCGTCGTCCTCCGAGCAAACTTCCAGAAGCACAAACAACACAGGCTACGACAAACACACTGTAACAAAGCTCCACGAAAGTTTTCCTCATGATGCTAGTCTTTTGGTCGGGTTGGTTACTGTTCAGCCCAAATATGGAGGTGTTATTTTATCCTGTGAGTTGCGTACTTTCAACGAGTCGACGACCTGTGCATGCATAGGAGACTAGAAGGATCATGACTTCTGTTGCCATGGTAAAAGTGGTGACCATCTTGTGATTGCAAGAGCAACACCTCTCTAAAACAAGATCATGTAAAACGGGTAAAACATTTATTGATTAAATGGTTTAAGATATGCATGGTATACTTGTGGTCAGTACACCATAAGTCAAAAGCATTATAAGTTAAGTTACATTATTGTGCATGTTTTGTGTCGATAGGGAGACACTCAGACACAGGAACTCCACCTGTATCTTTCAGGACATTTATTCTCTGAACTATGAAAATACTGGTCTATATTTTATGCAGAATTAAACAATGTTTGTGTGGCAACACACCACATTACACGACCATTGACCATTCTGTTTACTTCATGCCCATTACTATAAACTGTATTACCTAAATGAAAACTATTTTACCACATCAATATGGTAGAGAGTGGGCATTAATATAAATTAGTATAAATGTAAACAAAAGTCCAATTCTAACTTATTAACTAATTCTATTTAAAAGCAAATTAAATAAAGTGGTGCTTAAATGGTGCCATTTTGAGGACGGGAGATCACTCCAAAGCTTTAATATTTTGTTTTGAATAGTTAACTGCTATGGCAACGGTCCTAACTTTTCATCATCATTCTGAAACCCATGGATTGTGTGAGTTCTTCAAATTTACAGTAAAAACATGGCTGCTCGAACCGGATCTTGGTTACCAAAGAGTTCATGGCGATATCTCTCTAGAGTTTTATTTCATGAACTGGCGCTCCCCTTGTAATTCCAGTCTTCCGTCCATAGTGCGCAGTCTTCACAGGGTGAGACAGTCTTCAGTCCAGGGTGAGACAGTCTTCAGTCCAGGGTGAGACAGTCTTCAGTCCAGGGTAGGTTGAGACAGTCTCAGTCCAGGGCGACAGTCTTCAGTCCGGGTGAGACAGTCTAGTCCAGGGTGAGACAGTCTTCAGTCCAGGGTGCGACAGTCTTCAGTCCAGGGTGAGACAGTCTTCAGTCCAGGGTGAGACAGTCTTCAGTCCAGGGTGCGACAGTCTTCAGTCCATGGTGAGACAGTCTTCAGTCCATGGTGAGACAGTCTTCAGTCCATGGTGAGACACTGCAAGTGCACTACAACTTCAGGACGTTCCCCAGGTGTTCATATACGTCTCTGTGGACAGTGGATCTCTAACAATCGATTTGTGCGCAGCTGAAGCGACAACACAATGCAGCAACTACTCGATTTGAAGTAAGTGTCTGTCGCATTCAATTATTGAAGCTAGAAACTGTAAAATTAAGCATAAACTATTGCGTGTCCTAATCCAAATTCTCCAGGGAAACATTCTTTGCACTGGATGAGGTTCAGCAGAAACTCATGATCGGCTCTGCGCTGGTGGCAGGGGCCTTGAGCGTTTTTGCTTATTTTCTGCACAAGACAAAGGAGAGAAAACGTATTCCACTTGGAGAAGGATGGTGGGGTGCAGGAGTAAAACCTCTGTCAGAAGATACAAATATCTATAGCTTTAAAGTGGAAACGTCAGATGAAGAGATCCAGGTAAATGATCAACCTTCTAAGCCAATGTATGCCAAAGTTAGTAGTGCCAAAGATAACAACAGAATGTGCCACTCCTTATTATAGGATTTGCATGAGCGTATTGACAGAACACGATTCTCAGATCCATTAGAGGACAGTGCCTTTCACTACGGCTTCAACACAACCCATCTGAAGACAGTAGTTTCCTATTGGAAAAATGAGTTTGACTGGAAGAAACAAGTGGACAAACTGAACAAGTATCAGCACTACAAAACCAAAATTGAAGGTAATTTATAACTAAATTGGTTTGCAATAAGAATCAGTTTTGCGTGGCTGGAATCCAGGGATGATGAAGGCCGATAGACTCTTTAAGGCAGATATTGCTAATATGCCAAATTATAGGATTAGAAAATAAAATGGAGATAAAGATTAAACCTATAAGAGACATGTATAGTCACATTTTGTGCCATAGTTGGGCCAGACAAAATATCGGCCTCAGCTTTAGCTTTAAGGTCTAGAGCCAATTAGGGTAGTTAAACGTATCAAAAATCAGATGCTAAATTGATTCTAAAAGTTTTTAGCCGAACACCCATCACTGAAACAGACACATCTCGGATCATAATACACTCAGACCGTCCAGGTGCAAAGATGCCTTTGGTATTTGCACATCGCCAAACTCATCTCTCTGTCCATCTCCTAAAGTACATTTCCCAGTATGTGGAAATCTTCAGTGGTCATTCCAATATTCAAGAGAGTAGACCCTCAGTCCATGGCCAACTAAATGCCCATCAGTTTACTGCCCACTCTATCCAAAATTGCAGAACAAATTGCAGCAAAAAAAATCTCTGCAATTTCAAACGCATCCGCCACCAAATGTCCATATAAGGCGCTAAAGTGTTCACGCACTCAATGATTCAGTACCACATAACATACTGTTTACCCACCTGGAAACCTCTGTAATCACTTCACAAACGAACTGTCACATTCATCATTGCCCATACGAAAAAATGGTCTCAAATACTCAAATCTCTGTCTATTGTACATCATTCATAGTCTGTCATCTCCACCACTCAGAACATCAGAACCACCAGCCAAAGCAGAACCAGAGTAGCAGCGGGAGGGAGCGGCTTCTTCTGTCCGCTCTGCCTCTGATTGTAACCTCACACCCATAACGACCAGGAATGCAAACTATCACACCTTCAAAATACTGTTACAACAATGACTCATTGCAAACCAGATCTGCCAACACTAACTACACCAACTGTAACTGGATGATTGATGTGTCATATAATGTAAATAGTGTATATATTTCTAACATCTGTCATATATTTGCTTTATTGTTTTCTTATTCCCTGTAAATACAGAAATGTTTATTAATATGCACTGTGAAAGAAAGAAAGAAATAGCTTATGATCAAGGGTCAATACAATGTTTGGTGTGGATGAGGTGTGTCCAAACAAGTTGAATGTTTTAGGCTTGTGTAGTCACCGGGCTGGTGCGGAGGGATCTGGGGCAGTCGACGGCAGGGGCCTCGACGACCGGATCCCCCGGACCAGAGACTACACTCTGGGGACATTGTATACTTGTCACCCCGTCTCAGCCTGACGGGCATCTGGTGTAAGAGCCTGAGCTTGTGCGGGAGGTTTCGAACTGGTTCCGACTAGATATAGTCGGCTCACACTCCACAGCGCAGTTGGGCACTGGAACCCATCCTCTGAGAGGGCTGATCTCCACTTCTCTGGTGTTCGCCATGCGGGGAGAGCGCAGGCTGGCGTGGGCTGGTTTATTGTCCAACAGTCAGCCGCCATTGTTGGAGTTTACCCCAGTGAACGGGATGGGTCGCGTGCCTTACGCCTTCGGGTTGGGGACAGGTCTCTCACTATGGTGTCGGCCTACGGGCCGAACAACGGGTGCTGAGTACCCGGCCTTCTGGAGTCCCTGGAGGGTACTGGACAGTGCACCGCGGGACTCCGTTGTTCTACTGGGGAACTCAACGCCCACGTGGCAACGACAGCGGACACCTGAGAGGGTGTATGGGAAGAACGGCCTCCCGATCCTGAACCGAGCGGGTTTCAGTTATGGATTCTGTGCTAGTCACGGACTGTCCATAACGAACACCATGTTCAAGCACAAGGGTGTCCACCAGTGCACATGGCACCAGGACACCCTAGGCCGGAGGTCAATGATCGACTTTGTTGTCGTGTCATCTGACCTCCGGCCGTGTCTGGACACTCGGGTAAGAGGGGCGGAGCTGTCACCGATACCACCTGGTGGTGGGAGTTGGATCCGCTGGCGGCGGAGGAAGCCGGACAGACTTGGCAGGCCCAAGCATATAGTGAGGGTCTGTTGGGAACGTCTTGCGGAGCCCGCTGTCAGCAGGGTCTTCATTCACACGCTCCGGGAGAGCTTCTCCCAAATCCCGGGGGAGGCTGGGGACATTAGTCCGAGTGGTACCATGTTCTCGACCTCCATTGTCAATGCGGCTGCTCGGAGCTGTGGTCGCAAGGTCTCAGGTGCCTGTCGGGCGGCAACCCCCGAACCCGGTGGTGACACCGGAAGTAAGGATGCCGTCAGGCGGAAGAAGGAGGCCTATCAGGCTCTTTGGCTTGTGGGACTCCTGAGGCCGTTGACGGGTATCGCGCGGGCCAGCGTGCCGCAGCTCGTGCTGTCGCAGAGGCAAAAACCCAGTCTGGGAGGAGTTCGGGGACCCTGGAGGAAGACTATCGGTCGGCCCCAAGAAATCTGGCAAATCGTCCGCGCCTCGGAGGGGGAAGCAGTGTTCACCAACACCGTTACGGTGCGGGTGGGGACCTGCTGACCTCGACTGGGGATGTCGTCGGGCGGTGGAAGGAGTAACTCTGAGGACCTCCTAAACCCACTGCCACGTCTTCCGAAGAGAAGTAGAGACGGAGGACTCGGAGGCTGACTCATCTATCACCCACCGAAGTCACTGAGGTTGTTGGAAACTCCTCGTGGCAGAGCTCCGGGGGAGGATGAGATACGCCCGAGTACCTAAGTCTCTGGATGTTGCAGGACTGTCTTGGTTGACACGCCTCTGCAACATCGCGGTTGGGGTCGGTGCCTCTGGACTGGCAGACCGGGGTGGTGGTCCCCTGTCAAGAAGGGGGACCGGAGTGTGCTCCAACTATAGAGGGATCACACTCCTCAGCCTCCCTGGTAAGGTCTATTCCAGGGTACTGGAGAGGAGAAATCCGACCGATAGTCGAACCTCGGATTCAGGAGGAGCAGAGTGGTTTTCGTCCTGGTCGTGGAACACTGGACCAGCTCTATTCTCTCCATCGGGTGCTCGAGGGTTCATGGGAGTTTGCCCAACCAGTCCACCATGTGCTTTGTGGATCTGGAAAGGCTTTCGAGCCGTCCCACCGGGTGCCCTTTGGGGGGTGCTGCGGGAGTACGGGGTCCGGGGCCCTTTGCTCAGGGCTGTCCGGTCCCTGTATGACCGGGAGCAGGAGCTGTGTTCGCATTGCGGCAGTAAGTCAGATCTGCTTTCCCAGTGCTGTTGGATTCCGCCAGGGCTGCCCTTTGTCACCGGTCTGTTCATTGTTTTAATGGACAGAATTTCTAGCGCAGTCAGGGGGCGGAGGGTCCGGTTTGGAGAGCACAGGATCTCATCTCTGCTGTTTGCAGATATGTTGTCCTGATGGCTCCATCAAACCTGGACTGCAACATGCACTGGGACGGTTTGCAGCCGAGTGTGAAGCAGCTGGGATGAGAATCAGCACCTCAAATCTGAGGCCATGTTGTCGACCGAAAAAAGGTGGCTTGCCCTCTCCAGGTGGGGGTGGGAGTCCTTGCCCCAAGTGGAGGAGTTTAAGTATCTCGGATCTTGTTCACGAGTGAGGGAAGGATGGAGCGTGAGATGACAGGCGGATCGGTGCAGCGTCTGCAGTGATGCGGCGCTGCATCGCGACCGTTGGTGGAAGAAGGAGCTGAGTCGAAAGACAAAGCTCTCGATTACCGGTCAATCTACGTTCCTACCCTCACCTGATGTCATGAGCTTTGGGTAGTGACGAAAGGACAAGATCGCGGATACAAGCGGTCGAAATGAGTTTCCTCCGCCAGGGGGCTGGGCGCTCCCTTAGAGATAGGGTGAGGAGCTCAGTCACACGGGAGGAGCTAGATAGAGCCGCTGCTCCTCCCACGTTGAGAGAAAGCAGCTGAGGTGGTCGGGCATCTGTTCCGGATGCCTCCTGGACGCCTCCCTAGGGAGGTGTTTCGGGCATGTCCCACCGGAGGAGGCCCGGGGAAGACCCAGGACACGCTGGAGGACTATGTCTCTCGGCTGGCCTGGGAACGCCTCGGATCCCCCGGAGAGTTGGAGGAAGTGTCTGGGAAAAGGAAGTCTGGGAGTCCTGCTTAGACTGCTGCCCCCGCGACCCGGCCCGGATAAAGCGGAAGAAGATGGATGGATGGATGGATAGTCACCATACTAAAGTTGTAAAGTTGATATGATTTCTTAGGAAAAGGCTCAATGTATCGATGCTTGTAGGAATGAGTATCTACACTAAGTTGTAGTATCTAACATCTATCTTTCTATCATCTATATATACACGTGTGTGTGTGTGTGTGTGTGTGTATATATATATACATATATACACACACACGTGTATATATACACATAATATATATATTAGTGTGTGTGTGTGTGTATGTATGTATATATAAAATTATATAATATAAAATATATAATATTTATATATCGTACAGTATGGTGTATATATATATACTATATAAATACACTATATATATACACACAGTGTGTATGTGTGTGTGTATGTATGTGTGTATATTATATATATATTAAGTGTATTAAAATATATAATATTGACGATGACAACTACCACAACCCGGGCCGTCACACTACGTGCCCTCTTTTACTGGTCAAATACCAACAGCTCCGCGCTCATCTGTCAGCCAGGACCAATACGTTCCACATCGTACGCGCAATGATCGCGAAGCCTATTGTCCACCGTGGACAACTAAGCTAACTGCAAAGGTTATAAAGCCTAACAGCAAGACATTACACAAAATACATCAAAATATCTTATAACTCACAATATATTAGCCACACAACCACCACACACACACACACACACATATACATACACAGTATGTATATATAATATATGAAGAGAAGGCGTGGAGGGTGAAGGTGCTGTGGTCATCGGAGCACTCGGGGCAGTGACCCCCAAACATAATCTCGACATCTCAGTCCAGAAAAGTGCAATGTTAGGAATAGCAAAGATACTGCGCAGAACCATCAAGCTTCTTGGCCTCTGGTAGAGGACCCAAGCTTAGAAAAGGGGACGAGACCACCGCGGAGGGTGAGAAGGGAATTTTTTAGAAATGTGTTTATAATATTTATCTACTTTCATGAGAAACACTTTGCCTGCAGTAGCAGCTTGTCTCAGACTTGTCTAAAATTTGAGATTTTCTAAAATGTTATGTTTTTTTAATTGTAATTTGAATTGCTTTTGCAGGTCTGGATGTGCACTTTATCCATGTGCGGCCACAATGCCAGGCTCACCAGAAGGTTTTGCCTCTCATGATTGTCCACGGCTGGCCAGGATGCTTCTATGAGTTCAACAAAATCATTCCACTCCTCACAAAAACCCAGGGCGATATTGTATTTGAGGTGATATGCCCATCTATTCCTGGCTATGGTTACTCTGAAGCACCACACAAACAAGGTTTGTTCACTCTTACAACATGCTTGGTGATATTTTATATTCCTTAGCACTGGCCTAGCATAGATAATTGTTTTACATGACGGGTTTAATAATAATTTCTTCATTGATAAACATGACCTATCCATGCTTTGCCAGAAAATATTAACAGTTTAAAGCATCTTTATGTAGAACTTTAGTCATAACTATTGAAAAAAATAAAATGTATGAGACTTGGAACTAACACAAATATTGCTACATAGGTTTTAATAGTCTTGCAGCTGCCCGTGTTTTCCTGACCTTAATGGAGCGCCTTGGCTTTTCCCAGTTTTATCTGCAAGGGGGAGACTGGGGCTCCCTTATCACTACCAACATGGCGCAGATGAAGCCCGAGTATGTGGTGAAGTGCAAAGTTAAAAGTTATATTTCTGTTGGACTTTCCAAGAGAGATTATTGTTGCTTCTCTAGAAACAAGAATGTCATTGTGTACTGTTTATCTAAAAAGCTGACTCTTGAAATTCTTGGAACGTACTAGGTTACCAATGCACATGTTCTGTGTCCAATGTGTGTTTTTTGTTTTAGGTGTGTAAAAGGACTCCATTTGAACATGGTAATTACGAAAAACAATTACATGGGGCCCATTTCCCTGGTCATTGGTCGATATCTGCCCTTCCTTGTTGGATTCACCAGAGAAGATGTCAAACGGCTGTTCCCTTTCTTTGAGAAAATTGTGTGGGAGATATTGAGGGAATCGGGCTACATGCACATTCAAGGCACCAAACCGGACACTACAGGTGGAAGAACAGAATCTATCTTTGATACATGATAAGTTTTGTGTTGTTTATCCTTGTATTTACACACAGGCTTCGGTGTGAACGACTCCCCCGTCGGCCTCGCTGCATATATACTGGAAAAGTTCTCAACTTGGACCGACTTGAACAACCGAGGCCTTGAGGATGGTGGTTTAGAGAGGTACAAATCTAGTAACAGATATTAGATTATTGTTCGAGGGGTCAATAACAAAACCAAATGAAAAATGTTTTGATCTTACAGGAAATACACCCTGGATGACCTTTTGACAGTGATCATGATCTACTGGAGCACTGGCTCCATCGTGTCCTCTATGCGCTTTTACAAAGAGAACTTTAACACAAACCTGAACACGCGAATTGATGGCTTGTGAGTTTTAGTAAATAAGTGTCATAATCTATTATAACATTTCAAAGTGTATTTGAAAATAGTATCTCTTGTTTTCGTTTTAGAACTAATGTGTTTGTCCCGACTGGACTGGCTATGTTTCCCAATGAGCTGGTGCACATCCCCAAGTCGTGGGCAAAGCAGAAGTACAAAAACATTTATTCCTACACATATATGCCTCGAGGCGGTCACTTTGCTGCTTTTGAAGAGCCCCAACTACTGGCTGACGACATTTTCAGTTTTGTCCAAAAAGTGGAGGTGCAGTAATCACACTAAACACCTGATCAGTGATTATTGGGAGATATTGGTGAAAATTTTTAATTTCCACGTTGAATTGAGAATAGAGAGTCAGGTAGACATTTCATAGAAGACATCAGTACTTTATTGCTCACAAAATATTAAAAATGATTGCTATAATTAAAATGTGTAATAGCATACAAGCATTAGCACTCATCAAAACCGCAACACGCTTCCTTATTGTATTGCACTTCAAAACAATTTTAAATTGTGTTTACTTTCAATAAAATTCCTTTTACAATGTGTACTTGAGGTTAGTTAGCATGTTATGTAAGCACAACTAAAATGCAGTACAATTTATTTGTTAAACTTTTCTGTTACTTGAAGCCCTTGATAGTCATTGGTGCCTGAAACCAGATATAATCATCCCAGTCCGGCTTATCCCTTTTTTAGATCCTTACAGGTGCAAAGGTCAAGTGGGACAGAGTCATGACTTTGCTCTTTCACTCGAGTCGGGACTTTTAAATTGTAGTTTGGGGCGAAACCAGCCCACCCCACAGTCTCTATGAGCGAGCACCAACACAGTGGTGGACATTAAACGAAACCGGCTCGGTGTCGGACAAAAGATCAGCCACAAAGAGAGTGCGGAACAGCTGCCTTAAACAACACGAAAATGCGTAAGCTTTTGTCTCCAGATGCCAGGACCAAAGCCTCCATGTTGATCTCGTACAGCTCTTTTGGGAGGACCGTGGTTCCACCCATCAACAGCAGCACCCGAGGGACTCTGCTCAGAGAAAACAGAACCTCCAGCTGCTGCAACACCTCCTCCAGCTCCTGCAGAGTCTGCTGGCACCTCCTCCAGTCCATGTCGGCCGTCTGCACAGGTTTCCTCCTCACTGTGTCCTTATCCTGAAAAGTATAAGACAGATGTAGTCGATTGTGACACCTCTCATAATAAGTTAAGCATGCTGTCCTCATTTGTGTTTACCTGCATTGATGCCTGCCGTTTCTTTTGAGAGTACACAAGTTGGTCATAGGTCATTGGGAGCTGCTGCCTTTGATAGAGCACACATTTGAGTATCTCGCTGACAAATCGGCAGCACCCGTCCTGCGTGACCGTCCCAGGAAACGCCATTTTCACACAGCCCTCCTCCTGCGCCCTTCTCAGGATCTCTGCGTCCGACTCCTGTCTCAGTGCCCATGTTGGAGTCGTCTTTGGTCTTTTCTTCAGATCCAGATTGTGCTGTTTCCTCCTTGTTATCTGTTAAGAATAAACAGTGCGTTTAGGCAAAATGTACAGAAAGCAAGTGTAAAAACTCAAATATGGTTAACTTCATAACAGTTTAGGCACGGGCACACAAATATGCTATGCTGCTATTTAATACACTTTTTGGACACTAAATTGCCTTTTTAATCCATTAATAATGGGAAACATGAATTTAAGACAACATTATGACCTTTATGTTATTATGAAGAGATCCCAAAGACGGCCACTTCAAGACTGAAAGCAGTATATGCAATAGTAATCAGGAAATATTGTAACGCCCAATTAAAATCCCAGTTAATAAAGGTTAACGTTCAATTATTAAAATGGAGAAACGTCACATAGCAATATAATGGTGGTGTTGTGCTTGAATAGTCGGTTACTCACCCAAAGAGAGGGTCACGTTTGGCTTGGTGTCGTTTTCGTTGTTTTCTGTACAATTATCGTCCAGCTTTGTAGCGTTAGCAGGACAATTGAGATGTGTTTCCGATACATCCTCTGCAAATCCATCATCGTGTTTCGGTTTCGCACAAGATTTCGTGGACTTTTCCGATATTTCCCCGTTGTTGATTTCCGCAGAGAGCTTGTCTGAACTCGCCTCGTCATCGGATACGCTTTGTAAAAAAACGGTGACTTTTGGAGATAAAGACGGACATTTGTTGGTGTCGTATTCTAGCAGTGATGACCGCTTTTGCGTCCCTTTACCGTCGTTGTCATCGGTGGGTGAAACGTCTGTGTTTTCATGTCTTATTTCAAGTTTTAAAACGCCAGTGTTTTCTTCCATACTTTCGAACGTCGGCGCCGGATGTTTCTTCCCGCCCTGCATCATGTCACGTGGGACATCGCGTGTCCCACGTGATACACTAGCGCGCTCGCGGGATGGAAACAAGCCAATAGATCCATGGACGGAAACCAACCATGTTTTTAAATTACAAATGTATTTAAAATACTTGTTCTATTTGTGCCCGTGCTCTACCGTAATAACTACGGGAAACATTCCGTTTAGGTTCAGTTCAGGCAAGTTTATTTGTAGCGTTCGTACCATGGTTCGTACACAAGTCAATTCAAAGTGCGTCACACTCTATTGCGCCATCTGGTGGTTTAAAAAAGGTAGGCCTACTACTGCAAACACTGAACACAGCACTGCGCTTGTTCATTCTATAATGCGAATACTGAATCAGAATGTGTTCCGAGGAGCAGTAAATAAGAGAAAACTTACTGAGAAGGTAACTCAATCCTAGTAATGCAAGTAAATAAAGTAAAATAAATAACAGCCTATTGTACAATGAAGTAGGCTGTAATATATAAGTGGCTTGAAATAAATTTAATGAATGTAAAAAATGACAGAAAAATGGGGCTTGCAGAGGTATTCTTGCAAAAGATCACAATTATCCCTCAAAGAGGAACCGGCAAATATTTATCACCAATGAACCACAAAACAGACAAAGCGACAGACTTGAGCCCCGATAGTTTAATAGATCCATGCTTGAGCCTCGCGCTGCAGCTTCAGAGGCGATTTTGACACGAGCGACACAAGATGTGTTCGTCACGTGACTTTTCTTAACGCGACACAGAGTGACGCTCTCTTCCTCTTTCCTTTTTCTCACTTTCTTCTTTCTTTTTTACGGTATAGCGTAAAAACACATACTTTGAAGACGTACAACTGCAGTAGGTGGCGGTAAATGCACTTTTCGGCCGCCAACCACCATTAAAAAAAAACAACAACAACAACAACAACAACAACAACAACAACGATACAGGTCGACAGAAAGTGTCACTGTCACTTTCTGTTTTTATTCTGTTTTTATTCTCTTTGTCACTGTCGCGGCTCGAGCCAACACTGTTGTGATGTTGGGCGTTACAAAAATGTATTGAATTATATTGAATTGAACTTTCAGAGCTCAACACATGTGTTGGCGCCTCGAGTCCTTTGGCCCATCACTAAAAAGCACAAACAATTAATCTGCCAAGAATGTGCCACAATATGGCATTACACATATATCTTGCATATCTTCAATGATGTGTTTTTTATGGCTGAAATTAGTCTTTGCTAAACAGCTCATAGGAACATTATGTACCGTTATATGCCAATTCAAACCCTCTATGTATGACATTTTCTGGCCCTGTTTTTACACTATGTTCTGCTCTTGCAATCACAAGATGGACGCTGCAATTGCCAAGGCAACAGAATTTGAAACCTCTCTAGCATTAATTGTACCTGAATTGGGAGTGACGGGTATGCTGCCTTCACGGGCCACAAACAAGATAATACACAACTAAGAGAACAAAAATAATGCACAATTATTATATTATCTACAACTTTTGCCGACAGTATTTTTGTTTATATGTCAAAATAAAGGTTTAATGTATGAATCTTCACTTTCACTTTTTTTTTTTTTGATGCTGCGTTCACTTTACCGTGAGAGTAGGGCGGATCTTCACAGGTGTGATGATTAGGTGACTCTTTTTCGGGAATCAAGGTCAAGCGCGGCAGAAGAAACAATTTTACACCAAGAAAGTCCAGAAAGGACATAAGAAGTTGTTTCTGGTTGCTTTATCTCCCTGGATGACCTTTTGACAGTGATCATGATCTACTGGAGCACTGGCTCCATCGTGTCCTCTATGCGCTTTTACAAAGAGAACTTTAACACAAACCTGGACAAGCGAATTGATGGCTTGTGAGTTTTAGTAAAGAAGTGTCATAATCTATTATAACATTTCAAAGTGTATTTGAAAATAGTATCTCTTGTTTTCGTTTTAGAACTAATGTGTTTTGTCCCGACTGGACTGGCTATGTTTCCCAATGAGCTGGTGCACATCCCCAAGTCGTGGGCAAAGCAGAAGTACAAAAACATTTATTCCTACACATATATGCCTCGAGGCGATCACTTTGCTGCTTTTGAAGAGCCCCAACTACTGGCTGACGACATTTTCAGTTTTGTCCAAAAAGTGGAGGTGCAGTAATCACACCAACACCTGATCAGTGATTATTGGGACATATTGGTAAAAATTTAAGTAATTTCCAGTTTGAATTGAGAATAGAGAGTCAGGTAGACATTCATAGAAGACATCAGTACTTTATTGCTCACAAAATATTAAAAAATGATTGCTATATTAAAATGTGTATAGCATTACAAGCATTAGCACTCACAAAACCGCACACGCTTCCTTATTGTATTGCACTTCAAAACAAATTTTAAATTGTGTTTACTTTCAATAAAATTCCTTTTACAATGTGTACTTGAGGGTTAGTTAGCATGTTATGTAAGCACAACTAAAATGCAGTACAATTTATTTGTTAAACTTTTCTGTTACTGAAGCCCTTGATAGTCATTGGTGCCTGAAACCAGATATAATCATCCCAGTCCGGCTTATCCCTTTTTAGATCCTTACAGGTGCAAAGGTCAGTGGACAGAGTCATGACTTTGCTCTTCACTCGAGTCGGGACTTTAAATTGTAGTTTTGGGGCGAAACCAGCCCACCCCACAGTCTCTATGAGCGAGCACCAACACAGTGGTGGACATTAAACGAACCGGCTCGGTGTCGGACAAAAGATCAGCCACAAAGAGAGTGCGGAACAGCTGCCTTAAACAACACGAAATGCGTAAGCTTTTTTGTCTCCAGATGCCAGGACCAAAAGCCTCCATGTTGATCTCGTACAGCTCTTTTGGGAGGACCGTGGTTCCACCCATCAACAGCAGCACCCGAGGGACTCTGCTCAGAGAAAACAGAACCTCCAGCTGCTGCAACACCTCCTCCAGCTCCTGCAGAGTCTGCTGGCACCTCCTCCAGTCCATGTCGGCCGTCTGCACAGGTTTCCTCCTCACTGTGTCCTTATCCTGAAAAGTATAAGACAGATGTAGTCGATTGTGACACCTCTCATAATAAGTTAAGCATGCTGTCCTCATTTGTGTTTACCTGCATTGATGCCTGCCGTTTCTTTTGAGAGTACACAAGTTGGTCATAGGTCATTGGGAGCTGCTGCCTTTGATAGAGCACACATTTGAGTATCTCGCTGACAAATCGGCAGCACCCGTCCTGCGTGACCGTCCCAGGAAACGCCATTTTCACACAGCCCTCCTCCTGCGCCCTTCTCAGGATCTCTGCGTCCGACTCCTCAGTGCCCATGTTGGAGTCGTCTTTGTCTTTCTTCAGATCCAGATTGTGCTGTTCCTCCTTGTTATCTGTTAAGAATAAACAGTGCGTTTAGGCAAAATGTACAGAAAGCAAGTGTTAAAAACTCAAATATGGTTAACTTCATAACAGTTTAGGCACGGGCACACAAAATATGCTATGCTGCGCTATTTAATACACTTTTGGACACTAAATTGCCTTTTTAATCCATTAATAATGGGAAACATGAATTTAAGACAACATTATGACCTTTGTGTTATTATGAAGAGATCCCAAAGACGGCCACTTCAAGACTAAAAGCAGTATATGCAATAGTAATCAGGAAATATTGTAACGCCCAATTAAAATCCCAGTTAATAAAGGTTAACGTGCAGTTATTAAAATGGAGAAACGTCACATAGCAATATAATGTGTTGTTGTTGTGCTTGAAATAGTCGGTTACTCACCCAAAGAGAGGGTCACGTTTGGCTGGTGTCGTTTTCGTCTGTTTTCTGTACAATTATCGTCCAGCTTTGGTAGCGTTAGCAGGACAAATTGAGACGTGTTTCAGATACATCCTCTGGCAAATCCATCATCGTGTTTCCGTTTCGCACAAGATTTCGTGGACTTTTCCGATATTTCCCCGTTGATTTCCGTCCAGAGAGCTTTGTCTGAACTCGCCTTCGTCATTCGGATACGCTTTGTAAAAAAACGGTGACTTTTGGAGATTAAAGACGGACCATTTGTTTGGTGTCGTATTCTAGCAGTGATGACCGCTTTTGTCGTCCCTTTACCAGTCGTTGTCATCGGTGGGTGAAACGTCTGTGTGTTTCATGTCTTATTTCAAGTTTTAAAACGCCAGTGTTGTTCTGTCCAATACTTATCGAACGTCGGCGCCGGATGTTTCTTCCCGTCTCCTGCATCATGTACACGTGGGGAACATCGCGCGTGCCACGTGACTACACTAGCGCGCTCGCGGGATGGAAAATCAAGCCAATAGATCCATGAGACGGAAACCCAACCATGTTTTTAAATTACAAATGTATTTAAAATACTTGTTCTATTTGTGCCCGTCGCTCTACCGTAATAACTACCGGGAAACATTCCGTTTAGGTTCAGAAATTCACGGCTAAAGTCTCTATTTTGTAGCGTTTCGTACTCATGGTTCGTACACAAGTCAATTTCAAAGTATGCGTCACACTCTATTGCGCCATTCTGGTATGGTTTAAAAAAGGTAGACCTACTACTGCCAAACACTGAAACACAGCACTGCGCTTGTTCATTCTATAATTGCGAAATAGCTGAATCAGAATGGTGTTCCGAGGAGCAGTAAATAAAGAGAAAGACTTTACCTGAGAAGGTAACTCAATCACTAGTATATGCATCTAAGTATAAAATAAAGTAAAATAAATAAACAGCCTATTGTACCAATGAAGTAGGCATGTAATATATAAGTGGCTTGAAATACATTTTATATGAAATGTAAAAATGACTTAGAAAAATGGGGCTTGCAGAGGTATTCTCGCAAAAGATTCACCAATATACCTCCCTCAAAGCAGGAACCGGCAAAACATTTATCACCCAATGAACCAACAAAACAGACAAAGCGACAGACTTGAGCCCCGATATTTTTAATAGATCCATGCTTGAGCCTCGCGCTGCAGCCTTCAGAGGCGATCATTGACACGAGCGACACCAGCCACTTGTGTTCGTCACGTGACTTTTCTTACACGCGACACACAGAGTGCACGCTCTCTTCCTCTTTCCTTTTTCTACACCTTTCTTCTTTCTTTTTTACGTATAGCGTAAAACACATACTTTGAAGACGTACAACTGCAGCAAGAGACGTACAACTGCAGTAGGTCGGCGGTAAATGCACTTTTCGGCCGCCAACCACCATTAAAAAAAACAACAACACAACAACAACGATACAGGCCGACAGAAAGTGTCACTTTCTGTTTTTATTCTGTTTTTATTCTCTTTGTCACTGTCGCCGCTCGAGCCAACGACTGTTGTGATGTCTGGGCGTTTACAAAAATGTATTGAATTGTATTGAATTGAACTTTCAGAGCTCAAAAACATGTGTTGGCGCCCTCGATCCTTTGGCCTCAATCACTAAAAAAGCACAAACAATTAATCTGCCAAAAAATGTGCACACAAGTATGGCATTACACATTATATCTTGCATATCTTCAATGATGTGTTTTATGGCTGAAAATTAGTCTTTGCTAAACAGCTCATAGGAACATTATGTACCGTTATATGCCAATTCAAACCCTCTATGTATGACATTATCTGGCCCTGTTTTTACACTATGTTCTGCTCTTGCAATCACAAGATGGACGCTGCAATTGCCAAGGCACAGAATTTGAAACCTCTCTTAGCATTAATTGTACCTGAATTGGGAGTGACGGTATGCTGCTTACGGGCCACAAACAAGAATAATACACAACTAAGAGAACAAAAATAATGCACAATTATTAATATTATCTCAACTTTTGCCGACAGTCTTTTTGTTTATATGTCAAAATAAATGTTTAATGTATGAATCTTCACTTTCACTTTTATTTGTTTTTTTGATGCTGCGTTCACTTACCGTGAGAGTAGGCGGACTCTTCACAGGGTGTGATGATTAGGTGACTCTTTTTCGGGAATCAAGGTCAAGCGCGGCAGAAGAACAATTTTACACCAAGAAAGTCCAGAAAGGACATAAGAAGTTGTTTCTGGTTGCTTTATCTCTAACAAATGATGGCTTCTGTGCGTGTGGCAGTGCGAGTCCGCCCTCTGGATGAAAGGTATGAGTAACATAACAAAACAATAAAACATACAAATTCACTGTTTTGTTTTAACAGAGAAAAGAAAGTGTCTTCAAACGTTGTTGAAGTAAAAGCAGACACTATAACTATTCATAAGGTAAACAATGAAACCACATTTTGTATTGACATTAGATTACATAGCAAGCGTCATAAAAATACAAATGTCTTGTTTGAAGCCCATTGCCCTCTCCAATCGAGGAGAAGAAACCAAGACGTTTTCTTTTGGCCTTTCCTATGACTCCACTGACCCAAGCAGCCCATCATTTGCCTCACAAGAAAAGGTGTGTTAAAAGAGGACAACATTTGGTTTATACATGTAATGATCATCAGATGGTACTGTATATTTGCTCTGGTGATTATAGATCCATAAGGATTTGGGGACAGGCGTCATCAAAGCAGCATTTGAGGGCTTCAACACTTGCATATTTGCCTATGGACAGACAGGGTCCGGAAAGTCTTACACCATGATGGGCCACAAGGTATTAAATGTTGTTTTTAAAATAGATTTTTATCTTGTGTGGCACTCTTAAATTTAGTTCATGGAAATATTCTCTCACTGTAATTGCGTACAAGCTTACATGCTTAGAATATTAAAAGCTTTTTATGTTCTCTACCATAAGATCATTTATCTGCTTGCCAATTAACATCATACTAAAATACTTTTTTTTACCAAAGACTAGCCTAATTAAAGCATGAATCAAACAGTCTAAATGACTGTAAAAGTAACCTGTTACCTGTAGGCTACAGTTTGAAACCAGGATGTGCTGCACTCTGACTTGAATGTTTTAAGCTGTACAGCTCATCAGATATCTCCTCCTTCACAATCTTATGTCTATGCTGCGGTTTTTTAAGCAAAAGTGATGAGGGCAGCATCCAGCAGCTTTTCTCTTCCCCTCGTTCAACAGGGGAAATCTCACCCCGACCAATAAGGATTCTTGTTTTCTGCCCGGAGATTTGCACATGGTTAACGGCAGAGCTGTTGTCGACATCCCCAATAATTATAAAAGAGTCTTGGTACTTACTATCTGTTAGTTTGTAATTAAAACAGGGGGGCACGCTGGAAAGTGGAATTGCTTTTATGCTTGGCTGACTCCATATCTGACGAGCTGCATTCATGTTCAGCAGCCCTCCATTAAGCAACGGTCACATGTCCTCAAATTAGACTGCAATGTGCATAATAACAGTAAATGGGAGTATTTATTGAAAAGAATGCTCTGTGCCCTGAAAGCATTTTATAATGACTTAAATTATGTCTCTCCAGGGAGATAAAGGTTTGATCCCACGTATTTGTGAAGGCCTGTTTCAGCAGATCGCAGAGAAAAACAAGAGTGCAGTGTCTTTTCATACAGAGGTCAGGTAAGATGGACTTAAGGTAAAGGTACTATACAGTTATTGTTGACGTTTATTGTGTTTAAGCATTTATTCATGTGTCCGTGGTCGTAGTGTCTGAAAATACTGTGACATTTCAGAATGGATATTGCATAGAAATTAGAAACCGCAACACATTCTCAAGTATCTATCTCCATAAGCACAAGGTATTTGTTTAGCTGCAGCAGTCACAACAGTTTTGCTTAATGATAACGGGGCCAATTTTGATTTCAGTATGTTTTAGCTCTCCAAAAAAATCAAAGAAAATAACTTTACCATGTTGTTTTTTTTCTGCTGCTTAGATCACCGGGGTTTATATAATTTTTTTTCTAAACTTGAAGCATAAAATAGTATTTCAATGAATTGCAGCATGACATAACCGCTGTAAATGAGTCCAGGTGTGAGGAGTCATGAGGGTTTTAGTTAAATGGGTTAAATGATTTACTGCTGAGTTTTAAAAAGTTCATATTTTTGTCATTCCTGGGTCTATCTATGTAAAATATAAAAGTAACTGAAAGATAAAACCACCTTTTTATTAGAATATATAAGAGCGTGCTTAACCTTTTTCTTTTCCAAACCAAAATCAGACAGCAGCGCTCAGCGACACATGAATTGTGATGAATTGAACGATACGATCTTTTTTTCGAATCTTGTTGCATTCCTATCACATACAGTAGTTGGGATATTATTGAGCCGTACAATTGCATTATCAATGTTGGTGTTGCAGTTAGGAGAGATACCTCTGAGTTTTACCCTTTTGTGTAGTTCTTCATTGTTCCAAAGAATCTCTGGCAGCTGGATACAGTTGGTGCCATTCCCATTACTGTCATGCTCTCATAAATCTTAATTGCTCCCTGCCTCACATCGTTTGTGACTCCTACTGTTTTTGTCTTTTCATGCTCTCACCATGGTATTGATCGACATTTTCTGCCAAAAGCTGCTTTGCATATGTTTGTTTTATTCATTGCCAAGGCAAGCAGAACAATACAGCCACAATGATTTAGCTCCAAAAACCAGTGCTCATCTCTTTTCATAGTGAAAAGGATGTACCCCCCAGGTTTGGTGCAGTGTCATCTGCATGAATAGTAAAACGGTTCATTAATGTGTGGCTTTTTAGTATCTTTCTACAATATAGGAGGAATCTCATTTGCATTTTCTTTGACTCTGCTCAAGCTTTTTGGAGATATACAACGAACATGTGCACGATCTCCTCCAAAGGAGTTCAACACCCACAGATAAGGGCCGTTTGAAAGTCAGAGAGCACCCAAAGGAAGGACCTTATGTGCAAAGTAAGTCCAAACTTTAAATAGATTTTTTCTTGTTGGTATCAGGGGAGATGCAACTCCCACAATATGATATTGGGGCCACAAGAACATGAGATTTATAAATAAACAACGGTGCAATTCAAAATTTGGGACTTATTTGTTTAAATTTATTCAACTTTTTTGCTACAATTGAAGCACTGCTTTTTAGAACGGTTCCCTGAGCTTTAACTCACCAGCACTCTTTGTTTGTTCGAGCCAAATGTAAAAATGTTCGGGGGGAAATCTCCATAAAATCAATTTCCACAATCTTGTGGCAATTTTATTGGAGATCTTGTGGCATGAGAACTTGTCCCATCCCTGGTTACAATTGATCATAGCTGTTAGATTCTCCCATCTTCTGCATCCTCCTCAAACATAATTTCATGTCCTCTTTCACGGCATAATGGTCCTTTTTTAAAGTCTTTCTCGTCCTCCTGCTTGGTATTTTTAGCCTGTGCATGTATTCATTGTCCCCCCTCTGTGCTCCACTCTGACTTGAAATGCTTTTCTTTTTTTCAAGATTTGACCAGACATTTGGTGCAACGTTACAGTGATGTTGAAGAACTGATGATATTTGGAGATTCAAACCGAACGACTGCCTGCACTGAGATGAATGACACGAGCAGCCGATCTCACGCCATTTTCACCATTAGATTTACTCGGGTAAGTACGATGTCAATGAATAATGATGATGCACAAGAACCGGCGCCAACCTCCTTGCACTGGCCCCTTCTACATTTTTAGACCAAAATAAGTTGTTCTTACAATTGTTTTTAAACTCTGGCTTTAGGCCTGGCTTTGGGATCAGGAAACAAAAACTTACCTTACTAAATCTCCAATTTATAATCACTGTTTTAAATACACCTTTAGCTGATATCTTTTTTCCTCTGCAGATGATACAATAGCAACACCTTAATTGAAGTTCAAACATCACACAAAAAGAGCAAAAATACTTTAGAAGTTTACACTGTAGACAGATTGTTCTTTTCTCTGTAATAGAAATGTAAACAGATTCACAATACACTTCTATTCCAATGTGACATATATCCAATACATTTTTGAGCTATCACCCACCTTTTAAATCCACCATTTGTCACAAATCATGTAAATATGTGTGCAAATTCTTGTTGTTTTTGCATGTTCCTTTTTAACTAACTGTTGTCTAACATGGTTTCTTGCTGCAGGCCTGGTTTGAAGACTCTCTGCCCTGTGAGACGGTGAGTAAGATCCACCTGGTTGATCTGGCAGGAAGCGAGAGAGTTGATGCCACTCGCACCACAGGAGCTCGCTTAAAGGAAGGCGCCAACATCAACAAATCCCTTGTCACTTTGGGCTGTGTGATCTCAACCCTCGGTAAACAAAGGATGTTCTGGGGCCACATCAATTATGGATTTACTAAACGCAACACTTCGCAAGATTCTTGTCAAAAAGATGTTAATAATTAAAAATATTGTATTTGTTACGGTAGAGTTTTCCTAGTTTGCACATTTTTAAACTTCTACACTTTTTTTCTTACCCGTGGGCTTTCTTAGACTGTGCCCAAACTTGTGAAGTTTGCGCACATTCTGTTTGAATAAGAAAAGCTGTGTAGCCAGCTGTGTGGTGTGGTTTATGGTCTGTTGTAAATTGGGAATCTAATAAGGGGATTTATTTGAGATATTTTGGGGTCAAAGCCCAAATGGAGATTTTACAGACATGTTCTATAACAGTGTGTTTCGACCTTTTCTGAGCCACGGCACACTTTTTTTTTGGTTGAAACGATTCTGCTGCACGCCACCAAATCAGACCAGTTAAACCTGGTATATAAGATGGTGGTGTCCGTGCCACTATCTTGTCCTTTTTAAATTTGGCAATGGTGATCTGCTAACTCGGCCCGCTTTTCAGCACACTGGATGAAAATCAAGGGTCCAAAGAATCAATGAGCTGTTGTGGACATGTGCATTTATTACATTGACCTAATATAAAAACCAAATGTAAGATACCCTGAACCCTGCGGCAAGTTGGCCACTGTCCAGGGTGTACCCTGCCTAAGGCCCAAAGGCACTGTGATCGGCTCCAGTCACCCGCGACCCCTAACGGGAATAAGCGGTAGAAAATGAATGAATGAATATAAGATACTTCATATAAAATATAGTGGAGAAGAGATTGTAGAGAGGGACTCATTCTTATAATGTTGCCCTTTGTTTTTTTGCACTTATCTCTTTTCACGGCAAGGCCCTTAAAGCTAATTACATTTTGCATGTTTTCAAAGTCTTGTTTCAAAATATAGTGACAACGAAGAGGAAGAAGCAAATCTTTATTCCCTACAGAGACTCTGTGCTAACATGGCTTCTCAAAGACAGCCTGGGCGGGAACTCCAAGACTACTATGATCGCAAGTATGCATTAAAAACTGCTGACCCACGCGTTACTCAGTGTATTATAAAGACACCTTAATCTTATCTCTTCTCACAGTTGTGTTTAATGGGAAAGGACAAAGTTAATCACTTAATCCTCCCATTTCCATACTCTTGACCTGTCTACTCAACGTTTCTTTAACCTCTTTAGCCATTTCTCCTGCTGACGTGAACTACGCGGAGACCTTGAGCACATTGCACTACGCCAGCCGAGCTAAAAACATCGTCAACTCCCCCAAAGTGAACGAAGATAACAGCGTAAAGGTGATCAGAGGGCTTCAGGCGGAGATAGAAAGACTCAGAAAGCTACTTGAAGCCAAACAGGTGCCCCACGTTGTAATTTATGCTAAACTAAAGCAACACCAAAAACAAGAATTGTACAATATGTATTCAAATGTGTTCATCTCGCAGGTTCCCAAAGGAGAGGCGTCTTACTGTGTTGAAGTTGAAGAAAAGCTGCATGAAAATGAGGCAAAGGTGAGTCATCTGTTGCCTTATGGACAAACTGGGGGAAACGTATGATTTCTTGTTAAATAATGATCATCATTCTTATTTCGCTTAGGTTGCAGCTCTCACTAAAGAGTGGACCAGCAAGTGGACTGAATCACACAATATTTTGAAGGTAATTTACTGCTTTTGTTTGAAAATTAATGTTTAGTAGTAGTTTTGGCTCCATATATTTGTTTAGAGACGACTCAAGTGCAGCCTATTATTTGGTAACTACAGAAATTACTGTATTGATCTTTACCCACAAAAGTCTGAATGGATGCTAATATTTTGATTGATTTGAATCAATGCCAGGAAACTCTATTGAACCACTCTTTTAATTTATCTTTTCTATGAAAAATATACTGTAAGATTTTTTTTTTTTATCCTAAGGGAACATCAGGATTTCCCTTTCTCAGTAATAGTAAAGCCACAACTGTTGAACATCATAATATAGTGGCCACTTAAAGGTGCATTCTGGATGTAAAGATAAAACAAATATTTTAAAAATGTAATCAATACCAGGGAACGCTATCAAACCATTCTTTTAGTTGACCTTTTCTAGTAAAAGTATATCCGTTTCGTCAACCTTTTTTCTGAGGCTTATCATTCATGTTGTAGTAAGTACATTTTACCACACGGTGTCACTGCAGGCCTTTCAAACTATGGAGTCTTTTCTACACTTGGTGCAAGTCTCCCTAGCATTTAAACTGAATTTACACAGTAGTTTTATTTTAGTGATGTTAAAATAAAATAAAAATTGTAGTTGTCGTAAATGGGGCCGAAATGTGCGACTGTTTGGTCTAGCAGAAAACTGGAAAGACATGGCTCCTTTTTAAACCGATGTTTTTCCTAATGCCGGGTTAGGCAGTAGTAGCAGCCGTGTAAAACCTCGATTGGCCAAAATAAATCTCACACCTGCCAACTCGGAGTACACTGAATGCATTCCCACTGTTGAATTTGTGCCCAACCTCCCAAATAACAGCAAATGTCATCTGTTCGAGAGTCGCCTTTTCCTGCCAAGTCTCAAGCATTAAGCACGGAATTGTAAACTCTGCCAGACTAGAAAATTATTAGGATGCACTGCAAAAAGACACTACCTATCTCCATACATCCACCCACAATTTACCTGCTAATTTTGCAAGTAGACGTAATTATGACGGCTCTTTTATTGATTGGATCTTAATGCTGTAATAACATACCTTCGTGGATGTTGGCTTTGGTTATGCGCGTGGATTAATTAACATTCAATTTTGGAAGTTGTAAATGGCATTTGGGGGCTTTGACAGCTTTTATTCCTCACACCGTATTGGACTCATTAGCAGATGTCAGAGCTCCTAATTAAGAAGGTTGTGATTATTGACATATGGCACTTTCATTTCTCACTGTCCGGCACACTAATTGAAATTGTAGTGTTGTAAATTTGTTGGCAAGAGGTGATGGCTTTATTTTGAGTCCAGTGTCATTCCTGTCAGTCCCTTTTTCAGATGAGAAACATTTCTCACTTAGGGTGCTGTGCATCAGAGTGGATACACCTGTTATTAGGCAGATCTGATGTGACAGCCAGACACTAGACCACTGCGATGTCCAGCAGGCGCCCGCATACACAGGGTTTGACGGATCACGTTATGCATTTGACATTTATCGTCACTACTTATGAAAGTGATAAGGCTGTGGTTCTCAAACTCTGTGTCACCAGTAATATCGGCACCAGAGTTTGGTGTGATTTATTTTTTGTTCTTAAAGGTGCACTGGGTAACGTTTCTGGAGGGTCTGCCATCTTCTTGTCGCCATGGAGATGTCATTGCTCTGTTTCTGAAACTCTGGTGCACAGACGGTTCTCGTGTTTACTTCATTTAGAGCACATCTTATTCACATCTTGGTCACATTTTTGCTCTTCCTTTAGGAATTTCTCGGACAAAACTGTGGTAATGATGGATTCATTAATTCAATTTGGACCTGGAATAGTCCTGTTATTGACCCGCTTTAGATATGTTGTTACTTTGTGTATAAGGGTTGCGAACGATATGGCATTAAATGTCTAAAAACATGTCAGTCTTGGTTGTGTTCTAGGTTCAATTTTCAGTCCTGCTTTAGTGGTTCTGTACTGGGTTAATGCAGAATATGAAAGTCTTGTTTAGCAGTGGTTTTACCCGCATAGAAATCAAGTTGTCTTTTGCTATTCCTTCCATACCAGGTAAGCATGTTCAAATCAAGTTGTTAGTTTTGACACAAGTCTCATTTGGGTTGCTGCTTTGTGAATGCTGAGAACACACACTATCTGTTCGAGTCAATGTGTTGAGCCAAAACTAAACTCTCGACTTCCACCAAACAAGTTTCCCTGACGTTTGCAGAATTCTCATTTCTCTGACTCGAGCATACTGTTTGACAAGGTGTGGGGTTCATGTTGTGTTTATGATTTATCTCGCACCTCATGAAAGTGACATCAACCTAAGTCCTCTCTGATCTGAATGGTCACTACTTAAAGCCCAGCACCTGCTCCAGTCATGAATCAGTGCTAGTTTGGCCTCTGCAGCTCAGTGAGACTGGAATTCTGAAGCTTCTGAGCTGAACATGAGCCATGGCCTGCCCATAAGCTGAGAAACACTTTGTTTCCTATCTGGAGGTTAAGGCAACATGGGTTCAGGTGTGATTATAGCATTTTATTTTTATTTTTTTTAATCAATCCAGTAAGAGCACAGGCTACATAACCTCCCATAATTTCTATCCATCTATTTTGTCCTGTTATCTAAGGGTGAGATTCATAAAAAAATAAGCCACTCTTTACGTTCATTGAGGTCAGTGAAACCCAAGTATTTTGTGATATTAGTTTGCATAAAGTTTAGGAATATCTGAGCAAGACCTAGGAGTTACTCCACTTACAATGCTCAACTCGTAAACGTCTAATAATAATGAATTGCATTGTTGCATGCATAAACTAAGACCTAGTAAACATAGTTAACATTCAAGTAACGCATTTGATTGCAATGCTATGGCTGTGGGCTGGATTTGTTTTTGTGTGTTAGTGGCCATAAGGATAAATTGACCAACTGGAATATCCAAGCAGATTTTGGATGCTTAGTTATTCATTATCAGCCTCCCATTGGTTACGGGGCATGTGGGTGAGAGAATGTAATTAATATGAGATGGATTCCAGTGTGCCCCCTAACTAGGCAGCACTGGCCGATTGAGAACAAAAAGGTAGGAGGGTAAAATAAAATATTGTATCCACCATCACAGAACAAGCCCATAGAAATCCTTTCCAGGGGAGGGTCCTTCTAGATATATAAAATGAACAAACCTGTGCTGCTTTGATGCTTAATTCTTGTACTTTCTTAAAATGCTACTATCAGCAAAAAGACAAAAGCTCGCCAAAGGCTCTAAGCTTTGCTCTTTTGAAAGTAATTTACTTCACAGTTAGAAGTTTTGTATCATGGATTGGCACTGAGGCATTGCACAATTTTAACTTATTCTCATGTCTTTGATATTTACAGCAAAGTAAAGCTCCTTTTATTAGATCAAAGCTAACTTGTTTTAGTTGTAACTTTATCTGAACAGAAGAAGTCTCTCTTTAATTGCATATCGGTGTACTAAACTTGCAAACCCAGAAGACAGGGAATTGTGAGTTTGAAGCAGGTTTGTTAATTGAACCAGCCAAGTACTGTTTAAGAAGTTGCATGCGCGTATAGTAATAAGACCAGACCACCCAACCAGGAACGGAGATGCAATGCAGCCATGTTGGTAGGGAACAATAAACCTCCCCCCCCTTTAGTGATGGGTATATGATGCATCAAGGTGTGCGGTACACATTTCTGATTGTTTGTGCACTATTGTGCCATCTGGTGGTCTGCTTCTTCTGCAGATACGCTAACGCAACACTGCGCTTCTTCATTAAAAAAAATAACACTGAATCAGAATCTGGAGGAGCAACAAATAAGAGAGAACTTGGTGAGAAGGTCACTCAATCTTTAGTAATTAAAACAAATAAGAGCATATTGTCCTTTTAAAGTAGGCTGTAATATAAGAAGTGACCCGAAATGAACGTAAAAATAATAGTAAAATGGGGCTTGCAGAGGTTATTCTTGTGAAAGATCACAATTATCCCTCAAAGAGGAACCAGCAAATATGTATCACCAATGAACCACAAAACAGACAAAGCGACAGACTTGAGCCTCATGCTAAAGCTTCAGCAGCGCTTCTGACACGAGCGACACCAGATGACCAGATCTTAAAGTGACACACAGAAGTGACAGCTCAACGCAGGCGTCACTTTCAGAGCTTGACAAGTTTGGCCCATCACTACCCTCACCCTTAAATTAAAAACACGTATTGTAATAACATTTTGAATAAGTGCTGTAAATTTTTTTAATAAATGCAGGCCACAACGAAGAAGCCAGGGTTAGTCTGTCCAGACTCAAACGGCAAAGTTGGCTGAACCATACTGAGATGGGCCAGGCAACTAACCTTGGAGCCGACCCCCATTTCATGGAAACTGGAGGACGAGAGTAGCTCATAACATGAGCGGGGGATCAGGCCAATCCCCAACCACACCTGTAACACACAAGACAAGGAGTCAAACATTTGGTTACCACATATCAGCCACAGGCAAAATAAAACCATGTTCCACCACATAATCAACAAGACAGCAGTACAAATTCAGAACATACGGCCAAACCAGTTATTTTTACTGCTTTATATTGGACGATTTTGATTTGATCACGATTCCTGTACACTTTGTATTTTTCTTTTGCCTTTTTAGAGCGGATTGAAATCATCCGTCATGTTTTTTTTTTGGGCTCGAAGGCTTTTTTAGAAAGTACAGACGGTACATTGTCGGAGTCGGGATTTGAACTCGCGACTCTGCGGCCGGCTGCACTTGGAGCCTGGCGTACGTGTGCTGTGACGACCACGGGACACTCGGCTACCGGGCAGTGCAGTCAATCACCCAGGGCCTTAGCGAAACAAATGGCATTGAATAGAGAAATAATAATCACAATTTGACGATATCACCAAAATGTCAGATAGCAGAACACGAGAGATCACAATTAGATTTTCTTTTTAAAACACCATATCATCCAGCTTTACTTTAAGGTGCATTATGTCACTTTTCTGGTGGATGGTACGCCACAAAATTGTCTTCATGGAGATGTAATGGCTTTGTCTGGAATGTTTCACGTATGCCATTAAACGTATTATTTAACTGCAGGTGCTTTTATTGTCCAAAAATACATTGGTAAAAGATTCATTCTTACTGTGAGAGACATCTAATAAAGTATACAGTGCACCTTTTTTAAATGAGTGAATGTAATAATACAAATATTTTATAATACACTGGCCCCGTGAATAAAAGGGGACGCTTGTTCTGTCTTTGTGAATCATGTAACTAAACTAACTTGCCACTGTCCAGGTTTGACCTCGTCTAAGACATGTTTTTGATCCCAATTAAGTTGAACGTACAAATCCATAAAGTCAGGTGTCCAAATTGTTATTCTGTTCACACAATTCCACTTAAGTTTCTGCTCAAATGTAGATGATTGCTTTTTAATGGACGTTTTTAAATGCTGCAAAATACCAGATGCTTGTTGAGGCACAGTTAATTGCAGCGTGCTTCAAATTTAAAAGCTGACTTTTTGTACTAAACTGTTCAGACACTGAGTGGTTGGTGTTGGGACAAGTTTGTCTTTGGATTGCGCAGAAATAGCAGGATCTCATCTGTTCCTGATGTCTAAGGAAAGTGACATAGTGCATTAATCTGCCAAGTGCCGGCCTGGCCCTAATGAAGTCTGTGAAGGATCCCTTTTAATTAAGTTCAGCGCTGGGGTCGATTGCTCTCCTTTCTCATTAGAAAATAAGGATTTCTAGCATTTCACAGCTGCCAATGAGTGAGAGGCTCGGGCAGCGTTCGCATTCTTAAATCTATACAAAAGGAACGGGAAGGAGGGTCAAAAACTGCCTCCTAGTTTATGCAGAGTAGTGTCTGAATACCTAATGTGAGAGATTTTCTGTCTCTTTGGGAGGTGCTTATGATAATCCAAGGCATTAGGCCACCAGCTTAACAGAAAAGCACTATGGATAGGGCCACTCAAATTTAGGTTACGCCCGGGTCGCGGGGCACAGCTTTTGCTCCATCAGAGCAAAAGGTAAATGCTGATGTCTTCATTGGTGGTCTTTTTTTAAATGTCGAGTTTGTAGGCTTAGTTATATCCGTCAACAATATTAGCTGGCATTGGCACTGAACAATTTTTTTAAAGAATATCTATTGCCATTCTTCTGAAAACGGATTTTGATTTGCCATTTTTGTTTTGATTGTAGGATTCTGTTCAAAGTTCCCGTTAGACTGAAACATGATCAGCGTGTTGTAGAGGCTACAGGATTGTCAGGTTTTATTCCAAATAAAACGGGATAATGTGGTGTTTGCAAAGAAAGTTATGGTAACTATATAATTGCAGTCCTTGCATTTGCTTCTTGCGACCATTCAAAAGAAAACGTTTCAGCGCTAGCTGTCGTACCAATGATATTCAAATTGCAATTTTGTTGTTTGCAATATATCTTGCCGCCCTAGCTGGCAATATGTTGAGTTTATAATTAGTGCTTGTGACGTTTTTGCATATAGAGCAGACATCCCATGGAAGAGGCTGTTAACAGTAAGAATTTATTTTTTGGGGGGCAATGAAAACGCCTGTTGGGAGGGGAAAAATAATCTGAGGGGGGCAACAAAAAAACTACATGTAGGCAAATGCCATACTGTGGAATTTTCAAGGGGAGCAATAATATCTCCATGAAGAAAATTACCAGAAAAGTTGTGCAGTGCAAGATATTTTATGGTTTTTGGTTGTAAATCTAACCCTAGATGTGCAGTGGTTGTCAACCCAGACGATATGGGGAAAATGTTTGTTTGCGATTGTCTTAAACAAGGCACTGGTAAATGTTGATTCCTATTTGATTATTTTCAGTACATTCATTTGGTATGCCATCAAACATTTGTTTAAGGCTTAATTTATAATTTTGCAGGGAGTCTACTTGTTGGTGTTGCAGGAGTCATGGCTGAAAAAGGTTGAACTATTGGTATTTGTTAGACTTTTAAACATAAGCAACAATATTTGATTTTCTGTCCCATATTTCGGCACTATCCAATGACGAGCATGTGCACCAAAAGTAAAGTTTGCATGCAACAATCTGGTTTAGACCATTTATTTTTGAATGGCGACATCAGAAATTGGAAAATGAATGCAAGCCAATAACTGTTCTGTAGCCGATATCAAACTGCTTGACCTTTTTGGAAAACGAATGCCTTTTAAAACGCATTGTAATTGACAAACCTGTGTGAAGTTTTGTATAAACCTAAACGTTATGAGCCATTCTAATATCCTTAGTGTTGATGGTGTAGTATTAATAAATCCAGTGGTGCATGATATCGGAGCACCTGTGTGGGCGGGGGCTGTTTCAATTGCTACTCTCAATATACAGTTTGCCCCATAATCTGAATGATTTATGGGCCCTGTTTGCCGTTAGCCACGCTGCCATTTCCTGGCGACACATGGTTGGATCGCTGCTATTCTCTCTGGCCTTCGGGCGAGGAAGAGCAAGTCATAAAGTATTCAGTTTTCTGCTGGTTGCTATTAAATGGGTATCAGCATTTTTAGTTTTTATATTGTGTGCCATTTCAGCCAAGGGATACATTTGTCATTTGATGTACTTCCTTGTTTCACAGGAGGAGACTGTGGCTCTGAGGAAAAGAAGAAGTGGTGTTTTCTTGGACTGTTGTTTGCCACATCTGATCGGCATCGATGAAGATCTGCTGGGCTCCGGCATCATCCTCTACTATCTTAAAGTAAGGCTCCGTGCAAGCACAATATTATGACCAGATGTGTAATACGCACCTGCATGAGGCAACAAACTGCTTTGTGTCTCATTCCTTAAACTCAGTAAAGATGTCACAGTAATACATTTTAGTACATGTATTGGACAATAAGACATTTTACGATTGTGCCAAATTATTAACATAATCAACATTTGAAAATCCTTAATTTACTTTCATCCCCCCTTAATAAAAGATTACCATTGCTCTGGTATCTGGCATATTAAAAATCAAACTTTCAGAAATAAAAGGGTAAACGACGGACATAAACGGCCAGATATAAAAGCCCTTTACATTTAGAATATACTTTGAACAGATATTGCTCTCACGACTTCGACCTGAATAATGACAATTGTAGTAACCAATTCGGAACCGGGACAATGCACAAGTTTTGGATGTTTTGAAGATACTCTGGCCTAGGTTTTTAGCCATCACAATTCAACCTTCATGAAATGTTAAATTTTTTTGCAAACCATAATTAACGACCAAGTAAAACCAAAAATAACAAAGTGAAAGGTAACTTTAATAGAATTAACAATGAAACATTTAGACTGTTTGACATGAACTGTCTGTCTTCCCATTTACTTTCCCCGATATAATCTCACACGCAGCACTGTATCATTCTCTCTATTTTTAGTTGATCACAAATATTGATTAACCTAATAATCTTGACATCATTATTAATCGTGACAATTTGAAAAGAAAATTCTGTCTATAGTCTAAGAAGTACTTTTATATCCCACCGTTTAACTTTATTTTGTCATTCAGAAAGTTCTTTTTTTTTTTTTTAAAGCTGTTTGCAAACTTTAAGAATGGGAATGAAAGAAAATTAAGGAGTTCACTGTTGTTTGGTCGTGAATAATTAAGTAACGTTACAATAATTGTAACGCGCAAATGTGATATTGTGACATTTCTACACTCCATGAACTTTATCTTTATCTACATCTCACACATCACATCTTTGGGGGCAAAACTGTGCCATAATACAGAAATAATGTGTATATTGCACATCAACCTCAAAAGAAATCTGGGAAAATGCTGTTTCCTTGTGACCCGAGTTCTGGGTGCATGAACGTCTGGTCTTTACAGGAGGGTCAAACTACTATTGGGAGCAGTGAAGCATTATGTGGTCAGGATATTGGTAAGTTGGGGCAGCTTTGACAAATTGTGCAGGTTTAGATTTTATTTCCCCTGGTCACTGTAAAACCTCTTTGTGCTTATTGTACAGTGCTACAAGGGCCGGGGATTCTGGGCGAACACTGCGAGCTGCGAAACCAAGATGGCGCTGTGACTTTATCTCCTCACAGCGGTGCTTTGTGTTTGGTCAATGGATCTGCTGTTACTGCTCCCTGCCAACTGACTCAGGGTAAGTACTTTGCGAAGATAAAATCAGGAAACTATAATTGGAATTAAATTAATATTTCATGCTATTTGTTTAATACACAGAACTGTGACACAAAAGCATGATGCATATTACATGTATATTACATATACAATGAATTTGGCATTTTGAGACGAGTATGGCTGTTGGCGTTTGGTGGATAAAACTTTTTATCTGTCAACTCATTATTTTGCTGGGATTAAACAGATTTATATGGACAACTACAGAAAGGATAAGAGACAAATTGAGTGAACTGGAGCTTTTGGCGTGGCTGCGTTTCTTTTTTGAAAATTTGAGTGATCTTTTGTGTGCATTTTGGATCCAATATTTTAGTCACTTTTGAGAGGTCTACGCTTTGCTCCCTTTTAGTTCACTAATCGATGTAAAAGGCATGTCAGAATATAAAGAAATGCTGCGATTAAAACAATTCTTCATATAAAAATCATTAGTTTCTAAACTAGACAATTCTTGAACGTGTTCTGATCGGGGCCTGGTGTCTTGAGGTTCAAGAATGTTTTTGAGTCATTTTTTTTTTACATTCTTTTGCTTGTTTTGTTTTTACACTCTTTGTCTACCGCCTTAACCTCTTTTTCTAAGCTATTGAAAAACATTATTCTGGAAATGAAATGCCTGTTCCTCTATAACCTCTATAATAGAGTCCTTTCCTAAGCTCACAATCGCTTAGCCGCTGGTGGTTCGCCATGGCACTTTTCCCTTTTGAAGAAATGTATGAGATCACTGCATTACATCTGCAAATGAAGTCCATTTTATTCCCCGGCTTCCCCGCAGCAGCTGGAGTGGACTATGCACACTCCACAGGGCAGATGCCATTTCTCTTACTAAACATTTTGAAGGGCACCAGGGTCTGAACAAGCCTCGGACAAAGCCTCGGGCCCTTCATTTTAATTGGCAGATGGAGTTGATATGGCGACAGGTTTGAAGTGGGCCAAAGCTTTAACCTTTTAAAGGACATGGGCGAGACGGGCTGAAACTCCCCTAGGACTGTAGTCCAACTGTCATCCAAAAAATGCTTTCATCTATTTCTACTTCAACTAGTTTTGTGTGAAACTTAATTAAAAGGATTATTGTCATCAATAACCTGATATTGCCTGTTTCAGATGGAACCACTCCAGATAGAATTGATAATAATGGTTAAAATGCAGATTTTATTGTAACATGGCAAGTTCTAGGGTCTAGTCGCTGAAAAACAGTATCCTTTACATTTGTTTCCTGCAGAGGCGACCACAAGCACTAGAGTTTGCGTTTCAAAGTATTTCTTAGCAATATAAACCTGTAAAAAATAAATGTTCCAATGCCTGGACATGTCCACAATATGGTATTCAGTTTATGAAACAAGCAGGTGGCCAACCCTCCACCAGAAAAGTTATACAGTGCACCTTTTTAAATGGTTGAAGGTGAAATATTTTAATGATAGAATATTACTTATACAATTGTTTACTTACTTTAGCCATATTCTTCACTATACCACATCAAAACATTTTGAAAATATAAACTAATTTTTAGGAGTTAGTAGTTCAAAGTTATGATTATAATTGGTGTATTACAATTTGAGGTTGTTTTTTTTTTTTTTTTTTTTTGAGTGAAAACCTAGAACAATATTAAATACTAAAAGCAATAATAAAATACTTAAATATTTGCGTTTAATAATTATAATAGAGTAGCATAAGGCTAAAGTCATTAATGCACACTGATAAAAATAAAGTATGGAACAAAATAGTATTTGGTCTTACCTGGTGTGTTAACGTTCAAAAACACAGTTGCTCCAGGTTGCAGCACAGTGCACAACCACTGTACAGTTTCTTTTACCATTTCAATTCATCCAATATCTCTGTCAGAAATTGCTGCATCTGAGGCTATTTTCTTGAACAAATGATAGTAATTTCCAGTCCTACAGCAGCTTGGATCCATCACGCGCTGCCCTCAGCTCCTTTGTCACTCGTCAGAAGTCATTAGTAGCAGCTAGATTAGTATTTGGTGCACAGAGGAGGAGAGGCGCAGACCGGGGAGTTGAGTGTAAAAAGGAAATATAGATGGAAGAAGTGGTTTTCAGACATGATCCAATACGACTTCAAAATGATCACAAGTTTGCCCTAAATCCTTGCCGTCTAGGTCGCTGCCTATCTGGGATTTGTGTCCTTTGTGCCATTTCAGTTGCAGAGAAAACTCGCTTCAACTGTGTGCAATTTTTCAAGTTTGGTACAATGCAATCCCAACTGTGTATTGGCTGTATTTTACTTGTTGAAAGGCAGCACAAAACTTTCATATCTTAATATCTTAATGCTATTGCGTCTATTTTGTCCCTATGTTTGAAGTTCTACTCATTTGTACTGTTACTTCAAAATATTGCTTAAATAATAGTTGTAAAGTGAAAGGATATATTAAAATCCAGATAAATTGTCTGCGTACTGATTCCATGACAACTAAACCCATGCGCCAACTTCTACGACTACTCATGTTGCCAACAAAATTCCCTTCCACGCTAAAGTTAAAAGTAGTTTGTGAAGTTACGGCACAGACCGTATAAGCAACAAATGATTAACTAAATGATTCGTTTAAAGGTGGTTTGTGGAACTTTTGTAATAGAGGGTATGCCACTCGCTTGTCTTTGTGGAGATGTATTTTTTTTTGCTTGGACTGTATGGCATTAAAAAGAGTGTGTGTGTTTTCATTCCAGTATTTTTGTATTGCTTTTGTACTGGTTTTATTTCTTCAGGATTAGTCGAATACATTTTTGAGCATCTTTTTCCTTTTGTTTTTTAATGTCACTATTGTCTCTGTACAGCACTTGTACAGAAACTGTTTGTGAAATGACCTACATAAATAAAAGTGTTTTTTATTTACTTCTAGGGTCCATTTTGCACCTGGGGAAAGACACCATGTTTCGTTTTAACCACCCGACCGAGGCTGCCCTTCTCAGACATAAACGGCAGGTAAGGGCACCGGAACAATACGGTTTTAAATGAGTCCATTGTCTGTTTTTGTTTAGTAACAGTCAAACATCATGCTCTTTGTTTCCATATCCACGCTCCTCACTCTTTTACACTTCGCTGCACATTTGTCTGATCCACTCAGATCCAGCTCTGGTTTTAAACACCTGCATGTTGGTCCCTGCCAGTTTTTCTGTTTAGTGCGAATCTTTTCCTGTTATAATTGGTTGGGCCGTCATTTCGTGCAAAATTCAATGGTATATTGTTTCCACTAAAATGAATTCCAGGTGCACTGCCTTTCATACCTGCAGTTTTGTTTTATTTGCTAAAACTTGTCTTGGCCTAGTATTTTCACACTGGATTGGGACATGAGACTTTTATTGTGCAGAATAGTCACAATAATTAGAAAAAGTTTGTAATCTCCATGAGTTGGAATGTTGCGCAGAAGGGCATTAAAGTTGTGTCCGTCTTGCATTTATTCAATCTGTTTTTATTGCTGAAAATATCTTTTAAAATGTTGTATTCTTACTGTAAGCAAGCTAGCTTCAGATCTGGTGGTAGCTTGTTAATGCCATAGTGTGAAACATTACAGGAACAGCTCCATAGAGACAACCAAAGATTTAAGAAGTTACAGTGGTCCTTTTATGCCCAATTCTTTTGACTCAAAATAGTATCCTGTCTTTACCTTTGAACCATTACAATACATCTTAATGGAATGGATATATGGCTGTAGTAATAACATTAGTTGCATGACAAATGTCATCCGTTTCTTAGTCCAGCTGGTGGCGGCGACGACATGCCACCTGCGTCTGAAGCGCGCACCTGGTTGAAAGAATAATTGTACTGTGGATGTCTGCATACCAACTACTATAATTGATAATATTGTGCTCAGTCTGAACGTTTTAAAATGTGCCGTTATTGGTCACTAGAAATGCCAAAACAAGGATAGACAGACTAGACTTGATCTGGAAATATATATATATATATAATGGCTTTAGATCAATTTAGTGCAATTTCGCATTAAACTTGCACATTTGATCATTCACATAGTCTACTCTGTACAATAGACTTTCCTCATATACAGTAATGATTGTATTCACATGGTGACTTCCAGGTCATTACATTCATGTGTGATGCATAATTCTCCTGTTGTAACCCTCGGCTCCCGTTGTGTTTACAGAGCGGGCTGCTGTCGGCCCTTAGTCTGTCTCCCACCGACACGTCCAAATCTGCAGAGAGTTTGTCCAAGGTGATGCTGCAGAAACCAGGGTAAGACTTGGATTAGATTTCACTCTGCTCTTTTAGCCCAGGGTTTTTATTGTTCAAGGTCTGGCGTCAACTATCTATATGACCATTTATGGCGCACTACTTTCTGCTTAGGCTCGGGATATGATGAACAAGTAATTATCTTTTTTTGTTTCTCATGTTGATCACGATTTTCATTTCAATTTAATTTTGTCTTATTGAAATAAATAAAAATGGCTTTCACTCGGAATTTCTTAAAGAAGAACATTATAGAATTTTAAAAATGGCCATGTAAATAAAAAAAGTAGCCAACTCTCTATTTTCCCATTTTACTGAGACTATACAAAGCAAACTGACAACCAGTAAAATGTTTGCAATTGAATTTTAGATAATTTGCTCAAATTGTTTTCAATAATATTAATTAAATCACTGGCTCAAAAGCTTTACAAATATAACCTTTTTAGTTCAATAAATGTTTTTTTAATGGCAGAAATCACTTCATAAAATGTTGAGCGGGAGAATCTCTGTACTTTTGGCAGTTTGTAGCAGGTTTGTTTTGGACAGCACCACATCAGAGAAATATGGTCCGAATTGAATACAGTCTTTTCATTACGGTCATCTCGAAGTCTGGAATCAATGGCTGGGAGCCGTTGTTTAAATAATTACCATGTCTTCAATTTGACAGCATCTGTTGGACCACTTTTGAAGTTATTCCTGTCTGTTGCCAAAGTCCGTGAAGTCTGCAGAGCTCAATGTTAATGTGACATTTTATCTCCGCTCCCAGATTTTAAGAGCAGCGATCGATTTGTCAGTTTCTCCTCTCATTGGACAAGTCCCAAAATTCAATCTGTGCTCTTGTTATTTACCGCCGCCTCAAGTGGTGACCAATTTCAGACTCGGAGCCTTTTAGATCTGATAATGTTGTTTTACAGCATCTGTTTGGTGTACAATTTTCTCTCCAGTGCTGTTTTTATTGTGTTCAGGGGATTTGAGACCTCTATCCCTGATGCCCCGACATGGCATAGTGTGGATACAAAAGTAATTTTATCTGTACAATGTATAGGCTCAGTGCAAGATCTTATCTCGAACTACACTGGTACAACCTTTATCCTGTTTGCGAAAGCTGCCATTTGGAGCAGGGAAAGACTTTCCTTTTTTACAATTTTCTTATTACAAACTAGTAAATTTGCTGTTCTTTGAAGAATTGTTAAAATTATTGAGGCTAAACCTCACATCCCATCATTAATCCTCTTGCTTTGTATTTGTTTGACCCATCCTTCAGTGTCCCTGGGGCAAATCGTAGACTTCTGTGAAAATGAATTTATCCTAACCTACAGTTTTACTAATTACCAAACCTACTTGTGATTATTACATAAAATGTAGACCCCAGGTCATACATTTTGGGTTCAAAATGTCAAGTACCGTACAGAGCTGTAGAGCAGTGATGGGTGGTGGGTGAAAACTGCCATTTTCTGAATACATTTGCTTTGAATGCAGAACAATACAGGATTACTCAAACATGCATGAATCAATTAACATATAACTGAGAACTTGATAATGAAACGCCACTATTACATGGGTTTAAAGCTCATGAATATGTATAATATGGTGTGGTCTTAATACTAATGCTAATATAACACTTTTCTAGAACTATTTAGGAAAGGTTTTCCAAATTGATGGGATTTCTCCTTTCCCCCCCCAATACTCAAACTAGAATTGAAACTGGACATACATTTTAGTATCTGGATATATGTTTGGTTTGACAACCCTAGTAGAGTATAATCTAACATACTTTCTACTTAGTGAGTGTTAGTGTTGAGTTGTATCCACTGTGTACATCTCTGGCCCTTAAACCCAGACTGTGACACATTTGAGCCACTTTTACCAAAGAGCCCCTCGCACCGCCTCTGCTCTGACAGTCCCCTCAGCGTGGAGCCTCTCTGGCCACACTGACCGCAGCAGCCTGTTATGAGCTGCTCTCTCTGGGGAGCTTCTCACAAACTCAGCCCTCAGCTCAGTCGTGTTGCAGCAACTGAAACTGCTTGAGCTCTTATCCACTGGCAGAGCTACTGCCAAAACAAATCATTAATTATTCAAGCAAATCTCAATGTCACAACAAACTCGCATGTTTTAGAAAGTGCTCGGGGCAATTAAATGTATTTTTTATGAATCTCACACTGACCTTTGAACCTCATAAATCAAACAAGATTTAGTTTTGTTTGCAGCTCACGATTGTATGTCACGACCTGTACAGGGGGCGTAATTAGCAACTGCAATTTCAGACATAAATTTGTATTCTGCTCAAATGTTTTCTTTTTCTAAACAATTTTGTTAAACATCCTGCTGTGATGAAGTGGATGTACAATCTCAGCCAGGAGGGGGCGCAGTGGCAGCAGGACTAGGGCAAAGTGAGCAAATGCATGGAGAATATTAAAGGATTTGTGAGTGGAAACAGCAGGAACCCGCTTTATCCGAAAGCAGAGGCTTCACAGGGGGCACAGACTAAAGAGCTGGACACGGGTGAGTTTGAAAGTGTCCAGCGCTCCTTGTGATTTCATAATGAATTTGTTGTGTATTTACTGTTTGCACAGCAAGAGCTCCATAAACCAAAATGCATTTGGAGAGGTGGAGTAAAAAAAGTTATTAAAAAAAAAAAAAAAGATAAATAAAAAATTTCAACTAAAGCAACACATTTTTAACGTGAGGGGTTTCTCAAAGATATTTTGAATGGAAAGTTCCACAAAACTAACTATTATTTTGATGTTGAAATCATATGGAACATTCAAGGCAAAGTAACATTTTCATGAGAGAAGCAGGTCACAGACCTTCCAAGACTCATTGGGCATCTTTAAGTATTGAACTGGCAAATTGGACTAAATCTGATTCATTGTATCTTTTAGTAAACAACCTGCAAATTCAAAAGTTAAAATCTGTAAACATCAAGTTTGAAACCAAGTCTTTGGTGACTTAAGCCACCTTTTTTGTTACCCAAGTATGATGCTTATAACAAATCTACACTTGCCTGTAACATTTATTCATAAAGTTAACAATTTATTCTTCATTCTTTGGTCGGCATCTTTTTCACTGAGAATCCCACATTACCTTAAACAGGTGAGAGGCAGAAACGCTGAAGAACATCCTTTTCTCATCCTCTCCATCCTAAAAAATCCTTTAATCACAGCACAGACCTGCTCAGTGTCCCTCTTGTTGATGCTTTGACTGGCTGACTGCCCCGGCCCGTCTCTGTCTCAACCTGCCGCAGCACAAAGCCTCGTCTAAGCTGCTGTTTACCGTCAGAAATCTTACAACTGGTTCTGTTCCCTCATCAAGAGTGCTCAGTATTGTATGCAAATCCTCAAATCAACATACACAGATTCTATTTAATTTCACAGCTAGCTGAGTGGCGCTAATCTCATCCAACTGTTTGGGCTTCTCAAATCTAATGGTGGTTTTTGCTGAAGTTAAGCCTTTTGAAAACTGTTTGGAATAAAATATGCTTTGGTTAAGTCTCTGTGGAAATTCGGAGTATAGGGAATTTTACTTCTGATCGGTTCACCCTTTTTAAAGGCTACCTACAATTGGAAGTCAGTCTTAAGATTTCTCCTGGCATGGTCTTAAAGGAAGCTCTGCAATATTCTCATAAAAGCAGAACAATACAGGATTACAGAGTGCTTGGAACCATCTCCGCTTGCTGCTCTATGCTCATTTCAAAAAATGTAACTCTGGGTTTTGGATGTAGGGTTAAAAATGTCATGTAGCCTTTTTACTGCAATAAAAACAAGTACATGAAAACCCACTGCGCTGTCGTGGTGAAAGGCCACTATGAACAGGAAGTCAATCATTAAGCCATTTAAAACAATTTTTCAGTTCAGGCAACTCCAGACTTGGAAAAAAACGGTTTAGCAGGTCAGAAAGGAAAAGGCTCCCAGTTACCTTGAACACACCATCACTTTGTATTCTATGAAGTCTCAAATTCAGCTTTGACTACATTGAGTGACTGCGTTCTAGAACGCCCAATACTACTGTTGCAAAAATACTACTGTTACAAAATAGTAGTATTGGGCCCCATAAGACAGTAATTTGACCGATGTGCCTTCTTCCTTATCCCTAACGATACACAAGAACGACAAACTAAATAAAATGTACGCTGATTAGAATTGGCTCGCAATTTACATTCCACTATCGTAATACTGTGGCTAATTGAGGATTGACTCCACATAATGTACTTTTATTTTTCATGTGTTTTCAGACCGGTGATGTCTTTGGATACAAACAACTCAGTATTCACCAACGTATGTATATATACTCTTCACAAATATAACTGTAATAGTACTGTTCAAATTGTGTATTTGTTTTTAAATGTAGCTGGAGAAATGGCACGGTTATTATTCAAGATATCACCATGAACAGCAGGTCTAGTCCCTCATGTCTTTACAGAAAATGGCAAATGTCAATACATTTCCCCCCTCAAGCCAAGTCCAATCCAGACTTTTATGAGGCATGAAATAGTCTTTCCCCTGGCTTATTATGTCTGTTTATTATGCACATACTTAAACCCAGTTATACTCTCCTGCAGGGGTTTCACTTGCGTAACTGAAACTCTGCTTTGAGACAATTCAACAGTTTCAGAAAATATGGCTGCAGTTTTGCCCAGTTTGAGAAGTTTTATTGTCTTGATTTAGTGAATCAAGTATGTTGACTCTAGTAGTAATTAGTCATGATTTAACATTTTTGTATTTTTGGAGAAGCATCACAAATGTATGACTATTATTGACACATGACAAAACCATAATTTTCTTCCATTCACATTCTCTAATTGCTCTAGTCTGTGACTAAACGTTTCTGGATAATAGTTACGTTAATGTGACTTAAGAGCCAGATGAAAAAGTGCATTACTACTTAACTAATCATTTTTGAAGTATGTATATTTAATTGGAATTACTTAATTTTGCTTCTACAAGTATTATTTGAAAATTGATTGATCTTGACATTCACACACACAAATTGCATGGTTGGATCCCAATTTCAACAGGTAAATGGGCACAAAAAACAAAGCTGTGATATACTTAAAGAAGTTTCTTTTGTTTTTTTTTCTTGCAAAATGTTAACTAGGCCACACCTGTGAAAAGTGCTGTCCCTCATTCACTGGATGGAGAGGCACATCAGGGCGGAGTACGCACCCGGGACGGCCCCAAGCAGGAGGGGGACCTGTGTCATAAATCAGGGCCAGAGCTCACGTCGGAGGGCCTGTGGAGGCGAGCGCAGAGCGGGGCTGAAGACGCGCGGTCAGGGGATGCCAGCCTTCAGCAGACGAGTGTCCCGGGCCGAGGTGATGGATGTGGCACCGGGCCAGTAGGGAGCGCTAACGAGATCCAGGAAGTCACGGCTCACTGCAACGACGGGAGACTAGACTCAGGTGGGAACTCATTATCCTGCGCATCCCACCTGCAGCGTACAAAAGGAGAGTCTGCACCCGTCCCGCAACAGGCCAACACGCTCGGTTCTCATTCTGAATTTGACAAAACGCCTCTCAGCAGTCGGGCTGTTATCTGTCCTACCAACGAAGCCACCACACGGGAACTGTCTTTCTATAGAGAGATGGATGGAGTTAAAGGGCCAGAAGGGGTCCTGGAATTGAGGGCAAACGCGTACCCTGGAATAGGTTTGGGATCTCTTGCCAACACTGTGTCCTGGATCGTGCAAGGGGCAGGTCGGCGTATTTTGAATTCATCCATTGTGTTGCAGCACGTACTAGAGCAGAGGCTATATCCTGTGAGTGCTTGTTGGCCCAGTCATGTAGTCTCTGCGATCAGGGACAGCAAGTTTTTATCTGTAGTGAAAGACTGCAAAGTCATTTCACTCGTTAAAGATGGCTACATCACATCTTTATTCAGTGATATTCCAATATTTTCATTAGTAAAAGACCTGCCAATCGTTCAGTACATTCAGTTAGAGATGACGCAGCACCTTCAGGCAATGAACCCAGTAAAACTCCGGGAATGCACTAAGACTTGTGCTAATCTAGTTTTCACTACCCCCGAAAAGCAAACTGAGGATACAAGTGGTGACTGTAAAAACGCAATGAGAAGTAGTTTGCCACAAGATCATGGCCAAGCTGATGAAGTGAAGTTAAAAGCGATTATGCCACCCAGATGTAAGCTTGATAATGGCCCAACACAAGACGCTACATCAACGGTGTGGTGTAAAGATGCCTGTATCTTCTTTCAGTCATTAATAACTTTCCCCGACTCACTGGTGGAGTTACAATCGTCTCAGGCAGACCTGGGAGCTGCACTACAGTCCATCATTACTCCTTCACTGTTCTCGTCACAAAAGGTTGTTGCTCTTTTCTGGTTGGAAGCGGCAAAAAGAAGTGAGCCGAAAGCCATGCCTGCTCTGGTGATATTGATGGAAGCTGCTGTTTACACAGTCACTGAACGCTTTGGAGTGCTGGAGGTGTTTTATCGGCTGCCTCTGGTTCAGCTGAAGGAGCTGCACGTCGGCTTCGCAGGTCACAGTCTGTGCCTCCGGGGCCCCACAGAGGAGAGTGTCCTGGGACTCTACACCTACAGCCAGTCTCTCACCAGGGAGCTGTGTGGAGCACTGCTGCGGCTCCTCTGTCCCACAGAGCGCAGTGTATTCGAGCACCCTCTGCTCCACTGGGACCTGTTGGAGAAGTCCCTAAAGTGGCAGGCTCTTGTGCCGGATCTGCTGCTGGATGCGGGTTTGAGGGTGTTCTGTCGTTTTCAGAGAAGCCTGGCTGATCTGATTTACCTGCTTCATTGCAACACCAATCTGGTGCAGAGGAGTCTGGGTGAGGTACATCTGCGGCTCTACTTCTGTGTGGGGATCTGTTTCCCCTCCAAACTGAGGCTGGTAGGACAGCTCTTTGTCTCAGACACGCACCTCGGGCTTGTCCGAGAAGACGTCGTCTTCCCTCCTGTCTGCGCCGTCTCCCTTGAGCCGTCCCGACTGCAGTTTCACCGTCTGACTGTGCGTCGCCTGTGTGATGTGCGCGGGGTAGTGGTGCGTGAGGAGGACTTGCGCGGCGCTGTCACTGTGGATGTAATCTTAGCAAATGTGAAGGCCAGAGGTCACCCTGAGCATGGGACAGGCTGTGCACATCCATCGTCACACGCGCAAGTGTGGAAATTAACTTTCAGCTGCTCCGCCGAGGCCGCCCGCCTGATTAATCACTTGTCAAACGTTTGATCAAGGGCTGAACAGCAGTAATGTAGAGCCCTCTCTGAAAACACTGAGCCATGGCAAAAGTGCACTTGAACCAGACGGAGACCGAAAAGAGAATTATTCTGAACTTCTGTATCTGTTAAAGTTAATTCATTTTCATTTTAAAATGAAAAGTTTAAAATGTGAGGTCAAATGTTTAGTATTTTCAGAGGAGTGAGGTTTAACTACTTTTAAATGTTGTAAAAGATATAAATGTGTGTATTTTAAGAGTTTTACAAAAAAATTTTTTTGCCGTAATGCTTATTAAAATTTGTATTTATAACCATAGTTGAATAAATAAAATAAAAAACTAAGTGTCTACTAGAATATTTTTTCAACTAAATGTGATTCCTCAGTATCTTTTTGAATATTTAAGGATGCTTTTGTAATTAGTTTTTTCTCTTAAGGACTAAGCATTAAAATACAAAGAACTAGGCCAAGACTGCGCAACTACATTATAAATAAATGGCTACAAAGTGAAAAAAGAAAGAAAACATACATATATTCACGCATGTAAACACATCAAATTAAATAGTCACAAAGTTTAAGCAAATCGCAGCATGTCTTCCTGGTTCTAAGAGTCTGCAAGTTCGCTAGTTCAGCTCATACTTTCCACAGACTGTTTTAAGAAGAGAGCTTCACTTTTGAGTGTTGTAATTTGATTCACTTCTTCAGAGTGCGAGGCGAAGGCTGCCTGCTTTCTCCTCTTGAATGAGTGACCCGACGCCACACAGAAAATTACAGGGGCAACGGAGTGCAATCAGCCCCCTTGTTTGCCCTGACTCTGGCATGGAGATTTGGTCTTGAATGAAGGAAAAACTCAAAAACCTCAGAGCTCATGGAGGAGCGCCTTGAGCCAAGATGAACTCTCAGAGATGTGATGGGGCCAATTGTTTCTCCTTCACACACAAGACATTTAATAAAAGATCAATACTGGTAACTGGTATACTTAAAATGGTAAACACAAGAAGTAGACGAATCAGCTGCCATAATGAATTCACAACTTGCCGTGCAGTAAATATGGATTTAATTTAGACTCTTATTTCAATACAACTTGAGGCAAAGCCCTTCAGATGCATTGACAGTCTATAAAGATGGCGATAAGATGCAGTGATTTCCTTGAGGGTCCTCCACTTGCTTGCTTTGCCTGGAATGTTCCCTAGTATGGCATTAAACATATCTTTCCTTTATTCATTCACAGGTGTTTATACTGCTAAAATACTTGGCACAACCTACTTTTTCCGGAGATGGAACATTTCTGGAAAACTAATTACAAATAATGCAAACTCTGGCGACAGTAGCTCAGTTGGTAGAGTGATCGTCCTCTGATACAAAGATCGGCTGTTCGAATCCTTCTCCTTACGTTTTAAAAATAAATAAATCTTGGTAGAGCTGCCCACTGGTTGTTGGTGCAATTCCAGCTCCCACAGATTAATACTGTTGTGTCCCTGGGCAAGACCAAGGACAGAACTCTGCATTTGACCCATCCTTCAACGTCACATGAACAATAAAGTGTACCTTTTAAACTTGAAGGCAGAAAAGCTCTATATAAATGTGACCATTTACCATTTCATTTATAAAGACAGGCTCCACTGGCACAAAAGTAACCTAGTGTACCTTTTAGCTGGTATTTTATTTTCCACTTTATCGTTTGGTTTGCTATTCACTCTTCCTTCTCACCCGTTGTAAGCTACATCTCTGTATTTCACATCAGTTTTCCTTTTAGACATTTGTTTTTCTGTCCTACAATTGACCTATTTACACAAGTTGTCAATCCTCTAACCTTAAATATGAACCTGGAATTTCACCACAGTTACTCAAAAATCTCTTGCTCTGCAAATATATATATTAAAATAAACACTTCCCTTTCTTTACTTGACTTGAGTGTTCAATGTGTGGAATGGGCATAGCCTCTTATTGAGCTGCCTTAATGGCGAGGTGTTCTTTCAGACACACGTCCTCCGGCGCTCTCACGATCTCTAATCTTTAAGATTTCCCGGTAGGTTTCCCAGGCCTAATGCTCACTGACACTGACAGCACATAACAGGATAATTTGTTTACCTCCTCCTTTCCAGGCATTTGAACGTGACTTGTTATGTCTTCCGGCTGCTTATCTGGTGATGGGGCTAAACCTTTTTATGTGTGTGTCTCTGTAACATGTGACCAGTGGGTATTGGAGGTTACATGAATGTGACTGAGTAGGTTTGGACCAATTAAATCCGTTTTGAGCTAAATATTTCCAGAAAGTACCACACATTTCTACTCATTGCCAGTATTTTAAGGTCAGCAACAAGGTTTTAGCATAATGGCATTTTGCTGAGAGGTAAATCTTTCACAGACTCTATCTTTCCAATTTAACCTGGGATTAATGCATGCAGGCCCTTGGAAAAGAGGCCGGCCGACCAGCAGGCCACATAAATAATGTTGAGTTTGGCCTATATTGTGAAGCAACTCATGTGAGTCAAGTCTTTTGTAAAACACAAGAACAAAAAGGCTGCTAAATGTTCCAAGAGTTCTGTTTTAGGAGTCACTACCCTCGATCCAACCAATGCTTTAGAAATGCTAATAAGATGCATTTAGCATTTACACACAGGTTTTCCCAATGGCATTTCATTTTAAACATAGCTGAAGTTGGACAGAACTGCAAATGGATTCTCGTCAGTCCTGGATCTTCACGGCAGTGGATCCCTCACCCACTCTTGTTAAATCCACAAGTTTGTGAAGGCCTGCGAGGTGACTGCTGTGATTTTGGACAATGCAAAATTAATAGAAAACGAGCACAGACACAGGAGAATAACTATGGGGCTGAGCATGGGGCGGGATTTAGACCTGGGATTGACAGTTGGAAATAATGATTATAGGGACAGCATTTTTTTAAATTCTTAAAATATGATTTGCAAACAGAACAAATATGTGTTATTTCAAGTGCAGTAGCATTTTTTTTCTCTCTAATTTCAAGTTTGAAAAGATAATCAAAACACTTATTACTCCTTATTTCAAACACTTATTAACTATTTTGTAAGTAACAAAAGAGTTCAAGTCTCCAAAATTTGGACTTGAAGACATTTTGCGTCACATTTGAGTGTGTTATACTATGGCACGTTTAAGTCAGCACAAGTTATAATCTGTGGATATTGGAAGAGAGAGAAACCACAAAGAACCCAAAGTAAATGGTACATGCAACCTCCACTTAAGAGACAGTCCGAGAATCATACGACTGAAAGGTGAAAACACTAAACTGTAAACTACTGTGTTACGGTTTTAAGGGTCTCAAAAGGTTTATGAAATGTGCTACTCATTTAATACAGTGACAGCCTGAAAGTATTCTGATACTGTTTGGCACTGTTATTGAACATGTCAAATTTAAACCAACTCTAAAATAACCCAACTCTTTGAAGCAATATAAAGAAGCATCTTGGAGCAGCCGTGAGAGCACCTAATCTTGCCAAAGTGGTTGTTGACACGCTGGTTGAAGTATTGCCTTTTCAGTCAAACTCAGTGTGAAAGTGCTTGTGAGTGCTGGTACTATTGTGTGATTTTTATTCAGCATTTTGCTGTTAAAATACACCTAGTAAATGAAAATAATTTGAGGGCTGCTGTGGCTCTGTGGTTAGTGCCAAACAATCTACCCAACTTGCTTGTGTATAATTGCAGTGTGCGCATGAGTGATGGTGGTCAGAGGCGCAGATGATGCAGACTGGCAGCCTTGCTTCCGTCCGTCTGTGGCTACTGCCATCACAAACTGGGGAAGTGCGGCACTTTCACAAGTTTTAGCTCTTGTAAAGTGCCAAAAAATTAGGCAAATGTGGGGAAATATTATTTAGTATGTACTGTAAATCCGCCCCAGATTAAATTCAGTGATGGGAAAAATATGTATACTTCATATTAAACTCTATTACTTTCATGTTAAATTGCATTATTCTAGTGTAAAAAAAACATGGTATTCATAACTTGTTTGTTGCACTTTTAATTGTAATGCGTTTCGTGCTCACTAATGCCACACAGTTTGAACCCAAAATTGTGTGTATTCCTTTGATTTTAGGAAAGTAACAGTATTCTGAATACCACCAAATGAAAGTGCACTGGTAGTTTTGTAGACTTTTTGACTTTTCCAGGCTGATTCATACATCAAACTCTACAGCTTTATCATTTTCAGTTCTCAGTGAATCTAGCACTTTGTAACTGTCCAGTGTCTACCTCCCACCACTTTTCTCATTTGTTTCAGTCAAAAACATGGCGTCTTAATTACACCCATCACTTTCTAATGAAGCTCTTGTTTTTTTTTTTGTCTCGGACACATTTCAATGGTCTGGAGGAATGTGAGGACGGTCTCGGAGGAGGTGGCCCTGAATGTCAACGGTGCCTCATTTATGACCGTCTGTCCAGCGACCAGACACAGACACAGAAGGACAACTCTGTCACACACTGTCATCCTTAAATTGGTCTCCGGTCCTCCTCTGTTTCTCCACGGCCGGTCCACTCGGCTCTGCACCTCACATGAGCCTAATTAGCATTTGCTGAAACCCTGAGACATTTACCACAGCGGACTGTGACAGAAAGAGCGGAGTTTTACGGCTCTAACCCTGAGGACCGGAGAGGCAGAGCGGCACCATCTGTTGATACGACTGTACTCTATCCATATGAGACCGAAAGTTTGTGTGCCAGTGCTGAAACCTCCACTGACAATAGTGTGCAAACTTAAATCTGGAGAGATCGTCCACAAAGTTATTCTGATGAAGAAAAAAAAAAGTATTTTACAACTCAAGTTTTTGGATACAGCCAACATTTTATCTGTAGTTAAGTTGGGGTGTTGATAGCCTATACATCGCCTAAAAAGCCTCCGATGTAAAATAGTTTGAGTGAATTCAACCTGGATGAAATACAACTAACTGTTGTAAAATATTGTTTTTGCCAAGCCCACACACAGTTGGTTATTATGAGGTTTTGGTTTCACTGGAGAGGCTGCGAATATGCACACACGGAGATATTTGTCCAGAGTTTTTATGTTTATGTATTTTACCTTATTATTTACCTGAAATGATAGGTTTCTGAGTGTATCGCTCACACATTTGTTGATTTCTTTAGGGTCCACAAATAGTTAAATGAGTAGGTGATTGGTTGTGGTTGGGAAGGTTTTTATAATTTTACAAAACCTTCCTTTTTTAGTGGCATCTTCACACAGAGTGAACGCAAAATCTATTTTACTTGCTTTTGTTCAAGGATGTATTTGGCGCATTCAAATTCCAGGTAAAATACAACAAGTTACTTTGAAAACAATTTAGAGTGCCTCAGTTCATACTTCCATACATCACATTAACAGTGGGACTAAACTAATGTTCTAGACCAGATCTATGGTGTTTATGTCAGGACAAAACTGGGCTCAAACCAGGACCAAACCCTCTTTTAACTTAATTAAAAGCACAGCCTAGCCATGGATGGAATATGAAGAACTATTACCCTAACACTAATTATTAAACATTGAACAGTATTAAGTTTACATCATTTACAGTTTAAGTTGCGTCTCTGAGCGCTAGAGTTAACAGAGTTAAAGAGTAACAAGAGCAGAAGTGGCTCTATTGTTAATTAAAATGTATTATTATCTGACACTGCCCTAGTTCAGGAGGATTTATTCAGTGTCTTTGCTGCTTGAAGTGGTCTATTTAGACAAATAAAAGGCCTTATAATTACAGCAGACACAAATAAAGCACTTCATTAGAGGTCCGAACAAACAGAGGTAATGTATCACTGATGCCGGAGGTTGTCATGCAGCTTGAATAAATACTCTGGTCTGGACTGTTGGCTCACACTTCAGCGTGGTCTGCATTGCTTAACAGGTGCATTCAGTGGACATTGTTGTTCTATATGCCACAATAGTAAATAAGGATGCACAAAGTAATTAATTAGAGTCAGTTGTATTGTAAGGCCCAATTCTATCGATGATCATTTTATCGTGACCCACTTTCTACAGTACTTTTTTTTTATTATATCCATGTCATATAGTGGATTGCAAAAGTAAACATACCCCTGGAACATTTTGTCACGTCACAATCACAAACTTATGTTGGCATTTTTTGTAAAAGAGCAACACAAAGCAGCACACAATTGTGAAGTGGAAGGAAAATTAGACATGATTTACAGATTGAAAAATAAATAAAAACTGAAAAGTGCAGGGTGAAAAAGTATTAAGCCCCCTTTGTGATTAATTGCTGTCAAAAGTTGCCTGATGATTGTTAAAAGATTGAAAGTCAATCTATAAAGTATAAATGCATCTGTTCTGTGACAGCCTCAGAAGTTTGTTAAGAGAATGTTTGGGGAGCAAACATCATGAAGTCTAAGCAACACACCAGACAGGTGAGGGATAAACTTAAAGCTTTAAACCTATTTAAACATGGCCGTCCACCAAAACTTACAGGCCAAACAAGGAGAACTCTGATCAGAGATGAAGTCAAGAGGCCCATGGGAACTTTGGAGGAGCTGCAGAGATCCTCAGCTCAGGAGGAGGAATCTATCCACAGGACAACTACGGTATTAGTCGTGCACTATACAAATCTGGCCTTTATGGTAGAGTGGCAATAAGCCATAAGAAGTCCTGTTTGCAGTTTACCACAAGCCATGTGGGGAACACAACAAACATATGGAAGAAGGTGCTCTGGTTTGATGAGACCACAATTGAACCTTTTGGCCTAAAATCAAAATGCTATGTGTGATGGAAAACTACGGCACATGACTCTGAACACACCATCCTCACTGTCAAACATTGTGGTGCAGCATCATGCTGTGGGGTGCTTTTCTTCAGCATGGACCAGGAAGCTGCTCAGAGTTTAATGGGGGAAATTAGGGAAATCTTGGAAGAAAATGTATTGGTGTCTGCAAAAGATTTGAGACTGGGGCGGAGGATCACCTTCAGCAGGAAAATGGCCCCAAACATAAAGCCAGAGCTACAATGGAACATTTTAAAACAAAACATATACATGTTTTGGAATGGCCCAGTCAAAAGTCCAGACCTAAATCCAATTGAGAATCTGTGGCAAGATCTGAAAACTGCAGTTCAAAACTATTAAATCTGACTGAGCTTGAGCTGTTTTTCAAAGAAGAATGTGCAAAAATGCCAGTCTGTAGATGAGCAAAGCTGTATACCCTAAAATACTTGCAGCTGTAATTGCAGAGAAAGTTGGTTCCACAAAGTATAGTCTCAGGGAGGCTGAATACTTTTGTACTTTTCAGTTTTGTGTTAAAAAAAAAAAGAAGAAAAAAATTAATCTGGAATTCCACTTTGCGTTTCTCTTTCACCAAAAATGTCAATGCAATTAATTTAAGTTTGTGGTTGTGACATGACAAAATGTGGAAAAGATGTCCAAATACTTTGGCCACTGTATATACTAATGATTTCAAATCAAATGTTTTGCGTCGTCCTTCCCCTCATCTTTTTGATTGGTTACTTGCTTGCACTTGTCAATCATTCAACTCTAAAATGGACTTAATGACTGTCACGACCAGATTTACAACTTTTTTTTATAGTCTAACAAAGACAGAATTAGTTATCACCAGAAATGATTAAAGAATCAGTTATCACAAAAGCTAAGATTCAGCTCTGCATATTTATCTATGACAACCACAAGTTTTTCAAGTTCAAGCTGTTGCGTTTTCCATCCGAGAGTGTTGAGATCTCAGTGGCAGAAGGCCGATGTTGGCATTGTTATCTTCTCCTCATACATGTATTTCTGGACCTATTGCTTCCACCAACGAGCCATTAATCAGGCTGTGTATGGTATGTGTTACTTCAAGCTTAGCTGTGTTATAAATTACAGTGCAAATAAATAATTCATAGCAAAACTGGTTTACTGTCAGACTGCCTCTGGTTACAGTTTGTAAGGATCCTAATTACTGTGCCTTGAGTTGTAAAGGTTCACTTGACACCTTGAGGACACAAAGTTATTAACGCTCTTTAGCCTGTCCCCATTTTTAGTTCCCCAAGATCAAGTAAGAATTGATTACTCTAAATATGAAGGCTAAAAATATGACAAATAATAAATAGAATGTCTATCAATAGAATTTAATTCTTGAACTTCAGAATAAAATGCAGTAGTTGGCTCTGCATGTTTGTTATTGCTTGTCAAGCATGAAGTTGTAAACATTTTGTAAAGTTTACGGAAGTTTACGGCTTGGTGCTTTACTGATTCTCCACATTGATGTGTAAAGTTGTTCATTGCATAACCGTATGATCCATAAACCATTATCCATTATCTTTACATCAGTGTGAAAGATAAAGCAACCAATATCACAAACCTTTATCTAAAGGCAATACTAGAAAAGGTAAAAGTAATACTGTGGATACAATCTTGATGAGTATTAAACAGTGTCTTATCAGACAAAGAGTATAATGTGGATGTCTCCATCTTGTTTGGGAGATTGTGATTGTTTTGTCTGTGTTGTGTGGACAATCAACGTGTGCTTTAGTTCTCATTTAAACTGTAGTTCACTGATCTTCAATGTCATGTCATTCAATGTTTTGTGCCTGTTACGTGTCCTGTTTTTGTTGTTGCCATCAACTCTACAGATGAAAATGGTCCTGCATTGCAAACTCTGGCACCTATACATGTGCACGGTCCCAGATTTAATAACATAAACATTAACATGCAATGTCTGTTTGAAGGAAGTTTATCTTGTAAACATATACCCACACACTTGACCTCCTATACTTCCCTTTACTTGACAGCTTTTGAACAACTTCACAAACTTCGTAATCTCTCAACGCCTCGTGCATGCTCCACTTTCCATCTTTTCTCTCACCTGTTTTACTTATACCCAAAGACTAGCCTGTTCCCTCATTAGCGCCTTCATCTTTCGCCCTTCTCAGGACCCCAGAACCAGACATTTCGCTGTAATTGATGCTGTTGTTGCTCCTGTTGCTGTTCACTATTTTGATGTGTCCTGGCTTTGTGGAACGAACAGGGTGCATCTTGGTGTTCTCGGCAGGCGGCAAATTACTTTCTCCGAATCGTTCTAACACCCCTGACTGGGATCCTACTCCTGCTGTAGAAGCAAAACAATTTGTCCAACATGAATGGGCTCCCACGAGACTGACTTTAAGTGTTAAATGACCCCGCTGAACCCAATACTAATCCGTGCATGGGTAGCTCGCACTTCCACCCTCTGTGCTGCCATTTCAAGACTGTTTATGCAAATTCAAGGTGATCTGATTTTTCTCATGCCTTACTTCTTCGCCATCTCTTGCAGGAGCCCCGAGGGACCCCAAACCCACGCCTGCTCACAAAACGACTATCCATGGATATAAATATAATGCAACTTTGGCGTTTCACCCATAATTAAACGTGTTGAGGCATGGTTTACATTGGAAATAGAAATGTCAAACTGTTCACTGCGAGCTGCGGGATGTGGACAAAAAACATCAAATACAATGAACATGCTTATTTTGAGTTTATACAGCGCAATATGCAGAGCGTATTGGTTCTGAGAAATTAAACTTGAGACCTGAGGCAATAAGAAAACAAAGAAAAAAAAACACTGTTGAATAAACTCAAGCTTCAACTATGATTGCGTTTTTGTTCAATACCTGTAGGGGGCAGCAGTAAGTCACACTCAAGGCTACGACAGCTTTTACTTGCTTCTCTTCTCATAAACTGCAATGTGGCGTGCCCTCCAGACATCTGCTTGGTTGTAAAGGGAATTAATAAATAAAAAACAAAGCCCTATGAATGACGCTTCAAGAATTTATGTTGCAAGCAGAACATATTTTGTTTCGATATTATAATCCTTATTGGTACATTTATTGTTTGGAGTCAGCGTTTACGTTGTAATCTGTGTTTCCCCCGTTATGTCTTTGTAAAATGTGAAAATAGGACTCCTCGGAGAGTACGTGGACCGAGGATGGAGCGGAGTTCTGGGGAGAAAGCGCGGCGTGACAAGCAGACAGTGTACAATAGCAGGATCATTAATTAACCCGATTCTGGCCCTGTGCACGACACGCACTAACACCCTCGTCTAACAGGCTCGACGGGGGGGGTGCAAGGGGGGGTCCACGCGCCCCACTGTCAGCTCACCTCTGTTTTAATCACTTCTAATTGTTTCCAATGGAACGCTGCATGTAGTAAATACCCAACGGGTAGGATGGCAGTACACTCATACCCCCGGGCCCTCCTCATCAGCTCCCTGTGTGGTGTCAACTGTTTTGGGAACTTCAGATCACAGTTTTGATAAAGGCAAAATGAAACTTTTCCCAGTTCCCACTATCACTGTATCTGGATGAAGCCATATGAATGTCACAAAATGATTATCATATGATCATAGTCTAAGAAGTGCACATGCAGTAAAAAGGCAATTACTTTTAACCGTGGAACAATTATTATTCACTTTTCAATGGTGCACAGTATATGTTTTCTTGAGGGTCCAGCATTTGTCTCCATTGAGTGGTTGTTGCTTTGCCTGGAATGGTCCACAGTATGGCATTAAACGTATCTATCTCCATGGAGACAAGCAGGTGATGCCACCAAGTCATGTCTGTGGAAAAGCTAGCTCACTCACTTTAAGAATGTTTTTCAAGGTATTTTTGAGCAATAAAAATACCTTGAGTTGACTAAATATAAAATATAAGTTTGATGTCATACTGTGGATCATTTCAGGCAAAGCAATAACACCTCCAGAGACAAGCATGTGGCGGATTTTAAAACCAGAAAAGTGAATATACACACAATGCTGCCCAGAGCTGTATAGAAAGACATGCATCCTATACTCCAGCCACAAAAAATTAAGGAATCCATAGATTCACTTCTGAGTACTAAATAATAAAGAGAAGAGGGACAGTTCATCCCAGAATAATATTTATACCTAAAGCAACATTGACTGGTGTTCTTACCCTTTACTTATGAGGCTTTTGTGGGTTCCCTGAGTCCATGTTATCCACACGAGCTCATGTCAAAGCAGTGACAGCTGGCTCGCTCACGGAAAGCAGCTATAGTCACTGAAGTGTGACCCCCTCCCGTTAACTCTAGCCCCTCTACTTAGCCTAGGATCGTCTCTCTGCACAGCCGCACCGCATATGGGACCGGTCAGCCATGCAAACCTGCCCGGGCCAATTAGAAGGCACCACCAGCTGGGCCTTGCCTTCAAACCCTCCTCCGCGTCACGCTCCAGCGTCCCACAATCAAACCGACTCTGCCTCACAGCCGTAATCATGCCAGGCTAATGGGCACACTGTCCCTGGCGCGTGGACGAAGGCAGCCGTTTGTGACGTGGATTCTTAATGCTGTCCATGCAGCTAAACAGGCATACCAAGACGGGCGGTCTGGCAGTGGGCTGGCTCAGACCACATGCTTTGTTTTCAATGGGGATTTAGCAGTTGATTAAAGGATATAAGAAAAGAGATTTAGTTTAGCTGAGCTGGAGCTGCTTTAGGCTTATTTGGAGTACTATATATAACTTTTCTAGTGGAGGGTATGGCATATGCTCTCCATGATGTTGTTGCCTTGTTCTAAATGTTCCCCAGTATGGCATTAAACTTAAGTATCTTGTTTGTTTATTGCTAAAACTCTAACTTTGAGAAACTGTGTGGGGGCTCGCCTCTCCACAGATCTGACCTTGTGGCATCACCTGCATGTCTCCGTGGAGATAGATACATTGAAGGCCATGCTGTTCTGCTCGCCAGTGGTGCAGTGGTTTAAGATATTACACATGTGTTTTTACCCCTTTGACAGTGCTGGTTCACTCTCTCCCCTCTCTCCCACTTCCACGCTGTATTTGTCCTGTCAAATAAAGCATTTGTGCCAGAAATTAAATTAATAAAGAATAATCTTAAATAAACAAAACTCCACACAGAGCAATATCTCCATGGAGACGTACTGTCCAAGTGACGTACCTTGTTTCATAATGTACCTTCAATATCCTCAAGGCTCTTTTGTAACATGTTGTCATCCTCTATGGCATTGCCAGAGGGCGACAGGGGTCTAATGTGTTCCTCACAAAACAGAAGTTTGTTGTTTGATTTGAGTTTCGATCGATAGACATGGGCAAAGAATGTCCACCATGCTTTTGTCAGTTTGTGCAGTTGTGAGGTTACTTTTAATTAGCTACTTTTATTTGACTTCTCAGCTACAATATACGATTGATCCAGACGTGCATTCAAAGTGGTCATTTACAATTTATAAGGGACATTCTCTCATCAGTCAGTCAGCGAAGCAGAATATACTGTACTGTGCCGAAGAGACTTATTTACAATATTTTAACACCTCATTCTATTTAGACATCAACTTAAACACGAGTCAGAAGAGGTTCAAGTTGACAAAATTCCTGATATCAGTGTAAATGTGATTGATGCAGAGTTTATAAATGACAATGACTGTTTTCCAACAAATCCTTAATTTATCCCATTTCTGTGAGGATATTGTTTTTTAATTAGTACGTGGGCTGAAACACTGTGAAATTATTATTTTGTGATGCGATTTTAGTGGTAATGCTAATTGTTGCATTTAATTTCCACAAACTGATTAGGATTCTGGGTGGGCTGCTCCCCAGGAGAATATAATATTTAGTCAGTCAAATCCAATGTTTCAAATTTAATGTGTGCCTTATTTACCCCCATAAGAACAGCAGCCCCCGAGACTTGAGAAATACCACGTTGTGAATTTGATTAATTGCTCTGCGACCACCATAGTGCTGCAGTCACTTAGTGTTCATGTTAAATGCCATGGTTGCCATTGTAAATAATTAAGATACGTTGTTTTAGCCAGAACTGAAAGCTTACTCACAACATGCATTCATATAAAGTTGATTGGGATTTTAGCATCACACAGGTCACAGGTGCAAAGTAACAGAAATAAATTAGTGTGATGTTTGTGAATGTCTGTCACACAATTCAATGTATTGTATTATACTCTAATTGTATTATATTGTGTGAGTTGGTTCACATTGAAAACAATTCAATACAATTATGTTAGATACTGTTTAAGTCTTGGTTTAGTCCCATAAATTAGAATTTGCTCTGAGTACGTCCCATGTAGTTTACACAAATTTACTTCACACAAAAACTTTCAAACTTGAAAATAATATGGTAAAAAGGGATAAAATAATAATCTATCCACACCAATATTTCTTCACATTTTTCAAATCTGTCATTTTTCATTATATTTTGTGAACACTTCTCCAAATGGTCCACTTCTTCTCAGCTGTTTTTCAGCTGTCTCTTCTCTTGGAGCTCATTTATCTCAGATGTAGCTCCAGATTGCATTGGGACTGACCGGGTGTCATTTTGAGCGGTGACAGGACCCTATTTTGTCCCCTGGCAGTGATGGCCGAATGTCAGATCCTCAGACAAGGTGCCTCCCGCCCCGTCCCGTGAGAATTGGGGACTTTTACCAGACTCTTTGTCCTGTCCTTTCTGTAGATGGCTTCTGACATGGCTTACATTCTGAGCTTTTTCACTGGGATTTTTAGCAGCTTTCCTCCAAGAAACAGATGAATTAAAAAAGAGCTGGCTAGAGCAAGGGAACTGATGTCCTTTACTGCTTGGTGAATGAAAAAAACAAGAATATTGTCCACATGTAATACAACTGCAGCAATCATGTGATGCAATATTCATTTCACTTGTAAAGATGTACATGCACATGTACGAAAAGTATAAAAGTAATACTGATGTGTATATGTATATATTGTGGTCCAAATACTGTACATATACTTAGTTTTTTTAACCTATATATAGTTTTCAAATGTATGTTCAGATTATATATTTAAATTGCAATGTACTCAATTTAACATTTTCATTTTATTCAAAATACATTTTCTATTTCAGTAAAATATTGAATCATTATTTATCTTAATAGTTTTTATCCCTTTGAGAATTCATTCTTCTTCTATAATATTATTATTAGTGTATTTTCCTGTTACAACACAGGCAAAATAAATGCCCACAGACAAATAAATGATCCCTCATCTTTATTTCAAATCAGAAAACGGTGTTTACACCTTTAAAAGTGTTAATGGCGTGCCTAAATGTGCTCAGTTACAAGTAGAACCTCCAGCAGTGACAGATGGTCAGTCTTTCCATTGTCCGAGTGTCCATGTGCTGCTGGTGGGCCTCTGAATGGCCCAGAGGAAGAATTGGTCATATATATATATATATATATATATTAGAGATGGAGTATTGAGCGTGTGAGCACTGAGGAGATGACAGATATTGAGGATCAGTAGCTGCAGGTGAAGAGGCCCTAAACTGAGATTAAACCAGTCTACATTTAATAGATGAACTGGAGGATACAGTGCCACAGAGAATGCCCTGAATAAAGCACAGTAACACAAATAGAATTTTAATTTGTGTAAATATAGCAAGTTACTGTAAGTAAACTTGATTTTGATGTTTTAAAATAAAACCCCATTGGTTTCAAAGGCATTCGTAAAGAGCACCAGTTTGACAAAGTTCAGGCTTTCACCTTGTCCTTGAGGTAATCATCTGTTACTCAGTGTTGAAACAGTTTTTAATTAATCCAGCACAAATTGTTATATCCATCAATGACACCATTTTTAAGGGTTAGTTGGGAAGGGCATCCAGCATAAAGCTTGTGTCAGTCAGTCAGCAGTCACTGGAAAGCAAAGATTATTAAATCACTTTTCATGTGTGCAAGCCATGTTATCTCTGAATGACTGGGCAGTGTAATTATTTCATGGTCAGAAAATATCAATAGAATCAACAGCACATTCATCATAATGGTGACCTCTCGTCTTCCTGTCTCTGAGACTGACTTAATCAATTGTTGAGTTGTCAGCGGTGACAGAGGTGTTTAGCCTGGAGACAACGGACTCCCCGACAACGCAGACAGAGCTTCATCCTGTATCCACGTGTGTCAAAGACCTCCAGACAGCTCCTCACACAAAACTTTGTTAGATGAGTTTAATTTCAACTCCCTTGGTTTTTTCCCTATCACCACTGCCGAGCAATAAATGAGCCAATTAACAGTGAATTTAGAAAAAGTCCCCCTACGTTGCAGTTCAAGGTGTTTGTGAGGTGCTTTTTACACTGCGGCTCTGACACACTGCGGCGCTCTGTGACAGAAAACTGTAGAAAGTGGTGTTTGGTGTAATTTTAATCATTTTCCACATGTGGTTTCAGCTGTTAGCACTTTATCAAAGCACAGGGAGTTTGACAATGGAGCTAAATGAGGCCTATATTCATGAATGGTGTTTAGCACAATAATAATAGTGGCAAATTTTATATATCAGTGGCCTTTAACAAGGATTTACAAAAATACCTCAATATTTTCTGCTTTTACCTGGCAAGCTGAAGTCAATGTCTGACGACCCTGCAAAGGACATTGTCTGTCCAGAAAGACGGCAGTGACGAACTTAAACACTAAAATTCTTTCCAGAAATACTGAAATGCTTTCATGCTAATGAGCACACATACAGAGCTTCACACATTTCGCCGTAGCTTTTTTTACTGGCACTTTAACAACCTTTCTTACATATACCCCGAAAATGTAAGAATATTCTGCAATGCACAGATAATGGACAAAACCCAGCATGCGGGTTAATGCGAGGAGTGAGAAAGGGACATGGACACAACTCACCTCTCGTTTGACGTTGTCGGAGTGTCTCTTGTGTCCCCGCGCAGACGGGGATGACTCATATCCATCTTCCCCACTCTCCGCTGAATGATTGCTGGTGAAATGGCACATTTAAATTGCATGCTGAGTTGAGGTGATTTCCTGCCTTGACGCCTATTTTGCTATGGAAATTTTATGATACATTATTATAAGCAGCAGGGGTCCGTGATGGAAAATAATAACGAATCCAGGTGGGAAGAACCCACGCACCCTTATCTGTGAATTAATAAATACAAGTGCAGACAGTGTATTCTTGAGGGTCGCACTCCTCTCCACAGCTTCTTGTTGTTAACTGCACCATGTCTTAAGGTGCAAATGTGAGTGTAAAAGTGTCGTGAGCAGAGCATAACAACCTTATTCGGCTGATCACAACAGGCTTATTTGAATAAAGAGCCCACCAGCCAAGAACCATCATTATATGAATCAATGCACCTCACCTGTGAAGTAAAAAGTCTGGTTTAGCTCTATTAGTGTCTGTCTCCTTTTTTATCTCCTGCTGTAAAATGCCCATCTAATGAACTCATCAGAACTTAACCTTTTGTACATTTTCACAGCACATTGGGCACAGTAGTTGGATAGGTCCATTCACTTACACAGCATTCAGACATCGTATGCTTGTCATTCTTGGATCAGAGTCAGTTTTTCTTGGGAAGTTGGTTAATTGGAATCACAATGTCTAGTTGTTTTATCAATTAGGGTAAGGTAGATACATCAGCCAAATCACTATAAATCTGACCAAGTTAAGGCTGACTGTTAGGTTAGTTTAGTTAATCCATTTGTCAATCACACCTACATGAACTCGGTGTATAATTATCAGTATCAGTCACCCCAATTAAGAATACAAGTACCACAAACTACCACTGTGAGTAACACTATATGTATCAGTAACTATCAGTAAAATGCTGCGTTCCAGTCGTCCCCGGGGGTCGGAACTCGGACCTTGGAGAGATGTTTCTGAGTTTCTGTGTTCCAGCGTCTAGTTGGAAAAACTATAACCAGTACGTAACAGTGTATGGACTGTACCGACTCAAATCAAATAATTATCAAAATATTAATCTAATTAAGTTAATCTATTAACCTAGACAGCGTTATTACATCTTTATGTTGTTGTAGTTTTGTTGTCATTTGCTCCATGTAGACGTTACACAATATTAGCACAACAATGCAATTCTAACCGCAGAGGCTCAACGGCGGCACAGGAGAAGGTTCTCAGATCAATATTTTAACTGTTGGATGTAAAACCTATCCAAACTATCCAAATGCAGCGCGCAACCATGTTGGATTGCTAACTGGGATAAACTCGGGGTTCTGAAATGTTGGACTTTTGGAAAATCCCACCACTGCGGAAAACTGGAACGCAGCAAAAGTACCACTGTAACTATCACTGGAAGTACTACTGAAAGTATACACTAATGTCCACCGTAAATAACTACAAAGTAACGGGTCGTATTTGAATGTGCCACGAATAGGGTTCTCTGAATTGTCTAAGATCCACCATAAATGCACATGATTCACCTGATTGTGAATGCAAAAGAACGTCCTCTCACTTACTACAGCCTGTTGCTACGGTAACAGTCTCCCAATGGCTCTGACAGACAAATCAGGCTTATCGTCTTTCCGCGACGATGTGATGTGAAAAGTGTAGAAAATTAATATCCCACGCCTCTCACGCCGTTACACACAACTGCAGATATGTTTCAACCCCAAAGTATGAGTTTGGCATTTCAGTTTATTTGTCACTTTATGTTTGCTGCAACTTTACTGGCACCGCGTATTAGCATGCGGCCAGGAAGTTGTCAGGAGAGGGTTAGCTAATCAAACAGGCAGACGTCGGTGCCAAAACTCATTTCAATGGCTCTTAAGACAGTAATTTTGCTGATTAGTGCGCTGAGGTTGTCTCTGTGCAACAGGACACATAATAACAACACTGCAGTCAAATCACTGCCGATGTAACCCGTGCATGGATGGAATATTAGCACTGGCGCTGGGTCAATGCAAACATCTCTGCTCATCCATGTCTTCAGTTTTATTTATGTAATGATTATTATGAAATGTGCTCTATCCAACTTTGATGGAGAGGTCTGCCACCTGCTTGTGTCCATCAAACTTACCTTCATCTCTGCAGTGACACAGTGAAAATACACGTTTTCCAAGGTGTTTTATATAATAAAATCAAAACAATAAATAGACAGATGGATGAAATGCAAGTTAGATGCTACAAAAAAGTAGTTACATGTAAAAATGTTAAAATGACATAGAGAGAGAAAGCAAACACCAATCTAAAAAAAATGCATGTCGAACCGGTTTCCTCTGACCTTTATGACTGCATCTAATCTCTAGTTTGAAAACAAGACCCCCATGCACTCGCCTGCACCTTTAAGACGTGAACATTAAACTCTTCTCTTATATAGTAATTATTGAAAACAATGGATGTACATTTACATAATTTTAATCGGCTAAAGGCCACAGATTAAAATGTGCTTTTCTTATAAATAATATATATAGAAATGTCCATTCTCGGCTGATTCATTTACCGAAAGCCAAATAGCCATCATCCAGGTGACATTTGCGTTAATGAGCTTTAATCTGCAAAATAAGACAATTGCATTTATTAATGTCCATTTTTATTAAACCCCATTTCCGAGCCTCCTGCTTTTAATTTGCTTCCATTAGATGTTTTTGCCTGATGAATAACAACAGAAATTGACATGATTTGCTACCAGGGCCAGCGAGCGTGCATTACTTCACTTCATTAAAGTTTAAATCTCTAGTTGGATTTTATTGCAGGCAAATACAGTGACAAACACACAGGCAGTTTTTTATAGATTAAAGGCTTGTTTGTGGTGTAAAATCTTTGACCTATTGCATAATGGGGACAATTCAGCGTTAATGGTGCTAAATTAACTGTAGCCCATGAACAGCCATTGTTGATAGGCCACCAGTTAAAAGATTTTGTACATTAGCACCAGCTGTTAGTATTTGTGGTGTCGTTTACCCTGTAAACATAAATTATTTGTCCACATGAGTTATTGTTATGAGGTAATAAATAGTTTATCTCCCTGTGGTTCATGCATTCACCTGTCACACTTTGTTTCCCAAGTTTTGCCTCTATTTGAACGATTTCAAGGCAAAACTTGGGAAACAAAGTACATGTTTCCATTTCCAGGATAGCCTCCTCACACACACACACACACACACACACACACACGCACACACACACACGCACAGGTTTTTTATGGACAACTCTTTATGCACTAATTACACACCCTAAAATGGAAGAAGTGGTGGAAGAAGTATTTAACTTTGTTACTTGTAAAAGTACAGATACAGGAGCAATCTAAAACTAAAAAAAACTAAAAGAAAAAAACTATACTTAGTCTAAATGAAAGGTCAGACTACGTTTTTCATAACACAATTATATTTCAGATTTTACTCAACATTTTGCCTTGTTGTCCCCAGTTTGACATTTTTTGTAAAGTTTATAATTGTACAGGGTAATTCTACAAATGTTACCTAGCAACCATACTGAAAACAAAGGGCAAAATCCATATAAAAAACACAACTGTAAATGAGGTGTTGGGAAGGAGACCCAACCTTGGGACCTCTGGACGGACTGTATATTGCCTAATTTGATAATCCTCAATCTCCCCAGGTTGTCCGGCCAGGACAAGAGAAGGACGCCAGTGTGCACTTTACCACTCTTTATTAACAAAAGTTCTTGTTGGTTTATTCTCAAGGACCAAGAACACACAAGGACGGAACATAAGGAACAGGGTGCAGCGACAGAACCAGACGAAGGGAAACAATGCGCTAAGTTTTACCAAACCAGAAGTTCCATCGGATGCGGAAGGACGATTGGTTAAGAAGTGGGATGATGTGATTGGCTGAATAGTTGCTGGACTATCGCTGGAGATCAGGGTTCCCAAAAAAAAAGAAAAAAAAGAAAAAAGAAAATATAAAAGACAAGAACTGAGAGTAAACTAATGACTAAACCAGAGTGATTAACTAAACCAAACCAAACATTATATTTACAACACTAAACCCTTGTTAACAACAACAGTAATAATTTGACAAACAATATTGCCATATAACACCTTTATTTTGTTGAATGATTGTTTAAACGGTTAGAAAAGTGTATCCATTCATGCCTTTTGATGGCATCACAGAGGGACTCAGTTTTAGAACTCAGCTCCTGTCATTTTAAACTTTAATTTTACAAAATGTCTTCACAATCTGCAATTTAATGGAAGTAAAATTATTTTAAATATTTACCACAGGTGCTAGCCTACCAATCTAATTAATAATTAGAAAAACAGGAGAACCTGTAATATAGACTTTAAGTTAAACCCATTCAAAAATATACATTTACAGTAAAAAATAAATAAATAATTTCACAAATATTCTGAGAACTATAAAGTGTCAAATGCAGCGATCTTTGAAGATGATCGACAGTAGTTAGGTAAGACACTTAGCGCACACTGTCTGGTATGAAAGTGGTGTGTGCGTGAAATGGTTGGTTGAAAATATTAGGTTTTCGCCCAGACGCGGTCTCCAGTGTGTCCTTAACTCCTTTTCATTGGCCGCTGGGCTCTGAGTTTGCATAAGTGCCAGTAAACAGCCTGCTCTACTGGTTCAAGGTCAAAATTGTCTTGATGTTTGAATTAAAATGACTGTGGTCTAGTCATGTATTTCTATGGTGCACTTGTAACCCCCAGAAACAAATAACAGAGCATTCCATGATATTATAAAAGGTCAATAAAATACTAAAGAATAAGGTGATAAAAAAAACGGCAACAGCCAACAGCAAAAAAAAAATAAAGGTTACAGTAAAAATATAAAGAGCATTCCCACAAAAAAATCATAGCTTTTATTATTTAACTAAAAATATATATATTGTTAACTTGTTTTGTTGTCAATATTCATTCATTCATTTTCTACCATTTGTTCACGTTAGGGGCCGCGGGACCGGAGAACCCAGAGAGAACCCACAGTAACACTGGGAGCACATGCACACTCCACCCAGAGAGATCCTGTGGTGGTCTGGCCCGGGAATCGAACCCATGATCTTATTCTTGGAAGTCGAGAGCTCTGAAGCCGTGTTCAGACCGCGGCGGCAAAGGGGCCAGTTTACATTCAAAATCTATGTAGACGCGCGACCTGTGAATCCTGCATTTTTGGGGCGGACGGCAGATGCGTCGCAGAAACCAATCAGAGATTACGCTCCAGTGACGTACCTACGCACTACCCGGAAGACAGTGACGGACCTAAGCACTACCCGGAAGACAGTGACGGACCTACGCACTACCCGCACTACCCGAAGACAGTGACGGACCTACGCACTACCCGGAAGACAGTGACGTACCTATGCACTACCCGGAAGACAGTGACGTACCTACGCACTACCCGGAAGACAGTGACGTACCTATGCACTACCCGGAAGACAGTGACGTACCTATGCACTACCCGGAGGAAGGACCAAAGCAAACCCAGGACATATAAAAAAAAATCAGCCAGACGCAGCTCTTGGAGCAAATAATGATATTCACTAAACTCTGCTCACCTCTGAAGTATCTGCGGGACCCTGACAAGCCGCCGAGCCGATCGCCTCCGTTTTTGGACTTTGTAAAGTAAATACACTAAAGCCATTTTCTTAACCTGAACTGCCATAGGACACAACTCCTCCACCGCACATGTGCGCTGGCCGCCTCGGCCACGCGTCTGCTGTGGAGAGTTTACTTTTTGGCCGAGCGTTCGAGGCGGCCAGGTGGCGCCGCCAGGGCGGCTGCCTTCAAATGTACAGGCGGCCAATTTCAGCGGCCAGCGCAAATTTGGCCGCCGCGGTGTGAACGCAGAGTCACTGTGAGTGATCTATAGCAGGGGTGTTAAACATGCGGCCCGCATCCAGTCATCCAGACATTTTAACAAAACATTTACACAAAATATTTCTAATTCATACTTATTAATTTCCGATAGATACACAGTACAGCGGTTTTAATGGCTAGAGCTACGAGTCCCACAGCCCTTTGCAGCAGCCGCCCCTCCCCGCTTGCTGTGCTGCTGGATTGTTGTGCTGAGAAGTACAGACGCACACTAAACTAGACTTGAGCAGAGGTCTGAGCGGGGAAAGAGATGTGTGGTTTTGGGAAACACGTGGAAGAAGGAAAGAAAGGAGACGGTTTTGTGGATGTTAGAGTTGCACTAAAAGCGGCGCGAACGTGGAGCTAACAACAAGAAAAACAACCTTCTGTGATGATGTTCTGTGCGGAAAACATCCAAACCAGTGCGAACCTGGACAGATCAGTAGCCACAGGTAAAAACACAGGTCAGAGTGTAGTCTATCAATGTAACAGATGGCCAATATGGTTTGGTCCACTCAGTAGAAGTTGGGATCTATCTAATGCGCAGGGGCCACTTTTTTTTTATCCCATCTGCGTCAGAGCTCGAGGTCCTCTGTCTTTTAAAAACTGGTGGTTCAGAAGGGACATTTTTCTATTAGAAAAGCCTTTGTATTTCTTGAGCCTGATGATAATAGTTGTAAATTGCAGCAGGAAGATGATAGATTCATGCATTTCAGTCATATCATTATTAAATAAAGATTTTGTTGCATTTTTCTGTACTTTGTAGTGTGTAAGTGTTTTAAAAAGAAATTGCTGACCGGAAACAAACTATATTTTCCCACCTAATTTAGTATTTTATGTTGAGCCAAAGCAAATCAATTAAATCTATTGTTCTATTTCAAATATAAACATTTAGTTGAAAATAAGAATAAGAATAAGAATTGATTGAACAATGATCTGAACCATGCGAAGGCTGTGGGAGGCTCAGTCACAGAAAAGCTGGACTTACTCATGCATTTACACTTTCTAGAAGCTTCACCACACAAGTCAGTCGGAGTGGATCGTCCCATGACGATCAAAAACATGAATAATTGAACTGAACATTCAAACAGAAACAAAAAAAAGTAATTTGACTGTGCATATGTGTACATTTTAAAATATAACATTGAAAATGGCAATTGTTAATTTGCTCAAAGTCTATATAGACTCCTGTTACTCCTGCAACTACTTACCTGAGCGTGCCTTGGCTGTTTGTGTGTCTGACGCTCTCTTGGGTCAGATATTAGCAGACCAGGCAGTTGCATCGCTGGTTGTACTGGAGGTACACCTTTTACGTTTATTAGCTATTCCAACCTCATGCTCCCGAGGCAGTTCCACTGCAGAAAGAAGACAAAAGAATTGTGCATAAATACTGTGCATAAAATAGACAAATAGATAGATAGCAAATGTTCGAAATAAGTGTATTAATATTTAATCTCCATAAGGCATCTATAACCACATCCTTTTTGCTGCAGTATTATTGTTATCAGTAATTAGGCCTAAGAATTCAAGAAGGTGAAAATTGCCAGGTAAGGGACTTAAAGCTGGGTGCCTGATTTTCAAACCACAAAAGAACAAAGTATTTTAAATGTGTCTAGTTCCTAGCTCACACAACCCATTTGCACATTGCCAGTATAAACTTCTGGGAAAAGAAGCAGGGTAGACCACCAATGCACAGCCAAGCAGCTCAATCGGCTCTTTCTTGCATGTTTGCAAGAAAGTTAATGTGATCAAATAATAAAACTCTCCAAAGTACATGGTGAAATAATCAATGTAAAAATATGAAATTTGGCAATAATTGTGCAAAAATGATATTATTCCCCCGTGTCTGGAGACCAGGACTCCCTGCCTCTCCAAAACGCATTTACATAGTGGGCAGCCAGCTGTATATATTTTTTTTTACTTACTATTTTTATTATCAAGGCTTGGAGTTTTGAGAGGTTAGAACCTTGGGACCCTTCTCCTCCTGTGGTGCCACTCTGCGAGTTTGGATCGGTTTCAATGGTTGCACAAGCCGGACTGTCCACAATATCCGGAGAATCGTTCTCGTCCTCTTCAGACTCAGGGTCCTGTTGAAGTTCAAAAAATTAACAAAAAACAAGAAGTCCAAAAATTACTTTTACTACTACTCAAGTCAATTAGATTTAGATTTATTTCAGAAATAATTTACAAGTGCTATACTTTGACTTAAGAGCTTATGATTGTCACACACTTGGTCAATGATGGTCACATTTTGGCGTTTGTGAGAAATAAAGTGAAAGAAACATATTAACCTGTTGCACTCAGAAACACGTGGATGTTGGAAGTTTTTGAAGGTGTTTTGAAGAAAAATTGTATCTAGTGTCTCCATTTGCATATTTCATATTCATATTTATCTGTTTAATTATCTGGTGAATAAATCTTCATCTACCACAGTTGGTAAAGTGTTCATTCATTCATTCATTCGAGAAAAGGGGTCAATGTCACGGTTACGTTCGCACAAACCTTCAGATTAATTTAACTACAAAATAAATGATCAATTAATATAGCTATTTGATTTGTTAATTGCCTAATAAATGATGGTGCCCATCATAAACCTTAAATGTATAAGAAAAGTGGTTGCGTGGTTAAGGCACAGCGCACGTATGCCAGGCTCCTAGTGCAGCCGGCCGAAGTGTCGTGAGTTCAAATCCCAACTCCGATATTTACTGCATGTCCTCCCTTCTCTCTCATCCCCTATTTCTCCCCCATCTGTCCTGTCTAATAAAGCAAGCAGGCCCAAAAATATTTAAAAGAAATAAACACAATCATGCTGTGTGGCATGTTTAAAATATTGATACGATTATTTAATCAGTATTACCTTTCAATGTCATCTTCTGTGATAAGTGGGCGGACATGAATAACACTACAGTATTTGGACCAGTAGAAATACTGGTGTTGGCCTTTTTGTAAATGCAGGTAATAAGCCTGATATGTATCATAAGGAGACAATAGCATTTGAATAAAAGTATTTAGTAGTATTTTGCTCTACTATTTTGCTATAAAAAAAAATCATATATATATATATATATATATATATATATATACACACACACACACACACACACATATATATATATATATACATATATATAACTCATGAATGTCCAGTTAATGCCCTGCTTTGTCCCTTTAAGAGCTGGGAAGGTGTAGGCAAGGGGCAGGTGTGGATTGATGAAGAACCGTGGACCAGACCATCTCAGAGGGGGGCCGAGGTGTGTGTTCTCTGCATTCATCCAAAAGCATATGAACGCGCACAAGTCGGCTGAACGAGCTCCGCCCTTGACGAAATCTCCCATCCGAACTGCCCGACAAGCACAAGAAAGCAGCACGTCCCTTGTGTCTCATTTGGGAGGTCAGGTTTTGTGTTAGTGATCATTCTGACCTTCAGTTTTTTGTAAAGTTATGTTCTGTTTATCACTTTTATCGGCTTTTCTGTCAATGGCCAAGTGACATTTAAGCCTTTGCCCTGTTGCCTTACTGCTTGGTCCTTAACAAATACATTATGAAGAGACAGCGACTGTTATTAATATTTCCCTTCATTTAGTGTGCTGTTGTTTTAATGAGGTACAAAATCCAATTCAATAAAAGTATCTAGTACTGGTACTAGATACATTGTATTCTTCATATGGCATCTTGATGAGCCTGTTGAACAAAATTATTATAATTATATTATAATTGATTTCATCCCCTCGGCACCACTGTGGGCACATTATTCTTTTAAGACAAATCAAAAACGGCAAATAAGTTCAATGAAGCAATTTGTCTAAAGAATTTGTGGGTCATAGGAGTCACTATATGAAACAGTAATAATTATGACAAAGATCTTGACATTTTTATACATATTACATTTCTGCAACAATAGCTCAAATTTGCTTGCACTTGATTAAGCGTATATCATCACTTTGGGTTGTTAAAGAAACTACAAACAGATAGAGGGGTATTTCATTTAGCGCTAATCCTTTGCCTCGTGATCGAGTGTCACAAGAGACCGGCTATTTATTTATTTTTTCCAACAATTGATTTGGATTTGCATGCGTTTTGTGTCAGCAGAGTTTCAAATCGACGCATTCTCACTTGTTCAAAGCGAACATGGGCGCGCTGCACAAGTCAATTTCCTTTCAACATTCCAGTGGCGCTGCAGCTTTGAAGACAGGCATCCATAATGAACAACATCAATTTTCCTCCCAATTAGACTATTTATCATGGCTTAGTTCACCTATAGTGTGCAGCGTGTTCCTCTTAGGCGGGGTAGATGCATTGGTGATTAAGGACATGCATGCTCTGTTTTCTTTGTTTAAAAAGCTTATCCAGCGTTGGGAGTTAAAGGGTTAGAGATGCAATTACTTCCATCCATTTGACTCAACAGGCATCATAGGGTTTTGTAGGTCTGGTGATGAAGGTTGGGATAAGAAAAGCAAGAGAGAACGCTGCAAAGAGAGAGAAACATGGTGACTTGTTTGAGAATAAGAAGAGGTCTGCAAGAGCTTTCATCCGGAAAATGGAATAAACGGAGCGCAACATATCAGCCCAAAGCTGCCTGATAAAACGTAACGGACAGGAACGTGCTCACAGTGCACAGGTCAATCATAACTACTGATGTAAAGTGTGAGGTTGAAGGGTACATGAAGAGATGAGGGCAGTTTTGTGTTGGATGCAACAAGAATTCAGATATGGGAACGGCGACTTGTTGCCCAACTGGTGGTGGTAATAGAGAAAGTTGATTAAGCGGCAGGTTATACAATGCACGTATAAATACTCACATTTTGCCAAAATGTCTTGCTTTCACCAATCAGTACGTCGAAAGTTGGGAACAGGTTGGGAATCTGGCTTAAAATGTTGTTAAATCCTTGTATGGCTGGTTTGGTGGTGGTGCGTGGTAAACTTTATTGGAGAATGGGGAGGCGGCGAGGTGGAATAGTTTTGCGTTTATATGTCCACAACTGTTTGGTTTTTTTTGCTGTGAAGGTGTTGCTTTTTAGACCTCTTTGCTTTCATTTAATTCTATGTTATTTCAGTTTTGTTTTTGATATTGTACTCAGTGATGTAATTATAGTCTCGAAACCCATTCATCTAAATTAACTCTGGTTTCATGTATCCATTGTTGAAAAATTAATCATTACTTACTCGTACAACTTCAAAATATTCAAAAGACGTGATATTATTGGTCGCAGTGTGTTTAAATATAACGCATATAACAAATAGAACAGGACTCGTGACGAGGAGAGAAAAAGAAGAAAACATACTTTATTGTTCCTATATAAAAAGTACTTTAAAATTCACCAATCCAAGAGAATTAAAAATATTCAACATGAAGTTTGATTGCACATGACAAAAAAACCATAAGAAAACAAGACAAAGAAGATAAAGAACCACTGTTGCGGATTAGGACGTGAACAAAACAACGTGTAAGAATGTGTAAGCTCGAAGAAACCATTAAGTGTAAAGCGGGTTGGCAGGCTGCGACGGAGGACTGGACGCTTTGTGAGTGAAACATTTTGTATGCGCTGGTGCAATAGCAGTGAGCCGTCTCTCCCCTGACAGTGCAGCTGGGGACCCTCGGCTGCACATGCAACATTTAAATGAAGCCATTAAAATTTAAAGTGTCTCTATTCCAACGGCAGACTCTTCGGCATACGCCCGGTGATCCAGAGGTAAATGGGACATAAACATGGCGCCTCTGAAGTTAAATTTGTTTTTGAGTCGGATGAAGCTCAACATATTGGACACCTGTTGGTTTATTTCATTCAATTTAGATTTGGGAACCAGCAGCTGAATCTTAAACATGGACATGCATAAGTTCTCATTGCGCTTTCGCTTGAGGCATTGCTGCAATGTTCAGGTGGTCCAACTTATTCATATTTTACCTTCGCATGCTTTCATCAGTATGTGTATTATGCATTGGTTTGTCCATTATTCACACTGCACTTGGAACAGCTTTAACTTGTCAAAAGCGCTAGTTTCAACAGCCAGAGTAAATACTGGCGAGTGGAGGGGAGAGTTGCACCAAAGGGTGTCTTTTGAAAAATGACCTTGCAATCTATCACTTAAAGATGCACTAGGCAAGGCAAGGCAAGGCAAGTTTATTTGTAGAGCACAATTCGTACACAAGACAATTCAAAGTGCTTCACACAACAGGAAAAAAATTGCATTAAAATCACAAAGACATGACAGAAATCACAAAACCTTAATTTAAAGAAATTTAAAGGTGCCATTTTCAGGCTATGCGTCAAATAGTTCAAGAGAAGAGTGCAAAGAAAAGCATTTCAGTCATATGCACAGCCAAACAAAACTGTTTTTAGTTTAGATTTGAACATTGCCAGAGTAGCGGCCTGTCTCACATCCTCAGGAAGACTGTTCCCTCAAGGAGACTGTGTCCAGATTTTAGCTGCATAAAACTGAAACGCACATTCCCCATGTTTAGTCCTGACTCTGGGCACCAGCAGGAGGCCGGTCCCTGAGGTCCTCAGAGTCTGAGATGGTTCATATGGCACTAACATGTCCGAGATGTACGTTGGTGCTAGGCCATGGAGAGACTTGTATACAAGCAGAGCTGCTTTGAAGTCTATTCTCTGAGCCACAGGGAGCCAGTGCAGAGACCTGAGCACAGGACTAATGTGATCGTACTTCCTGGTTCTAGTCAGGACCCGAGCAGCAGCGTTCTGGATGTACTGCAGCTGTTTTACAGCTCGTTTGGAGAGGCCAGTGAGCAGGCCGTTACAGTAGTCTAATCTACTAGAGACAAACGCATGGATAAGTCTCTCCAGGTCTGGTTTAGACACTATACTTTTGATTTTGGCAATGTTTTTTAGATGGTAAAAAGCTGCTGATGTTATTGTTTTGACGTGGCTGTTAAAATTCAAATCTGAGTCCATTATTACCCCCAGATTTCTAACTTGATTTGTAGGTTTTAGAGCGAGACTCTGGAGGTGACTTTTAACACTTTCTCTTTGTTTCTGTGGGCCAAAGACGATGATTTCAGTCTTGTCTGAGTTCAGCTGGAGAAAGTTGTTTTGCATCCACACACTCACTGATCTGTTGGATGCAGTGACAGAGTGAATCCACTGGTCCATATTCACCTGCCGTCAGTGAAACATAGATCTGAGTGTCGTCTGCGTAATTGTGATAGGTCAGTTGATACGCAGCGAAAATGCATGGTAACGGCAGCATGGTTGAACAGAAGGGGTCCCAGGATTGACCTTTGGCGCACACCAAAGGTCAGGGGCATCTGGTCTGAGACACAGTTACCAATTTCAAGAACTTCCTGTCCAAATGTAATATTTCCCAGGGGAGTTTCTCTGCTTGACTTCATGGACATAGATACATTTACTGCAGGGGTGCCCAAACTTTTTTTCCTCGTTGGACCAAATTAGTATTTTTTTCCCTGTGGACTAAAATGAATACATATTGTGTGTCGAAGGCCAAACCTAATTTCATTTTAATTTATTTTTTCAAACTTTTATTTGCAATCATGATTCATGATCATGATTAAATTGTCCTTTATCCACATGTTTTCTGGGGAATAGACATTAATTTGGTCACCTTTGCAACTTTTTACAATCTTTTCAGCACAAAATGTTATCAAACAGATACTCTAGATATATCTCACCCATCGTGATGGTAATCAAAATTATCATAATAATAATTATAGTAATTAAACATTCCGCCTGCATTTGGTTGAAAATGTGTTTGGGTGCAATAACAGCGAGACCATTTTAAAACTATTTTCTAATGATGGATGTGGACAGTGTCTGGTAAAAAAAAACCAACCAAAATATTAAAAATGTAGTAATACTGCAGTAAAAGTATAAAAGTTATATATATATACTGATTAGTTGTCCAAGAAGTTTTAAAGAATGTAACCAAAAGGTGTAATTCTATAATTTTGTGACAAGACCCCTTTTGAAAAACTTTCATTTTAGATTCATGTCTTCAATATTTTTTCTAAGTTTACCAGTCAAAAGAAAACACCTTTTAGTGTCCCAAAAAGCACTGTATAAGTCTGAAGAATTATTATTTTTATATTACTAAACATTTTTGTTGACACTAGGACGCCAATTGCGAAAGTAAAAGATTAATATATTACAATTTGGAGTTAAACTGAAAGGTAATATCCATCAGTGGGAAACAGTTTTTAAATAAGCTTACCTCGGAAAAGCCAATTGTTGTCTGGTATTTTATTTTATTTATTTATTTAGCAGGGACAGTGAACATCACCATTTCTGTAAATGTAACAGAGTTAGCCAGAGAGGCTATTTTTTCATCAGTCCATGGACTGAGGGTAAAGGTTACTAAAACACACTAAGAGTTAAACAAAACAGTGCAATTAGTGAATAAACAGATCAAACATTAAGACCATGGTAACTGTTATTGCGTCCAAATATATTCTCAACCTCATTTTTGGTACATCGAAGAAAAACCTGTTTTCAAGCATGTGCTGCTCAGAATAGAATAGAATTTCAGAAGTTTTGTTTGTCTTTTTGTGTTAATTCAATTCAGTGTTAATGCCAGATTCCGCTCACAGCGCTGCATACTAATCATTACTTACCTTTTTGATAATTCTCTCTTTTTTTTGTCTATTCTTGTTGTATTTGTTTGGGTGATAGAATTTTTTCTCTGCTCTTTTTTGCGCTAAATGAAAAGCAGCAGTACATGAATATTCAAACTACATATCAATACACAAAGAACAAAGGACACTTGTATATCACCTTAAATCTTTATTAGGCATATCTCTTATAGTTTAGCAAAGCAAACATCAAAGTATGAAGGCATCTTTTCATAGAACTGTCATTTATCTGATCTTTATTTATGGCACCACTCAAAATAATACAGGAATCATACCAACATCAAAAAGAAAGGGTTTAAATTTCATGAAAAAGAAACCATTAACAGTAGGTATTAGCCATTATGATTAAAAACAGTAGGTATTAGCCTTCTGCATTTAGAAGATTTCATACTTGAACCACCACCCTTGATAAGAAATAAGGCAGATTCCTTTTGTAGAGACAATCTGGTTGAAGATTGAAGCGAAAAGCAAAAAAAAAACCAACCCTCATGTATGATGAAGTGAAAGCAATTATCTGGCATGCACTAGCCCCAAAATGGACGAAGGAAGAGGAAAAGGGAAACGACACTCACATCTGGGTTTAGTAGCAATGGTGCTGGGTGTTATTTAAGCTTGAGAATGGAACAGAATAGTTGTTTTTTTGAATCGAATAAGAGCCGTAATACAGGGGAGTTATGTCACTGTAAAACATACTCTAATTTCACATGGAAGTTGAGAAATCCAAACGTTTGCCTTGGCCCAGTATGACAAGGTTTTTGGATTAGCAATGGTTGTATACGACTGATTAGCTAGTTTGATATTTGTTTTAAAATCTATCATTGTCCAAAAATGTTACATTGATGTGCGTTTTATAAAAGCACACTGACAAAGAGAACGGCACTTTTTTCAGGACTTGTCTTGTGAAGATAATGACTGATTTATTATTCTTTTGTAAACGTATGCTTTCCAAACAATTAAGCATTTATAAGCACAAGTAGATCAACTTTTAGTACAATACATAATTACCAGGAGAACTTAAATGCCTCAAAAGGCGGAGGACTTGATGGATTAATTTGAGATTAAAGGTATTTAACCAACGCTAAGAGAAGTCAGACTTAATATACTGTAATTTGTTATAATTGAGGTGGTAGTATCATTTTGTATATTGTCAAAGTTGTACAAACTAAATCCGATGATAGGTATTTCATTGAAGAAGATGACTGAACTCAAAAGAACCTGTTTCTCTCTCTCAGACACACAGTAGTTACATGTTAAATGGCTAACACACAGTGAGGTATGGCTCATTGTCTGGTTGATATGTTCAAGTCCTATAGGTTCAGTATGTACATTAATACATAGATACATATACATACATTTGTTTTGGGGTGAGTCTAATGTTTGAACGAAGAGAAAAGGCAAAGTAAAAGTGGGATGTGAGCGTGGTGGGTGACTGGTTTAGCTCTGGTCTGGTGCCAGAGCTGCCCTGTAGTCGGGAGCTGGGGGTTCGCACAGTTTGCTGGCTGTCAGATGAGGTTGATTGTCCGCCTCTCAGCTCGTCAATCTTTCTTCTCACGGTCAGTGTCTAAGAAGAAGAAAGATGCACAATACAAACATAATAAACATATTGTAATGTTTTAAAGATTAATATTTGGTATCTTAAGATGCGACAGAAAACACAGTGAAGAAGTAATGGTTAGGGTTACAACAACAACTTGGACAAGAACACACGGCAATATTATTTTTATGTCGAAAAAGTCGAAGAAACAAAACCCCCACAAATTGTAATGTTTTCACGATGAGTAGAATGAAGAATGATCAGTGTTATAGATACAAATCAATATTAAAACTACTTATAAATAGGACAACATTGGACCTTTCCTGAATAATTTAAGAATTGCCTTGATCAGAACTTGTACAAGACCGCATGGTAAAATTAAAGAAACTGTTGAAATGACATTCTATCTATAAAAAAGGTGTTTTATTAATCATTGTGATATCAAAATGAGCACAGAGCTTTTCCTTAGTTCTAAAACTGAGTCTGACATTTCCGTATTATGCCAGCGCTAGTGATGGTATAGTTCCTCGGTGGTTAATGTGTTCTTTATAGTTTAAAGCATCCTTTACTTCCATCGGGGTGGCCTGTCAGGAGAAGTGGACTCTAGATATTGAGCCAGCGACTTGGTCAGGAGAGACTTGCTGAAACATTAACCAATGTTCTGAGGTTGAAACCAAGCGAGAGGACAGAGACATTGAACTAAAAAACATATAAATAATTTCAACAGCACCACCTTATAGTAGAAACTGTAATTATAAAACAACTGTTCTGACCTATTCCTTGGAACTATTTGTTAATGTAGATGTAACAGCTCGAGGTAGAACTTGTTATTTCAAGAACTGTCAGTGCCACTTCTAAGAATTTGACAGTCGCTTGATCAAGCAGTACACAGAGTGGTGTTTGGCTGTTTATCACGCTCCGAGTGTGATTACGAGAAATAGAGGAGAATTGACTTAGTTTATTGAAAGATGGCACCTCCTCTGAATCGTTAATAGCTGCAAGCCCCAAGAAAGTTTTGAACAAACAAGTTTTTGTATGCATCAGAACTGAAAACACTAAATAAAATAAAGTCTACAATTTCCAGTTAATTATAGTAGGGATGTCAATATAATTTGGTTGATTGATAGCCGTAATTATTCAGGTCACAATATAATAACAAAAAAATAATAACCGGGACAATTAAAAGCAGAACGAAGTAACTTTAGCGACAGAGCTCCCCCTGCTGCTCCCTTGTGAAAATACAATGTCGGAGAACAGACTTTGCTTTCTATCTTTCTTCTTCTTTTTTATTGAAATAAAGCACTTCCAAAAATATTTAACGTTTCCATAAATAAAGAGGCCATGGTTTCTCAGGGGGAGATGGCGGACAATTTAAAATACATATTTAACCATCACAGGCACTTAAAAAGACATTTAACAGGTAAAAATGTTACTTAGTTCACAATTAAGACGCAACATTAAGTATTTCTACTTAGAATACACCTAGACTATTTTGTATCTGTCGGTCAACTTAATTTTATTTTTATTCAGGTACATTTCATAAAGCTGGTCACACACTTGAGGAATGATAACATGTTAGACAACGGGAATAAAAGAAAACAAATTATATCACTGTTAAGTCATGTTTTCACTAATCATGAATAATGGTAAAATTGTGTAGTTTTTTTCAAATCGTAACTTTAAAATTTAAAATCGTGACACCCCAATCCAAAGCCAATAGTTTAGATTTTACGCTACTGAAAATGTATACATTCCTTTAACATATTTAGATGGAAAATATGGTCAGCATTTCATTTCTGTTTGCAAATAACGTGAGCTAAACATAGTATAAAAAGTGTGTTTTGTGATTTGTCGGTGTGTGAACAGGAGCTGCTGATAAAGTCACACAGAGCAGTCTGAAAAGAGCCAGTGCCCGTGTGCAGAGGTGCCCAGTGTTGTGCCTTTTATAATGCGCTCACAGAACACAGCGTACGTGCTCCTCCACAACATCCTTTTCCCTGTGCCTTTTTGTCTGCCATTGTCAGCGCTCTCTGCCTTCACCACAAGCCCTTTGTCTCTGCCATCGTATTCATATGCTGCAAGCCCGTCCTATTTATTCAACCCCGGCAATCTGTTCACAACTTAATGAATTTTTGCTACCTGGGAAATAGCAGTTGCCCAAATGTGAAACTATTTTCTTTTGCCTTAAAAAACAGCTCAAAAAAATAAAAAATAAAAAATGTAAATACAGTATTTCTCTAGCAGAAGTATAAAAGTAATCACCCAACTACAGTATTAGCAATAAAATGAGTAATAACATCTGATTACTGATTTGTTTTTATGTGATTATGTAATTATTTTACCAGCAATTGTTCTTTCGATTAATTGATTCGAGACTCATGAGACTTTTCCATATGACGCTAAAGTGATGCTGCTTTAGGACATTATGGATAAAATATTGTTTTCAACAAAATAAACCAAAATGTATATGTTTCCCGTGTCGGTTTTGATGTCATTATTGCTCTGTCGGAGTCATAAAACCTTGTTCCTGAATACGTGCTAAGTTTTGGAGTCTGAATTTGTGATTTTATTTTCATTTTTAACCATTTAAATACATAACAGAACACGAAACATGACACAGAGAGTACGTAAATACCACAAAAACATCCAAAGAATCCATTTTCAAATTAAGACTGAATGTAATTTTTTTCAGTCCTTGAATGTTGGTGCAGTTTTCATCATCCATTATGGCCTTCTTTCCTGCTGCCAGAAGTATGTTCCAAAGGTATCCATTCACTGCTACTATGGTAGGAGTTTTGAGGCCCAGATACATAGTTCTGAAGTTAAGTGGCAATGTCAAAAACAGTCTGCAGGACTTTTATTAATCTCAGTGCGATAGTTGACGATTATTTCAAAACTTCATTAGTTGTGATTAATTGATCAACTTGTTTCAAAAATGATATTAGTAATAATAATTTAAAAGGTAATGCTGCAGTAGCAAACAGATAAGTATTACATGCTGCTGTTGTGTCCTTGGGCAAGACTGACGACCTTTCTTTCTGTGTCAATGTGTTAAAGCCAGTTCATAGCAAGAAGCTAATTCATGCACCTCGGGCTGTAAGAACAAAATGACAGTCTTTGTTAAGCAATTCTTGCAGCTTGTTCTTGACACATCAGCTTTGTTCGGCAGGGCTGTCCGTCAACTCGGCTTTGATTGGGTAAACAATATCAACTGAGCTGTCTGTGATAATAATCTCCGTAGCAACAGCGTGGAAACAGTTGTTGGGGATTACGGGGGTGGGGTCTAGAGGAGTTTGGTGCTTCTGTTGAAATATGAATACCAGAGCCGAAACAAACTTTGTTCTTGGATTTCAAGATGACTTTATTTTGTCCTGAATAAAATGTGCTTTCTGTTTTAGGACCGTTTCATCTAATTGATTTAACTTTGGTCAATTAATATTCCAAATCATTCACTTGCTTAATATCAACCACATACATGTCACATTAAACAAAAGCGCCACATTCTCAAAAAGGAGCCCCACATTTACAAATGATGTGAATATGGTAAACAAAGGCTCGTTCCTAAAGTCCAATCGGTTATATTCCACAACAAAACATGTCTTTTCTTTTGCTTGAACACATAATGGGCAAAATTACTCTTCTTCTTTCTTAAATACCTCAAACATAAATTGCTGAATGTTACTACATTGCTTGATGCTCTTGGGCAAATTTTCCATAACTTAACACCACTCACTGACACATTAAAGCTCTTCACTGTCGTTCTTACGCATTGCATTTTGAAATGAAGTTTTTTTCTGAGGTTGTATTTTCCTTTTTATTTTCCCATTTTGAAGATGATAAAGAAGTTATTTATTTCTGGCTTTATACAGTACTTGGGCGAAAATGAATGAAATCCACAAATGTAAGTACTCTCAGCTGTAGGTATAAAATATTAGTATGTTCCCTATAACCTTTGTAGTTTACTATTCTGATTTCCTTTTTCTGCAAAATATTTATGGTTTGGAAAATAGTTTTGTAGGCGTTACCCCACACCTCCACACAGTGGGGTAAATAGGGCAGGAATAATGACTGATATGAAGTTTATAAAGCCTTTTTAAGTAAAATATGCAAGGCTTTGCCCATGACTACAAGACACTTCCCCTGCTTTGGTCGAATATAATTCATATGAAGTTTACAGCAGATTTTCTTTTCAAGAATCACTCCTAGGAATTTTATTGAATCTACATTTTCCAATTCTACATTTTCAATACTCTAGAATAATGTTACATTACATTATCTTTTCTTTTATAATCACACCATCTTTTAATTGATCTCATTTCCAGTGTGATCTAAAGTATGCAGCAAATCCTCTCTTGATGTGAAAACATTTGTGTCATCAGCAAATGTGACAAATTTCATCTTTTTTGAAGATGGATGTCATTTATATACATTAGAAACGACTTTGGTCCCAATATGTAGCCTTGCGGAACCTCACAACGCACAATGATTAATATAGTTTTTGTCTTGAACCCCGATCTCCGCAGTCTTACCGATCCTTAACTATACTCTAACATCTAATCATTAGAACAGAGCTACAAACAAAATCTTGTCTTGTCTTCAATTTTGAAACTTGGCACTGCAACACTGTTTGAAACTTGGCGCTGCTGTTTGTTCACTTCCCTTCAGCACATGCGTTGTTAGGGAAGAACCTGCAAACACCCAAGAGTCCTACACAGCTTTATTCAGCGTGGTTTGAGGCTGTGTCCTCAGTGCAGACCTCCATTGAACTGAGGAACATTGAATTCTTATTTATTTCCTTAATTTCAATTGCTTCTTCCTCTCCCTCTCTCTTTTGTTTTATTTTCTCCACCAGTCAAAGAAACGGTTGAATTCATGGTGATTTCTTTAATATTTGTTATTGTCCTGTTGTTAAATACTTGGGGTAAATTGCAGCTTCCTTCCCCTTCCCTTAACTTGTCAGAGAGAAAAGTGTAAATTGCTTCTATATTTTTCAACAATGTAAACTATCCGTAGTATTTATATTTGTATAACTGTGAAGAGTTTCATAAGTGGCTAAAACGTACCTAAAACGTGCTACAACATCATTTTTCATAATAAGGATAAGGAGTAAACTGCTTTTGTAATGTTTCTACCCATGCACACATAAAGAGACGACAAAACTAAATGAAGACAGACAAATCCAGTACACTTTACTTCCCGTCTGTTAAATTATTTCACGTTTTATTACCCCAAACCTCGCTGGAGACCCAGAATAACAACAGCGTGCTATCCTTCTCAAACATGATTTATTGGCATGATTACTTCCCCTACAGTCCGTGTTAAAATAATATGCATTGCCTGCTTGATTTATTAAATGTCTGATGGTCGAGTTTGTGGGCAATTTATCACACTCAATCTCCAAAGACGCACACACTGACACATTCATACCAAAAAATCAGGGTCAGAGCGGAGGGGTCCCGGGACGTGGCGATTGGGTTTACAAATGCGTTTGGCCCTGAAGGAGCACAAACTGAGAGTGCCTGCTTTCCTGCCCCAACTGAGAACGGCAATAAGACAGGAGTGGATCGAGTTCAGGACAGGCGCGGGCAAGGAGGGGGCAAGGAGGGAGCGCGGAGGGTGTACGAGGCATAAAAATGTCTACAGGCTCGATGGCACTCGCCGTCTCCCACTAAGGAATGAAGTGCATTTTAATTCAGCAGCTGCAGTCGTTAATAAGTGCCGGGTTTATAAATAAAGATGGGAGTGATAAGCGCTCCCTCTGTGTCCTTACCTTTGGACTGCGAGTTGTCAGTAGCATTCAAATCTGGTTGACTCTTAACTTCCTCCTTCGTATCTGCAACATAAAAATGCGGGGGGGCAAATACTTTAAACATTTTAAATTTCAAAAAACTTGTAACTAACTATTCATGCAGGCTTTTGGAAATTACTCCTTGGCCTTACAGTCATTTAAAATAGTCTAAGTTGAAATTTGTGTATGCATGTATGTATGTGCATAATATTTTTGGGATATTTTCCTTTCAATTATAACGCCATTATTCAGAGTACAGTACCCTGATTAGACAGAGTAGATTACAACATTCAATTTTCATGCAGGTATTTAGTATTCTGTAACCAAATACATTTTCTTTTTTGGCCCATAGGCTTTTTTTGGACAGGAGAGCTGAGCGTGAAATGGGGATGAGAGAGAAGGGAGGACATGCATTGGAGTTGTGATTTGAACCAACGACGCTGCGGCCGGCTGCACATGGAGCCATTTTCACAGTATTCTCCCAATCACGCTACGTAAAAAGCTATTTTTTGACTGTGAACTGTGAAGGAGACGGAACTGAATATGCAGCGGTTTTTGGCGAGGCTATAGCAACATGCAAGTTAAGAACCTTTAAGCAATATTGTTTCTACTCACATATTTCCCCAGGGTAATGCCCTACCTGTGTTTTCCCTTCTTTGTATTTATTTTAATGAAATGATACAAAAGACCATATAATGCTAGATTTGAAGGGTACATTTGAGATACAATTTACTTCCTCTTACATGTCGGATAAAGAAGTCAATCTTTTCAGTGTAAAATATGTTTTGTTCAATCTTTGCGCACAAGACGAGCACCCAAATCATCCAAACACTCTGTGCTTTATACTCAAGCCGTCTTCTGTGCCTTTCTGATTCGGATGATAGCTGTTATTTATTTTGCATCAAGTTTACAGTGTCTCTTGGACATCTAGATCCTAACCATAATCAAAGTGTTTGCTGTGATGTTTTATGGAAAATAAAGCAGATACGCGTGAGAAAACAGCAGAGGAAACTCAAAGACGCTGTAGATGTAAATGTAGAGGAAATACTGTAGGGCTGTGTGAAGTGGTGGCACAGAAAAGCAACACTTACCTATGTTGCTGGTGCCTGTTTCATTGATGTCAGGAACATCTAGAAAAAAGGGAGAGAAAAGAGAGAAAGAAATGTTACTTGTTGTAGTCAAGTGCAAATATGTCACATATCAGCAAACAGGAATACATCGAATAACAATGAACCCGGGGCCACACAGAGCAGCTAAAACACATTTCAGGAAATCTTATGGGAAATGATGTTATGCATTACTGTTTATGTCAAGGAGCCTATTTGTACCCTGGTCTGTGAGACTGGTTTACAAGTAAGCATTTGAATACGTTATAAAGCCCCTCATAGAATGTGCCCTTGAAGATTTCCAAAGACAAAATATAACCTGTACAATATGTTAGAAACAAAGCTTGCTTCAAAATAGCCCAAAATTGCTTTAATGTTCTTCTGTTAATTCTTCAAATATGCATTTATTCATGAATTTTATAAGGACAGTGCATATTAATGAACACATGGAAATGAGTGTAAATATACCAGATTACACAAAACATTACAAGCAAGACAACACAGGGCAATTAAAAATGGTGGCTTAACACTGCATTACCCAATTTTGAACCGCAAAAGAAGGAAGTAGGTCCTGGTATTTACCAAGCTTTCACAAACCCACAACGATAGTATTCTTGATTTTTTAGTTCATTTTACTGGTCAATCTATGTTCCTAATCTCAACTATGGACATGACTAAAAGGACAAGAATTTTCCTCCGCAGGGTGGTTGGGTGCTCCCTTAGAAGAGCTCGGAGTAGAGCCTCTGCTCCTCTGCACCTCCCCTGGGAAGGAGTAGGGTAGGACGCCCTGGTCTCTCAGCAGGTCTGGGAACACCTTAGGACACACCTGGGCATTTGCGGCCCAAGGGGATTTTAATCCGACGCTCCTCCCCCCAAGGACCATATGTGTTTTACTCTTAGTTTCCTTTATTTTTAACTGTCTTGGCGCTGTAACATGTGTCTGCACTTGTGTCCTTAATAAAGATGACATGAAATGAATGAATAATAGATTCAGTCGCCAGTATTTTACAGAAAAGTGCTTATAATGATACGAATGGTTTAAACCAATGATCGCGGGCCGGTCCTCCGCCTCTCGCCTGGATTCCAATATGGCCCTTGGAGGAAAAATAACTGCCCACCCCAGCCCTAGGACTAGGGTCTCCCTGGAGGAGCTGGAGGAAGTGCTAAGACACTTATAGAGCGCTGCCATCGCGACCCAGCCCTAAAAGAGTCTTATTTCAGACACGAAGTGAAGCAGGGGCTGATCACAGACTCAGCATTTGGTTCTGTCTTGCGTGTTTGCAATCAAAACACTATATAGAATAAATATACAAGACAACAGAGGTCTGATATTGTCACAAAGTGGTGCTTTTACAAAATACTTCATGAAATGACACATCATTTTCTCATTTACAAAAGTAAAACAGGCTCTGTTTTATGTTTGTAACAAGGTTGAGTCACACTTCCTCTTCACAACTTTATGTGAAGTTCTTTGCTTTGAGAAGCGCTATACAAATAAAGATTTATTATAATATTATTATTACAGGTTGTTATGCAGTGCATTATGTTACAAGTTGTTTTTGGATGAGTGCATTTCCTGTACTAGGATTAGCCTAGTCCCTTTGTTTACTCACACATTAACTTGTCAACATGAATGGTACTTAACAGTCCCCCAATCCCTCGAAATCTGTTGCCATCTAAAAGAGTTACTTCAAAAGAACCAAACAAATGCAAGCGGGGAGCAAGATGGATGCAGAATTAATTAGCGTGCCATCCCTGTAAGGCAGCCCCATCTCCACCTCTGTACCAACGATTCCCCTCACTCCCTGAGCAGACTGCGCCGCCTCCACCCAGTGCACCAACCATCATCCAAAACAAAGCAGGGAGTAAAAATAACAGCCCTCTCCAGGCAGTCTGACGAAGATGTAAACAAATACAACTGTTTAGGCAAGACAGACGAGCCACTGGTGACCCAAAATGGCTTCCGTGCGTGGCACACAATAGCAAGTCTATGGTAGTTTATACAGTTTACAATTATAACTGAGGCTAAGACTTAACAACACAACACAACACAACTGATTTATTAATTAACTTTTTTTGCAATTTATTGAGGCAGGTATAAATCATTTGTAAGTGGTTTCCTTACAAATGATTTCTTTGTTTGACCACCTTTGAAAGGGTAAAATGCAGAACAGTAATACCTCTCAAGAACAACCGTTTACGAGCTCAGTTATCTATAGTGGGGCTGCAACCAACAATTGTCAACTAGTCAACCATTAACGTTTTGATTAGTCTAAGTATTATCTATTGCACTTTGAATTATTATTTTTTTTAAATACAATTTTAATCAACTAAAGGTTGAAATATGGGAATACAGGTTTGTAGATAGATAAAGGCTTACAGAGAGAATAAAGTGCATTATTGATGAAAATAATGAAAAATATATATTTTGACTTTGATTTTATAATGTCTGTCTTTGTTACGAAAGGTCGTTTGGCATGTGTTTTAGAGTCTGTATTGTTAGATCATGAAAAAGATGATGTGATTATGCGATGATTATTTTACTAGTCTTAATCTATAGCCATTAACCAAATAAAAAGCAAAGTTTGTGGTGTGGTTAAAAGTTGTTTTTTATCCACTGCAATATAGATCATTTTGGATGATTCAGTGAAATTAAAAACATATTTATTTACACAATTTACTAGCAAAGTCTTTAATCTCACCAAAAACAATATGGAGCACAGTTCAAAGCAAGTAAATTAAAAGATGTGAAGGGACCATAATAAACACACATTTAATTGAGAAAACATGCAGTTATGCACAGAAAATTAACCCAGAACACTATAATAACATCAATCATTAATGTGTTGTGGTGTATTGTGAAACGACGACTGTGCGACAGAATAAATTGACAGGAAGCATGTGCACACATTCACACTGAGTTTTAGAGTTCTGCCATGAATTATGCAGCTGCATGAAATGATATGGCATGCATTAACACTTATCCACATAATCACGTAATGGATATTACAGCAAAATGTGAGTCATGTGGAAAGAGCTGAAGCTGTTCAAGATATCTCCTACGTGAGACTGAAACACAGGTCTAATATCTAAGACTCTAAATTTCATTTATATGGTTTCGTCCCTTATTTGTATCCACATGAGATGTACTGCCCCCCTGATGATACACCGACTTTTTATAATATTCTACTTTGTTGTTATTGGTCAGAAGCAACTTTATTTCAAGAGCAGAAAAAGCAAAATACACTAACATTCTATACATCATAATACATTATCCAACATGGTTATCACGTCAGATTGTTCTTTGTCCAATATTTTTGTTTTTAGACCTTCATGATGCAAATTCCCCTTCATAGAGTGAACAAAAATACCTAAAGCTTGCAGGAAAGGCTGGTCTTTGGTCTAATTTGACTCGTGGGTTCTGCAGTGTGGATGTGAAAGTGCGGCAGTAAAACAAGATGGGAGTAGAAGAAAGAGGGGTCTCCACCAAGTTTCTTCTGAAGGAGACGAGGGTCCGCCGAGGGCTTACAAGGAGAGTAGATTGGATTGACCCGACTCCTCAGCAGAAACAGGACAGCTACATCAGGACAGCAGCCTACTAGTCCACGCAAAGTCCTGCAAATCATCTGCTTTAAACATGCACTTTCCTGGTAGAGGGTCCACCACATGCTTATTTCCATGAGATATTAATACCGGAAAGTTCCACAATATGACATTAAACTTACTTATCTCCATGCAAGCAAGAGGCCCAGTTTCTGGACAGAGATGTGGAGTAGTTGTGATCCTGCACGTTTTCAAGGGATTTTTGAGCAATAAAACTGCAAAAATGAAAGATAGTTAAGTTTAATGCCATATTGTGGAACATTTCAGGCAAAGCAGTAAATCTCTATGGAGATGGAGTGCCTCTGTTACATAGTCCAATAATAGAGTTTGCCACAGAATGGCCTAACGCGGGTATTGAAAAAATGAATTAAGACTCAAAAAGGGAAGATTTCTGTTCAAGGCCATGATTCTGTTCAAGGACCTATTTTTGCTTTGGTTTTCTTGTTTTATTTTTAAAAAAAGCTGAGGTTGTTTACTATGTTGTAATACAATTAGCTTGGTGAGGCCACTGCAGAGCTGATTACTGCTTATTATCTATTAATTGTGATGAGCTATTTCTTCGCTGTAACATGATGCAGTACTTCTTTCACAATAAACAGCAAACATTAAAGCGCCAAATAGTACGGGGGAGTTTGATCTGGATTAATTGGCATGTTTCCGTCTACTCTCTGTAGCTTATTCCTTGCTCTGAGGCTAAAGCTGCGTTTCTCTGAGACTCTCTGTCATCCCTATGCCACAGATCAGCTGAAAATCTAAGAGAAAGTCGATAGGTAAGTACATTTTGTGGCCCTGCAAATAAAAATATAATCTGTGTCAATAAGATAAACTGACCTCAATATATCCTCAAAACCACAGGTCCACAAGGGAATTTGATTGAAGTGGGTATTTTAAGTATGGGTGAAAAAACTTTTATAAAGAGCTGGAGTTAATAAAACAGTATTCATAGTGTTAAATGTGCAAAAGTACACTCTGGGAAGAAGCTGCAAATAAAGGAATATTTTCTTTTGGTATAATAGATCAACAGTGTCTTCTTTTTCAATGCCAAATATTTCTAGCAAGAAGATGAGTCAACAGAGAATAGTTTTCATTGGGGCAAATCCTTGAGCTCATTTTAATTGTTATGCACGTACTATCCTCTGATCTGGTATGCAGCCCCACGCACCTGAGAATTACAAGTATTATTTTGCATCACTAATCACCAAGTAGCAGAAAATTGCTGTCAGGGATAAGGAAGGCGCAATGGAGTTAACAAACAGCAGAGCTCACAGGGGACACACTGAGGATGACACAACACAGCCAAGAATATTTAGAGAAATGAGTAAATGATCAATTACTTAAATGGCTGTAGAGACCACTAAAAAAGTGATATTAGCATGGATTATATCCCTGTTGTAAGTTAAAACGGGTTAAATCCTAAGGCTGTCTGATTTTCTCACATCTTTTCTGGAATAGGGGGTAAAGGCTACCCAGGGCCCAATTTGGGGTAAGATAAGTAGTGCAAGCCCACCCGCATGGTTTATACCCAGGGCCCAGAATTATCTGCTATTGCAGCTTGGGATACTCTAGGTCCTTCTTTTCAAGTTTCAGCTTCTTGTTTATAGGAAAGCTTGTCATTAATAGAAGTTAGATATTTATTTTTGAATAGTTAAGCAATAACAGCCCTAATAATAAGGCCCATCCCCAAAGCTATGAACATAACACTGATAAACAAGTTGAATGTAAGGGTGAATTATCTCCATCAAGCCTGAGATCTGAAGAAATAATAATCATTTCACAAATTCAAGTAGCTTTAATCTCATCAATATCATTTTCAGTAGAATACATTTGTGAGATAAAAGATACAAACTTTCAAGCCTCTGCAAGTCCTCAATCACGCATGCAACAAACTGGTACAGATAGTGTCCGAGGGAACTCCTCTGTGAGCATAAACAAACCATTCATTTTAATTAAAGTAGAAGAGATGCTCTATATCACCAACTGCACAACAGCAAATGCGGTCTCTAGGTGCTATATTACAACACAAGCAGATATGTAGACATGGGGAAAAATAAAAATGTTTACATGAAGCCTATCCAAGAATGCTCAGGTAGCTTTATTTTACCATCAACAGTACAATCCTTCCAACCATTAGTTTTCTGGAGTAACGCCTTATCAACATTGTTAGTTAAATAAGTAAGTCTTCAATAGGGTCCTCTCTGGGACAAGGACTCTCCTGAAGAGAGTCCAAATGTCAGTGGGACCTGGTCAAATAAATGTCAATAAAAGCTCAAAAGCTTCAAATTGAATTAGTTATGCTTAAAATACACATGCACGGTGGCAGAGCTCTCCCAAGAAGGAAATCATGGGTTCGATTCCTGGGCGAACATTACATCACATGATTTCTCTGGGTGGAGTCTGCATGTCCTCCACGTGTTACCGTTGGGTTCTCTCCGGGTTCTCCGGCTTCCTCCCACCGTCCAAACACACGCATGTGTTAGGTAAATTGGCAACTGTAAATTGACCCTAGTGAATGAGAGTGAGAGAAAATGGTTGTCTGTGTCTATGTCTCTGTGTTAGCCCTGCGACGAGTTGGCCACTGTCCAGGGTGTACCCCGCCTAAGGCCCAAAGGCACTGGGATAGGCTCCAGTCACCCGCGACCCCTAACGGGAACAAGCGGTAGAAAATGGATGGATGGAAAAATGGATAAAATACACATCTTAAAACATCATAAAAGGGGACAAAGTTGAATTTCTCTTTTCCTCATGCTAGACCATGCTCCCTTCTATGACACATTGCAGTCTGTATCTATGTTTACAAAACATTTGCATATACTCCCGAAAACAACATTTACTACATAAAACTTACTCGAATCCCTCAGCTGTTACCCAGATGCAGTTATATTTGGCCTGCTTTATGAATCTATAAAACTAAGGCATAAATTTAGTATTTAGACCGCATCTGTTTTACTACCTGCCCTGTGGAAATAGGCAACATTAACAAGAGTGTAAATAAATATGAAAAATGCAAACCCAGCATGTTTGAAAGGCTACAGATCCACAAATTACTAATAAACACGGTATCAAATAAGCTATACCACATTTTAAAGAAACATTCAGTTGCTTTAGGCGTTTAATGGTGGGAAATATACTGCTTTAATATAGAGGGAATGAAATGTGTGTAATCAAACCTACTCACACCAAAGACAAGGTGAGAGGAAGGAGCAGGACGTAAGCCACTCTTTAATGCAGACAAGCAGAAAATTACATCCTCCTCGTTCTATTCCTATAAGACAAGCCAAAATTAGTCTTTTGTTGGTCACTATAATTAAAGCGCATTACAATATTCATAGACACAAAACCTTGGGCACTGTATAACATATATAAAAAACAACTGAATGCGTTATTCGTTTGCAGCACAGCTTCCAATCGTTAGCATTTCCTACCGACCACTCCCTCACACCATTTCAGGGTTGCCCAAAACCCGGGGAAGACACATTGCGGCTGCATTTTCAAATGTATTCCTGTGGGTAGCACTATTTAGATCACTTGTCACTGAATTTCAGGACTTTTATTTGGAAATATTCTAAAATGAACACATTATACATGGAAAGTATCTCTGGCTCAACCCGCAGACAATGTTTATCACCTGTGGCAGCTCTTAAAAAGCCAGCAATTGTTGGAGCTAGGAGAGAACCACGGACGCCCGCTTCTTATAACCTTGTTTGAAATTCCTTAATAAATTATAATGCTGATAATGCTCATTTTCATCATAATTACAAGTTGACCCCTGGCAGAGATTTTAATAGTCATACAAGATGCCCTTCTTGATACAACCCTGTCTATTTCCCCAGACGTGTAAACTGTTGTTTGGAGCTTTAGACTCAGATGCCATTGCCAAAATCCCCGTAGGACTGAGGTTCTTGTGCTTGATTTAGAGGGATGTACCTTGACACTTTTTACACGCTTTTACTTTAAGCCCATTTGTCAAAAACTGGTCCGTTTTTCCTGGTCTCCCTGACATCATCACTCATACTTCGCCTGAGGAAGGCTGCCCCGGCGGGTCGTCTGTGCGGCAGCATGGGAACCACCGCTGCCTAATGTTCCAGAGCGAAGCTGTGGGTAGAAACAGTGTCCCCCTCAGACGCAGGACACCTCACAGTCTTTTGTTCAAACTCCTTTCGCCTCAAGTCGAGTAAAAATCAATAGACATGTACAAGTGTCTGTTCCCCCCGGGAGGATTTGGGCAGGTCGTTTGATCCTCAGTCCGTGGCAGGAAGGAGACCCAGCTTTGATCCAGGTTTGAGCCCACAGGTGTCCAGCTGCTGCCCCTCCTCCAGTGGAACAGAGCCTCAGAACTGAATGGTACTGCTGGTCTAAGCCTATAGAGAAGATTTAGCTAATTATAGTAATGGTTTTTAGCTTTTGACTATCAGCAAAAGAATCACTAACAAATTGTTCTTGGAAAAGTAAATGGTAATGAGCCACACACACTGTTCTTCTTGAGCCAGTTTATACCAGTTAAAAATCCTTTCAAGAATGACATCTTAATTAATACTTGCACTCAGCCATGACATACATTTTAGAATAAAGCCTTTAGCTGGTTATTTGGCTAACCGCTATGTGTTTCTTTTGTGCAATCTGATGGATTCCAAGATTGAATGGCACTTTTATGTTTAGTTTATGCAAAAAGGAGAACAGCTACATCTTTACTCAAGGTACATTATGTTATGTCCATGGGCACTCCAAGTAATGTAGCATCCGGCGTAAAAATCTGCAAAATCAACAATAGCAATAGAATCTTTTTGCCTGGAATGTTCCACAGTATGGCACTAAACTTATCTGCCTTGAAAAACATCAAATATTCAGCAAATCCTCTCCATAGATCCGACTTGTAAGTTGGCCTGTCTATCATACTGCGAAACATCGCAGATGAAACCATAAAATCATAACCATAACAACAAGACAAGTAGGTGGTGAACCCTTCATCAAGTACTTTTAAAATTGTCCAAAATGATGACGCTATTGGCCGTTATACATCAAGGAATGGTCAGAAATGACAGAATATTTAAATCATGATTTAAAATTGTGCACACAAAATCCATCACATTTTGATTTCAGGAAATACCACAAAATACAAAACAAAAGGATGTGAGAATTTAGCAAATGTAAAAAAAATCTCTTGAGTCTCTTTATTCTGCTGTTTGGATGAGAGCAGATTTCATTTTAAAATGCAGACTGGGTGGCCGTGGGAGCAACCTGGGCACGCTCTGCTCCGGGGCCATGTATATTAAACAAGTATCAAAGAGCCCCCAGCTGAACTTTGCATGCTCTAATAGCTTTGGGCCCAAAATGCTCAGTGCAAAGATAATTAAAGACATCTCCCCACTCGAGCAAAACAAGAGCGGGGGGTGCACCTCAACAAGTGCCTGACCAAAGGAACTAATGATCTGGTAAATGCAGAAAAGCAGCCGATTTTCATATGGTAATGTGAGGTTTGTAAAGCAGAGGCTCGCGGAAATCGGTTTAGCTTCAATTCTTAACAAGAAGAAAGGATTTTTTGACAGTCTCCTCTACAAGGATGGAGTACCGTCTGCCAATCTGAGCCAATTAAAGAGCATTGAGCTGTGACCTGCGGGTAAGGGAGCCGAAAACAAGCCTGCTTAGTAAACATTGTCTCTGCCGCTCAATGTCTCTATGCTGCCATCCTGCTCAAACGCTAAGAGTCTTCATTAATATTCTGGTTTTATTCAGGAGGGTTGTGGACACTTAGTAGCATTGTGCACTCTTGGAAAGTTTGGGTAACCTTGCGAGCGGTGTACTGGGGGTCAGGTTCTTTTTTAACACTTTGAAAAGAGCTCATTACACACAAGCTTGAGCCGTGCCTGGCGAGATGAGAAACTGAATGTACTTTGGAGCAAAAAGAAGAGGAACAAGATGCCATCTGCTGAGGGCTGTTCAGAGGTCCATGATGGTGACAAATGCGACATATGCCACAAAGACTGAAGGAGAAGTGACTGGTGGCTATGCCTTTGACAATAAGAAAAGACATCTTATAACGGTTGTGTTGGTGATCTAGACCCTGCTATATCCAGCTCATTCTGGTCAATCCATGATTGTTTTTATTATTCAATTGAGCAAGATTTTTTGTGTAAATTAATATAATTTGGCAACGTTTGTGGAGCATCTCCACCAAGACTCTAGGTATTGTTTATTGCCATAGCAATTTGCATAAAACCTCACACCTCAATTATTTGTTTAATTTTATATCATCCCGGAACTAATCACACCCAAAACATTGCAGGCAACAGAGTTGGAAGTTAGATACTGACTCTAAACAACAACCTGTCTGCGTTGTCTACAAATGGCAAAATTGATGTTTTTATTTTGCTGACTTATTAAAATAAATGGTATAAAATGTTAATATGCGTATCACAACGAGGACATGGGCACTTCATAACTATTCCAAACGCGTCGGTTGTGGAAGGGTCTATGCTTTTGTTCAAAAGGAAACCCGCTCTTATGGCGCACATCAGATTTGAACATTTATAACCCAAGAATTTATTAACTATGAACTCGGCTCCAACCGTTTCTCCTCCCTCTTTATCTTTTACTTCTGGCCAGTGCAGACAATCACAGTGGTCTGTCAGGAGATTAAATAAGGAGCAGCAAGACACAGTGAGATGAAAGGCCTAAGTGAATAACTGATTAAGTGATGTAGGAGACAACACAAAAATAGAGATGGAGGAGAGAGCAGGAGATGCGGCCTCCCCCTGTGTGACCCACATACCTGCTATACCTGCTATACCTGCTAAACCTGCTGTCAGCGCTGCTCTCTCATCACAGTGAAATACTTTACATAACCTTTAGCGTCTGCTGCTGCTTTTGGGCCTGCTGAGAAGGGAGGCACCACACTCCCTTAAGTGCCTTTTGTGGTTTTTAAAGCCATCGACAGGCAACTTGTGAAAGGGACAGGGCATTTTGATACAAGTGATTTGGACAGTGTACGATCTCCATGTTCTAAATACATGATTGATACTTTAATGTCTCAGTGTGGAACAGTTCAGGCAAAGCAATAAAATCATCCAGAAAAAAAACTGCAAAGACCACATTGATTTGCCATTTTTGTGAACCAGAGAGGGATATGCAGGGAGAGGGTGAGCGCACTGATCAAAAGATGAGCTTCAAAGGAGATTGTGGAAAGAGTGTCCCATGTAGCCTATTAGACACAGCCCCCTCCGTCTGAGATAGACTCCAGGGCCAAAGGTGACACACTATAGCACTGGACTAGATTCTGAGCTAGTAAATGACTCGTGTTTTTGGCCAATTATGGTTTAGAAAAACAACACATGTAGCTACCCTGAGTGTGCCCTGATCTTGACGGACTTGGAAGTACCACCAGGGGGCAGCTTTCAATTTAAAAAAACAAAACAAAACATCCTTTTGTTCTTCAAGCTGTGATGGAATATTTTGAGATTTAAGATTAGAGGATACATTGGAGAAATGAAGTGTATTACAAAAGCTGCATTAGTCCAAATAAAGTTAAGGCCGTGGGTAGTCTCCTTGTATGAGAGCACAAGAGGCAGTGATTGTTATATCTAAAGCTTCAGGACTTTGAGAATAAGTCTAATGCGGTAAAACAGAAGTTGAGCTTGTCTTCGACGGCTCACAGCACTCCCTGAGGAGCCACTCAGTGCTACAGTGTACAGTGTTATGCCAAAAGTTTAATTGTGTGCTGACAACTCCGAGCAACAAGAAGGACTGCAGTGCTCTCCAAAGTGAGATTTACATCAGCAGTGCCCCGTTCTTAAAAAAAGACCAGGACAAAAGAGCGCACAACAACCAATTAAGCAAATCCTAAAATCCTTTTCTCTTTTACACAAGTGTAGAAGCAAATAGCTGCAAATTCAGGGAGGAATAAACCAATGTATTCAGGGTTAAATTATTCAAACACTCCTCTAGTCGTTGATGGATTACTCAGACGTTTGCTCTTTGTGTGACATAAAAGAATGGCCACAGGGTCACAGAGACTGTGTGTACCTTCACAGCTAAATCTTGGGGATTTAAGAGCCATTTGTTTTGCCTTGTTGTTACACAAGAGTCGCTCCGCTGGGAGAGCAAAACACATAGAAATCAATAACTTCTCCCAAATAACACTTGCAAACACAGGAATAAACCAACTCTGGTGACAGTTGTTAAATGGTATTTGTTAAGCTTCTGTTGTAAGACAGATTTTACATGAAAGATTTTACTGTGTAGAGGTGAGGACCCAGTGTTTGCCATTTTGACTGCACCATATGTCTCTGTGCATTCTGGTTTAGTCTTCCATACACCGGAGGATTTTCAACAAAGTCAAGTAAAATGAAGTGCTTAATTTGTCATGATACATTCAAGCTGTACAATAAAATCCTAAAATGATGGTTTAATCCTAAACAACTCCTGCTTTGACCTAGTTTCTATGAGGGGCGTCTAGTGGTATTTCCACTGTGCAAAGTGACCTGTACCACCCCCTCTTAAGCGGCCCACGCAGACTTGACTGGTTTTTGCCAATGTGGGCGATACGTTCCTTGCCCATGGAAACAAGGCTTGTTTGCCACCACAGTAGCTCAACTGAACCTGAGCCACTGCTATCTATGTTAAATATGGCAAACGCTAACATCAATATTTAGCATCTCGGATCCAGAGGATCAGGAAGTCCCAGAAACAATAAAAACTAAACCTTGAGGACAATTAGGAATGATTCATAGGCCTCAAAGGAAATGTTTTTATTTAAAAAACAAAGATCTAAGGAGAGGAAAGAAAAGATCAAATCAGTGGGATATGAGCGGAGGAAGCCTGCCGGGCTGATGTAACGCCTGTCTGTACCGCGCTGGGACGTCCTCTGCTGGGATTGCATGCTGATGCTTTGTCTCCATCACTCCATCCTCCTATAAAAAAAGTTTTATCTAGATATGAGTTGTTTTTTACTTTAGATTTTAGTGAATAGGTTTTGTAGTTTTAGGGACGGTCAGTGTGTTTCTCACTGGGACAGGGACAGATAATGTAGCTTGAAACAAGATGTTTTGACCTACTAACTTAATACGCACAATAGACAGGCCATGATAGACATTCTCAATGCAACGGATTTGAACTGTAAAATGTAAGTTTCGAATTTTTGCAGTGCCCCATTACATCCATTCACTATGAGGCCATTAACACCAATAAGCCTTATCTACTCGATCAGACAGCCTGAGGTACGGCGCACGTTTCGGACCCTGCTCTCTGATTGTGGAGCTGCCTGTGTTTTAGTGCCAGTCGTATATAGAAGCCAAACATAAAAGAGATGCACTGTATTTTACGGATGTTTCAGACGCATTTGAAAGTGCCACTCATTGTTCCAGGTGAAACATTAAGGATGTATCACACAAGTGCTTATGTGCAGTTAGAAAACGACAAAGAAAAAGGAGCCTTTTAGTGCCTGCCATTGAGAGGCAGGACTTTAAATCTTACCTTCCCTGATAAGACTATAGCTATCAACTCCAGAGGCACCACTGCATGAAGGAAAAACTATATCAGCTCACAAGTTAGATTTATTTATTCATTGCTCTGGGCAAAATCTGTCTTATTTTAATTTATGGCAGTAGCATGAGCTCAGTGAAGCGCTTGCCCACTCAAACGCACATACCGCAGAGACACGGCGAGCTGGAAAGATGTTTTAAATGCAAGAACAATATGGGCACAATTTACATTTTAAAGTGCGTAATGAATATTCATAAATAAGGCGTGCTGGATTCAATTAGTTGAGCGGTTATACCAAAGCCCACTGAATATCACCTTCTCATTGCTGGAGCAGACATATCTAATACATATGATTTATATAGTGGAGCGCAGGCGGATTCCAAACACAGAAGCGCGCTCCTCTCTGCTGCACAAAGATATTGCAGGAGGCTATATAAAATCCCCTCGATGTAATATTTCTTTCGATGGTATGGCTCTCGGTGGGTTGTAATCTCACATTTTGAAAGATTAAAGCTTCTTCATACAAATTATAGTGCAACGAGTAGCAGACATGAATGTTTTGGCATAGTTTGTAAAGAGAAGATCTGCAGCTTAGAAAGTAGTTGGTTTGATTTGAATGTAAGTTTAAGAATCTGTAATCGCAGTGTATTAAAATTTCATAAGCCTTGGTTTACATTGCAACATATGTTTTATGGATCTACGAGTAGAATGTGCAATGTGGAATTGAACAAATAGTAAATAAAAATAAAGTGTATCCATTGAAGTGGTATATATATATATATATATATATATATATATATATATATATATATATATATATATATATATATATATATATATATATATATATATATATACATACACACACATATACACACACACATACATATACACACACACACACACACACACAGTATATACACACACACACACACACACAGTGTGTGTGTTGTGTATATATATATATATATATATATATATATATATATAATATATATATATATATATATATAAAATTGAGGGTACACATATATCTATAAAATATATATTATTATTTTTTGCTGGGGGAACACTCATTCATATCAATGGTATGTTATCAGATTAAAATTGAGCATATAGGTTTACAGGAAAGTTCTCAGACTGATACCGCACTGGTGATACACAGGCTTCTTCTTTTTCTGCATTTCAATAATGTCCGTGTTGACCAAACTCTTATTAGAAATTATTTTACAGGTATAAGACGGATTTGGAAGTTTATTTACCCTTTTAAGATATGAATACCTAGTATACTGCATTTCTGTACAAATAGTGAGTGCAGTTTGGGTCAGATATTTGGTCAGATCAAAGAGATGCTACAGAGTTTTGAGAGCTTTGTGCAGCCCACATCTTGGCTCCATCTATCTAGCTATCTATCCATCCATCTATCTATCTATATGACTTGGCACTGGTCAGTATGGCACATACGAACAGTGGTTTCTAGAGAACCCAAATGCACCTTCCCAATTTTTTTATAAGCTTTAAAATTTACATATTGAACTATACATTTGCCTCAAAAGATAGGACCCAAAGCATCATGTCGTGATAGTTCAAATGGACTATATAAGCTACTTATACTGACTATATACTGTATTTACATATAGCTTGGGCTATAAAAATGTTTGCCATCACAACGCTATATAACTTTGAAGTTTTGTGCCTTCTTAATACTTTTTCTTGGCAATGAATTAAAGCAGATAGAAAACTGTTATCTCTTGGGCTGCATTATGGAGTGTGACTGTGCTGGGACACACACTTCAACTGTGCAACAGCGAGCTACGTGCTAACAACAGCGAGCTACGTGCTAACAACGTGGTGTCAACAGAGGAGACAAGTGCACCGCAACGTGTCAATGCAGCGGTATTTGAGAAGACTGCTGAGACGACACATCCGCTAACATCGTTAACGTGTATGAAGCCGTGACCTCTCCTTCGGGGGCTTGATCAGGTGACTTCTTCCTGCGATGGTGGGGAGCAGTGGCACAGCAGTTACACTTCTATGGCTGTGAGAGTTCATTAGATTCAGACACATACAACTAAAGATAACAGAATTATCAAAAAGTTATGCAACACAAACTAATTGAGGGGAAAAGTTTGAATGTTCATGTCCCTGCCTAGTAACAATGGTGGTGAAGTACAGTTTGGGTTGACAGTGGAAGTTTGAATCCCGTTCCAGCCCATACATCCATACATCCATACATAGTCATCGAGAGACCATTCCGCCTTTCAGCCCCAGGGCAGCTATGGTTTCATTAGTAGCTCATCATGGCAGAGTTTGAGTAAATGAATATGGAAATGTAACGTGCTTTGGGTATGTTGAAATATTCTATATACAGTACAGTCTAGGGTATAATTGTAATTCCTGTATGCAGCTGTGAACTTAATTAAAAGACAATTCAATAAATGAAAGCTGGAAATTCAACAGATCAACAAGGGATGTATCAGAGAAACCACATACATGTTTTCAATCTTACCAGCAGCTTACCAGGAACAGAGGATTATGCACGGACGGTTATCAGTCGCTAAAAAAAAAAATCACGAGTGCCAGTTCTGTCAACATTGAAACAAATAAGTGAAAAAGGATTTGCTCTTATAAGAACAATGGGTTCAAAAAACGGCATACTGTGAACCAGGTTATCTGTAATCTTAAAGAGGTTGTTTTTGTGGCTGTTGATTAAAGGGTTATTTTATGAGGAACCTTTTTCATTGCAAATCACCTGTATGGTTACTGGTAACTTGAGTGATTATAATGGATACCTGTCCTGACAAAAATATACGTTTAGTTTGGCTAGGAACTCGAAAGGGTCATCAAAAATACAAGGTTATTTGTGCTTTCAAACATTGTGATTGTAGATGCCAACCTGATCACACATTGGGACAACAGGTTCACCAGGTGAGCGTCTTCACATTCAGCTGTCCTTTAATCGACTTTTTCCTGTCTCATTCCTCCCATTGTGATCAGCCTGTTTATTATTACTCCTCACAATGAAGCGGATTTAACCTCCCTGTCTGCGCACCAGCAGCCCGATTACAGTTATTATTTTTAATAAAGACTGTTGGCTTGGGATTCATTGAGTTTCGTGAATAGCTGGAATTCCATTACGGATGGCTGAGTTGAGATTCAATATCCGAGATGGTTCGTGCCCACAGTCCTGCACCCAAAATCCAATCTGCCTGCGATCAGAAGTGACACCAGTGTTTACAGCTGACAGAGGCGGCCTATGGAGGCAGTGACAGACGGGGCAGGCCAAAGCAGGACACCATCAACAGGCAGGAGTGAAGCTTTCCTGATGAAGAGGCTGCGGAGCTTTGGATACGTATTCCAATGGCTTCTATGTCGGTCTATCTCACTGGCTACAATATCATCTATCTGGAATACCGAGACTCCGCCTAAATTAATTGAATGTCAGTCAGAGAAAGTGAAATGGAGGTGAGGGAGTGACTTAGACCTTTGTGTTTGCGCTGTTTTTGTGGCGGTGGCGAGGCAGCTCACAGATCTACCCTTGACTCCCCCAGAGAGCATGCTTAATCACCGCCACTGCATAAATGGAGAAAAATAAAGCCCCCTGTCCCGTGTGGTCAGCGGGAACGTAAATAGGAGCAGGTCTTGGACAAAGAGTATTTCCCTTTAGGCTGCGGCAACAATAAACATGAATAATAATTCATTATCAGGCTCATGTGAGTGGAAAGGCAGCTTCAGAATGAGAGAGCTAGACTTTGTGGAAAATGCATTGTGTAAGGTTGTTTTGATTCAGTGTATTACTATATTACAACATTGCCGAATATGCCTTTTAGTGAGCAATTGGTATTTATTATCTTTTGTATACATTTTAGAGCTCAATCTGAACAGTTGTTAATGTTTGGCAGTTTCTTGTTCCTCTTCTCAGGTATTTTATGAGTCAAATTATTATGGTAGAACAAAAGAAGTTTAAAAATACAAGTAATAATTGCTACAGAATTACACAAAAGTGAAGGAACTATTAATTGCATTTGTAGATGTGGCAGCGTGTGGTAGAAGCAGAAGAAAGAGTTATTAATACTTGTAAATGTAAAATTAAATTATATATATGTCAGACAGGATAATAGTGTATTAAGCATGGTTATATTTCAGTGCATAAGCAGTAAGAGTTGCCTTGCCTGTAGTCTCACACTGTGTGAACAAATCTGATAACAATGTCAATCAGAAAGGTGTTATTGCTGGCTGTCAATTAACTGAAATAATACTGGTATATTATTAGACTATTTCTATTGCTGCTCTAAACAAAAATATGCACGATATAAATGCAAGACCATACATGTTATCTTTACCAATGGCTAAGGACACGAAAAAGACACCTGAAGACCTAAATAAACCAAATCAGTGCATCACTACACAAACCAAAACATAATATATACAGCCCATTAACAAAACAATATTTAGTCAGATGATTTACCCACAGTGCAGAAATAGTATCACAGTATACTAGAAGAGAGAAAAAGTTTAATTCAAATTTGAACACAATTTCTCTAGTATCTTAGTTTTGGAGTAAATGCACTTTCCACTGATCCACAAAACATACTGTATGACAAAATGGTACACAAAAACAAATGACAAAAAAACTTAAAACTCCTCCTCCTTCTCTACTCCTCTAATCTGAATCTCCTCTTCTCACTCTTCTTTTCTCACTCCTTCTAGAATTGGACTTCTTTTCTCTACTTTTCCTATTGTTCAAAGCATTCAACACAGGAAGAAGTCTGAATAACTAAGTAAGTCATTTGAAGCCTTGATTTAGTCTTTGTCTATAACTGAATTCCCCCCCACATTTCCATAACCAAAACAAACACAGAACTATATAAAATCCATTCTGGTTAACAGCATCTTTCACACACCACCAAAATGTAGCAATACGTCCAACTACCGACAGACCTTACCTTCCATCTCTTCAGGAAACGTCTGCGTGTTCATCTCCACATCGCCCTCAGCCTCCTGCTCCGTTTTCACTTCAGTCTCCTCATCCTTGCCTGGAAAATATTCAAATGGTTCATATTTGAGACATCCTTGGACATTATATTACACTGTTAAAGAAAGAAGAAGCCTAATATGCCAAGTCGTCATGCTTGTTTTAGTTCGTAGGCTGCGTGCTTTGAATTGCAATTCCCTATAGATATTACATCGCTGATATGTTGCACGGCTCACATCACAGACTCCTATCTTCTTACACTTGACTTGTGCATTTGCATAGATTCATTTGATGTCAAGCATAAGATGCAAAGAGAGTGGGAACAAGCTTCCCGACAAAAAAAAAAACCTAGCAAACCAACCATTGCAATATAAAAGTTTTCTTTCATTACTTTCTTTCATCTTTCAGCAGTTTCAAGCTTTGAAGCGTGTCATTTACATACACTCAAGAAAATAGCTCTTACATTCATTTCTTTTTGCAATATCACAGGTTCTTTCCGTGGATCAATGTTGATAACGACGACTGCAGACAATGCAGTTGTGGATTTTTTATTTTTATTTTTTCAATATTTAAACACGAAAGTCCCTTTGAGGTTTCAAGATGTCTTCTTCAAGGGAGTCCTGGCCAAGAGGGTTCTACAGCACAAGCCACAGACAAGATGCTCTGACCTAGTTGTTCAGCCACTGCAAATTAGTGGTTGTCACAATACTAACATTTCAAACTTGATTATGATGGAAAGACTCAATAAATGATACAGATTTCAAAATCCCTTTTTTTAAATTTATTTTTTATGCTGAATAATAGTTTTTTTTTTTTTTTACCACGTGGTCTAATACTAACACAAAATCATTCTAATACTATTGAGTAAAGCTGCAATTTACTCTTATTTATGTGATTTCTTTTTCAGGACTGTTACTTCAAATGAGTATATAGTTAGAATTAAAAAAAATGCATTACAATAGGTTAGGTAAACATATTTCTCACCCAAAACACCGGCATCATTTCAGAAAATACCTCTTGTTAGCCTAGTCCCTGTTCATAATGCTATCCCTGAAAAGTGTCTATCATGGTGTCAGAATAAATACCTTTCTCTTGGTTTTTAGCAGCATCTCTGTCTTCATCTTTGTTATTTCCAGTGCTTATATCTTTGCCTTTGCCTTGCTTCACATCTTGTTCCTCGTTTTCCTCTGGGTTTGGCTCATCAGCGCCCATTTCTTCATCTGTCGGTAAAAAACGTTTCAAATCAGGACACAGCGAAGGATTGAAAGAGGCAATGGGAGTCAAAGTTATCACATCAAATTCTCCAAAACATATTTGAAGTCCAATAGTTCATTACAGCGCAGACAGGAAACTCCGGGAAACATTTCTGTGCAAACAGGTTGTTCTATTTTCAGTTTGAGCGACAGGTAGTTGAAGAAGAACTAAAAATGTCAGAAATGCCACCTTTAATATATATTTGAAGCTTCACAGTGAATTTTTAATGCATGGATTTATAGCAATGGCTTCTGGCAAAGTAGAGACTGCAAGGATATCAAGAGGTAGCAGCATCCTTTTTACAAACTCAAGTTCGAAAACACTGGGACAATGAGAAAGGTGTAAAGTTTTCTTTCCTGGACCAAGGCTTGTTTGAGATTTTTTTTAAATATAAAAAAAACTTCTATTGTAGAACTTGTGTGAATGTATTTTTGTTCAGTTTCCCTGAGCAATGTCGCCGCCTTTCAATAAAACTTTTACTTATATTTTGTCAGGAAATCACAAAAATGTTAACACACGACACACACTATTAACGGTAGATGGATGAAAATAATATTAAAATAGTACTTATTTTTTAACAGTTCAGCCCAAGCCTCTGGATTCACTTTAAAAGAAAACTTGGAGGAAATAGCTAATCTGTTCTTCACACTGTCAGGATTTTAAGATGTATAATTTAACAACATATTGATCTATAGCGGCTGCAATGTAACAGCGCAAAACAAGAAATACAAAAATGAATTTGTTGTCAATTTGGCCTGCAGGTGTTTTTAAATAGATGCATATCCACTTTCCCTGGCTGCTGCCATATGTCCTATGAGAAACAAATTGCATTTATAAGCCTTGGCCGGAATCCCAGTTTTACATTTTATACAAGTTTAGCACAAAACAACAACCCGAAAGTTCATGCTCTGAGCGTTTCTGGCAAATGGTTGTCAATGGGGCGAGATCTGAATAAACATAAGAGAGAGGCAAGGCAATGCTCACTGGCAATATGCAAATGTGGGAATCTTAATTATATAGCAGCAGCGCGGAGGATACTTGAAAGAGAAAAATGGTGGTAGCTTAAAGTTAATAGCTGGGCCCTTTGTAGCACATGCACACAGTGAATTCACTTAAAACTGACAGCACATTGGAGTTGAGGTCTTTAGCAGCAGCAGTCCGCACGGACACATTTAGAGATGAGGAAGTTAGTTATCCTCTTTTGGGCATAAGGCAAGGCCAGTAAGTCCTCAATAAAAGGAAAGAATATAAGCTACACCACAACTACTAAACTTGTACTACTTCTCCTTCAACTACTACAGCAACAACTAATTTCTATGGCGGTTACTACAACTACCTTTACCTCTATTTATATATTTCTATCAGTGCAGTGGATCAATCTTTAGATTATTTTTCCTCATGTGATTTACATTTTTCTTTTTTAATTTTTGCACTTTGTTCGATTAATTGCCATTATTTCACAGTTTTGTTTTTGTTTGGTAAAGCATCTTTGAGTGTCTGAACAAGCACTATTATACTTATTATATGACAAAACACAATATGGACAATTCTCCCCGTCATAATCATAATCATAAATATCCATGATGGTGCCGCGGATGGACGCCCTGGTGTTTCGGTGCACTTTGTTTTGTCTTAGCATCTGCTGCGGAATTAGTCCTTTTTTTGGCCAAAAGAGTGAGACGTCGCAGGCGAGGAAAGCAAGCCGGTGCGCTCGTGGGCCTTAAGAAACGTGGCGTACGTACGCTCTTACCTGAGATTTCCCTCTCTAACATGAAATCACTTTCCAACAAACTGGATGAACTGGCGCTGCTGATAAGACGGAACACAGACTTTTTCTTCATCTCCTGTTTTGTGCTTTACGAGACGTGGCTCAGCGAGTCGGCCCCGGAGTGCGCTGTACAGCTGGAGGGCTTCCAGCCGCTCTGCGCGGACAGACAAAAGGACCTCTCCGGGTATGAAACACGGGGCGGTGGACTCTGTTTTCACATTAACAACACCTGATTTACAGATGTTACAGTGATCTCCAAATACTGCTCTCCTGCTCTGGAATATCTCTTCAATAACTGCAAACCATTCTACTCTCCACGTGAGTTTGCCTCATTCATTCTGGCCGCTGTTTACATTCCACCGAGCGCAAACGTGCAGGAGGCACAGCGCGTGCTCGCGGACCAGGTTTTGAGTGTGGAGCAGACCTTCCGGACTCCTTGTGTGTTATCTCGGGTGATTTTAACAAGGGAAATCTCAGCCATGAACTACCAAAGTACAGACAGTTTATTAAAGTCCCGACCAGAGAGCAGAGCACGCTTGACCACTGTTACACAAAAGTCAGCAACGCCTTTCGCGCTGTGGCCCGAGCCGCAGCGGGCTTTTCAGATCACGCCATGGTCCACCTGATCCCCACAGACAGGCAGTGGAGGAGCTGCGTGCGTGTTTGGACATTACAGACTGGGAGGTTTTCAGAGCTGCCACAGATAGTTTGGACGAGTACACTGACACTGTGACGTCATACATTTGATTCTGTTAGGACAGCATCACACCATCACACACCAAAGTCACTTTCAATAATGACAAACCCTGGTTCACACCAAAACTGAGGCGGTTAAGGCAGCAGAAGGAGGCAGCGCACAGGGCTGGAGACAGAGGGCGCTACAAGGATCCGAAGTATGGATTTAGCAAAGAGGTGTCGAGAGCTGTCACGGTACAATACGCGACTGAGGAAGCAGTTCTCTGACAACAAGCCCGCCTCTGTGGGGAGTGGGCTCTGGCTTCTCACCAACTACAAGCCCAGAGCCCCCCACGCTGCAGACCACCAAAAAATGGCTGAGGGGCATAACACCTTCTACTCCAGGTTTGAGGCCACCCCCCCTCCCCCATCGTGGCCACCTCTGCCAACCCAACCCAGGTACCCCCCACCTCCCCCACCACTCTCTCAGTTCAGAGACAGGATGTAAACATACTATTTCTACAGGAGGGAGGTGGACCGGCTGGTGTCCTGGTAACAACAGCGGTAACAACCTGGAGTTCAACACCCAGAAAACAGTGGAGATGATCGTGGACTTCAGGAAAGTCATAGCCCCCCAGCTCACCCTCACCTGGACAGGCTCCTCCATCCCCATCCGGACCAGAGCCTCCCGCCACAAGAATAGTTTCTATCCCTCTGCCGTTGGACTCATGAACACTTCTAAACACCTGCCACTTTAACTACAATTTAATCAATCACTCACTGCACTGTTCACTTTCTGCACTACATCTGTAAACTAATTCTTTTGTACATAGTGAGCCCATTTTTATTTTCTCCTTTAGTAAATTGAAATCGTTTTTCTTTAATGCATAACCTTTTTGATTTCATATATGTTGTCTTTATTATTGTTCATCTTTGTATGTTGCACCGAATCACTAAAGCAAGTTCCTATATTTGTGAATTTTGTTCATTGACGATGGCAATAAACCTTTTCTGATTCTATGAACGCAATATGGACGTTTCTCCCCATACTACTACGACTACTATATTTACAACAACTGTAGCTACTACGACAACAACTTGAAGCTTCTAAGACGACTACAACTACTACGACTACTACTACAACTACCACCATTTACTGTACTACTGCCACCACTGATTAAATGTCCTTATAAAATGCCTCAAATGTTCGACAGAGCCGTACATGTGTCTTCATAACCGTAGGCGGACCTGGGACGACGAGACTCTGTCAAGTCTATTGATGCATGACCCATTACCCATAATCCTCCTCTGTATACACTAATGTACGGCTGCACTGCTGTATGTCTGCTGTACCTTGGGTTTGGCTCATCATGTCCACGTCAGCGTTGGCTTCAGCATCTGGAAACACACAGCCATTTAAGTCATTCAAAATCAGCAAGAGTTCAGCACTGGTGCCACATTTCAATATCACCTCAAAAAAAACCCTTTCATTCTCTGTCTTTGGAGTAGCTTTGTCTGTGGAGCGCAGTATGAGAGCAATGGAACCACAAAGACATGCATAAATTAAGTGACAGAAAGAAGAGGAAAAAGAATGTCACTTCTAAAGCCATACATAATTGAGGGATTTCTTTGTTCCATGCGTCTGTGATAAGAGAAGTTTTTTGTGGTCGGCGTACAGAGGGAAAGACAGAGAAAGCTGGTGGACTGGAGCGAATGGAAAATTCAATTTTTCATGACAAATGACAATGAAGAAGGAGGACTCAAGCCGCGGGGCTAAAACTCATATGCTAATGGACCGTGGAGGGACATTACCATTGGTGTCGTCCTCTTCATCACCAACTTCATCTGCACCTGAAAGACAGAAACACATATGTCCAGAGTGAAGGGAAGCGTGTATGACAATGTATGACAGCTGACAAAGAAAAAAAAAAAATTGGCTAAATTGCTTTTAAAAATCTGTACTGAGATATTGTTTTAAGGATATGTTATATCTGCAAAGGTGCAATATTTATTACATAACTCAATTGTTCAACATTCCTGTATTCAATGTATCATGTAGCTTCAGTGGTTTTCACACCCTCTTAACTCTATTTTCTTTTTTTTGGGAAAATACATCTCTTGGATACACACATCAGTGATGTTCCTGGGTCATAGGGGGTTTGGGGTCTTTCAACATCAGACCCATTCTCCCAGGAGACCTTGGGATTGATCAGTTCACAGTAACACCAGTCCATGAGCCACCGCTCTTTAACCAGAGCCACCTGGTGGCTTTTTCTGCTGCTTCTGTGATGGAGAGTATTGCTCTCCTTTTATCTGCTCCAGAGATTTCAAGTTTCATCTGAGCTTTACTCATGGAATGTCCAGTGAACTTTCTGCAACCCACTTCAACTGGCTCACACTGTACCCACATTTTATTACGCAGGGACGTAAGGTTAACAAATCAGCACACCATCACAGACTCATTTATTACGACATTTATTCACACTCAGTGTTTTATTTTTTGCACTGTTGAATGATTAATATTATGGTTTCATGCAAACATAACACTGACTAAACTAAAGCACTTGGGTCATCCTGAGTATTATAAAAGTCTCGATAAATAAAACTTGATTGATTGATTGATTATGGTGATACTATATAGTACATCTGATCTACCGTATTTCCAGACAATAAATCGCTTCGGAGTATAAGTCGCACCAGCCAAAAAATGCATAGTAGAGAAGAATAAAACATATATAAATTGCACTGGAAAATAAGTCGAATTTTTGGGGCAAATTTTATTGATAAAATCCAAGACCAAGAACAGACATTTCATCTTGAAATCCAATTAAAATAATAACAGATTAGAGAACATGGTGAATAGATGCACGTATGCTAACGTTACACCTTCAGCATAGACACGATAGACAACGAACTGTCCTAAGTGTCTGGTATGCTAACGTAACATATTAACAGTTATTCAGATAACTGTAGCATAAAGAACATGCTAACAAGTTTAGTAAACCATCAGTATCTTCCTCTGTGTCACTTCTAAACAACTCCGCCAACTCCGGAGGTAGATAATATCACATATAAGTCGCCCCGGAGTATAAGTCGCCAAACTATGAAAAAAGGTCCGTAAAATACAGTAATAAAATTGTATTCTTAAAATTACTCTACATTGAAAATTAGAAAGAGAGTGTTTTTCATAGCAAAAATGTTGCCTATTAAAATAGTATTGAGTTGATAACACCGTCAAAGGTCTCTTGTTTTTGTCCTGAAGTTTGATGATGAATTCTGAAAGTTAGCTTACATATTAATATTATAATATTCACTGCCTGTCAAAAAAAAAAGTCTGCACAGAAAAAAAGGGGCACACGCTCTAATATTTGGTAGGACCGCCTTTATAATCAGAATCAAAAGGGGTTTATTGCCATTGTCTATGAACAAAATTCACAAACATAGGAACTTGTCTCAGCATTAAGGTGCAACATAAAACACTAATCAATAATAAAAACAGCATATATGAAATCAAAAAAGGCATGCATTAAGAGACAATTTTAAATTACTATAATATAATGAATAAAAGCTTTGATTACAGCTCACATTCACACATTTACTGTGGCATAGTTTCAATAAACAATTTATTTCCATCCAGTGTTTTTAAAATGTATTTATCCAATTATTTCCATCCAAACGATTTATTTCCATCCATTTTCACACTGATCTTGTATTGCTGATGTGAGAGAGTGACCACTGCACAAAGTTTTCTCTGGCTCGTCCCAAAGACCCTCACTGGAGTTCAGATCTGTAGTAGATTAGTTTCTGCTTCTCCTTAGATGTTCTCTCTGCTTGATGCCAATGATTTGACCCTTTTCAAACACACTGACTTTTTCCATGACCACGAGATTTGTCTTTCCACATGGTTGTTTCAGAAATGAGACGCCACTCCCTGAATCAGTCGGGTTTAAATACTGTGTTGCAGCTGATAGATCCTCACCTTACCACAAGTTATCCAGAAGGAGCCTCGGACCTATATTTGCGTAGTTGAATCCAAGTTGTGACTTTCTTCTTGGACAGGCAGCATAATAACGTAATACATGAAGAACCATGGTTTCCACTTTTCTCTGTGGTTAATATAAAATATCACTTACATTATTAACGCTAGACATTAAACATTAAGAGTTTAAACAAGTTTATTCTATACTGTTGGCTTCATATGCCGTCTTCCCTAAACCAAATACATAAACCCTTTAAGAAGCTTAGACATGACACATACGACACAAATGTACACCAAAGTCCCTAAATCAGCCCGGGACTTTGAATTTTGAGTGGCTTATCCTTCTAAGACAACAATAAATATTACATTTGCTTGTATGGACTCCATGTTTAAATTGTACCATTAAAACTTTCATCTATACTGCATAGCTAATACTGCACTCTCTGCTCCATCACACACACACCCAAGCACGCACGCGCACGCACACAAACAGTGACATTTAGGACAAATTGAGTAAATGAAAGCCATGACACCAATAAGAGAACATGCTCGACAATGGCTATTGTGCAGGCGCTATAATTGCTTTTTTAACAAGCTGCCGAGAGAAGCCATTTTTTCATATCTATGCAATTTTGCCCCAGCACTCAGAACAATAAAAATGCCAGCCTCTATTAACTGGGAAAAAGGCCAGTTGTACTAGTGCGGCGTGTTAGTCTCAAGTAGCAGTGTCCATCAAACAGACTGCTGGTGACAAGTAGTAGATGGCAATTCTTTCTATTAATCATGAGTGGCATTTGGAGACGCATAAACGGACACGAGAGCTGAACTGAATACGGTATTGACAGAAAATGCATTTATAGGACAAATCTTTCTGTCTCAAGACCATCCCTTTAACCTTTTCTATGCGCTCTCTCTAAAATTATGCACGGCTAATCTTAAGTGATCCTAAACAACAATATATCCGAATGCAATTTCCTCCCTGTTATTTGATCACTCCGTTCTGCACTGTTGAATGAGGCCAATATTCAATTTGAGGTAAAGCATGCACAGGGACCATAGTGGACGTCTGCGGACATCATATTATGACGGAAAAAAAAGAAAAAGATTTGGATTCAGTTTGACAGCAGCAGAAGAGTATAGAAAGAATCCTGCATGTGGTTACCAGCAGGTGGCAGCATGGTCACAGCGTTAATGCACACGTTTATACTACTACTGACTTCAATTTGAAACTGACACGTTTCAGTCCAAAGTCAAAACCCCCAGAATCTGCACTGTAAAAAACATAAACAGGGAGTTTCAGTAAAATAACTTACTCAATAACGCATAAAGCTAAATTGTTTAAATTATTTAGTATGTCGATTTGTTCCAAGTTGTGCATTTGCAAAAATTGTATTCCTGTTTTGATGTTATTCATGTGCAAGAATGAAATGTATCATGATAAATAAATGAAATCATTAATTAATCAAGTAATGGAGGTATAACTAACTTGAGTAATCTATATTTACAGTCTTTTAAAAATGGTTTAAAGAAGACACGTATCATGTAACAACATTTTAAAATAAAATTGAAAATCATGTGTGCCCAGTAAATTCCTTTATGTACGTAGAAACAAGTTTATTAATTTAATTTGTATTCATTTGCCTAATTCTTCACTCATGATTTAAGGGGAAAAAAGTTAAACAGATTGATTTATGCTGAACAGTAACCGTGTATGGATAGTTTTCCACAATATCAATGAGAAGACTTTAAGTGCTTGTCTGGCCCAGTTTGGAGTCCTCCTCTCTCACGTAAAAGAATCTCATACATGTGTAGTAGATGTTTTATTTATGTCAGCTACAAATTCCGGGTTACGGAATCACAAGGACATAAAGTATTTAGATGCTGATATTCAACCTTTTTCTCGTGTCCTAGTTGCGTGACCAGAATCCCGCTACAGAGGACGTTATGTTTTACTTTAATGAATCTTTACATAGTTTAAAAAACAGATTCATTATTGTGTACTCTTGCAACAACTAGAGCACACAAATACAATATTTTTTTCTTTCCTGTTGACTAATCCCTTACATCAGTATGCGTATATGCTGTACACAATGTATAATAATGGGGTTTCCAATTCATTGTTTTTTATTTACTGCAAAATAGGGTAAAGATAATATCTAACTGGTAATTTGAAAGTTCATTTTACGGCTCTATTTACAACAAATTTAACAGTAAAAATATGAGTCAAAAAATGCTTGGAAAACTTTGGCAAAATCAATAACATAGCCTACAGCTAGATAAAAGATTAATGAGAGTGCAAAAAGGGGTTTCAGGGATGACCAAGACCTTTTGCATGTCAGATGTGCGTGTCTAGCACTGGCAAATGGTGAGCGATGCATGATGGGAAGCCCCTGTTAAAAGCTGACATCTTGTGGAGATAGCCCAGCATCTGTCCTCATGCGTTATTATTAATCTGATGCCATCTCTCACCAAACCTGTCCTGTGTAGCTTGGGTCAGTCCCAGAAGCTCATGCCAAGCCCAAAACCCCTTTCATCCCAGACATCGATTCTTGGCTTCAAACATGCAGTTTTTACAGCGCACTGTGACATCTCCGAATCTTCGTAATACCAGTCTGATATGAAATAATGGACTGTACAGGGTAGGCTGCCAGCTCAGGTGTGTTCTGCTCCACGCTGCCAGGTTTCTCCTATTTTTTTCCCCACACACTCCTAAAACGTCAAGACATTTTTTACAGTGCGTAGCTGGGAGCACTGCATCTCGACACCGCGCTTGTGTTTCATCTGGATTACATCACACTACACATGTGTCATTTTGTAGTTAATCTGACTTTGTTCAAATACAAAATAAGATTAGAAGTATTTGAGGAAGAGCTTTTTTGTAAGGGCTTGTGTCTTTGATTTGGATTTGTTAAAATAAATTGTTAAAACAAATTATATGTTCCTTCTTCGTGGATCAATGGGAACATAAATTCAATACATAATTCAGGTTATTGCATTGCCTTGCTGACAGGTTACCAATATCACCAGTGGCCATATCCAGCAGTGGTTCACCAAAATCAATGCCTGATATGACTGAGTACATGTGCAACTTGCTTAGATATTTAGCAAACTACCTTCAACAATTTTTGCCACTTTTTGAGATTTGGTTAACATAAAAATACATTCTAAATACTGTAATTAAGATGCCACAATGTAAAATTGTAGTGCTATAATCACTGTGAGAAGAAATATCACATTACAATAGTTCACGACCAAACAACTGTGCAATCTTTAATTTGCTTTCTTTCAGAAGTCTAGCCTTGAGAAATGAATGTAAAAATAATGATATTGCCACATACACAGCTGAATAAAAAAGAACTTTTTTGGAGTATAAATTTAATTGAAATTATTCAGTGTTGCTGCCTACAATTCTCACCATTATTGTGATTTATTGACTGAATAACCTTGACATCCATTTTTAACTGATAACCAATTACTTAAAAAAATTATATATATATTGTAATGGTCAGTACTCTCAAAAGCTGTTCTACAATTAAAATGACGAACTGACTAACTGAACAGATTAAAACTTTTGCAAAATAGAATTTAAATTGTGTACATTATTAAAAAAAAAAAAATAATAAATCACATGCTTTACTGGGTAAATACTACTAGGGCTACTGTGTGAACGCCACATTTACTTTGAGCATAAATACGTGCTCACTCATCAGAGAAATGACCTGTGTACTGTGTTCTCAGTACTACTCATAACTACAAAACAACACACAGAAAGCTTTAACGAGCCCGAGGGAAGTGAGAGAACAACTATCCCCTGAAAAGCAGACAGCATCGACACATACACTCCACTGAGCCAACGCCATTTAATAGTTTTAGTCCAAGTAGGTGGACCTGATTTGGAGAAACATGTAGGTTTGTCAAGAAAAATGCCGTTACAAATACCTTTCTTCGACAATCACAGTAGTTGGTTGGCTCTGACTGAAAAAATATCAAAAACTAAATGCGGAATTTTGCCCTGAAATTTGCCTTTCAAAATTTTACCTATTTATTTTATTTTTTTACACCTTTTACCGTGCAAAATATCAGAAATACCACTATTACTGTCAAAACTCCGAGATCCAAGAGGTTCTGCATCTACAACTGTGTAAATATGTACTTTGAACTCGGGAAGCAAATTCTCTTGTATTTTTTTCTTTGCTTGTATTATTTCCCGTGCGCTCTGATTACTGTGACATCTGAGTGATTAATCCGTTCTCCATTGCACAGACCTAACCTTTAAATACAGCCATAGCTACAAAATCATTTCACTGCCTTCCTGAGAGAGAGGTTGTCTCAAGGACTGACTGTTCCCAGGCTGTAAAGCTGTGCCAAGGCCTTTTGTGAATGGATTACTTACTATTAAGCTGGCGGGCCTGATAAATTAGGATTTATAAAGATTATTACAAAATACTTATGCCCTGCTAATGCTGCTGATTGAATTTGTGAATCATATTGAATTACTGCAAAGGATTACTGGAAGGTACTGTAAATCCAAAAGGCAAGGGAGAACTTCTTGGTTAGTTTTAGGGTCATAATATATTATTAGGCCCGAGTGAGGGACTTTTTAAAATTGTATCCGGGGGCTGGACAAACGCAAAAATCGAGTAGTAAACAAGGACGGATATGCTAGTGAGTGGTATGGAAAATTACAACTCTATATGAATATTGAAAGATGGCTCAGTAGCGCCACCTCAAAAATCGATTAACATGGGGCCAAAGGGAGCCCGAAGCCACAAAAAAGTCTCAGAAAAAATATGTTGCTCACTCCAAAAAAATAGTACATGTGACGACATGTACAAAATTATATTATGACCCCGCCTTAAATCATACACAGAGTCAGCCATTGTGGGCGGAACCCTCTTTTTTTTTTTACAGCTCATACTTTATTCCACCTTGGCTTTTCAATCAAAACTCTTCAAAATGGGTCAAAATGAACTACACCCATGTGCAATTAGAGGTCATTCTTTTGATTTTTGATAAATTCCAAATGTGGGCATGGCAAGCTCATTAACAAACATTGTTTAAGTAAAAACGTAGACATAGACAAATCAAATTTGGCACAGACATCCTACTTGCGATTTTGAACAAAAAAAGCCAATGACGGCATACCTTTATCTGCAAGCATGTTATCGTGGCAACCTAACAAATATTGCCATAGACTTACATGTGTTTTGGTTTACCAGCATTTTGCATGAGATGAAAAAATTTACTTTGACATAGACGAATCAAATTTGGCACAGACATCCTTCACTAGCAAGGACAACAACCCCAGCTACGATGCAAAGTGTTTATTGACATATGAGAAACATGAACCACGCGAGTGTACAGAAATGAATGTGGTTTTGGGGCTTCTGGCGATGAGGGCTTTAGGCTCCCGGGCCTTGATACCCACATCTGGGAAACAAATTCGAATATTAATAAGAACAGGGTCGGAAGGAGGGGCACGAAGTCACAAACGCTGACGTGTGTGACCTGGATGCCTAAATAGTGCAGCCACAGGAAGGGGCGTGAAAGGGGTGTGGTTCGGCTCTTTAAGATAACAAACTTATCTTCAATTCATGCCATTCTAAACACATTTTTTTACCGTGGCCACCTGACAAATACTGCCACAGACTTACCTGAATTTTGGTTTACAGACAGTTTGAATGGGATGAAAAAACTTACTTTGTCATAAACAGTGGACATTTGGCAAACTTCTCCACATTAAACTGAACCGAAAAGCAAATGGGGATATAACTCATGAAAAAGTTGAATGAAGTAGTATAAAGTTGGTACTGTTTGTGGGGGAGAGGTGATGTAAGCAGGGGGGGGCCCTTCATCGCCTCATGCGGCTTTAATTATATTTAGAAGTGCAAGTACAATGCATTTTTCACATTTCTGTATTTCTTATTCTGTGGTATATTGTACTAAATTAACCTAAACGCTCATAATGCCTGCAAGAAGTTGCATTAGTTGCTAAGCTACTGCTATTATTTCCCACAATTCATTGATCAATTTTCATTCTTTGTCTCTTTCCCACTTCTTTTAATATAGTTACTAGAGTGGCTATACAGATTATTAATGCATTTATATAATTTAGACATTATTCCCCTTGAAAGGTCTGATTTCTATTTTGCCCTTCTATTGACGGAGTAATTAGTTTCTCTCAAATACTATGGGATAGAAATCAGGTAGTGCACTTTATCCAGATGGTATTGACGTCCTTGAAGTGCTATCAGGTTCAGCCACACAATCCGAGTCAGAAAAGCACGTTTCTGCTGAAAACAACCATGACCACTATCTTTAAAAAAGCCCCACAACCTAAAGGCTCTGAGACAAATGGATGGTGTACCATTTTAATTGCCTACCAACAGCCTCCAGTGTAAGAATCTAATTATCTTCGGTCCATCGTATCAGAGAGGCCTATAATTGTTTCAATATTACACATCCAAAGGGGCTGAAACTGCAGAATGTCAGATAATGGCTTCTTAAACAAGTTTACCTCCTAGAAAACATTCTTTAAGAAACATGGCTTCATCTTGTATTCATTTCCCCATAGTACTGCTGAGATTAGGTGACCTGCTGTTGAGTGGTTAAGAAAAATCTTTACGCAAGTAAAAGAATACTTGCCTCAAGACAGGGAAGTCAAATAATAATTAAAATGACAGTAGAAAAAAGGCTTAAATACTCTTTCTGTGACAAAACTACTAAAACAACAATTATTATCATGACGCTAGTAGTAAAATAAGTAAATTAGAATATTGAGTATATTACCTATGATAAAACACTTTTACCTTGGAACGTACTATTAGTACTATTTGGAAATAGACAAACTTGATAAGACTTTTGACAGTGTCACTTTATTTTCATTTGAATGTGCCGTGATTTTGTTTCTTTGAATGTTTAGTGCAACTTGTGTTCTTTTGCTCTCTGGTCACGTTCTGCTCTATTCTGTGTTTTACGTTCAATTTTCGGCTCAAAAAAATTCTAATAAAAAAGGCAGCAAAGGACCATGAACTTGAAATGTAATCAATATAATCTTGAAAAAAAAAACAAAGATAAAATGAGGTAAAATGTATGGTCTATCCCCTTTTTGTGTACTTGAACCTCTATTGCAGTGTGTTTTGATGCATTATGGATTGCTAAAATATTATTTTTGTCAATATTGCCCACCCCTAATATTACTTATTTAATATAGAACTTATTGTATGACTAAAGGTGAAGCGCTGCTGATCCTGGTCCTGGTCCTGGTCCTACACCTCCACCTTGTACTGTGGTGGTGAGTTATCCACAGTCTCGCCGGGGAAGTAACTTACCATTTGAATAGAAAACCACGTACCTGTGTTGGCTTCTTCCTCCTCCTCCTTGGCTGTGGATGTGGGCGATGGTGGTGTGGTGGTCTGTAAACAGGGACCAAAACCACAAATTAGTATTTCAGCGTTAACTATGAAATGTTTGAATCTTGACTATATATATATATTTTAAAAATGTGTTTAGTGTTACATAAAATAATACTTGCAGTAAAAAACTAAAAAACAGTAAAACAGCATAGTAGCCAAAACACAAAGAACATACAGTGAAAGGTAAAATAAAATACAGGTACTGTTGGAGTTTCAAGTAAAAAAAAAAAAAAAAAAAAAAAAAAAAAAAATTGGCACAATCTTTTTTTCTGTTTTTTATTTCTAGGTTTAAGTTCTGACATATGCTAAAGGGACACTATGTAACTTTTCGGTAGAGAGGTCTGCATAGATATGTCGTTGCTTTGCCAGGGATGAATGTATGTTTTTCAAGGTATTTCTGGACAAGGAGAACTTCTGTAATTGAATATTTGCAAGATCGCGCCACACTCGGGAACATTCTACGATGCAAACATTTTGAAATTCACTGTCATCTCAGAGAATGACCGCTCTTACAGTAGTGTTTTATACCTGTCTGACTAAACCAGTGAAGCAGGAAGCAGGGGAAGAATGTGAGCCTTTGAGACAGTCCTGGGACAATAGCTCCATTTCATGTGTGAGCAGGCGACATTGGGAGGTCTGAATGGGGTCCAGACTGATTCAGAGTCAAGATGGAACACAATCAAAGGCTGCCCATTGGAAAAAGAACACTATTAAACGGAGCCAAACTGGTGACACCATGACAGTGACAAAGACTTGGCACGTTAAAGTCTGGTTCTCAAATTGTGATGTAGGCCTAATTTTTTGTTTTTCTGTGCTTAAAATTTGCAACCCTTATTTATCCTTGGTTTAACACATACTTAGATTTAAATCTATGTTAGCCCAGGAGTTTGTGTTGACATACGCAGTTTAGTTCTTTCAACCTTTGAATAAAGCTTATAATCGTTTCGGTACTTGTTGTGTTTTGTTTCAATCCTGCATATTTAAGTCCCAGATTGTCAAATGTATTGAAAATGAGATACTCCCGGTAGATTGATACTGAAACTAGTCAAACTAATTCTAATTTGAAGAATAGTCTTGGTCTTTATCAGAACAAATATCAGACCACGTGATAACAATAATGATAACAATACTATTATTTTGTGTCAAAAACAATATTCTATTGTCTAAAAAAAGAGAACGTATCAAGGCTTTTCCTTTTCCTCAACATTGAGTTTGACATTTTAATATTATAACTACACAACAGGGATCCTCTGTGCTCTTTTTTTAAAGTCCCCACCTTCACCAGACTCATCCGGATCACGTCTCACCTTTATTATGCAGCTAACTCTCTTCACTGTAAATATTTAAGGTGCTGTACCAGATTTTTTACAGTTTTAATACGTGAAAAACAGAACTAGTTAAATTTAAACTCTTTGCAGACATTCTCAGTATTTCTCACTTACCTAATGCATAATCCATTATCCTAAATATGATGAGTTTATAAGTACTTTTTACAACTCTGAAGTCAGAGCGGTCATGGCAAAGCTAACAAACAATAGCATACTAACATCGCATTTCCTGCTTTACAGAGAATGAAACACGTCATAATTTTCTGCCAAATAGCAGCTTTTACAATATATCTGTACTGTGGCAAAACAGATTTACTTGGGTACAGGCCCTTTAACAGCTTTCAAACTGCTTTACTCCTTGTGATGCCACTAGAATGCTTGTGCAACCTTCTGGCCACAGTGTAATTGTTTTTTTTTTTTTTCAATATTTAAAAATGACAATTATTGCGATTACTTTATTGCGATTAAATTATTACATTATTTATATGACGTCACAGTGTGTACACGGACACTGTGACTTCATACATTAGATTCTGTGAGGACGGCATCATATCAACATAAACCAAAGTCACTTTCAATAATGACAAACCCTCCAAAACTGAGGCAGTTGAGGCGGCAGAAGGAGGCAGCGCAAAGGGCAGGTGACAGAGAGCGCGAAGTATGGATTAAGCAAAGAGGTATTGAGCGCTAGATCACAGTACAATACACGTCTGAAGCAGCAGTTCTCTGACAACAAACCCGCCTCCGTGTGGTGGGGGCTCCGGCTTCTCACCAATCATAAGCCCCGAGCCCCCCCTCATGAACACTTCTTAAACATATGCCACTTTAACAGCAACTGTTCAACCACTCGCTGCACTGTCACTTTCTGCACTACAACTGTAAATGTAACTGTAATTCTTGTGTACATAGTAATGCCTATTTTTATTTTATACCATAGTAATTTTAAATTGTTTCTTAATGCATGCCCTTTTCATTGAATATATGTTGCTTTTATTATTGATCAGTGTTTTATGTTGCACCTTAATGCCGAGTTCCTATGTTTGTGAATTTTATTCATTGACAATGACCTTTTCTGATACCGATTCAAATGGTTCAGGCAACATTATAGAATCTTTGCAACATATCACATTTTGATTAAGTCCAAGTATATTCAATATTTTAGTCCATATGCAATGTTAGTCTTAACATTTTGGAGAGTAGAGAGAGTAATTAGAAATCGAAACATTTCACAGGCTGTGAGAAGCCGCACATTCACTCACAAGAACAGAACAAGCTCGTAGACGTTGATGGAGGCCTTTATGACTCCACCATTACGCTCACATTGTTTCACTCGGCGGGATCAGATTTTACAGTGCACTTATGAAGCAGCCACTCTTTTATGTTGGCCCAAAATTGAATCTCATTGAAAACACAGATGCGTGTAATTGGCAAATCATGGAGTGACTTTGATACAAAAAAAACAAAAACATTTTGATAGAGCCTGCGTCCTACATCAGTACAGTAATCAGAGCACTTTCTTCAGCAGAGGCAGAGTAAAACTAACATTGATTGTGGTTTATTTGGTTGCACATGTACAATGGAGTCTTTGAGAAAATGAGAATGAGACACGGGCCAAATCCACTCAGCAAACACAATCATGAGGATAGGGCCATAAGCTGTTTTCACTTCACATTTAGCCTCACAATTTAAACAGCGGTCATCTGCCAAAACACACAGCCCAAACAGCTATAGACCATTCTACAAAACTAAATGTATAACAGTAGTTCATGGTATTCTTTCCCTTTGGGCATTAACTTCTAGGATTTGCATACAATTTCAACTGCCTCATGGTACAGGGATCCTCTGCCAGATTCCCTTTAAACAGTCATGATTTTGCCAAGATGAGGACAATAAAAATATGTGTTTTGTAAAGCAGATAGTTCCTTGACAATTAAAATGTATTAATTGACTTCTCAATCACATAGATACAAGCATTCTCTAAACAGATGCCCTGAGGCAGAATAATGGAATTGAAAATAAGTGCCAGTATCAAACCGTCAACTCTGGTTACTGCGTCAACTCAACCAGCTGATCTATTGTGACACTGAGTTAGTGTTGTCACAATATTAACATTTTTAAATATTTTTAAATACAAAGCAAAGTGCAAGAAGCTTGATACTCTATATACTTTTTTTTAACTAAATAGTTACAAATATTACCATATACATCGTGGTCTTAGTTCTGATCTAGATCAAGACTATTAGTTTTTTAAGAATTTTTTGGCCCGTAGGCTTTACCAGACAGGAAAGCCTAGCAGCCTAGCGGATGAGAGAGAAGGGAGGACATGAGGCAAAACATCGGAGTCGGGATTCGAACCCACAACACTGCGGCCACTACTCGACCACTGGGCAGCAAAGCTCAAGACTATTCTAAAACAATTTAGGAAAAGTCCATTACCGGCCTATTGATGTAATTGTTTTCTGTATCAACACCAGCTTAATGCGATAGTTGTCACTAATTATTTATTAGTCACTAGTCATTGTTTTATTAACTTTATGTGTATTTTAATTGTTTGTATGTATTATTGCACTTTGCCGTACAGCACTTTGGGCTTTTAAAGTTGTAAGTGTGCTTTAGAAATGAACATTGATCAATCAATTGATTGATTTAATGAACAACACAGACTGGTTGTGCAGTGTGTCGAGCCTCAGTGATGTGTACATTGTTTATGTAATATATGTTTGGTATGTATTTAGTTTTTCCCTTGGTAATGTCACTGGCGCCAATCTAAATTTCTCCATCTCCACCAAATTTTTTTTTACAACCCTACCCTGAGTACAGAATTTAGTAAAGTCTTAAAGTCCAAAGTACAAATATGAATCTGAATATGACAGTGTACTTTGTCCTTGTCCTTAGTCAAATCTGTACATATCCAAAGCATGTTCTATAATATGCACCAAATCTAGATAATACACTTTACAGTATGTATTCCACAAAAAAGTATTTTACATTCCACACAACACCAATCTGGCTGCTGAATACATCTCGAACAAAAAAACAGCTTCCCAAATGGCCTTTCGTAACATTGCTTATGCAGGACATGAGTGCACAGCCTGATGTCAATAGTTGATGTTGATAAGCAGTATCAGGGAGTCTCAGGCCATGTGCCAAGATGGTGCAGTGATAAAGGCATTATGTGCTGACAGTTGTGTTTGTGCCGCGGTATAAGAGAAGCTGCATGGCTGATTCTTAAGCAGGCCTGCAGCTATTGTGCCCCAAAAGCAATAGAACAAAATGGCGTTGGGAATAAGCTCATGTACCCTTTCTGGCCTTTTTATGACATACACCTGCACGCAATTTTAAAGGTCCCACGATGAGCTAAAAACATTACAATTTCTCCCTCATTAAAGATGCATCTGGAGTTGATTTGTTTTATTCACATACATAATATATAGACTGTTTTCCTCTTTAGAGCTAATGCCCATCTCCAGAACGTTCTCCTCAGTGTGTTTAAAGTCCATACACCTTTATTTCACTTGTACTGATCATTTCAGTGCACAAATTCCTTGTACTAAATCTGCAGTGCTTTGTTAATCTAAGTCCAATATTTATGAACAGTCCCAAAATAATATATTGTTTTTAAATTAATGTTCTCTTATTGAACATTTGGAAACAATGATATATGATATATTATTTCTTATACATACAAACATGACATATCAATGCATTGCTGTTCAAAACGTACATCTGAAAAAGCCTGAATAATATCTGTGATTCATGTAAATGTCTAACGCACAATCATTATTACAGGTGTACCTAACAATATGACCGGTGCATGAATGAGCTTTTGAAATAGAATTCTCTTGACATCAAGCCTGTCATCTGAATAAATAAATACTCAGGTTGATCTGCCTCCAGTCAAATGCAGTAAATCCTCGTGTGTCGGGAGCCGCTCACTCTGCCTGTGTACACTCTGACGCAGGTGTAAAGGTGAAAAGGAACCATGAAATCCTCTGTCACTCACCATCCTTCTGCTGCTCCTCTGGAACTTCCATGTCGTTATCTGTAGACAAAGAAAAACAGGTTACATTCATTTTAATTAATTACAAATTCTATAATGCGTGTGCAAAATAGTACTGAATGAATGAAGATGGAACCAAAAGATAAATACAGTAAACAATCGTCAATATTATGACATATTTTTGAAAATGGACTTGCCTTTTTTATAGGGTAATATTGGACATTATTGTGATATGGGATACAGCTGTTCGGTACTGCAATATCAGTATTGCAACATTTTGACATAATTTTTTTTTTTTTTACAAAATAATTTCAAACTGACGAAACATTCTGACATCCTTTTACACAATAATTTAAAACTGTGAAAACAGAGACAAAACAAAGACTAATCATGGCTAATCTAGCTTTTAAGTAAATCTGAAGTTTAAACATTTTAATAATAAAAATAAAAATTTGCTTTGTTATCAATATTTTCGCAATATACTGTGCAGCCCTATTTTTAATTGTCTGTTTTCATTTTTGTATTTTGCTGATTCTAAACTGCATTGTCCCCATTTTGGGACAAATAAAAGCTTTAGTAACCATACTTTCTTTTGGGCTTTTTAACTATAGCATATTTAGAAGAAAGTATGTAGTAATAAATAAATAATGATAAAGGAATACGTCTTTTAAACACATTTGCACATAAACACATGTGCAATAAACACATAAACACATTAAAGGCAGTTAATACCACTGAACACTAATTTCAGTTGGTGTTATCCCTCATTCGTCCAGGAGTTTACAATTGTAGAAAAAAGATTCAGTTGTAGTCATCTGGACACTGTTTTAGAAAAACAAGACGTGTCGACTCTCATCCAAGAGTAATTTTCAATCTACGGATCTGGTCTGAGAACTCGGATATGCCCACCAGGCGGAACCTCCTGATAATAGCCTGTACTGTTTACAGTTTAACCTGAAATTAATCCTCTTTGTTTACCCTAACAGTCCTGTAATAGTCCTAGAAATCCTATTGTTAACTGGCTGCCGCTTCCTCATCAGAATGGCCAGGGTTGATGCCGCCCCATGGCTTCAAAATGCTGCAGTACACTGACCGAAGATTGAAATTTAAACCTCCATTTCTGTTTCTGTGTCTCTTTTTAACAAAAATGGCCGCCTTAACTCCTCTTTGAAGCACCTTACTGTCCTCAAAAAAGTGGTTTGTGGCTTTAAGATAAAGATGCACGGTGCTTTGTAATCCTGAATTAGAGTGTCTTCCGTGTTGATTAAGACTATTGTGTAGTGGCTGTTTAGTCTCACCTATGAAATGCTCTTCACAACTTTCCTCACTGCATTGGATCGAATACACTACATTGCTCTGTTTTTAAGGAGAAATCTTGTCCTTAGGATGAACCAGGGACTGTCTAAAAATCCTTTGTAGTTTTTCAGACAGTCCAGACACATAAGAGATGGAGACTTCTTTCCTTCTTGGTTCTGTTTCCCTTTTGGCTGTTTTTTTCCCTCTTAACTTTGTCTCCTCTGATAGTAGAACAATCGAGTAGACACTGGAGCGGCTGGTCCTGGACCACCTAAGCTCGTGAGCTCAGCCATGGATCCGCTGCAGTTTGCATACCGGCCTGGCATCGGAGTGGAGGACGCAGTCATCTCCCTGCTGCACCGCTCTCTATCTCACCTGGAGAAACCTGGCAGCGCTGTGAGGATCCTATTTTTTAATCTCTCCAGCGTCTTCAACACCATCCAGCCGCTGCTCCTGAGGGACAAGCTGGAGACGGCTGGGGTGGACTACGACCTGGCGGAGTGGATCCTGGATTACCTCACAAACCGAAACCAGTTTGTGAGAGCCCGGGACTGTGTGTCTGACACTCGGACCTGCAGTGTGGGGACGCCCCAAGGCCCCGTCCTCGTGCCCTTTCTCTTCACCCTCTACACTGCAGATACAGGCACGACACGGACAGCTGTGTCATGCAGAAGTTCTCTGATGACTCTACCATCATCAGACCACATCACGGACAACGACGTTGCAGAAGAACAGAGGACTCGCGCAGGACTTTGTGGACTGGTGTCAGCAGAACCACCTCCTCATCAACCAGGGGAAGAATAAGGAGATGGTGGTGGACTTCCGCAGACGACTCACCAGTGAACATCCAGGGAAGGGACATTGAGAGAGTGGACTCATACAAGTAACTGGGTGTTCATCTGAACCACAAACCAGAGCCAGAGTCGACTCTACTCCTGAGGAGACTTCGGTCCTTTGGGAGTGACAGGGCCACTCCTGTGGACCTTCTGTGACTCGGTGGTCGCATCAGCCCTCCGGTACAGTGTGGTCTGCTGAAGTAGCAGCATCACAGAAGAAGGGAGAGAAGACTGGTCAAAAGTCCTCAAGAAGTCAGCTACCGTCCTGGGCTGTGCTCTGGACTCGGTGCAGGAGGTGGGGGACAGAAGGGTCCTGGCTAAACTCACGTCTATGCTGGACCATGAGTCTCACCCCCAGCAGGACACCCTGTCCGCTCTGGAGAGCAGCTTCAGTGACAGGCTGATCCACCCTCTGTGTGAACTGTGTGAGATTTCCCAGCTCTGTCAGACTTTACAACAATCACTGTTAGTCCTGAACGTGTCATTCAGCTTTCATAATCCTGTGCAATACTGTTATACTCCTGTGCAATACTGTGACACAATGTCAATCATCCCTGGTGCAATATTTTCTGTCCGACAGCTGTAAAAAAAAGTGTGTTATTATTATTAAGATTATAAGAGTTTTCTTTTTTTCTAAGTTATCTGTTTTTCTAAGAGTTTTTTTTATCAGTTTTCGTTTTCCAAGTTATCTGTTTTTATTATTATACTATGCATAATCTGTTTCTGTACCCTTTGTTGCAACACTGCAATTTCCCCATTGTGGGACAAATAAAGATGATCTTATCTAATCAAGAAAGGCCAAGCGGTTCTCCTTAGTGTCTTCCCTTGTAATCCTGATATTCGAGTCCAGAGCATGTACTCTGAGAAGGCTTTCAGCTCTTCTTTCTCGATAGTCACAAATGTGTCATCCACGTAGCGGTACAAAATACTTTGAGTGCCTGAAAAGGAGGTCAATGGTTTTTTCTCAAACTGCTCTGTGGTCTGTAGAAGTGTCCCCGAAACTCAAAGTAGCTGATGTTTATACAGATGTCTAATAGTTTGCAGATGTGTTCAGGTGTCAGCTTGGTCCTAGCTAGTAAGGTGGTGTCCTCTTGCAGTCTCATTCTCACCGCTGCCTCAGAGGTCGGGATGCTGGTGAACAGTCACATCATACGAAACCATTAGATCATTCGGGTCCATTTGGAGATGTTTCACTGTGTCCACAAATTTCTGTGTGTTTTCCACGTGATGTTCTGTGTTCCACACCAATGGTGCCAAGATTGTTGTTAAATGCTTACCCACATTGTATCTAATGGAATTGGTGCTGCACACAATGGGTCTAAGTGGACCAGCCATAAATGGTTGGAATAGCTTCCCCAGGATAGTCTGTAATACAGAGGTCCGTCTATAACCTCCAACTTCTCAAGCTTCTGTAAACAGTCTATCACCTTCTTCTTGTAGCCACTGGCAGGGTCGCTTTTCAAATGACTGGCTTCATAATCATCTGTGTTGAAGATCACAGTGCAGCGCCCCTTGTCTGCTGGTAGAATGTTAATGCTGTGATCCTTTTGTAGTGCTGAGAGTGTCTTCCTCTCTTCAGGTGTAATGTTTGAAGGGGGCGGCTTGGCACTCTTCATAGTAGCGGGGATACGTAACCTCAGGTCTGCAACCTCCATTTTGTTGTTCCTAATGATTGTGTCTGTGGCTGTGATATAGGCAATATGCATTTTATATTTATAATATGAATGCATTTATTATAGCATTTCTGGTATTACATAGAGACAAATTTGAATTTCACTATATGTACTCTAAAACAGAGTTAACTGGAAAGAAAACAATATAAAATAAAAATCTACCCCCTTTACAGCATCTGTCCTACCCGCCCAAACCACACTCACTTCCCCAGCATGTCCTTGGATATGGTTATTATATTAAATTATAGCATGTGTATGTAAGAGAGAAAAGAGGGGGTCTGAGCCAATTCAAAAGATATTCCTTTTCAATTGAAGTTATACTGGTCAACGATGTAAAACTCCTATTTTCCCAAATGACTGGGACTGAAGGCTCGAGTGGACCACAGTGCCACAGAAAAAAGCCCTTTGTTGGATTTGTCCATCTTTTCTCTGGGAGGCTTTAGCGGCCGACAGAGGGACTGGACTGTGCTGTTTCAGGTGTATGAGTAGAGGCGCACTGTGGGGGATGAGATGGCTTTGGCTCAATAGTGAAAGGCAGTGGTGGTAGTGGATGAGTAAAGCAATGACCGCAATAATAGGAGCGTGTAAAATAATATTACCGTGTTGAAATGGAAACATAAATGGTCAGATTATGCCTCATTTATCCATATGGCATTGTATAACTAACACCGTCATGGAACATTGTTTTCAAAGGGAGCGCTCGGACTTAAATAGCAATTTAGACTTGGTTTGGTACTGTCCTTGTCCTCGTTCAATGCTGGTCTAGTTCAGGTTTAGATCTGGGGTTTAGTCTCCAGATTAGTCCCAATTTTGATGAGGTCAGTGTGTAAATGTTGTATGATGCTGTACATAGCACAGTTCTTACTATTGAGTATCTAATATTTTGTATTTACCATTTCTCAACAATTATAGTTGTGCATCTCTTTTACTTTCAAATTACTGAATAGATAATTTCTAAGATTATTCATTTAACAGTTTTAATTATGGACCACCTTTGTGTCTGAAATAGTGATTAATAATAAGGCAACAGTGCAACTTTTTCATCGCTCCCAAAACCAATGGACAGAACCTCTTGAGTAAATATTCCAAATGTTACAGTTTTAACACTAGAGTAACCCTGAAATCTCCAGTGCATAGCCTTGGGTCATAACACCACCATTTCACTATTCACAGCCGAGCACAGGCCAGGCATGCGAGTCTACTGTAAGCATTGCATTGTGGTTAGCGAGCGCGGTTAGCAGGCGTTTGTGTTGATGAAAGGCTGTTGTCATCGGCTCTGTGGAAGTGTAAGCGTCAGAGCTCCCGGAGGATTCAGCGACAGGCTTTTCTTTTGTACAACACTGAATCAAAGGGTACAGTGCATTAATCTAACCCTTCTCCGCCGAGACAAAGGACAGTGTGCAACAATGGAGCACAGGTGGAAACATGGACAGCCACATGTTATGGCATTATTACAACTGCATGGGTCTGATACTGGAAAGAAAGAAAAAAAAAACCAATCATGATTAAGGTATTAATTAGGATTGAAACTAGTTAATCCTTTGATCAAGCTTTCCTCAGTAGTTTTAGAATGGTCTTGTACACAATGAGTAAGACCATTGAATCTACTATTATTTTGTGTGAAAATGACACTTGTTTTAAAGAGAACGTTTTTCACTATAAAATCAGTATTGAGTGTCTTATTGAACCTCAAGATTGAGTTTGACATGTTTGTATTGTGACACTGGACACGAATGTGACTAATCAAAACATTAGAAAAAAGAAAAGAAAACATATTTTAACAACACTGCTTTGTTTAATAGGCTAAGATTTTGGGATGCAGTATTTTAGTAAAATAATTAAAGTGCACTATGTAACTTTTTTCTAGTGGGCAGTCCACCACCTGCTTGTCTCCCTGGAGATATTTAGAAAACGATTTATTCTTACTATGAGGTTGTTTCACCACAGAGCTGACCTGTAACTTGGATTGGTGCACCTGCTCGTCTCCATGGAGATAGATAAGTTTATTTAAAGGTGAAGAAACAACAGCCCCCAAGCAGGTAGCAAACCCTCCACCAGGAAAGTTACGTTTACCTTTAAATTTGTCATTATATACAGTACATAGACGGCACTTAAAATATACAGCAACTACTATGTTTCTTGCGCACATATACATTATTTAAGTTATATATACTGTATATTTATATAAAGCCTGTGAAAATAAAAAATAAAATCTGAATTTAACTAACTATCGTTGCTCGTGGGAAACAATTGGATTGAACTAATAGAAGTGTGCGGATTCAAACACACATTCAATTAAGGCTAAAACCAAAACAAGCAAAAATAGTACACACTGGGAACATCAACAGGAAATTAAAGTGCATGATAAAGCTCTTGGAAAGGTTTTTCACATCTACACTTACACTAAAAGGTGACATAATACTGTATTTAAAGAAGGCATATTAAGCTTTTCCCCCCCAGGTATTTGGCATTAAACTATAACAAATGTAGATCAATATTTAAAATTGTATTAAATGCAAACTGCTATATTGATTTAAAGCTTAATAACTCAAACGTCCATTTATTATTTGTTCAAAACTGCAGAACTGATTGGCCACACCTCTTTATAGTGGTATTTCACCAAGGTAAGCAGGAGATTTTTCATTTATGTTTTTATTTTATTCATTGTGTATTGGGTATAGGATTAGGGAAGGTTGTTGCAGCAATACGTTCAGTTTGGTGAGTGCAAAAACACATTCAAGTGCTGTAAAAAACATTTTAAATGTCCTTGTGGGTTCTTTTTGAGACGTGGGGGTCTTAAATTGCATAATTTATTGGTCAGATTGAATTGGAATCCATAAATTACATTTAATTGAGGTTCTTTTGAAAAAATAAACTTAACCAATTTGTTTTAATTTCCCCCCTTGAATTAGTCAATTCAATTTTATGTTCATGTTCATTATTATGTATCATGTAATTTTAATATAAAGTGTCTTCCCGATCATACAGTAGACATGGATCCATAATTTTCAAAACCAATAATAATTAAAACCATTTTACAATCTCTTTTTCATGGAGGGATTAAAGGGTTAAATAGGATCAACATGTGATTGTGTACTTTAATAATATTAATACTTATAGCAATATTGGTATAAAGACCGATAAAAAAAAATCCACATTTTTTAATATCCCTTTTTAACTGAGATAGTCCGATGACGTATTTGCTTCTTCATTTCACCTAAAGTACTGGCCTGTGGTTTGTATGGGATTGCAAAATGTGCTGGTGCATGTCACTGCAGCCGCCACATCCCCCTACATTTACTGTCTTCTATTTACACACCATGTTCTCACGATGTCACACATGAAAGTGAATCCTTGTATGATCCAACGTCGAATGAGAGACTGGTGATCACATGACTAACTCACCATGTCCTGCTCGCATCCCGGTCTCGAGGGATTGTAAGCACCAAACAGACGCGGACTTCATTTTCACCCCACGCATGCTTCCCGTAGCCTTTTAAATCCTCAGGGAACAAATTATATGTGTGATACGAGGATGCATGTACACTGCATTAGGGTGGTCTGGGAGGTCTCTGATATGGACAGAAGTTTATAAAGAGCGGTGTAAATAATGTCACTGAAAGAAAGTGCTTGGCCCTTGCATTGCACTGTATAATCAGAGTATCCAAATGTAGCTCTTTTCAAGCAAAGTGGTAAAAATAATCATTAAAAACGATTTAGTGAGAAGCCATTATGGGCAAGTGAAGAATAATCCACATAATTTGACATAAATGATGGTTCTGTCATTGTGGTTTCATAAGTCCTAATACAGTTTATAATATTGGGTTATAAGATATTGCATATCAGTAACATAGACTTTCATGAGCTTTAAACCATCATAACTCAGTGCTGTATTTCGATGTTTGAGTTTGCATTTATGGCTCGAGTGCTCTGATAATGACTGTTTTCATGATTATTCCAAAAGTTCAAATTCTTGGTAATGCAAATAGGGTTCAAACATGTCATATCATCTTTTTTCAACAATAAAAACAAGTAAGTTAAAATCTTCTGCTTGCTGCAGGGAAATACCACTATGAAGAGGCGGGGCTTATCAGTTCTGCAATTTTAAACAAAAAGTCATTGAACCTGTTTCTATTATTAAGCCATTTTAGATCTATATTGTAATTTACAATGAACAAAAGGTAAAGCAAGGATCTATGTATTATATTTGATACTAAATTCCCCACCCAAAAAACCATAACATTTCAAAGCCAAGTAATTTGCAAGCTTCTGTTCTAGGTTGCCATATATAATGTCTAGAAAATGTGCATCATTTTTAGAATCTAACAACTCACATAACTTATGTGAGTGAAGAAGGCATTGTGGGTAAAATGTCCTAAAAGACCCAATGGTTTTGTACCACAACCTGTCCACATTTTTGGTAAGATCATAATATTTGTCAAATTTAAGAGCTAAAATATATAACAATATTCCTATAAAACTTCTATAAGTCCATAAGTCAAAACCCTCGTAATGAACTTTGGAGGTCAGCGTGTGCAGTTCGTATGACAGTGTTTGTGTTTTGTATGAGTGTGAAGTATGTCTGTCTTTTCACAAACAAAGTCATTTGGAAAAAGGTGAATCTGCTGATCTGTGGACTCAGTTAATACTGTCAGGACTGAGATGGAGCCTGCAGCTTGTGGGCAGCCACCCGGATCATATTAGCCCAGGAGTTGTACCCAGAATCAATTCCAACATGCTTTCACTCCCCTCAACCACAGCTGCCTCACTGCCTTCCTGCTTGCAAATAATACGTGCCAAGGCAAGCATGTGGTCAATCAAAATCTATGATCCAATCTGAATACCTAATAGGAGCATGTCATATGATTAATTGCATTGATTAAGCTCTTGGAGTATTAATATAGTTTATCCACACATTTGTCTTTTTCAAATGTGACCACGGACTGGAGAAGTAGTGAACAGAATCCGTCACTGGCTCGGTGACTAAAGTGGAAGTTAGCTACAATTGATAAATATTTAAAAAATCATAACAAAAATTATCTATCCATCTATCTATATCTATATCTATATCTATATATATATATAGTAGTTATATATATATATATATCGCTCAAACTGGTCAGATTGTCTTAGAGCAAAACAGAGAGCTTCACTAACTTCACTAAGATTTTGAACAAACAACAATCATAACAACTGTCATGTCGGCCTAGATAAGGTCTGAGTCACTGCCACTGACAGACAGCTAGCTTGAAATTGTATATATTCTGTTCATTTATAGCTTTCTTTAAAAAGGCTAGACGTTGTGAGTCATTGGAGTTATATTATTTGCCTTAGATGCATAATTATCCATTATCGTGTCTGATAAACTCGAAAATGTATCAGACACATGCATGATTTAAGTAATGAGAGCAGACCAGCGATTGAGATAGCCTTTCATTAAGTGTAAGTAGAAATAAATCTAAACCTCTTTCCTGTGAGGCAAATGCTTCTGACACAAAGGGCCGGGCAATTAATCGAATTTTAATCGAGATCCGATTCATTCATTTCTTCGCATTAATGATATAAATGCATGTGGTTTGAAGCTGAGCCCCGACTGTTCTGTGTTAAATGGCAATGATTAAATGTCTGTAGAGTTGATATTCGGGAAATTAATATTGAGAGCCTTTATTATTTGAAATTTTGACGAATCAATGTGACGACAAAAATAATGCTTATCATATCGTCCAGGCCTATACCTCTGCACCATTAAAAACAATACTCTGCATTTTTGTGGCTACACATTATAATCACTGGCTAAGCTACACACAATTTGCATAGTAATAATTTTCCACCTGACTTGACTTGTAGCTCCATAAACTCCTACAGCACACACTCGTTTTTCATACCACCACTCTTTTAACATCTAGGATCTGCATACAGAACTCGCTCTAATATTATCAGAATCAGAAAAGGTTTATTGCCATTGTCAATGAACCAAATTCACAAACACACAAACTTGTTTTGGCGTAAAGGTGCAACATACAACGATGAACGATAAAAACAACATATAATATATCATATTACTTTATGTTTGTTATCGCACGTGCACAATTATGCAACACGCTGGCCTCTTAGTAAATTCTGGGCATGTAACGGCACCTCAGAGATACAGGCAGTTTGTGGCCGTGGCGCATAATGAATAGGTCATTATATCACAGCTTATGACCGCAGTTAGTGAAGGGGCAGTGCATGGTACTAGAGAGCTACAGTGTTTTTGTAGCAGCCTGTTTCCTGATTGTTGTAGACGCTTTCTTCATTTTGTGTCAGTGCGCATTTACCCTTGAACTTGAAAAGATTAAAGTTTAATTTGTGGTTTGCTTTCTGTTGCCATTGTATTCCTTTGTCTTAATCTTTTTCTAAGATTTTTGCACAATACTATAAACTATGTGTATTGTGTATTTTTCAGCTCGTTGTTGGCCCAAAAAGATGCAGCAGTATTCTCTCACAGTGACAGCATGTGGGGATGCACAATGTAATAAAGCAATTTCCTGTATGCAAATATCCTGTTTACACATCCCTGCTCCAGTCATTGTCACTTGACAGATTGCCCGAATACGAGGAAAGCAGCTATACAATGAAAAATGAGAATAGTAAGACTTCAATAAAAAAAATCTATTGTTGCTCTGCTTGAATTTAGACATGCTTAAAACTGATGTCAGAGGGAAGATCTGGAGTCTTGCTCGCTCGCACACAGATACAAATTATACAGAGATCAAGGCTACTATTCACAAAGATCAAGGCTAGTATTCACGACATGCGATAACCGCTCGCTGATGGAGGAGGCGCGGTGTGGCCCCTCCTTGATATAATGAGAACGAATGATAGAAAGTGGAGAGATGAGGTATTGGCCAAATGGTACAGAATCAGTTGTAAGCGAGAGGGAGAAGCAGAGAAAATGGAAAAGGGGCGATGTGACAGAGGTTTATTGAAAGGATGCGGCGGGATACGGAGCAGAGAACGGCCCTCGTGTGTTCTAACGTGGTACATATCTGGTGAGATGTCCTGAAAGAACTAGAGCACACCTACCAAGCTAATTTATGCGCTGATAAACTTGGGCTGTTCCGAGCAGGGTAAATGGACGGCTTTTTACAGAAAAGAGCGTACATTTCCAGCAAAGTGCAATCATACCTGGCAGCAGTTTTTGCCCTCAGTAGTTCAAAAGAGTGCTTCAGGCTGCAGTGCATAATCACAATTTTAGTCATTTTATCACCTCAGAGACGAGACACAGGTCCATAAAAGGCACCGGTACTTTTCTGGTGAGGAAATGCTACTTGCTTGTCTTTCATATTTCTTTGCCTGGACTGTTCAGTAGCATTAAACTCATCTATCTCCATGGAGACAAGAGGTTGGCACCACCAGACAGCCACAGGTCACCACGCTGAATGTAAGAATGCATGTAATAAATCCAAGATAGATAAGTTTAATGAAGTACAACGACTGCAACAACTTCTCCATGGAGACAAGCAAGTGGCGTGCAGAAAAGTTACACAGTGCACCTTTAATGTTTTGTACAAGGTAGTATTTCTCTTATTTGCTTTTTTTGAGAGCCACCAATGTGAAATAGCAACACTTTATCATTGCTAACTATCTATATAGTTTAATGAATACAATAATATATCTATATATTATTGTATTAATTAAACAATTTGTTTTGACAAGGCAAACACATTGATATCTGACGTGTATTTAAAATGTATGGCTTGAATCTTAAGTGAAAATAGCTTACCAGATTGCTAAAAATTAAGTTTTACCAGAGCTTCCCAGAGTCAACGTTAAAATAATAAGCTGTGAGTGCAGTGAGGTAAAACTTGGCACCTCTTCAAAGCGACCCTGAAAGTGAATGTTGCATTTATCCAGCCACTTTGTCCGTAATGGGATTAATATCAGTGGCCTTCCACATGAGCACACAAAGCAGTGATGAGACTGGCCCTGACCCTGGGGTCAAAGGTCACTTGACAGCATGGCACTGAAATGAGAAAAGGCTATTTGCCTGGCATCGCCATGTCTGGGGTGTTAGCCTCCTGGAATGACCTTGCATTTAATCAAAAGAATGAGCTCATTAACAATTCATGAATAACAGTTGTTAATGGCCCACATCTCGCGTCATGGAAAAAGTTCCCATTATAAAATCTTTCCTGTTGACCATCATTTATGGTCCTTTTTGCACTACTTAATGTCGGCTTTTAGTTTTTCCCTACATTTTTTGACCTTTTCAGTGGTTTTGTAATAGGTATAAAGTACTGCTGAATTATCTACTTTACATGACTCAAATGTATTCAGAATTACACAAAATTTCCCTCAGACGTGCATAATCTTCAGTGTGTCCTGAACTGTGATACATGGACCACTTCTGATGGTACTCTGCAGTTCTTGTGGACCGATATGTGTTTGTTGTTTGTGTATATGCCCACTTTTTGGTAGTCCTCCTTTAGAGCTACTTAGGTTTAGTTCCATTTTAGATCAGCTTAAGTCCTAATTACACCTGGTCTAAACAGGCTGGAACAGGTCTAAAATATAACTAAACATTATTCTAAATGAGAATGAGTGTCCATTTATCTGAGAGATTACGTCTGAAAAGCCGTAATAATAAAACATTTCATTCATAGCCTGTTGCTTTGTCTCGTCACAGTTTCAGCAGTAGGCTACATACGATGCATTTATCCAGCAGCAGACAGCACTTGTAAATGTTCGGAGTGATAACTGGAGAACAGCAGCCCTGAATTCTCATCTCAGAGCGCTAATATGATGAGACGGGCGCTGGGGGCACGGGGGCAGCCAATATAATTACGCACTCTCTCTCTCCACAGAATGTAATCTTTCAGGGTAGAGCCAGATGACTAGGACGGCGGCGCAGGGGGAACAAAACACTCTCCATCTGGGAGCGGTGCAGATGAAGGCCTAAGAGCCACATATTCCATTGGGGAGGCCAGGGAGAGGGGAAAAATGGGAGGTAATGCTAGTCTGTCGAAAGCCAAGCCGCCTCTTTCAGCATCCCCAGCTATTCAACACAATCCTCCGTGGAGCCCCCATCACAGCCCGGACACCGAAAAAAAGATGATGGCTTGGAATAGGGGAGGGAATTGAATGTGCCTGAGAAAGAGAGACAGCGAGGCAAAGTGGGAGTAGAAAGATAATGGATGTTTGTTTATTTCGCATACTGAATCCAAGCGAAGAATGAGCAGTTGCTATGCATGCCTGGAGTTTTGTTGTTCACAGTTAAGAAGCCATGATTACAGTCAATCAAACCGAACATCAGAATATTATCAATTATGTAAAATATCAGCTTGCTGCTTCACTGACAAGTCCTAAACCTATTAAAATTCTGGCATGAATGTTAATCTCCCGAATGGCCGTCGAGATGCATTCAAATTCTTAACATTTCTAGGTGTCACATAACCCTGACAGCTTTTGATTCTGGTGCTTTAGGGGCAAGCTATCTCCTGCTGCAGATGTTTCCAGTGTGCACAGGGAGCTCCAGTGCCCTATGCAGGTGAGAACACAGTAAACATAGAGCAAGAATAAGAGCTTTACACAATGACCCATTCATCACTTATAAGCGATCATTTCTGTAAAACGCATTTCATTCAGGTTCACTTCGAGGATGAGACCAAAAACTGAGAGAATAGAGACAAATGACAAATGCAAAATACCTTGAGATGTAAGATTTCATCATGGGTGTTTTTTCTGCACGTGAAAAACATGTACTCTTATTGTGAGCGGACTTGCCTCTCCACAGAACTGACTTGTCACTTGGCCTGTCTTCATAGCTTTTTGTCGTGGAGTCGATCACCGTAATCGGTCGATGGAGTTTTAGTCGACCAGAAATTTTATTAGATAACAAACGTATTTTTTTGTCAGGATTCATTTATTCATATGGACCACAGCAGAAAGGATAATGCAAGGAGTATGTACGCTGGAGGTTTTGGAGTGAATTGTAAATTAAATCTAACCTTATACATATGAAGATTAGTTCGGATTAGATGAAAGAGAGAAAGAATAGTTTTGTGAGCTGGCAACACAACTACTTTATTTGAATAATGCACAGATAATTCCTTTCATTGACCAAGAATTTATGCAGTCAATTACATACTTCATAGAAATGATGTTGATTTTGTTGAGATATTCCAAAGTATGGTTTGTTTGAATGTATGTCAGAAGGCAAACAAGCCAATTGGCAGACTAGAAATGTTACACTGTGGGGTTAATTATTAATGCTGATTATAGACATGTTTTTGAATAGCTCAATATGTAAATGTAAGTAAGATTATTTGCATTTAGTAGCTCAATTTGCTTGGTTTGATGTAAAGGCTAAGGAAAGATCAGGAAGTGGTGCAGTTGGTACCGACCAGCCAAAGGGTTAAAAGAGAATTCTCTGTACAAGTCAGTACTGATGGTGTTATGATATTGTGACAATGAGCAAGACACTTCATTCTCATCGCAAAGTCAAAAGTGTTTGGGCAAGATGTATATTGTAAATTCATCCCGGAGACAACCAAGCATACAAACATGTCATATCAATACCTTGAAAAATGACAGCCATTTTCTTCTTGTAGATGTTGAAGTCTGTCTCCAGGAAGACGCAGAATATGACTCGTGTGATCTGTGGAGGAGACGCACAGATGGTAAAGCAATTAGTGCAACATCCTGGCTCTCAAAGGTCTCCATTGTGAAGGACATGAGAGAATAAAAGGCCAAGACAAGTAAACATCTGATGACAAGAGCGTACACGAGCGGGAAATAATCAAAGTCACTCACAGATCTAATTAGTCCGTCACCCATTCACGACCACCCGCCATCCTGCCTGCTTTTATCATGTTACTGCGCATTACATCAGCATTAGGGAGACACAGGGAGCGAACTGGAGAGACTTAACTGTTCCCGACAAACACACATGAAAGATTCAAATAATATTAACATAGCAGAGTTTGCAATGGAATAGTGCTGTATATTAAACATGGTTAGTTTATTTATTTGCTGTGTATTTGTTTGTATTTTTATGGTCGTTTTGGAACATGTACTTACAATTGCGTCCAAGTATTAATTAAGTCCAGTGAAGTCTTATAAAAAGCAAGGTTTATTATACGTAGAATGATTATTTAAACGCATCCTAAATTACCCTCTCCACTAGTTTTTTGTTGTTTTAGTTCAGTTCAGTAGGCTAATACAGTCGTTTTTAAAATGCAAGGTTTAAACTTGTTTTACTATACATGGATTATTTGCAATTATTTCAACTATTTATCAGAAAAAAACAACCTCACTTTCTTTCTCCTCTAGTTTTTGTTGTTATTTGTTCAGTTTTCCGTTTTAAATTACTTCTGTTGGCTTCTGTATTTTAAAATGCGAGCTTTGAACAGGGATTTCTAATCATTTAAAATATTTACTAGAAAAAGCACACATAAAAGTGCTTAATGTTTATGCCTAATGTCTTCTTATCCAAGATGTCTAAACAGATGGTAATGTTTTTTTTACCAACAACAACAAAAATAAGCAACAGCACCAACTGTAGCATCAACAAAAGCAAACAAAACGCCACAATCTCACTGTGATAATGTGCTTAAAAGGAGTCCAGGACAGACATTCTCAGACTGACTGCAGAGAAACAGGTCACCGCTCCTGCATCGCAGCCAGTCCCATCTGCACTGAATAATGGCAATTTTACACAACAGCGTAATGGCAGCTCTCCATGTGTAGGATAGTGAAGTTATGGGCCCATTCCTGACCCTGCCAAACACAAGAACCCTATTCAAAGAGTCCTCTCCAGTGGCTCTCACACACATTTATCTATTAATACTTTATGATGTGTTCTTTGCAGTAAATGCTAACACTGAATATCCAGATTCTGACATATTACTTTGCCTGATGTCTTGATCTTTCATAAAAATGTGGACTCGCTTTCGCCATCATCTCCCCTGACACAGTAAAAAATCCTTTAAGTATCCGTTTGAAGCCATGGGCTCGCTGACAAACAGAGCCAAGATTGCGCAAATACCGCTGGGCAGTGAAGGCCACGTACACTGTAACTCCCCAGGAATCCCCATTACTCTTTTATGGCTATGTTCTCAACCCTACTCTTGCACTGTAGGCTGGGAAGCTTGATGAATCAGAAATTCTGCTTTGAAAAACTCAGCCTCCGCCTACGGGTCAAAAAATCCCCCCCCCCCCCCCCCCCCCCCCCCCCCCCCCCCCCCCCCCCCCACCCCCCCCCCCCACCCCCCCCCCCCCCCCCCCCCCCCACCCCCCCCCCCCCCCCCCCCCCCCCCCCCCCCCCCCCCCCCCGCCCCCCCCACCCCCCCCCCCCCCCCCCTCCCCCCCACCCCCCCAACTCAGCCCCCGTAAGGGTTCATACACAGCATTGATTATAAATGTATTATGTTTAGTGTTGACGCAATACTAACATTTCAAACTTGATTTCCAATACAACTTTTCACACTGCAATGATTAAAAAACACATGTGGAGATAATAGAAAGTCATTTTTAACTTGAAATTATGATTGTTTATTTAATATTATCAAATGATCTTTACTAGTTATAATATAGATAATAAAAGGTGAAAATTTACCCTGTTTAAGATTTTTTTTTTATTCAATACATGTTCGATTATAGGTTTAGTAGTGATTAGTATCTGGGTTTCTACTGTATTTCTGACCACCACTAGAATGTACAAAGATAAATAAGAGCAAATAAATAATAATAAAAATAAGAGCAGTAAAGCAAAACCAAATTAAAAATCGTATAGCAGTGGCACAGACCCATCTCCAGCTTCATCTCCCAGTTTCTATCACTCTCCTCCCTTCATTCATATTCTGCACACCGGCTCAGCCTTGCTTTTATTTGGCAGATCAGAAAGCTCTGGTATGGCCTTTGACAGTCGTGAGCTACGAAGCCAAACCCGACCAGGTATTGTCAATCTTTCTGTAGTCACTACAACACTTGAATAAACCAAAAGCACAACAACAACGGTGAAGTTTTTCGTTTAAAGGGAAAATAATACAATAGTTGAAGAAAAGTTGTGTCAACACATGTAGTATAATGTATTTCAACCAAAGACATAGTGTTTGCTGGATTTTGGGTGACTTAAGTAAAAAAAAGGTAAACTGTATTGTCCCCATTTGGAAATTTGCCAATTGCATTTGACCCATCTTTCAGTGCAGCTAGAGCAACCTGTCAGGAGGCGTGAGCACCAACCCATCTCCAGATCTTCAGAGGACTACTGTAGATAGAGCATTATTCAACATTATTCAACAATATTCAACAACTACAGAGCAAATGTGGACTTCAGGAGTTATATTGTGCCACATGCAGAAATGAAGGCGTAATGAAAAATAAAGTCATCCAAAGGGTCAAATTTACTATACATCCAAGAATGCCAACAGCGCTGCCGCTTAAAAATAATTTATCTGGAGTAACGCCACGTCAACAACTTGACTTGGTACTTAAAAGACACATAATCCGAGAGGAAGCTTCTTAAAAGAGAGAAAAAGTTGTGTTTCCTATTAAACTGAAGGGAATGCTTTGCCCCACGCCAGACCACGGCGCCTATATGGGTGGAGAGTGGAGTTCCTGGAGGAAACCCCCTCAAACACGGTGAGAAACATGCTAACTTTGCAACCTCCTTTTTCTTGCTAGCTCAGCCACTGTGCCGCAAATGTAATTATGTTTATAATGATCAGAGAGGTCCGACTGAGTGATTGACGCTTTTGTAAAGTAAAGGGAGCAGAAGTAGCAGCTCAGTTGTGAGAGGATTTGCCCACTGACCAGACGGTTTTCAGTTCAATCTCCAATCCACCTGAATGGCTGAATGAGTGAATGTGTGAATGTGTGTGAGAATAGGTGAGTGCTTGCATAATGTAACGTGTTTTACAGCACTATCAAATGTGACAATATTATTACGACACATGCTTCATGGTGAAAATGTCCCTCTAACTTTAATTGTATTCTACACAGATGCAAAAGCAACACACTGTTCTGGTACATTTGTATTGGCTGCAGAATAACAGATCTGTACCTTCATTTCTATGTAGGTCACTTTCCCAAAAAGACCAGCTTGGGGCTGTTTCTTCAGCAGTGTGTGAACATGCCCTCAATAATAATGCCTCTTTGCAAGCGTGAATAAGGATTTAAATTAAAACTAACAACTAACTTTTATCGTGAAAAGGAGGGCGGCAAAGGTGTGTGGGTGTGTATGTGTGACTGCCTACTGTACTGGTGAGAGTGCACCCCGCAGTCATCAAGGTTGAGGAAGTTAATGGAAGACTAATTAGAAAGCTGGGATCACTGCATGCTAGACTGTCTGGTCATTACTCATCGCTGATTGGGGGTCCTCTGCCAAAGGGTGAGTGCAATATGGTTAGGTCCCCTGTCACATCTGGAAAGGCTGGTCATCCCCATCTAAAACGTCTTCCACATAGTGGGGTCTGGGAGTGCAGAAATGGCATGGTGAGTCATTCTGAGATAAACAAATAATAATTAACTTTTCAAAATTGTGTGTTTAAATGCTCACTGAACAATGATAAAGGTCAGTGGTTACTAAAAGGAATCTGCTATTCTTTACCAGTGGCATTTAAAAAAAAAAATCATTATCTAGCAAAACTAAAATAATTGATTTATATTGCTATAGCATTTTTCACACCAGCTTAAACTAGACAGGAACATTTAAAGGTGCACAGTATAGCTTTTCTGGTGAGGGATCCACCTGCTTGTCTTTGGTTCACCATCACATTACACACTCAATCCATCAAGCATCACCATAAATACATTTGATTAAAAGTCTGGGGCATTTAAAAGATAAAATGAGATACATCAGGGCTTATTTAATAAACTGACTGCGTTTGGCACAAATGAGCCTTTGTGTACATCTTCTTTGCTAAGGGCATTCTGTATCGGCGCCTTGATGGAATCAGCTTAATTAAACATGTCTACATTACATTACGTTTCAGGTTTTTTATTACACGCATTCTATACATCAATTGAAATTGTGCGATTTTTCGACAGACTGGACCTTTAATCTGGCCTGTGGCGTCACCTGCTTGTCTCATTGAAAGTTTAATGCCACATTGTAGAACAATCCAGACAAAATATCTCCAGGAAAGTTACACAAGGCACCTACAACTCTCTTTAGTATTATGAAATAAAAATGTATCAATTTATATATTGCCTTTTTGGAACTGAAAATATGCTTATAAGAATAAATCCAAACATTTACTGCAGGTATTAAAAAACAAAACAAAAAACCTGTTGTCTGGGTATAAAATTGTAGCAAAATATATGTAGAAATATATGTTGAAAATCCCCCCCCCCCCATCCCCTTACCCCCCCCCCCCCCAAAAAAAAGCAGCATGGCTATTGACTTAAAATATGCACCAACACGTCACGGCCCAGCGTGGCCTTTCTCAGGGTACAAACAAGCCAACACGTGTGTGAGCCTCCTTTTATAGGGAGTGGCCTGCAACGCCACCTTGTGAGTTTGACAGTATTAAAACATTTAAATGCTTATAAGAAAAGCCTTATTACAGCATGGCTATTAAAACATTTAAATGTTTTAATAGCCATGCTGTAATAAGGCTTTTTAATTGTTGCCTTCTTTTTTATTCTGTCTTTGGAAATATTTAACATATATTTTTACATATATTTTGCTCAAATGTTATACCCAAATAGTGCAACGAAGCGTCCCCTTTCTCCAATTTAGCACGTGATTTTACTAATATCAGTGAAGCCATGTCATTAATGCAGGTTAAATATCCCATTTTATTTAGATTGTCTCTAGAGCTTTGTTCACCTCGCCCAGTCGCCCTAATGAATTCAGAGACTGCGTTAATTGAATTTGGACTATATTATAGTATGAGACTAATTAAAACAAAATGGCAGCCATTCAACCTGTGCCCTTGTAACTCATTTGTGCTGAACACACAAACATGATGTGGGCATATTTTTACCAGGTGTGTATTCACTTATTGCACATAATACTGATTTTAATTTGCTTGTGTCTGAGGCTCACCCCCCTCCCCCACCTCTCCCTCACGACTGCTTAACAGATGAGTTAATGATGTCATCGCTGGCCACCCATGCCCATAATTACTTTGTGGGGGGCAGTGCCAATGGAGTCAGAGGTATCACTCCAATGAACACTTTTTCTCTCGTCTTCCATCTTGATTCTGTCACAAACAATAACACGGACAGGTTGCCCTAGCATGTCTACCCCAGCTGGAGCAAAGGCCCATGGGAGATGTGTGTCTGTAGTTACCGCGGCGATGCCTGATGCTGAATGTTCCATACATGTTTCCAGATGGACAGCAGCGACAGGAGACTGATATAGAATATCAACCCCCGGCTGCAAAATGCATTAATTTTCTTTATTTGCTTTTCCTCAAGGTCGGCGCCAGCAGAAGCTATATGAGCCCACGCAGCAACTGACGAGGAATAATGAAACGCAGCCATACACAATATGTTGTTTTTTGTTTAGTTTATGGACTGACATGACGGTGAATATGAGAGGCAACATCATACACTGATAGAACATGTCATTGTTCCAGACAAATTGAATAAATCCAGAGCCAGAAATATCTGCCCACAAAACACCGGCTTCTCGCTGCATCATCAAAGCCATAATCAGCGAGCATCCATCTTCTTTGTTGTCTGCGGCGCTGGTTGGACAGAGGCTGCACTTTGAAGCAGGTGGACCGTATCCAAGGGTTATTACAGATGTAATTACACACACCTGTGCCCCCACCACCGCTGCACAGAGAGGCTCACATGGGCCCGACAGAGACCACTGATGGTAAATAGTCCCATACACAGGAACATGGGCATATTATTAATAAACTGCACCTCTTCAGTGACATTGGCAGGGTCGTCGTCTTTAGCAGAGGGAGAGATTATGTGGTGCAGGCTGACAGCAGCAGTCAGGCAGGTGAACTGGAGTTGCGTCTCCATTTGACTTTGATTGACCCTGTCTGACAGAGCAACGCAGCTCCACCTGCAGCAGCAGGGGGAATTATCATTTCAAAGAAGTGCCCAAAAAGGTTATCCCTTTGAACAAAACGCCTCCATCCATACATCAAAAAATGATTCTGACACAGGGCTTTAGGACTACACTCTTCCTCTTAGGACTGAGAGGAAAGTGCTCAACGCACCACAGACGCGCTCCATATTGGGTGCTCACTAGATCATGATTAGGACGATGGAGCAGTCAATGGAGTCTGTGGCAGATTTTGATAAATGCTTATGTACACATTTACAGCCGAGTGCTCAGTGCTACGTGACTAAAGAGCAGTGATTGAAGGTGGTCAGACTTCTTATTTCATTATTTCATCTCCTCAACATCATCAGGGATTCTACAACTGGACCCAAACCAGAATGTATTCATCTATTTGACAGGAAAATGCAGCCTCGCGAGATTTGAAAAATCGAGATAATGCATCAGCAATTTGAATGTTAATTCAACAAATGCTCAGTCTGCCTCCACATTTTGCACATTAAAGCTGAACAAATAGTTCCAGAGTATTATCCGGCCTCAGCGCACAGTGCTGTCGACAGAAAAGGAGAACAGAACGCTATAGGCACACAGCATTTTCAGAAAGTGTTCTCAGACTGAAAAAGACAGCATTTGACTTTGTGAGGCTCTGAGCGGCTCCAGCTAGGGCTGCCAGCAGACACTGTACTATCTGATTTAAAGCCCCGGCCAGCAAAGAAATGTATAACACATTTTATTTCCCATTATTTTCATGTTTAGTCCTGCTGAAAGAGAGGCCAGTGTTTATGGGTTTTAAATTCAACTGCACTGTTTGCCAAACTCGGCACACGGGCTGAATGTATAATCGTTTAGCTGTTTAACTTTGATGAGGTCTTCCCCTCCAGACTGAAGGAAAATGTCAATAACCACCCACAGGGATTGTAACAACACTAACTGACAATGCAGCACAGTAAATGTACGGCCCAACTCACATATGACAGTAATGAGACACCTCCTCAGCCCAATGGTCATTTTAAAGTGTTCCTGAGGAGGTCCTTTGGGACATGGCGTGACCACAGTGCCATCAGGTATTCGGGATTCACATTAAAAGAACATCTTTCAAACATGTGACATGAGGTGCATTCTAGACACTCCTGACAAATGTGTCAATTAATATAGATAGTTAAATAATTAGAATGATGGAATATATGCTGTGGTCTGCGGGGAGCAGAGGGAGTGTGAAGGATTGGGTAATTTTCAAATCATAAAGAGGAAAGGAGGTGCAGCTGTGGACCAGGTCAGAGGCGAGCCATGAAGGGCACGTTAATATGAGCCAGTGTCTATGATCCATGGCTGCATTAGTAATGAAGTGACCCTAGGACCACCACGGGCATGTAGCACCTCTGCTGATGAGGCTACACCTGTCAAAGACCTGTGCATGATAAATCTGTGCTGGACATGTCAAGAAAGGGAGCAATTAAATGGGATTTTTATAATCCTCGCTTACATACAAATGAACAGTTTCTGCCAATATTATGTGTTAATTATCTATAATGCTTTATAAATAACTCATTCAGAGATCGTCTGTGGTATCTGCGGCTAAATGAATAAGTAAGGACAAGGTAATGTTAAGGGCTCTTGTTGAAAGTGGGGTCACGACATCAAATGCCACTGTCTCGCCAGCAAAGAAAATTTTTTTTTTTTAAAATAACACCAATTACCAATAAACCAATTAGACAGTCTAATGAAAGGGTGTGCATGGACAGGCCATTTAGTTAACTATGCAGACTTTATCAAGCTAATTGTCAGTGAGCTTCTGCTGTACTGGACAATAAAGTCAATCACCATAACCAGAAATCATGTCATTTCAGCACTTTTTTTTTTTTTAAAGTTACACTACAAAAATTGCAAATTTACTGCAATGCCAATGCCTTTAACTGCCATGTCTAATATTAATAAATTCACTTCTTCAACTACACCACTATTCAAAAATGTAATGGAGTAGAATATCAAGTACATTTGTACAGACTAAATCTACACACACACTTTGCCAATTGCCTGCAATATGACTTTAAGAGCCGCATGCAGAGATATCCCCCATAATGACTCCGATCTCCGCTCTTCTTTTGAATCCTGTTGAATTAGATGGATTTCTTCTCACTGTGGGTTCATCCTTCCTTTTGAGCCTCTTAAATCTACAACTAGCCTCCGACTTCTCTGCAGCTCTGCCAATCCCCTTATTGACCGCCGATAAGTTGGTTCTTATGTCAGGTTGAAGGATTGGCATCTTGCACGGATATGTCTAGGTTTGTGTCTTCTACTCTGCTGCGGGGAGATCCTATAGGGCCGATCCAGCATGTCTGTCAAATCCACTAATATTTTCATTTTTCCCCACGTCTCCTTAGTCAATATCTGCTCAGTGGGTGGGAGCAAAGTCAGCCATTTTGAGAGGAGGGCATAGAGGAGGAATAGATTTTGCTTTAAGCTATACCACCATTGCTCAAGCTTACTTTGATGAAGTTATGATAGGAGTTTGTGTTTCTTGTCAGATACAAAAGGTCTTCACACACTGCAGAAATATGTCGCAGTGGGAAATATTAGAGAAGAAGTTCTGTTTCATTTGTTTTGTTGAAACAATGGAATCTATTGAGTATTAGTCTATTTCTCATAGATCTTAGTCACGGCTAAACCGGCAAGCTTTGTTTTATAAACAGTATGGCTTTGCCTGTCTCTCTTGCTCTGCTACTTTGGTTTTCTATTAACTTTAATTTGCAACCTGAATTTTCTTGTGTCTAACAGTACACTCTGTTATGTGAACAAATTCAACCCACACAAACATGGATTTCTGATCAGACTCAGCTTTAGGTATTTAACAAAATGGACAAGGGTACAAAAGGCTTAAATACCTCTGTATTAAAAACAAACTTTATGAATAATTTTACATTTTAGATGAGTAACGGCCATGGCAATAACCAAGTCTCCCAGTTAGAGGAAGGATAAGTTTATGAATGAGCACATGTGAGAAACAGTTCCTCTTCTTCTTTTGGCATATCAAATTTGTTCAGCATGTCCTAGTTCCCCATTCAACAGTCTATTTGTTTAGTCAAGGCCCGGGCCAGTTTTGAAGGGGTTTCCAAGGAGGGAAAATGTGGTCCAGTGAAGTCCTTGAGTGTTACACAAAGCTGCCAGACAAATGGGAATCCAATCACAGCCATTCATGGCAAAGAAGAAATGTTTCCAAACCTGAGACTGAAAAGCCCCCGACAGCAACATTGAGCTCAAACCGCTGATTTGTCACGCCATCGTCTACATGTTACAAGGAAGTCCACAAGTCAGTCAGAAGAAAAGTGAAGCACTGCATGAGAAGAACATACTAATACATTATTGTAGTGTCCAATGTGATCTTATAGTTAGACCGTATAGTAATTTATGTTAAATGTTTTTCTGATGTAACATTTATTATGTTTTTGATTGAGTGAGTGACGTATTTCAGGTGTAACATTGCAACCTTGTCTTCTGCCATGTCAACCCTTAAAGTTGCACTACGTCACTTTTCTGAACCACCTGCTTGTCTACATGTAGATGCTCTTGCTTTGCCAGGAATGTATGCGAATAATAATTGGTTGATTAATAAGATTTGTTCAAAGTTCACGTTGTAAACGTGCCCAGGAGAATTGAATAAAAAGTCATTTGTATATCAGAACATGTTTGTACATATCTAAACTACAGGGTTAGCCCTTTCTATACAGAATAAGTCCATACAAATATGTTGTTGTTTGTGGAGGAAATTATGGCAATTCAAAAATTGGAGCAAAAATTGGAGCCTTTGCGATTTGCTAATTGCGTCCATTGAAATTGCAATTTCGACTGCAATTCATCTCGCAGCCTTAGTATGGCATAAAACGTATCCATCTTGCATTCATTTACTGGTGTTTTAATTACTCAGAAACATGCACTCTTACTGTGACCAATGTTGCCTCATCTTGATGGCATCACTTGTTTATCTCCATGGAGACATAAATGTAATGCCATACTGTGAAATATTCCAGACAAAATAATATCATCTACATGGAGGGAAGCAGGTTTCAAACCCTCCACCATAAAATGTTAGTACACTTCTAAAGAATCTACTCCATTAGACTACAATTGTAATTTTGACTAAATGGTTTTACACATATGTAGCACAATTTACATTCTACTTCTTCATAAATGTAGATCAAATGTTGCTTTAGTGTTGAATGTTCTTATCATCATCATGATCTTGTGTTCTCTGTAACCCGGCCATTACTTACAAGCAAAGGAGTGCGTGGGCAGCCCATCCCTCGCTACCAGAAATTGTTAATGGATTTCTCCCAGGTTTCAGCCATGTGCAGTGTATTTCCTGTGCAGGAAAATGCCATAAGGTCGCAAGGAACGCTCATTAGAAAGCACTCTTGTTCACAAATATCTTCTTGAAGCTAAAGCTATTACCCCTTTGTTACTTTGTGAGCACACGGATGCCAGTGTCATGTTCAGATGTATGCAGTTCTGCTCATCCACCATGCGAGCTAGCTCCGAAATCCTCAAAGAAAAGATTCATTAAAGCCGGGTTTGCTTTCATATCCAAAAGGCGACGCTTTTACTTGTGTAGTATTGGATATTTCATCTCAAATAGCCGCCATTTGTGCCACAGACATCGCAGCTCATTATGCTACCACAGCAGCCTGTGATACTCCCGGCTTTCAGAAGTACTTTTACATCTTATAGCATTTGTGTTAAACTCCAGACAGTATTGGTTTTTTCTAAATGTAATTTTGACTTTTCATTTTTGTTTATAAGCATTAGATGATACAGAAATGTGAATGTAATCATACTAGCATTGTTCAAGCATGCTAACTGCAAGAGTGATTGTTAACATACGTGTATATTACTATTATTTGCTTGCTTTGTCCGCAGTCATAGTTAATACAGTAGTAAGAAAACATGCTGAATGCCTCGTCCCACTCTTCATCCCAAAATTGCTTAATGTTCATCTGTTAAAGAAAGCTAACAGGATCTAAAAAAGTAAATAAAACAACATCAACTCTATGAATCTACATACAATGCAATATAAAAGGGCTAGGGATGTCAACATTATTAGGTTAATCAATAATTGTAATTATTCATGTGACAATAATAATTGCTACAAATTTAGAAGCAAAAATAAGCCATAAAAATAAACCTAAATATATGCCACATTAATTTACCATTCAGAAAGTTTGATTTCATAAAGCTGGTTGTACTAGAGGAATGGTTATCTATCAGACAATGGCAATGAAAGAAAATGAATGAATTCATTATAATTGTGAGTTATCATTGTGAATTCTGTACAAAAAATAATAACCGAAACCAAACACAGCATTTGAAAAAAGGATCACATGTCACACAGGTGTTTGGTCAGATTAGCAGAGTGCTGAGTGCAACACAAGAGACGCGCAATGGCAGGAAATAAAAAACAGAGGAAAGAGGCGCTGAGAGCTCCACCATATGGCCATGTGGGTGACATCAAACGCGAAACCCAAGCCTTAAAGCTGAGGTGCGGCTTGACATAACTTACAAAGTGTGTAAAGATCGAATCTGGACTTTGTCAAATGCATCACGCAAATTTACAACCTCTCCTTCACCATCAGTCTGAGAGCTGTTTATTCGTAGTGACAGCTCGGCATAAGGTAAAATGATTCGTGGATGGCCGAAGTATTTGGATTACCATCAAAAAGACAAAATATAAGACAAGACGAGGTCCATAAAGGCAATATATGTCTCTGGAAACTTTAAACAAGGTCATAACTTTTAAACATTTCAATTAAAAAGGGAGAAAAGACAGTCGGTGATATATCCACAGCGAATGACTGGTACATCGAAAAGCCGTTCTCTCAAAGTGACAGAAAAAAAAACATATTAGAAAGTCACAGAAGGATCAAATTATCTGGTTTGAATTTCCGATGCGCAGTAACAGGCAGAAGTAAAACTAATAGGATGTGTCTGCGGCCTTGGAGACTGATCAGACGCTGGACACGATGGTGCGTTCTTATCTCGCGTACGATCGAGACAAACTGCATTTACTGTAGGTGTATGGTAAAAAGAATACTTTGTGTGGATATGTCTCCAAGTCTAATGAACTGCTTCGCACTTGCGTTTGTTCAAAAACCGTGGTGTTGTATCCTCAGGCCAACCCGGAAATTAGCCCGGAGTGTCCCACAAGAAACAATACGATATGGAGATTGCCGGTGGCAGGCCTCACTAAAGGTGACATGAATTAATTTAACAAGCGAGACCTGTTTTGATTAAGCTCAAGAACTTTTATTTTTAGCAGAAAAACATGCTGTTTAATTAAAAGCCAAGGTACACAACAGCAGCAGCAAATGTGTACTGTTGAAGGGTCATATCGAGTACTGCTGTGTATCTTTATTTTAAAATGGAATTTGCATTGTATCCAAGTGTGCACGGTTGATTGCCGGACCAGCCAGTCCCTTTAACATTGTGTTCACATGCAGAAGGGTCTGGAATAATCAAGACTCTCCTAATTTGGGACAGTCCAACCACAGCTTCTAACTTGTTTGACTCTTAGTCTTCTGTGTTATGTTCGTTTTCGCCATGTTTGCTTAGATGTTTGTTTAATCCCAATGTTAGGCTCATTTGAAATCAGGGAGATAGAATATGATTACAGACCAAAACATCTTTGTCAACGCGCCAAAGTACTGTCATTGTGGTCTTCACTGATCCAGCATAAAGAAGGTACAATGTAACTGCTATTGAGGTTAGCGCACCATTACACATGCTTTGGTATTTAACAGTAGTGCTACTTGTTTAAGGTACTAAACATCACTAAAAAAATGTCTAATTAAAATTCTAATTAAACCTTCGCTGTGTGTACTTGAGGAGAAAAGTGCATTTTGAGTGTGATTTTACTTTAATGTGGTATTCAAAGTTTTAAAGCTGTTGTTCAATGTATTTTTAGCAATAAAAATACATTGAAACCTAAAAATTACCTGTAATTCAATAAATGCAAGATGGATAAAGTTAACGCGATACTGTAGAACATTCCAGGCAAAGAATTAACCCCACCAGAAAATATATGTGCATCTTTAAATCAAATGTACAGAGGGAAACTTACTCAACATGGGTCTTAAAATGTATAACAATTTAATGTCTTCCATTTTGGTGGCGATTACAGCCCCCCGTCAGCCACGCTCAGGTGTCTCATCGAGCAGCCTAATTTTCAATCGGCTTAGGCGTGTCTTCGCTTTATCCGAATATAATGTGATTAGACTGTGAGAGAGGCAATGTCAAACCAGGAACATGATCCGAATCAGGATTAGGGCTCGGAGTGATGCATGCAATTTTCCCAATTAACGCAGATAGCAACTGTTTAGCATTTTCGGGAAAGAAAATACTGTACCACACAATTTGTTGACACTATTTTAGAACAAGCAATCGGCCACAACTGAATCATGATTTTGTATTTGGGATTAACTAAATTGATTGAGGCCTTCAATTTATAAATTGAAGGCTGTAATGTAAACAATTTTCAGATAACGTCCTGAGAATACGTTTTATTTACTTTCAAGAGCTTGACATGGAATCTAAATTAAGAATAGCCTATTAAGACGCCACGATCACAGATGAATGAGGAATATTAGCACATTTTTTCATCATTGCTCTTGTTAAAACCTGAGATATATACAACACAGTAAGTGAACTTTTTTTCCCTTCGTAGTTGGATAGTTGGAACTGGTAAAAAAAATAAAAAATCCCGGCCCAATTTGTATGGAGCTGAATGTAAGGCAGGGGATCAATAACGTTATCTGTGCTACAAAGCTCATTTTAGCTGGTCATTTTAGTTTAAAAATCCATCTTGTTAATGCACATTCACGTGGGATGAGGCTAACATAACGCCTGTGTGAATAAAGAGGAACGATTCAAAAGTCAATCTGCAAACACATTAAATTAATTCCAAAAGTTTCTCCCCGTCTCCAGTCCAAGCTCTGGAGTGGAGGAGTTTGAATCCCTTTGGTAACTCTGATTGGATCACCGCAGAAGAAACCATTATATAGCTGCCTGTGCCTTATGCTCCAACCCACGGGCTGCACTTATGTGTTACTAAAAACAGGCAGCAGAATGCATTTTAAATAAACTAATTCTCGCAACAACAGAACAATGAGAGATCCCCCTGAGAAACAATGAAATGGCTAAAGTGGATCTAATTAGCGTTCTTAGCGGAGGAATGGCGTCCTAGCCTTGGATACAGACCAAACTATTTCACTCCGTTGATGTACCAAATACCAACAATCCCCCGATGCTGAAATTTCTCCTGACATGTTGACTTAAGTGGGATATCTGTGGGCTAATATATGATCCAAGCTGCGAAAATGGAAATAGGTTGCATTTTTAATAGCGCTCCGAAACAATGTGGTAGGTTTTCACAAATAGATCAGCGGCTGCCGACAGAGAGGCTCAGCTTGTAGCCTGGGGATACTTCAGATATTTAAAAAAGAGAAACCGAGGCAACCAACGGTCAAAGCTGAAGTTTGTGAATGACCGGATCTACTTCCCGAAACAAAGTTCGCACAGAAAGAATGCAGAAGACTTTGGAGCTGGAAGAAGAAATTGTGCAGTAATTCTCCTTCCAAGTGAGAATATTCTATGGTGTATGCAGCTTGTGTATGTGGGTGGCAAAAATATGGAAGTTGCAAAGCCATCTTAACGCTGTAGCAAGATGGTTCCAAAACTCTGAACTTACTCTTAATGTCCATAAAACTGTGTCAGTTTGTTGTATCGGACAATTGAGGGACAAGACATTAAGCAAGTGGAAGAAGTCAAATATCAATGATTTTCTCCCAAATCAGCTTTCGGATCACTTGCTGGTCGCAGGTGGTCTACAATTAAGCCCCTGAGAAGGATTTACAACAGGGCCATACAAATATTAGGCAAAAAAGCACTTTCATTTCCAGGTATTGCAGATATTGGATTTTCTCAGCTTTGAAAAATGTATCAAGTTTTGTAATTTAAAAATGATAAATATTTGTTTCCCCCATCTAAATGCATTCTCTGTATCTTCTTTTCTCACACCAAATACTATTTCATGTTGTCTTTCAACTCGTATAAATACTTAGCATACTACTACTTCTTCAGTTTATAAACTCAACATCCATGAAACAGGAATCTTGCTTGTAGTCACAGTAGATTCTATGTTCTATTTAATCAATCATTTTGTAATGACGTTTTTCCTTTATTGGGAGTCTATCTCCATATTTAGTTGTTTGGATAATCAAGTACCTCTTTTCCACACTGTTGGTACCGACATTGTTCAGGATTGTTCATTGGTTCCTTAAGCCCCCCCAAAGTCAGCTCTTCTAGCGGGTGACACTCTGCTAATGCGACTATGTTACGATCCGGCTCTGAGGTCGACTGTAATTAATAATGCTAATAGGACATCACTATATGTGTCCGCACTTAAAAGACAAACAAGGATAAGTACGAGAGAGCAGTACAATGTGGCTTTATGACAAATGAGTGGACTCGCTAAGTGACTAATGCCAGGGGATCAGACAGTATTTCCCCCCTGTTGTTAATACTTTAATAAACAAGGACATTCACTAGTTTCAAAGTAATACATCCAGTTTGTTACTAATTAATGTGCGTGATGAATACGGGCCGTTAAGCAAGTGTCCAGGGACTAATTACATCGGAGGAACAAGAGTCACTAAGCATGCAGAGGATTTCACTTGGGAGCAGAAAGGAGAAAAAACCCCAGCACCCACTCAGTCATGCACCGAGAACCCGCTGGTACAGACTTAAAGAGACCCTTCCTGCCCCGTTGGGATGGATGAGGGGGCTAATGTACAGCCAACAGACCCACAGCTAATAAAGTGAGGATGAAGCTGCGGGAGATTTGGGCAGCACCGGAGAGTGGGCCTCAGGGAACAATGTCTGACCGGGTCCAGGTGGAATGGTTGGCTGATGAAATGAAGAATCAATATTATCCAGAAATAACAGACCATAACAAATATAGCTGCACCATGTTTTACTAATGGCCTATACTGCAACATTGATTGATTTGAATACTTATGGTTAGTTTATATTTGCAAGTATTTATTTGGTTATTTATTTATTTACTTATTAACCTGAAAATTGAATAGAACCAGGTACATTTCATACTTCATATTTGAGTAAACTAGATCTGACTGATCATTGGGGTAAGAATTCAAGTTAAAAAAATGACATTAATTAATTAAAACTATAATATTGTAAATCGGGCTTTGAATTATATACAACAAAATCTTGTTATACACAAAATTGGAACTGTTTGTGTAATTGCTACTTGTAAGATGTGATTTTTATGCCCCTGTGAGAGAAAAAGGCATTTTCAAACTGCCTTTGAAGTTTCAATGTCCAATTTAAAAGGATTGAGGGGAAATTATACATTAAAACATTTTTGGAGCAGGTTGGACAGTGTTGTTTTTTTCTACATGAACGCTTGAATGTTGAGAGAGCAAACTAACAGAAAAAGTATTGCCTTTAGAGTCTCGTTATAAGACGCGCATGACTGAATATGAAAGTTTTGAGTTGGCATTTGAAACCATCAACATAGTGTAATGAATGCAGAGAGCGCAAAAGATTGTTCAGTCAGTGTACATTAAGGTAGAATACACTCTATATATAAATCAGAATATAACTCCAACCAACTTTCCTTATCTACTGCTTGTAAAAACGCTAGTGGGTTCTATAGGTATTTTCAATACTGTACATTGTATTTGCTCCTGGCAACAGCAAATTTCCGGAGATATTACAGAGCTTGTGATAAAACCCAAGAGTCAACAGTAGACCTCTATGGAAGAAAATATGTTAGATAATCAAAGATATTATGTTATGTAATAGACCTTCATGAAGCTAAACAGAAGCTTTTAAGCTCTTTAGAAATCTCTCTCTCTTGAAGGCACTATGGAAAAGTAAAGCCCATTTTGACCCGCTGACCCCTGCCAGCGCAGCTCCTATATTACCATTCTGCATGCCTCTGCCATGACCTTTTCAAATCCCTCTTTAAAGGTTGCGTGTTTCAGTGTCTGTGGGCTGTGCTGGTTTTGCCGGAGTAGCACACCTCTCGCTTCCAACACACAGTGACCTACAAAGCTATTGTATTAAAAGAACCATATTTATCACCACTCTCCACACCACTCCAACTCAGGAACCTTTAGTCTCTCCAACCAGAAAAGCTTTTTAGGTGTCGTTCACCGGAGGATTCAGTGGTCTATAACTTTGAAATGGTAAAGTGGTATTCAGAGGCATGTAAAAGTTTAATCAGTGTCTCGTATGTCTGAGGAGGGTTGTCTGAAACACTGGGCTGAGCTGGTAAAGGCCAGGACCAGCTGATCACTGCAGTCAGTCATTGTTCAGCAGGGTTCAGACTCAACAATGTAGGCAGGATTCATTAACAATAAAGCTTATCAACTCAGGATGAAAAGTGATTATACACAACAGGATAAGGGAGTATTATTTTGAATGCCTCAGATTTGGGAATGAAGTTAAATTATATTGGAATACAGCGTTAAAGGTGCATTAAAGGAGCTGTACCATTTTGTTCATATGTAATAAAGTAAAACGTGTTTTGCCCAAGTACAAATGTATTGTGAAAGTAGCTGTCCGGGTGAAAATGTGTCCATTGTGTGCCGTTTGCATCTAAATATAAAGCGTTGTATTTTGTATTCTTCAAAACAAGAAGTGCACTGTAAACATGTTAATTGTTGTTAGATTTACCAAGACTGAAAAAATATGCTCTGGAAATGAGATTATAAACTCATTGCAGAGAATATTTAGGCAATGCCGATGCTTAGGCTATACCCTAAATATGCCTAGAATATGCTTAGAATATTTCACAAACTGGCATTAAACTTGTCTATCTCCAAGGCCAAGTTACCAGGGTCAAGGTCAGATTTGTGGACATTTCTGTGGTAAGCAAGTAGTGGGCCACCACCAGAAAAGTGAAAGACCACACATTCAAAGTGATTTTAGATTATAAAGAGGATTCCTTTTACACATTTGACCAATGTTTCAATAAGGTAACTTTTGGTTAGATTAGATTAGCCTTTATTTTCCACGTAGAGACATTTTTCCTGTGCATTTGACCCATCCATCAATGGGGCATCTCCTCAGGAGTAGTAGTCGCTGCAGCGAGACCCATCTCCAGATCTTGAGATCCTTCGCTGGAAGGATTTTTTCCTATGCTGGATGTGTTGTGGTTGATGGGGGTTGAATATAAATACAGCTAATATGATATTTTGATGCAACCTTTAGTTAACCAGCAGCGTCTCCTGAGATGGCTAATGTCTTGTGTGCATTCACAAGCCCCATAGAGGATCGAGCAATATACACATGGTAAAGGAAACCCAAATATAAAAGGAAGCCAGCACTTGTGATTTGCCTGTATACATATTAATAACGATGTCATCTTTTATCATTAATGCATGCATTGATTTAAGCTTGACCTCGCCACTCTGAATGTTAAATTTTAAGAGTGATTAAAAAAGAACGAAAATAACAAGGGGCTAAATTAGCATCAGTGTCTAATTACGTCTAATTCAATATGCTTCTCCAGAATGATGTTAAAACTGTACAACTTTGACAGAGGAGGTTTATTTTACAATATCTTATGTCACTCAACTTCCACTTGACTCCACTGACAAAAAATACTAACATCCGGGTGTTAGGCCGCTCAAGAGTAAAAGAGTGAAAGTTTTAACTTCGCACATCACACCGAAGCTGACAAGACTTTGGATGATGAGATCTTTCAGAGTTTTAAAACCATCCATGGCCAAGACAGACTGTATTTATCTTTCCTTGTGTGTTTAGTGATCAATTTCAAGTAACTGCAAGCTCTGGATAAAGAGTACATATTTGGCTTCCGATTTTTGCAGATAATGTCCCCAGAAAGGAGCAAGGAAAAGACTTATCAATTAAAGCTGCTTTATTTTACCTAAATAACAATACAATTTGCAAGAAATATAGTGTTTAGAATGTTTTTCTTTTTTAAATCAAGTAACAATAACCACTAATATGACTGTCAGATTATTATTATTGTTTTAAATGAGTAGGAGAGACTCTTATGCACCGAGAAAATACAATATGCATCTACAACGGATATCTGCAGACAACGAAAATTGTGTTGTTGTGTCTCTTATATCAGGCCTGATTATCTGAGAAGTTGTGTTTTCTGAAATAGAAAGTACAATGCTGTCTTGTTTTAAAGATTAAAGTTTAAAATCTCCGGAAGCGACAAAGTTGTTCATCAGATATACAGTACTACAATACAATAATAAACTGGCTTTTGTAAACAACCATTATATATTGTTGTCAATGTTATTCGGGATTACGAAAAGAACATTATATTTTAGTTGTGCATTGTTAAATCAAAATGTATCTAACTAAATATGACAATATAACAATATAAGACAAATAATTCTTGATGGTAGTCAATGGACGAAGTACTCCATGTTGTTACTTAAGTAAAAGTACAGCAACAGGAACAAAAGATACGCAAGTAAAAGTACCATATTAAAAAATCTATAAAGTAAAAGTATTAAAGTACTAAATAGTGATCTTGATAAATAATTGTCTTAATCATTGGTCATTAGAAACACTTGACTTGAAAAGATGTCTCTATAAACATGCCAAAAAATAAAATTAGGTCATTTCAGCAGGTCTAAAACCGCCAGAAAAAATACTTATACTTATAGTCCTGTTCAAAAATGTTATGAAGTATGAAGTACAGATACCTGCTCTCAATTATAGTGAAGCAAAAGTACAGATACCTAAAAATGTTACTGGAGCATTTTTTCTTTTGCTCTTACGTTTCATACTTTTCACCAATGATAACTGCAATCGCCAAAATATAATTTGAGCGGCGTGACGAGCTCCTTTGTCAAGCTTTGTATCAGTGTTTTATGTTCATGAACTTTGTCAACACCCTAAGATGCAACATATTGTACAAGTTCCATCATTCATTTCCTTGACCACTATCTGCGAATCCGACATAACACATAATAGTGCCGCCGAAATCTAAACCCAAGAGATTCCCGTCTGTGGGGTTACGCAGGTTACACAGTGAAACCTTGGCAGATGGCAGAATGTAGGAATCTTAAATAGAGTCTTCACATCCTGGTTTGGTGGACGAGGGTCATCGGGGTTCAACGTACAGCCTCGCCTCGCCGGCCCATTCTGCGCTCACAGGAAGACACTGGGTCACAGTTTTTATCACCGACATGTATTGGAAAAGCAGCGGAGTAAAAGATCAGAGCACGCACAGGGGAGTGGTGTATCTGCTGCCTTCGGTTACAGCGATAAGGGCCCCGTGCTGAGCTGACAGCCTGTCATCCTGCCACTGCTGCACGTGATGGAGCTTTAATGGCTTTTCAGGGGATGACACGCCTTTGTTTTCACTGTAATTTTCTAATTAGGAGACACTCTGACATGTCGAGGTCTTCTTGTTTGATAAAGCACTAGTTCAGGCAGAAAAAGAGAGGACAGCAAATTAATTAGGGTTTGTATTTATCTACAAGTAAAACAATTAAAAATAAATCAAACAACAACAAACAAGAACTTTACATCAGTGTCAATAGAAATAGGATTACTTGTGAAAACTAATATTTATGTCAAAGGGAAATCGAAAGTTTTCTTTTCATATTTATTTTGCAAAGCTTAAAAAACAAAATGTATATTGTATGATCTTCTTAGAATGAGAAAAGGCTTCTGCCTGTAGAAACGGTCGAGAGGAATGATCTTCACCAGCCTCAAAGAACTGGTTCTCCTCCTGAGTGGGTCTAGCTCCACAGTCTATCTGCAAATTGAAGCGCATCCGCCTGTCCGTCCGGGGGAGTCGGATCTCTCCTTCACTGTGGAACTCCTCAGGGTTTCTACATTTTCCCAAAGTGGTTTGGTAGTTTTTCCTTGCTGAGAAGGAGGGTCTAAGGACAGAGGATGCTGGGATATATGCTAATTTCCTATGAACATTGTTTAATCTATTTTTCACTGTCGCTTTGAGGCAACTGCAGTTGTGATTTCGGGTGATACAAAAATAAATTTAATTTAATTGATCAAACACAATTGCACTACTGAAGTGCATGTACAATACAATGAAAACTGATATACACTAATCGTAAAATATAAATGATATGTATGCCAGACGTGTCATGTTTGTAATGCTTTTCAGACTTAGAGATGGTTCATCATGCTTGTGTTCATACATGTATTCATTTATTTATTGATCTACTGTCAATTTGAAAGAATAGTAAAATTGTTTTGTTGTTTCATCTATATCAGAGAAGGTAATTCCATCATGCCTTACCTATTGTCTGATATGGATGAAACAAAACAAATCAGTGTAGACTTTTATGAATACAAATCAGCTCAATCCGATTGCGTATCCAGCTACACCTTAATAACATGTAAGGGGTTAATGTGAGTCTGAAAACTTTCTGAATCTACTTGCCAGAAGTGTTTTTACTTATGAACTAGAATTTAGGACCTTTCTAGAGTCTTTCCAAAGGGGGAACTATACCTGCAAAAACATATATTGTCAAATTAATCTTAGAAGAGTTTTGTGAAAGTAATGTTCACATTTGCTATGGTTCAGTCCCTGGTCCCCGAGTGATATTAGGCTATAGCCAAGTGATCAGTGCCAAAACTAAAGATTATTTCTCCTCTACCACTGGACTGAGAGGACTGACCCTGGATGAAGTCCTTTTTATGCAGTACGGACTGAAATTGTAGCCCCTTTGTGCAGAGAAATTGTTGCCATCAGGAATAAATTTAAGTGCCATTGATCTTCAAAATTACACAGTATTCAGTCCAAAATTTCAAAAACGTCAGGTTTATTCATTCATTCAAACACAAATCATTGTTCAAAGACGATTTAAAAGTGGCAGTATTTGCATAATAAAAAAGGTCTGGATAAAAGTAACCTATGCCATGTCACAATTGCACTGCGGGGGGCTTAGTGCACTTGAACAGTGGGGAAGGAAACCTGTGGTAATTAGCACAAGAATGCATTTGTGCTGAAGCAGTAGAACATGTACTACCTTGAAGCAAGATTTACATTTATGCTTATTAAAATTCATCTTTCTTCTCAAAAGTAACGCTATAGTTGGCACATTTTAATAATCTCTGGTGACTGGATGAATATGAAGGAACAATGATATACTGCTTTTCCTATCTATCTTTCCATGCACCAATTAAGTTTGACATTCTGTAAGAGCCGGCTTTGAGTCAGCCTTTGCAGTGTTTATGAATATGGATTCTTTTTACACTGTCAATGAAGTGGCGGATAAACGACCATGATGTGCGTTTCACCATCTTAAGTGTAGTTAAACACAGTCTAATGAGCTGGTTTAAATGAACGGCTTAGATTAAACACAGACGTTCCAAAAGCTGAAGGTTACGAGCGCATTCACCGGATTGTGCGTTAGAAATGATGGTTAACACGTCAAATTGGTTTAGCCTTGGAGCTCAGTGGGTCATGTGCAGCCTCTATTCCACTGAAACAGCATCTACATCTGGAGAACATTTGACAGGCCTCTAGAACAGGACAAATTGTACCAAAAGAATAAATCAGAACCATCCCAAAACTATTACTTTTACTCAACAAGTTTTGGTTTGTCGCTTTAAAATAGGTTGAGAAAATTGAATTTAAAGATATAATTATGCTGTGTTGAGATAAAACTCCAAAGTACATTTTTTTAGGGAATTTTATGCACATTTTTGAAGGGTTCCTGTGAAAAATTATTGTTGTAATGAGAGCATAAAAATGACATTGAATCTGATACATTATTTTGATTAGCTTTATATTTGTTGTTAACACTGCATTAAGCTTGTGGTTGCTTAGTTCCCATTTTGAGTTGAGTTTTTTCAACTTTAGAATTCTTCATATTTAACAGCAACTCTACAAACTGAAATGCAATCATATCTAAATAAAAACACAAATATCGTTCAACAGTCGGTTTGACAAAATGTTCGATTGAAGATGACAGAGTGGGAAGCCAAAGTTACTATTAAACATTAAACTCTGCTAAAGCGAGGTTAAAACACTTTGAATGTACATCTGAAAGTCATTCCAAAGTCAACGCTTTCCAAACTTTACGCAGACACATTGCAGTTGCCTGGGTTACAGCCCGTCATTAAATTGCCCTGTATTCATAAGCGTTAGAAGACATTTACTTGACACCCAGAGGCTTTAGTAAGGAAAACACAAGCTTCCAGTTATTTGTTTAAAAACCTATGACAGCGGGTGAGCTTCCAGCACTAGAATTAAGGTTCAACTTGCTTGTATGCGACGGACAGACAAGAACTCAGCGCACAATTATAATCCGTTAAAAGCGAATAAAAGCTCCAGTGTGAGGTTTGACTGTGAGGTGAGCGGGGCACGGGTTGATGCTGCAGGCTCGCTCTGATTGGCTGAGGGCTGATGAGGGAGTCGTCCTATCTTACAGCTGCGGTCCCAACAACAGCCGCGGGCTTAAAGGGTCAGGGGTCAGAACCGGGGTCACATCAATCAAATCCAAGCAGTGAGTGAACACTACAAGGGGTTAATATGGGAGCTAATTTTTCTGGGGTTTCGGGCCGGTTTGTAAGCCTCACGGGTGAAACACGGGTCTTTGCTGCTTCTTAAAAGTGTAAAGTAATTAAAACTGACTGTACAGAGACGGTTTTCAAGTCAAAAACCAGCTCAGCAGCCAATAGTTAAAGCTATGCACCTGCAAAGATAAAAAGAGTATTAAAAAAAATGTACTCAAGCAGGATTACCGTTATGAAACAAAGACAAAAGGAGCTAATTCCGTTTAGGAGAGAGTGATATGTGAAAAAAGAAAAAAGAAATAGTAACTAAAATTCATAATAAAATGTTACACTAGGTGTGCCCATGATTGGTCCTGGTTTGAGCACAGTTTGGGTCCTAATGTTCTTGGTTTGGTCCTGTTCTAGTCCGGGTTTGGTTACATTTTACAATTTAAGAATTATTTTACAGTATTGACTCCATGACCAAACAATTTGGTCAATAATTTTCTTTTATTCAAGTTGCGTATTCACACTTTCTGAATGATAAAGTTAAGATATAAAAGCATCTTAAATGTAGGTAAAACATTTTAGGGTTTAGATTGAATTGAGATAATTTAAATTTGCATCTTAAAATGGTCACAATCATTAGTTTTTAGTTCTTGCGATTATAATGTGTCCAGAATAATCACAATTATTGATAATAATAATAATAATCTTGACATCCCATGTACATATTGTCTAAACTACAGAATCTGTGTTATTATACGCAAAACATATTTGATCATTTGAATTTGATAAGGCTTTACAGTCTTTATAGTCCTTAATGCTTTTTTATAACTGTTTGCAGAAAGAGGCAAATATATGGTTTGATTGTTGGATACAGTATTTTTACTTTCGAGCATAACAGATTCACCTAATTTTGTTGTTCGTTGTTATAATCTCAACAACATCAGCATCAATTAGGTTTTCTGCATCATCAACACAATTCGGAGATGGATAGATTTATTTTTTCATCCGTAGTTCTTCTGCTTGGTTAGCCTCTTCCTCTCACCTGAAACCTCGGATTGCAAGTTCTTTAGCTCAAATCCGACCTCTGAGGGTAAGAAATTAATCGCGTTTCGGAAACGTCAGTCTTACATGTAATCCCTTAATGTCCCTGGGCGTCAAATTAGTCATATTTTTCAACCTAGACAGTAAAGTGCTCAATCGAGACAAAAGTAAAAGTCTTATTCAGAATGTCTTTGAGTAGGGGACAGCTCCTCCATGTCATCGCTTTCATGTGCTGTCCATCAGGGAGCTCATTAAGACGCCGGCGTTTCCAACCAAGAAAGAAAACCTCATTGTGAATATTTCAGTCAGTAAAACCTGTGTGATGCATGGCTTGTCCACCACTTTGATGCCTGGCCTTAAGAACACCCCGAGGTTACTGGGTTAATACTATCCATGACTTCATGCAATTTAATCTGCCGCCATGTAAAAATGATGAACTGGCTACTTCTGTTCTTTAATCCTGCTAAAATTCACATGAGGTGCTGTAAGTCAATTTTCTTTCAATAATTTAAACGGGAGGGCAAAAATAGACGGAAAGCAGACTTGAAAGCCGTGGGTGCAGAAGTCTTGGGGGCATTATTGGGAACAAAACTATAAAACAGCCTCATAACCATGAATAATGCTGAAAGGTAAACAGAAATGAGACGTCTTATCGCTATTCTCTAGTGAGCGGCGCGGACAACCACAATGAGTCAAAGGTTCAAGATGCATTTAAAAAGTGTGATGTTGTGTTATTATTATCACTTAAGTCTATAAAGCTATCACCACTGTTCAAGCGTTATCTGTGCAGCCTGGATATACATTGGAGCTTTGACAATAAAATATTTATTCTGGCGCTATAGCAATGGATAATATGTTTTGCCCTTGAGCTAGTGGGCTATCAGAGGAGTGCATAAAGACATACAATGGAAATAAACTGACAATAATAATGGACTAGGTCAAATGGAGCTTTGGATCACAGCTTTTCCAGTATTAAAGATGTGAAGAAGTGGCTCTTAAGAAAAGTGGAGTGAGAGGTGACCCTTGCAGGAGATTACAGGGTAGAAGAGCATTTTTATGAAAAAGAGCAATACCACATTCAAACAATGCAGCCCTTAAGACAGCGCCTTGAGTGTTTTTGGTCACACTGTATTTTACAGTACTTGTAAGTAACAACATGTATAACATGTAATTCCAGGGTGGTAAGGTTAAGGGTTCCGCTGCATGTAAGGTTAAGGTTATTGTCCCGATGGGAAAAACATCCACCGCATTTGACCCATCCCTCTATGCAGCTGAGAAACCTGTCCGGAGCAGTGTGTGGAATGAAACAGGTACATTGTATTAAGGGTAATGTAAAATAAATAGTTACTGTTCATTGGAAAGAATGTCCCAACCCACAAGTTATTTACAACAGTTTAAAATGTTTCTTGTAATACAGCGTGAGGACTAAAAAGACATTTTAAAACTAGGATGAAAGCTTCAGAAATTTAAAACTGGTGTATAAAGATTTGTTGATCAAATCCTTGGATTTTCAAAGATTTTTGTTGTTGTTGAAGAATATGTGAAAGAGTGAACCCAGTCCTGCCACAATGGACACCGAGTGGAAGAATGATTATTTTATTGATTTTTAAGCATTTTGTGGCTTTGAGAGTGAAATGGTAGAGCAGTTACTCCTGGAGTGATAACTTCCTAGTCAGATGGATACTGTAATTTGCTTTTGGGAGATAGACCTCATCTCTGATTGCTATGTTTTAGTTCTTTGTATGTTTATCAGCCTTTCTTCCCATTACTGCTATGGTTAGTCAAAAGTCAATGCTAACTGCACAGGTCAGACAAAATGGCCACCTTACTTCACCCCGCCTTCAGCTCGTGTGTTCAGATCCTCAGTGTAAGCCCTGGATAATGGCCCAGGTCTTGGCTAAATGGCCGTGAGCGTATCTTTAGAAGTGGATCTTGAGTAATGTAAACATTTGCAGATGGTAGCTCATGTGGTTTCAGTTCATATGTGGCTACAGTATGCATTTCTATTAAAAGCCCATGTGTAAAAGTCAGACCTTCTTCTCCATATCTGAAAAACATTTGTGCTCTCCCTGTGAACCTTATAAGTCATCGCACACACCACACGGACAAGACAAAGTAGTAATAAATATGTTATTCTGAATCTTCAACACAGAATTTGATTTGATGATCTCAAGCAATGTACACCACTTAAACATTTGCCGTGCAGCTGCAATAAAAAACTCTTTCCATTGAGGCGGTGTATCCAGAGTATCACTTGCTTGAAGTGGCAATATAAAAATAACAAATACAGACACCCTAAGCCCACAGGGACACAAAATGGTTACTGTAAAATGTTACAAGACGTAGTATCACTGGATTGATAGATACTTTCAAATGGGATACGAGACACACAGTTCTCCTGTGGTTTACCTCAGAGCCTTTGAATTACTTGCTCTTATGACACTGCTGCTTATTGTGTCAGATGTGATGTTGATAAGTGTCAAATAAACTGTAAAGAATATAATGGGGGCCGTCACTTTGCAGTCTTTGCAGCAACAGTGACAAAAATGCTGCAGGCAGAATTGAGCATGAGGAGCCAAAAATGGTTTTCATATAAAAAAAATCTATAATAAAAGTTTATATATATATATATATACACATATATACTGTCTGTGTATATATATACACACACACATATATATATATACACATATATATATATGCACATATATATATATATATATATATATATACACACACACATATATACATATATATACACACACACATATACACACACACACATACACACACACTGTATATATATATACTGTCTGTATACGTATATATATATATACACACACACACACACACACATATATACTGTGTGTATATATGTATATATATGTGTGTATGTATATATATATATATATATAAAAATATATATATATATATATATACATACACTGTGTTTGTATAAATAAACACACCAACCAATTAAATACATATGCTAATTTCTTCCCAAGTTGTATGTTTTTTATTTATTTATTGACCTTTATATAACCACCACGCAGGATTGGGAATCCATCCTTCTTGCTGTGAAACGAGAGCGCTGCGCTACCGTGTTGCCCTGTATGAATGTAACCTCAGGCAACAATAGGACAAAGCAGAATTACTCCCACTGTTGTTTTTAATGGCACCATCACCATCACCCAATATGAATAACGCAAATGAAATATTTTTTTCTTAACCCTTCATTTGGCAGACAGTTTACGTCATTGCACAGACACTTGAGAATTCCAGCCACCTCTCACATGCCGCCTGCTCAGCCCTCTTGATGTGCTGTTGAAATTACATTAACCTTTTTAGACAGCATTTTCAGGGGCTTTGACTGAGGCTGAGTATTGCATCACAAATTGAATGCTTGGTAGAGGAAATGTGGTGTAAAATGACACGATTATTATATACAGAGAGGGGATGTAATGGGCTGCTAAAGTCATGAGCTAAACAATAACAATAACTCCTAATGTAGAAAAATATCAACTATGTTTGTGTGCGACAATGACAACAACTACCACCATTACAAAAACAACTGATCCTAATCCCATAACTACAGACTAAACATCAAAACTTTAAATGATTAAAAGACAAATACAAACTTAAGCTACTGTAAAAGGTGCACTTCTGCACTATGACATTAATCTTTGCAAAGAAGTACGTCAGATCTGTGGAGAGGTAAGAATGCATGTCTTCTTTCTATTTATTTTTGAGCAGTTACATTACCCGCAATGAAATACAATATGCTACATAGAAAATCCACATTGTGCACTTTTAATATCGCAGAAATGTTTTCAAATGTGTTTAAAGTAAATGCATATCATTTGATCTGAAGTATTTATTAACTTTTACTACTGCAAAAACCATGAGTGAAATAATAAAAACATGTGTGACATTTTGCAGACAGAGACAGGGCTAAATCCATACGTAAGGTTATAGAGCCTTTACCATAAACATGCTAAATTCAATCTAGCTTGATACTACTTTAATAACGGCAAGGAAATAAAGGGAAAGGCTTGCGGCTTAAATTATTTTGTTTTTCTTCCATATAGTCTCGTATTGCATTTCTCTTCCCCCGCCTTATCCTAATATCCCCCCATTCCCTGCAGGAACACTTGTATGGGTTCACTCCTGTAACGGCTACCATATGTTCAGTAACCACGGCCATATATTGTACATCAGATAAACGCCTCTACCAAAAAGACCGGGGCATATGTCTCCTCCTTCAATTCCCACAATTACTATCAAATAAAAGATCAATGTGAAGTGGACAAGCAGAGCGCCGGACCTGACACAACCTGACTCTAAATCAATTAAGATGAAGTTTTGATAAGGATTTTTTGGGGCGGAGAGAGGTAAGAGGATAAAAAGTATTGCCAGAAAGAAATACACTTTCATCTACAGACAAAAAAGGATTCTGAGGAGTAGGATTCCATGTAAGAAACGAATAGTTTTTTGTCTTGACTGCTTGCCCCTCCACACTCTGAAATTTAATTCCCTTTTAACATCAATATAATTGCCGTGAAATGTTGCTGCCGCGTTTAGGACCTTTTCAATAATTTATGCTTTCTTCGACCCGCTTTTTCCCTCTTCATGCAATATTACTGAAGCTAATGTTACACTGTAAAATGACAAGGAATGATTACGACGGGCACTGGCTTTATTGTTTTTCATGGTAGGCTGCACAGAAACACAAGGCCCAGTGAAGGCTCCTGAAGATGTTCTATAATTCTGAAATGGGCCATGAAATACACAGGATTAGAGGAGGCTAATCAGTGTGCCAAATGAAGGACTGGGAGGGCTCAGGACCAGGAATGGGGAATGACTAGCAATAATTGTAATTGAGTATAATGGAAGACAAGTATAACTATAATCTGGGATGAGTTAGTGTGATGCAGCCAAATTCTGCTGCTGCTTCGCTCCTGCATAACCTATACGAATTCATGGGATGTTTTAGATAGTTTATATGATAATAATGAACATCAATATGGCAGAAATTGGTTGAGGGTTTAAACATGCACTTATCCTCCTTAAGATGATACTATTGGCATAGGCGCAGTGTGGAAATGCACAGGGTGCCACCAGTCACTATAGGGGGTCCCCAAAAGTTAAATGGCTGTTACTTCACTTCCACTGTGTGTTGGAAATGTATAATAACACATTCAAATAGCTCATGACGGATTTTTTGGGACCCTAATCAATACTTTTACTGTTTTTGAGTATTTCAGTGTTGGAGTTCTTTGTTCCAGATTGTAGTGCATTTACATAAAAGTAGAGATTTCCAGTCCTTTTTCTACATCTATTAGTCATCGTTCCAAATGAAGGGCTTGCAGTGCTTTTCCCATTATGTGGCTGCCTGCTGAGAGGCTACCTGGTGTGAACACAGAGAGGCACAGAGCCGCGGCAGTGGCCAGTGGCTCCTGCTGGGCATCCCACTCACAGACGATAATTGGTATCGCGGTGTTCCAAAATGGGACCCAAACACGCAACCCCGGCATATGGTGAGACTGATGAGCAAAACAGCGTGGCGACAAAGGGGCGTGTGTGTATATAAGGAATCAAGAGTGTCTCCAAATAGTCCTAATATAAATATACTGTGTCACTTCTTGACTGACGTGAAACACAACAAAGAGCTGGAAAGATCTAAAGTGTATCAGAGCAGGTTTGTTCATGCCGAAAAGCTGCTTTCTATCAGTGTTTGCTAACAATGCCATGTGTCAGGAAATCAAAAGACACTTGAGCAGCCGAGCAAACAGGAAAGAAAATGTCACAGTAATAATGAAATCATATATTGTGAAACATCTTGTGTCAGACTAGTCTATGTTATTTTAAAGCATAAAGTTATTTTACTATGACTTGCTATATGCATTTATGGCAATGTGATATCCACTCCTGCACATCTTTGCAAGGTCTTACCAACATCCAAAACATTTGACCAAGTTTTCTATCTAATCCATGTCCAGTAACATCAACCTTTTTGTAACAAAATATACAATGTAATGTAATCATGGATCATCTTGTCATTCTTAAAAAATAATGATTGTAAATTAATTTGTTTTTTGGATACGATTGAGAATTTTAGAATTTATTTGACTTTCTGGGAATTTCGACTTCAAAGTCATACAAAAAATACACAAATAAATGTTCTACTAAATGAAATAATCATAATAATGAAAATGCAGATTTGGATTGGCCTTTGAATGGAATATGTAACGACAGGGAAAGTGATATGATCCAAGTCTTTGTTCCTCAGGTTGGGTCAGAGGAAACAAAGCACTCAAGCTGAATCGATGTGACAGGGTTAATGACTGTTTCTCTGCTCTAAAGTGCAACAGGAGCAGTTGGGCCTCAGGGAGAACAGGTGACACCCACTGTCATATCCACACTGTCACACTCCACTTCCTCACCTCACTTTGGCAACACCAGCTTCCTCAGAGCTGGAACTATACTCCTCTTCACCTGGGGACCTCAAGGTAATACACCAGCACCTAAAACTAATTCATACTCCAATACATATACAGTGCACGTCTTCAAACTAAAATCTATTTAGTAAAAGCAACATTAATAGTCTTATTTATCAATACACAAGAAAAAGACAAAAACATTCAGTTTTGCAAAGACTCAAGCAAACTGATGCTCTAGGGTAAAATGATGGAAGCGGCAGGTCCCAGAGCCTGAGCCTGGTGGGAATTTGTTAGCAGCTAATTCAGATTTGTACTGTCTGCAGACACATGAACGCACAGACTACAAATACTGCCACGTTTTCTCCGTGCGTCTCATTTCCATGCTCTATAATCGAAGCTTACTTCTCTGTACAGAACATTTAAACCCAGTTAACTTAACATAACTCCGGTTCTATGAGTTTTGTATAGGCAGGGTCTGGCCCGGGTTGGGTTCGGGCCGTACCTGCACGGGTTCAAGCTGGGTCAGGCCGGTGTACACTAGTTTGTGGGTGAACATTCTAAATTCATGCAGACATGGTGAAAGTGTCTTAAGGATACAATGTCAATATGCAATAGTCCCAAGAAAAAATACTCTGCTGGAAATTAAGAAAGTAGTGATTAACTACAAATTATCTTTCCTTCTTCAAAGGTGTTGCAGATGTTTGCAGTATATTTCCAATTTTAAATTCAATTTTACAAAAGTAACCGAACCAGACAATGGTTTGGTTGAGTGTTACAGCAGTGGTCCATGAGGATAGACATAACGTTGGTGAAACACGTTAAGTTGGTTAGTGTGTGAAATACCTCCATGTGCCTGTGCACAAAAATGCTGATTTAGTGCAAAGGCCATCTGTGCCATTCAGCTTGACCTTGCTGATGATTCAAGTGTGACAGCGAGCACTTTCCTCTCAGCTGGAAGCCTGTAGGAAGGCTGTACATGTCAAGGCCGGCGAAAATATATCACTGTGCAAAGCTGAGAAACAGGAAAACTGGACTTTTTCATTATGTGCTTCCTGCAACATGTGAAGGAGAAAACATATTGACTGAATTATTGCTGAGGGCATGCACTGGACTAGCCTCTCCTCAATGTGCAGCTGACCTCTTGATTTACTTCAGTTTGCACCGGTCACAGCCTTGTATCTACAGCTTCAACTGTACAGGAACATCACCAAGGACAGCCTCGACTCCTCTGAACCAAATCCAAACAAATCGCCTCAGATCTGCCTCACATTTCGAGCCAGTGGACAGCAGAGGGGCCAGAGGACAAAGCAGCAGGGAGGAAGTGCACACATCATCATCATTATCATCAGAACTTCTGCTTTTTTATTAATTCTGCAATCAAGCATCAGAGTATGAACGACCGTTCCTTTAAAGAGCCCTGTTAATTTGGAAATCGATGAGGACATATGCTTTTTTTCAAGTGTTTAGTTATAATCTATGACACACACATTTTTTTTCATTTAGACAGCAATATAGAAACTGCTTCCGGTTCAAAACTGCAGTGCATCTTGCCTCTTTATGGAACTTCATAAAACTGGCCAATAAACCCTGTTGAACAGTTCATGTGACGCTGTAAAAAAGTTAGAGCAGTGGTTGTGTATGTCAATTTTTGGAGCAATGGTACTTCGAATGCAGGGGAATAAACAACATGCAACTTCAAATGTTTTAATGATGCGGAGAAACTATTATACCATGGTTAAAAGCTCATCAAAGCCATGATATTTCTCCTCTGATACAGTGCACCTGCCATTTGATTCACTCCGATGCACTCCAAGTCAGAATGACCTGAGAGGCACTTCAGCTGAGGACTCTGATGACAAATTATGAGGCAGCCTTTCCTCCAGATGTGACCAAGCTGTCCCACTTTCTGCCACATGCTCCAAAGCCCGTCCCGCCCGAGGTTCTTCTCTCCTCTGTTTCTTCAGAGGGGAAGGGCAGAGCAGCGGAGTGGACAGAGTGGGGGACAGCGACACACCAGTCCCCAGCTGCGCCTGCAGCTTTAGGGGATGTCTTCAATGCCATCTTGCCCAGGGCACCGCAGCATGGAGTCGTGATTCGGTCCCTTGATCGCTCTGGTGAGACCCTCATCTGTAACTGTGAAACTGTGCTGGGCCAAAGAGACGACTGATGCCCAACAGCGAACAGGGAAGCAGGCCAGAGCTGGCTGATAATAGACAAAGAAAGTAGGCAAATTCTAACATGTCTCTTATTCACTTTTCACCCCTGACTTTCAGTCTACAACGATACATTACTTTGAAAGACATATTTAAAGCATGCATTTATATTCAGCCTGTCTGTGCCTTTAATGCTCTGATCATTTAGCAACAAACAAACAGGCCTCATTTGAATAAAACCAAGAAAATCCATCAGCCTGTGCACAGAACCAAGACTGACAAAACCACTGAAGCAAGAAGCTATTCCTCCCTTTATGTTAGAACTGAACTGAAGATGAGGATATCTAGTTAAAAAAAGTGTTGTAAAGTGTCTTTTAGGATGGATTTTCAGCTTCACGTAGCTCTAAACCTCTACATTACGGGTCATACTTGTCAGAATGATTTTCTCTAGCATCTCATAAACAAATTCCTATTTATGGTTCTTTAAAAAATGAGAGTTTTAGAAACCACAAGTGAAAGTAATCTAGTGTTGTAAAATGACCCCTACTTGACATAGTGATAGTGTTTATAATTGAACATTTATGTTTTACTTTTGAGCATTTTATATGAAACAGATAACAACATGTTTGTATTTATAAGTTTTGCATTTCACATTTTGACCCACCAGAAAAGAAGAACCTTTAAAAAAACGACGGGTCATAAACATCTTAAAGTAAGAATGTGTTAAAATATATGGCATTAAATGTGATTAAAGCAATTCAGAGGATGTTTTTGAAAATGTAAGGCTAAAGTCATTCTTGTTCTTGTAAAACTGTCCTTGACTCTCCATCTCAGCTGTTCCAGTGAAAAGACTCGTGTGAAATGTCTGTCACAGTTATCAGCGATGTAAAAGTATAGGCCGAACGCTTAAAGCTGAACAGTCTCTCCACCTGAGCACTGATGGAGAGACCTGGAGTCGTATGGCTCAACCCACTAAATGATGGTGCACTGACTACAGGGCACATAAGAGCTACAACATTGGTGAAAAAGAAATACTTCCACTGGAGTCATACTGTGTTAAAGAGTAGAAAATGAAAGGTTTCTGCTTGTTGAATTAATTAGTGAAATGCCATGACAAAGCACTTGGCTAAATACATTCAATCGCCGGCCTCATAACTGCCCAAGCCATTTTTTGTAAATTTTTTAAAATCTCATTTTACTCTCCAGACCCTGCTGCACGTCACTGCCTGCATCATCAGCCAATCAAGGCAAGGCAAGTTTATTTGTGGACCACAAGTTGTACCCGAAGTAATTCAAAGTGCTTTAAAGAACAAGAACAATGTATTATATCAATGAGAATGATCAGAAACATTTCCCGTCTATAAGTTATCTGTAACTGTTTTTTTTATTTTCCCAAAAACCTTGAAAAATAATGTAGGCAATTATGCTATGAGGCTAACCAAATATAAAACAAGACAAAAATAGCATGGTAATTTTTTATTATGCTCAAAACACTTGATTGATAAATAGGTCTTCAGAAATCTTTACAACAACATGGCTACATGATAGAATAAATGGTCCTCACTGTCCAGGGGAAGAGGCGGAATGTTATTATTTTAATAATAAAGTATATTAAAAACTGCATTTTATATATATATATTATATTAAAAACAAATATAATATATATTATATACTATATATATATATATATATATATATATATATATATATATATATATATATATATATATATATATATATATATATATATATATATATAAATATAATATATTAAATGCCAATATACACACATGCACACACGTGTACACATACATTTGTTTTCCTTCCTAAAATGTGATGTGGTGATTTCAAAACTGATCATGCATGATGTGTGGTTGTGAATAAAGTTTTAGACTCTAGGTTACACACGCTCTGCTCTGTCCGACACCTTTGGGCTTTAGCTAATGTTATTCTGGTCCGTGCCTGGGACAGAGTAAGAGTAACAGTTTAAGGACGTGAGCCAAGCTGCAGGCAGGACCCTGTCATGGCCGCCGCCCCTCTCTTTATCTCGCTCTCACCTGGGTCCTGGACACTCTAATCCATCCCGCGCCGTGTGGTGGCTCTCCAAAGTGACATTCGATTAGTGGTCCATTTAGGAACAGCTCGAGCTTTAAGGCCTCTCTTTTACCCAACTTGTCAGAGGCAGAGCAAGATGTACTCCTGCAAAGTTTTAGTCCAGCGGAAAGGCAACTAACTGAAGTGTTCAAGGCATGTTTATAGACTTAATCAAAGGCCAGGTTCACAAATTTGGGCTGGGCAAGACTCCTCTTTTAACGCTGATTTAGTCTAGTTCAGGGGTTCACAATTTCTTCACTGACCCCAAAATAATGGCAGAACCCTACAGGATAATTAAATTAATTATTTGTCATTTGAGTGTCAAAACATTACAAATCCTGTGTAACTACTATTTGGGTTGCAAATTGTGTTGTTGGAACTACTTTTGATAATCTCCTGTTTTTAAAAAAAATGATATCTTGAGATCTTCTTGCAACCCCCAGTTAAATGCCATATGAACCCCCTGCACTTCGAAAACGTCTTCTGTAATTATTAGTGATATTTAGAGATGGGCTTTATCAACAAAAATGTATATCTCAATATTTATTTATTTTGGCGGATTCCCAATAACTGTAGTCAGACGATGTTATGTCAATCCAAAAGAAATGTCTTGAAACATGTATTTAAACATATCAGTTGCGGTTTAATATACAAATTACATGTCTGTAAAATGTATCACAAATGTGCATTAATATTAACAAATAGATACCTTTACTTTTTGTAGTATTTTTACTACAAACAAATATACTCAATGTTTAAAAGTTCATCCACAATAATATTATTTTGCCCTCCCCGAGTGCTATACAATTGAAATAGCCAAAAAGCCAAGAGCCACATAAGATAGTGATGCCATGGGACTATAACGCACAGTTTCAAACAACTCTGTGAAAAATAAAGCTATGAAAAATGTATTTTAAGGTTTGTTCAAAGATAACAGCAACAACATATTTTATATTCATTCTTTGTAGAGCTCCTTTGTCCATTCTACCAAAGTGGTATGGTAAGTTTTCATGGGCACATGGGGTGTGAAGGGCCCTAAAATGACAATATTGTCCAAAAAGACTACTACTTTTGCAGCTCTCTTACAGCAACAAAAGACATCACCATGGAGTTACTCGCATGGTTTAGGTCAGTAAACATGAGAAAAGATGTTCCTCTTGGGGATGCATATAAGAAAGACAGGTGATACGATAGAAAGAAATTAAATAAATAAGCAGTAAGAACCCCCCCAAAAAGGAATGATTGGTTTCAAGTTGATGAATTTAAAATCAATATCAGAGTATTTTTTTTGGAAACAAAGTAGGCTTTTCAATTAACTAGCTGTGTGCACATGGACTCAACAAAGGTCAACGTGGAGTCCTTTACTGCACCTAATAACATTAGTGATAGCTAATTTTGGTGCACAAATTGAACAAAACTGATATGTAACATTTGAGTGTAAAATGACTACTAACATTACAGTGTAAAACGTGGGCATGAGGCACTGCTGCACTTCTGTATCTGTGCTGTACCGTATCGAAATTTAAATCTAAATCCAAATCCAAAAAAAGCACAAATTGTTCTATTTGTTAGTTAAATATGTTTCTTTATTTTCAAAGAATCCATAGTAAATGAGTCCTAAACAGATGTTGTTTTGTCCTCCACTGGGGTGTGCACAGATGCTTCCACTAAAGGCCACTGCTGAACAAGCTGATACCACACTATTTCCACTCAAAGTGAAATGGATTTACTTCAAAGAGGGGTTAATGCTAATGTTGGCTGCCTTCTTGACTTTTAACACAATTAGTGTTAGGGACAAGCACCTACAAATCCCATTCAATTGCACTAATTGATTTCAAATCATTGTGATTATAACTATCAAGACTGAGACAATTATAACTATCAAGAGTCAGGCAGAGCAAGCTCCATCACAATGTAGTGTTCATTTAGTCAGATAGCAAGTCTATTTTGTGTGTACAGGAACCAAGCTAAAATTCTTTCCCTCCTGCTCCTTATTGGTTTAGTTTCTCACCAAATTTGCACAGATCTAATTTGACATATGCTCGCGTAATGGCCAGGCGTGAGAACAGGTGGGGCAGAAAAGATGGTGTGAAGGGCCAAAAACGCAGCAAGACGCAGGAAGTGCCGTCTGTTACTATCTTGTGGAAGGAGGCCCAGGAGCATGCACTGACTTGTGGGTCGCTGTGCGGAGCAGGTAGGATTAGTTCATCACAGTCCTTTATCGCAGACAGCTTGATTTTGCCGGATCAGTTTTTCTGCAGCTTTGTCATCGAGGTACAAAAAGCTAAGCGGCTAATGTCATACTACTGAAAGGATTCAACAATGAATTGTGAAAAATTCTACTTTTCTGGATTATTTGAAAGCACATGACCAAGCATTGTTTGAACTGAGATAATGTAAACTTTGTGAAATAATACACAACAAAACAAACAGTGAAGTGCTGTTATGTGGTTTACTTACCAAAACCAGAGAGTAGCTGGCAGAGGAGTAGACAGGGGTGGCAAAAATGGGGCAAAATAAAACTATATCATGCAACCAATTGATGGGCATTGATATACAGGATACAGGAAATGATTCATGATTTCTTCAAAGTTTTCTAGGTCTAAGCTTTCAGCCCCAGATGTGGTCTCGGTAGTCTGTAAAATAATAGAATCAGGCTACAATTACAAATTTCCCTACAGTTACACTAGCCCTTGGTCTTTTGTAAACCCATTAGAACTAACCACATCCGGCACGCATTAGGTGTAAATCAGACATCACATTTCCCACTGCAGTGGCAGGGTGTCGCTGACTGCAACAGGAAGACAAATCTTGTCATATGAGAAGTTTGGTGAAAAAAGCAAACCACCAAATGAAAATAATCTTCTGTACATGCTGTATTATTGGTTGAAATGGAAACGACATTCACCAACCGTTTTTGCTTCCCTAAAGAAATGTGTAAAAAATGGGATAAAACAATTTCCACTTGCAGTTTGTCATAAAAAGCAGTGGGCCCCAAAAAATATTCATTCAGAAACAGCAGTAAAATCTGATCCGAGAGTAAGTTTTAAGTATTCTTTATGCAGAGGAGGACCTGGAAGCAGCAGGGGAATTGATCTTTTTCTTCCTTGGGCAACACACGCCAGCTCTAATTGTCTAGCATCCAGAAGAAGACCGCTTTCGCACAGAGAGGGGGTGAGAGGGAGAGAGGGCGAGAGGGCGAGAGGGAGAAGGATGGTGCCCAGGGAGGCCTCGGCGAGCCCAGGTCTTGGTGGAGTGACAGGAGCTAACGCACAGTGATGCCCTGGACACTGAATAATGCAAATCATGTCAGGCCACACACCAGCCACATACAGTAACAAGACTCAGGCGGCCACTCGGAGCATCATCTGTAACAGTGACAAATCCCAGCATGATGCAAATTAAAACAGTGAGGAGATGATTCTCGCCACAGTGGCCCACCTCCAGTGAATTATGAACCAATAAATTAAACTTAACAGAAAGGCCTGCGAGCTACTGTTCTGATAGATGCATGCTGAGACACCTTTTAATTGGATTGTTGGGCCAACAGCAAACATTAGTGTATGCAATTCATCATGCAAAAATGACACCCGGTTTCAACAGCCATTTCAATGACAGTTCGGGTTTACTGTAGAGGCAGAATAAAACAGTATTTCCACGTTTCATTCATCGTATGATACGCCTATATGTTCATAACACTCATCATTTAAATCTATGCTTGATCAATGTATGATTGGTCAAAGCTTTATTCATGTTTTGCTTACTAATTATTTGAAATGGGACATGTTTTCAGAGTGATGGGATTTCACAAGCAGGCCTGTGTGAGCTGTAAATGCATATATGACAAAAAATAAAATAAATAAAATAAATTGCAATCAAACAAACTACAAACAAAAACAAATAAACACAAACACACAAATAAGCAAGTACACAAACAAAACAACTTTCAAACAGTTCAGCTCATCTTCATTTGTAGTTCGATTGCCGGAGCATTTTCTCCTGATGTAGGAGATTCTCGCAAGGTCTAGGACTGGGCACTCACTCTGCTTTTACTGTTACATGAGTCACAAAGTTGGCAAAATTCTTCAATGGTCAGTGCTTTTCTAGTCGTTTTTTGCTCCTTATACAGTCCAGTTTATTCTTTGCAAAACTAAGCCCTTAAGAAACCCTGTCATCCAAGCTTTAGTCCACTCTGCTGCTTGTTATTCATGCTGAGTGCGTGGATCCCTGCAGCATGGTCCAGAGCTACATCTCAGTCTTGGTCACTTCAGAGGCCTTCAGCCCCAGGCCTCATTCATCACATCTGCTTCTGTCTGCGAGCGAAGGATCACAGCCGGTTTCTTTTTCTGCAGACTTTGCATTTTGGGATGCCCCAAAGGGAAGAGGAGGAGGAGGCCATGATGGACGCATCGGTCAGGGCATGTGCAGCTATAACATCGCCAGTCATCCACCCGGCTTTAGCCTTCGCTCTTCTGACAACGCCACTTTGACACACAAACACACACACACACACGCACGCATACACACAGTGATGACCGCGCGGTGCCCATCTGGCTGGAGTCAGCAGCAGAGCATTGCCATGGGGGCCAGTCACACTTTCTACTCCAAGACTGATATATGTGTACCAGCAGCATTGTTCTTGCCAGGGGAAAAAGATTAGTTTGGCTGTCGCTGTCAAATAAATATTGCGAGTGTAATACCATCTGGTGAAAATGAAAACTTGCGGACATATTTTCTCAGCAGTGACAGATATGTCCAAGAGTCCGCCCATTAGACTTTTGGATGTGATGCTGCCTTGTCCTTTCGATGTAGTTGTAGGCGATAGGTAAACATAACAAGATGATGGATCGTGTTGGACAGGGCGCTTGGTTCTCTCCAGGGGCGGATTGAAAAACCAGGACTTGCAGTGACTCACCTAAGGCCATTTTAGCACCTTGGTCTGAGGAGACTGACCGAGTATATGATAATGATGTGAGGCTTGACACTCTGCTGGGCACTCGTGCGTTTACATGTGGACCATACACAGACTGTGCTCACAGGTTCATTATTCTCACACTTCTGTACACATTCACAAGCACAACTACAACATCTGCTGATAAAGCTCTCTGCCAGTATCACAAAATGTTCCCTATTAGTCAATGGAGAGTCTATAAAATGGTGGAGAGTCCGCCATCTGCTTGCCTCCATGGAGAGCTTCTTGCTTTGCCTGGAATGCTCCACAGCATGGCTTTAAAATTATCCATCTCCCTGGAGACAAGCAGCGAATGCCATCAGGCTAAGTTACAGGTCAGATCTGCAGAGAGCAGAGCCTACTCACAGTAAGAATGCATGGTTTTTGAGAAATTGTGATACATTTAATATTATACTGTGGAACATTTCAGGCAAAGCAATAGACAAGCTATGACATTAGAATCTTCAAAATTCTAAAACAAAGGCAGCTGGAGGCAGACCGTAATACATTTTTAAATATTAATTGACATCCAATCTAAATTCTAATGGTTTAAAAAAAGAAAAGAGTGTCCAGTTTCCAGTGTATAAATCCCAGGTAGTTTGCTTATCTATAACCAAAAAAGGGAAGATGCTATTTACTAGGCTCAAATTTGTATTTGAGAGGCACAAAAAGTAAAAATAATGGTAAAGTAAGACAAAGTAAAACCTAGAATCAGGATTTTGCCTTCAAAGCAACAGTGTGCCATGATCTCCTATGAAATGAACAAATCACATAAAATACAATATTAAATGTCTTTAAAGCAGGCTCTGATCTCACTCACATGTATCTTAAATTTTCATATTTTGTGATATTCTGTGGCTACGTTTCTTTATTGAAATCACATTATGTTCCACTTCCCTTTCGCTTCTATATCGGGAATTTAAAATTTTGTTCAGCCTGTTTTTCGATTCTTTTCTTTGTATGTATCAGTTGGGTTTTTTTTTTTTTATAAAAAATTCCTGGCATTTTAGTACATTCAAGAGAAATTTGAAGGTCAGTTTTTTTTACAATTGTCAAAGTTTATAAGCACCAATTTCAGACATTGAAGAGTTTGAGTAACTCATAACCTTTGTGTACTACTTTTGGGTTTGGAGTTTATTTAAATAAAATGTTCTTTTAGTTGCTATGAGAGCACAGCAGTCTGATATTGTCACCACTAAAACCTATGAGAAAAATCCTTGTAGCTGTATAATTTCATTAATGCAACAGCCTTTTTCAGTCTTCATATTAACATCATGCCTGTTATGTTTAGCAAAGCACTTCCACTTGTCGATGTGTCTGTCAATTATCCCGACAATGACATATCTGACCCCTGAAATAACCATAGCAATGACAAACTGTATAGCCACGGTAATAACATCTTCTGAAAGGGGAAAGTAATTATTTCTCTAATACTTTCGATGTGATCAGGCCGGCTCAGGAAATCATCTGTTGAATTTCCACAGCGATAATTACAATAACATTAACCTTTGCCATGTCAATTCGAGCTTTCCGTAGCAGTCCTCTGCAGGTCGCCCACCTTTTTGCACCCCTTTTGCCACACTAGTTTTTTCGAGGGCATTGAGAACACTGGCTAACAAGCACATGCTATTTAAGATGAATAAATGCATGGATTCGTATTTGCAGCCGGCTGGTACACATCCCCTTGTTACTCTTGTCAAATGAGCGGCTTCTGTCGGCAGCTTTTGTAATTAGAATACCTCCATGGCACGGAGAAATGACTCAATAATCCATTCATGTCTGCCACTTAATGACTGTCTGTTTGGCGCTCATGTTGTGCTATTTGGATGCTTCTAATGATGTGTGAGTAGACACTTGCAAAAATACACACCACTGCTTTTGGCCCAGACACACACTCCATCGCAAATGAGCTGCAACAAATCCCAAAATTAATATGCCTATGACAGACAGTAAACACTCGATAAGGAAAATACAAGCAGATAGCACGGAGAAGACATACTGAAGATGCACAAGAAGTATTTTATTTTGACATATTTCTAGGCTGAGATATAGTTTTCAACCAAGTCTGCTACAAATACCATATCAAAAGACATTTATTTCCAATAATAATCCAATTGTAGAGGCCATTTTGTGTGATTTTCAATTAAAGTACAACTTGGTTTCAAAACTTATCAAAACTGTGTTTACTTCTAAGTATGCTTTACATAATACGAACATAGAACTAGTTGTAAATACATTTAAACATGTTTTTGCTGGTAATTGACCTTTTTAAGACATTCTTGCAATGCACAAAATCAATTGGACACACACTGCAAATGTCTGTAACAGTTTTAAATCATCTTCAGGAGCCTTTAAAGTGTATTGACCCTTAATTAGTTTTGCAAAAATCACAAATGCCAAATATTGGTGAAACAATGTTCCCTAAGCCATAACCCAAACCCAGTTGTTGAAATTGACCAACAGAGCAAGCTAAAATATAACATCTTTGGGAAAAGCACCTTGTTTATCATCTACATCAACCAATGCCTTCTAACTGGCTGTTATCTGAAATGAAAATGAGTGGCGCTTTACTATCAAAGCTTTAGTTTTTGAGTTTTGTATTGGAAAATTGAAAGAAGCATGTGTTCAAGTCAGTGTTCAATATTTGAACAAACCACTTCCTACTGACATTCGGTCTGTCCCATGTAACTCACTGATGCATAAACTGCAGATATGTCCGTCATTGGACCAAGTAAAACTGGAATGGCATCTGCTGTCATGTGAGAAATATAGGCCTAAACCGAGCGGGAGTTAAACCAGCAGAAAAATACAGCATGTGTCTCATTATCCATCAGGCAGGTAGAAAATGGTGGGTGTGAAGTGACAGGGAGAGGATGCACTTGTCAGAATTATCAATCATATCAGCGCTGGACACAGTTGCTTGGCTCGCCACGTGAAGTTATTACTTGCCAATCATACTCGGTTAGCTTGTGTGCGATTTTCATTCTTCAGTGCACCAAGCAATCTGCCATCGCTAAACGGAAAAGAGCTCTCCCTGTCTTTCATGTGTTCATGTCTACAGCGAGCCTCTCTTCAGCAGACAGTAATGAAGTCTGCACTTACTTTGCATGAGCCGTCACTCATGCTGGAAAAAACATTATGTCTACAAATACAAACACAAGAGATGCATGAACTAAACTAACGTAGTTTATGAAAAGAAATCATTGCTGAAGACAATGGAAATGTAGAGCAATGCAGTGTGATTTTCTCAATACCGCACTGTGCTAAGTAACAAAGTTCAAACGTAAAAGCACTGTACTTGAGTAAAGTTTTTAGGCATATTTATTTAACTTATATGTACATTTTACCATGGATACGTTTAACTTTTACTTCACTACGTTTAACTTTAACTTCACTACTATTTGAAGTACTTGATGAGACCTGCTAAATTGTTATCATGGTCATGGTGACAGGCTGCCCAAAGATTTTTAATTCAAGTCCCAGCTTTGAGCAAAATAAAATAAGAATGACTTGAAAAACCAAGAAACAGGTTTAGTTGCATCTATTGACAAAAAAATCATCACAATTCTAAATACTTTCATAATCAATGTTTAAAAGGACTATTTCAATACGTTTACCGATGTAGATTCTTTGCATAGTACAATTGTTTAAAAACTATTGTTTGAGTGTTTTGTTTGCTCCTGTATCAAACTCTCGTTTAAACAACAGAGTTATCAGATTTGATACATAATAAGACAGGATGATTTGGTTTTTTGCAAAGGATTTAAATGTGGCTTATTTTTGTGATTTGCTGATTGCGACCATTCAAATTATAATTTGATTGTGCTATATCTTGCAGCAGGTATTAGAGTGGTAGAACTCTTGGTTTCTACATTATCAGCAGAAGAAATAGTGGCGGTAGTAGTAGCAGTAGTAATAGTATATACATTAACACTTCAGCCTCTTTCCACTTGCCTTTAACTGACACTAAGGCTTCATGCTTAGCTCAAAAAAGGTATGATCCATATCCTTTCGAGGTGGCAGAAGAATGCTCTCATTATTAGATTGTTTAAAATGAGTTTGGCGGTTAAGTGACCAGTAAAAGAAGAATAGTGAGTTGACTGGGGTTTCCCTTAAGAATTACTGGGCTTCCTCCGACTCTATCACCTCTGATCTTATTCTGTGCTACCGACTTTTTTAATTGTGCTGTCGAGAGTTGTTAGAACAACAAAGTAGACATTTGGAGAGAAGAAATTAGTGGAGTGGGAAAGATGCTCTGCAATCCAATGCACTTTTCATTACAGGAAAATATGGTCAAGCACTTGAGACAGAATGTCACTTATTGAGTTGAATAATATTCATAAGTATTTATCACCGTGAAAGATACTTAGACAAGGCATGAAGATCTCATTGCATTAACATGAGACTATAGACTACTCATTAGTGAAGTAGATGAAGATGTTCTTGCTTTGTTTGATTATAACTTTTACTTTGAACAGTTATTTACTTACAACTGCATGTCAAGTGTAGGCGAGCTGTAGCTCACATTTTAAAGGATTATGTTGACTGAGATGAAGTAGCCACTAAACTTAACATGCACTGATAAGTTATATATATACTTACACTAATATTCCATGCTTTGATATACTTTATCCATAGATGTAAATTGAACAAATATATGTATATTTTTACCACAGCGTCATGAGTAATTTGCGTCACCTCCAGCAGAATGCCATCTGATGCTTGTCGTCTCCTGTGCAAAAAGCCACTTAACATAACTAAAATGTATAATTATTGAGTGTGGAGTGGCAAAAACAAGAACCGTTTGGAAAACGTAGACACATTACTAACATACTGCTTAAATTAATGCTACTTAAGATGGTAATGGACAAGAAAAATACAGCATTTGCATAAAATAGTAATCACATTAACATTTTCAATTTACATTAAAACTTAATCAGTGCCATGATTGTTTGATCTCTTGACAATACACTAAATGGTTGGCGGTTTATTCATCTGTCGTAAAGGACGGCCTTGCTGGTGTCTGCAGCTAACATTTTTTAATGTTCTACATCCATCTATGAGAAGACTAGATATGCATTTTAACAACACGCCCTCTGACTTTGCACGATTTGCATGTAGATGGCTTTAATTATGAATAAAAGTCAAATCACAGGATTAGATGTGATGGTTGAGAATCGATTGGGGAGCATGGATAATGAGAGAAGGCTCTGCACTGTTTGTTATTACAGTGCTAAATGACCGTGGCAGTCTCTGTATGTTGAATGGACAAACACAACACTACATTGCAAAGTATTATGAGTACTTTAGACACACACAAATACATGGGATTTATAGGAATTAAGAAATAAAGCTGCCCTGTTTTCTTGTCTGATTGCTCAAACATGACAGAGTTTTTGTCGAAATTGGATTCCAGATTCCAGAGTAAAGCAAAAACATCTTCTTGGAGACCAGCCGATGGATCCCTCACCTGAAAAGTTACATAATGGACCTTTCATTTTGTTTTACTTTACATGTTTATCATCACTCTTCTTTTTTTTTAATTGCAAAAACACTTCCGATTCTTTAGGTTGTGTTAAATCCACTCGTTATGTTTCCAACTCTCCATTTTATAAGTTGTCCCACACTAAGGCTCAAACGGCCAGTAACTGCTACTGTTTATTGATGCTAATTTGCAATTATACGCCAAGTAATTCATTATTGAAGGGTCAGTATATTCCCTTTTGGTCTAATTTAATTCATGATCATGCCTATTCAGAGCTCATATTTTATACTATGGGCCACAATGGACTAAGCATATACAGTACATTTCTATTATGCTGCTGCTGCTGCTGCTGGTCATGTGGGTGCAACATTAGCTCCAAAGCACACTGCGGTATCTTTTCATGTATGCCCTGGCGGTATTTTTTACAAACAACCTCTTAATTATGCAGCGCTACAAGCAAAAAACACTGGACCTGGCTCAAGCTGACAACACAGTGTGCGCCAAACAAAGCCTTTTGAAGTTTGCCACTGGAGTTGGAGGAAGGGACGACGCTCAATGCCCGGCTGCACTGCAATTTGTAGCTAAATTCACAGCGAGGTGGACTTCCCTAACAAGAAGCAAATATATAAAAGAAAGTCGTGTAGCTGGCTTGTTACTGCACTGTTACGAAGCACCAGATAACAACAGTGGGGCACAGGCAGGGTAAGAGGAAATGTGCTCTGAAATAAACAGTTTGATGTCTTCGCTAAACTAGAGAACTAACTCGACAAGCTGCACACAGCTATGAGCAACTGAGCCAAACAATAGACATTATCTTATCAAACTATTACATCAAACTAATATTTCAGCGGCTAAATAGAGACCATCCCTTCATTTTCATGGCTGATTTTAATACGATAATTTTTTCCTATTTTATTTATAGACGCCATTTTGAGGACGTGTCATAATTTTTATTAAAGATTAAAATGTATTAATCAGGCCTGACTCAACAACAACAGCATTCACAAGATCAGACAACCACAGACTTTACAATACCCCCCACACTCAACACTACGACTACATCCTTCAGCTAAACGAGGGCATCAGAGCTACTTGTCCTCAAATAGAGGGGCATCAGAGGCTGGTTCAGGTGTGGAAGAAAGATCTCTTCCCAGAGGGGTTACTAAAGGAGCTGCTCCTGTCAGCACATGTGTCCATTCAAAAGACAGAGATTTTGTATTAATCTGTTAATTGCTAATGTAACGGCACTGATATCAATGCTCCAGTAAGTAAATTAATTATTGTAAAGCAAATTTGACATAAAGCATTACCGGTATAAGCTTAATGTATTATTATTAATTATTAATTATTAATTATTATTATCATCATCAGTATTAGTAGTATTATTATTAGTATTATTATTATTGTAATTTTTTTTTTTTTAATTGCAGTGCATTGTTGGTGTGTCGTTTGGGTCTAGTGCAGTGATGTGAGCTCCCTGAGCCACAGCAGTGTAAGTCCATGTCAGTCCGTGTAGCAGAGTGTTTCTTTGCCCCTCCTGCTTCATATTTTTGACCCTCCTCAGCCACTGGGTGGTGCGAGGCTCATTTTTCTCTGTCTATAACTGGGCCGCAGCATCATGACTGGGGCCTGATTGTGCTTTGATTGTTTCCAGCCCACTTCAGGGGCGTACGCTGTGGCTGCCTGTCCTAGTGGACTGAATCAGGACATAATGGGTTCATTAAAAACGGCCAGGACCACTGGCATTGGGAGGGATGATTAGTGAGATAAGCAGGGGATATGAGCTTAATGGAACAAGAGGTGCTGCGCAAAGATTAAAAGCCTTTTCCACATCACTGCCATTTTCCCTCCAATTCAGCAAATCGCCTAATTGAAATTCTTTTAATTTTCTTTTTAATTTTCTACTCAAACCCCCCCTGGAATTGAAAAACCACGATGAATAGCAGACAGAGGGAGTACAGTGAGAGGAGTTTTATTACACTTAACTTGGCACTGTGTCAGCTCATAGACACTTCCTCCTCTGTTATGTGAGCATTAGAAAAGACTTCTAACCGATCAATTTCGGCTTGGAAAATTAGACTTCAATACACAATGAGGATAACTCTGTGAAGGTAACCGCCAAGTTAAATGGAAGAAATTGTCACAAATTTGAAATACATTGCTACACACAGAAAGGATCACAGATTACAACACAAACATAAAGCACACACATCTTTGGACATGTCTCGCAACAGACTATATGACGGCAGAAACACGGACAGTCAAAGCCCTTTGTTGTGCGAACCCTGTCAACAGAGGAGTTTCTTTGTGGTTTGTATCAGGGTCAGAGAGAGAGAAAGAGAGCGAATTGGGTGAGAGATATTACCGAATCTGCAATCAAGAAAAACTGCAGACCACTCAGATGATGGCTCCCACTCAGGCAGACAACACAGGCCATTCATAAATATAGAAAAATATAAACTTAAGTTATCCTTTTGCCTTTATTACAGCAAAGGGATGAATGCCTTGTAATGTAATATAAAGCTGTAAACATACACAAGTCAGACACAAAAGCAGGTAAAGACATGTAAGCTCTGAAGGCAGCTCTTTATAAGCTCCATTAAGGAGGCGTCTGGTCTCGAAACCAGACCACGCTTGCCCATTGAAGCCTCTGTCAGCGGCTCTTTAGACTGAGCACGTCTGAGGCTCCAGTCTGGTTTGGAGGGACCATGATAACGCTGAGGATGAGTAGGGGTCGCGCCAGGTCACGCAGAGAAAACTCAAACGGCACCAGAGCTGAAAGCGCCTTCAATCTGCCTGTCAGAGGAAGATGAAAAGAGACTTGCATAATGTCGCTTCGGTATGCCTTTGCTGCAGTTGTTGGGTAATTATTTTGGAGCGTGGTGTTTTAAGCAGGCTTTGTGTAAGTGGCCGCTGGTTCATAAACATATGAGCGCACATGGACGTGAGGACGTGTCAGAGCGGAGTGGGATTGGGCTAACAGAGAGGATATGTGAGCAGAGAGGAGGTCAAAGAGCAAAGTCTGTCTCTTTTCTCTGCTGAAATACTGACTGAATTTAATTTTGAAGACTAGACTTTTTACTGCTAACTACATCAAGGCTAAAGAAGAGAGAGCTTCATCGTTCTTTATGCAAAAAAGAAAAACTAACCCTAACCCTGGTCAGGGACAATGCACACACAAAATAAATCCAAATAAAAAAAAGTGAAGGATTTTTTAAAGTCCCGTACCTTGACATGTTTTGCCAGCACTCTGCCAAGGTCCTCAGAAGTATATTGTGGTGTTACTGTGATGTGTCTGGTCAGCTGATCTAAACTGATTTTGCTGCTGTTATTAAAAGGTAAAGACCTAATAAACCTAATCGGGCATAAAATATCTAAAGAAAAAACAAAAGTCATGTGCCAGATTTGATGTGCGAAGTCTACCTGCAGGCACAGGCCAAGTTGATTTTTAAGTGAATGACTATATTGTTAACATTAAATATACACAGATTAATTTAAGACGGATGTTGGATGTTGTCCAAAAAGCAGTTACTTGTATCATAATGTGGGCCATTGTATATACTGATAGGTGGAGAATAAAGGACACACAAAAGCATGTCCATATGTCTAAAGCTTCCTGAAAGTAACTTCTATCATATCATGCATAGTGTTGTTCACAAACTAAACAACAGATTGTGTGAACTTATTCCTCTATGCTCCTCTGCGCACCCACACAATACAACGAAAAAATATCTCTAAAAAAGGGAAATACAGGAAATTAAAATGTACTAGCTCTAGCGTCTGCTATAGAGGTCCACAAATATGGAATGAATTAGAAAATGATATGAAGCTGCCTCTTTATCGATATTTATTTGATGATAGATCCAAACTTCATGTCACTGTACCATCCAAGAACAACAAACAAAAACTACAGATTTGTATTATGTATCGTTACCTTTATTATCTTATCTCTTATTTTTCCTATTTATCATTACTCTCATAATTTAAATTAAATAAACATTTGCCACTTGAGTTCCAATTAATATTTAAATCAAACCAAATTGGTAAACTGTATTTAATCATTTTAGTAAACAAATGCAGCCATTAGTATTCACAATGGGGATGGACTCCATTTATAAGCTGTATAGCTTCTCAGGGAGTCAGGCTTTTCCCCACAGTGATACTGTTTTCACCCAAATATGTATAAATGTGTTGTAAGGCTATACAGTATGTATATATCGTGTAAAAGTATGTATGCATGTGCGTATATATAAAAGTGTAATATGGATATGTATGTGTATATGCATGCATATACTCAGTGAAAAATAAATTGAATTGAATGTCCACTAAATCGAATGTATACGTTTTAGCTTGGTTTGAACTGAATGGTTTGCACATTAAGTTTAGAAATTTAAGCTAAACAAATATGAAAATAAGTTCAATGTTTTGTCATATTTAGATTCACATGTCTTATTTGGGTGGCATCCTATAATTTAAGACTAGAAAGTAACAAAAAACTAATCATAAAATGAGAGTGATAAAGAGTGGATTTAGTGTAGTCCATCATTTTGTTATGACCACACAAATTTACTGTTACAGCTGTTTAGCCCAGTCAGAACAATCCACAAACAAAATGGTTACAAATCACAGAATTGCCTGATTTGGAACACAATAACCTTCAACTTTCTATCTAGGTCTTTGCATGACTTTCCTGACTATAATTCATAATCTGGTTAAGTATAAGATCAAGGAGCATACTTTTATACAAAGAAATTCTGGTGGGACGTATGTAAATGAACAGAGTCCGACTTCAAAACCACATGCCCAATGCAATTAACAGAACACATATTCTTCAAAGCAGCCCGGCTTTTCATATTTAAACAGCTCTTTATTGTCTTTAACTCGGCTGCTGGAAATTAATCTCATTTGCATTTTCTCTTCTGTGACATTTCCAGAAATGGAGAGATTCTTGGCCAAATCAGACTATTGTGCTCTGCTCTACATTAATTACCGTCCAAAACGAGTCAGCGGGCAGCAGGCATTCAGCTTGTACAAGCTTGTTTTGGTGAGTAATGACAAGAATTGGACAGAAAATACTAAAAATCCCCACCGTCAGACAGGTGCGTGATAATCAATACAGTTGCCTATTGGAGAGTGAATGTCTGCTGCCTAACCTCGCCTTGGGGAAAATCTTCTGTGCTCGGCCCAGGTTTGCCCTCTTCAGACGAGAGTGGCATTACTGTGCATCAAAGACGGAGGCAGCAGCCCAATTCTCCCGAAATTCTCTCTGTATCCAGCAAGATTAGATTTGAGGTCCATCAAAGCTTTTATGAAAAACTATCAGTGGTCTTCATATTACAGCATCACAATATGGTTTATCCTATAATGGCAGACACGTAAGTGAGGAAGGACTTTTTCATTTTGTATTTAGGTTTAGAGTGTTAGCTCTGATCAAACACAAATATCACATAGAGTTGTTTCCTTTGAGAAAAAAAAGGCTGGAAAAAAATATTGTAATGCAGACTAAAGTATGTCGGCCATTTACTTTTGCCGGAAAGGATACTATTTTAAAATGACTGAGGAGACTATTCATGGGTTTTAGAATAATAAGAAATGAAGACAATTTCCATAGCAATGGATAATTTAAAACAAAAAAATATAAACCCATGAGTATAGAAAAAGCAAGATTTCTTAAGGCAAGGCAAGGCAAGGCAAGTTTATTTGTAGAGCACAATTCATACACAAGGCAATTCAAAGTGCTTCACACAACAGGAAAAAATGCATTAAATCACAAAGACATGGCAGAAATCACATCAAATAATAGTTCAAGACATAAAAGAGAAGAGTGCATCTTTAAAAAATTAAAGATGCACTATGTAACCTTTCTTGTGGAGAGTTCACTACATCCCGTACTTGTCTCCATGGAGATGTGGAATATTCCACAGTATGAGATTAAACATTGTAAACAAATCAATTGTATTTATTTAATTACAGTTGTTTTTATAGCTCAAAAATGACTTCAAAACCACGCATTCTTACTGTGAGGGGCTTGTCATTCCACAGATCTGGGGCCTTATTTATAAAGCTTGCTTGCGCACTCAACAGTGCGTAGGCCGCCCTCTGCACCATTCATGGTATTTATAAAACTTCCTCTAGGCGCAGGACTTTGAGGAAGTGTTTGAGTCAGAAAATCGTCAGCAAATACATCTTAACCTAACTCAATTTTTGAGATGATCACATGTAAACAAAAGTTGTCCTGAACACGGAGAAGGGCGGTTTATTCCATTCATTATTCTGGACAACACAGGACACATATGAAGCTGGCACATTCCCGATGCTCTCTCTCACGCACTGTGACCGTACCAGTCTGTGTTTGTGACCCTACAGAAAAGAACCTGTATTTGGATTTATGAAACAACGATCAGACCTGAGAGAAAACTCGGACGGAGCGAGGTTTGGTTTGATGAAGCGCAGGAACCAGACGCACACCCAACACGTTCATTTGTCTTTACGCACCGCGCTGGAGTTTGGATCGACTCAAATGATCCAACCTGACCCTGTTTAGCCCTGTGTCTGAACCTGACACAGAATTCTCTTCATTATTTTGTAACAGACAGCTTGCTCTTGAGGGTCCCCCTGTTTGAATAAATGATATAATGTCTGCACTCACAGAAGTATCCAAAGTTTTTACGTTCCACACACAGTTTTATGGGCACATTCGTTTTGTCACATGCTTTTGTTTTTTTGTTCTTTTTTGTTCTTCCTGGTGTTGATCCCTCCATTTCTCTCCCACTGCTTTCGATGTGTCAGACGGGCATCAGTGTCACTCGCCCGCGCTCACTGCCCCCTCCTTTGACCATTCAGACCTCCGCGTGCACGTATTAATGTGCGTGTACAGGGCCACATCTCATTCAAACATAAGGGTCTGAATCACAATGACAACAATATATACAAAATAAACTACAAATATAGTATTAAGTGTAGGTGACTAAAACATAATTAATTTGAGGGGGATGAGTCGTTGCAATCGCTTTTATGTGTCATAAAGCTTGACGTGACTGCTGCTCCTGTCTGTCCTGCGTGCCTCGGTCAAACCCACTGATTATCGGCTCATGTTTAGGTGTGGAGAGGGCGTGACGTGAGGCGAGTTCACGTATGTAGATTCCAGCTGCAGGTGGGCTCTATAAAGCACAAACTGCATGATGTTTTATAAATCTGTAGTTTGCGTGGCATAAGCCTCTAGTGGCCACTTTGAGTACGCACTTGCTCAGCAAAATTTCTACACAAGCCTTTATAGATGAGGCCCCAGACCTGTAACTTGACTTGGTGGCCTCGCTTGCTTATCTCCATGGAAGTAAACTAAGTTTAATGCCTCACTGTAACATTTCGGATAATGGAGACATGCAATTCAAACAGCTTAGAGCTTGACAATTGACACACAGACAGCATATGGATGTTGGGTGTCAACAACTATAGATATACAATTTCATTTTCTCTGCAACTTCTAAGAGAGAAAAAAACTATATTTCTGAGTAATGAAATCCTATTTATGAACAATGAAAACATACAGAAACCGACATTTGTTCATTAATAAATAAATAAACTGATAAGAAGCTTATATTTTACCCCAATCAACTACAGTCCACCTCTAGCTGTGAAAGGAAGTCACGAAAGCCAGAGACAAGTCAAACTTCCGAGCTGCTCTCCTTTAGCTGGCCTGGATGAGCAGGGGACTGGTGCTAGTGTGGAGTTCAGCACATAAATAGTAATTCGTTGCTTGAGGCTAAGAGAACACAGCAGCAGACTGGGGACCACTCGACAGGACGACTGCCTTTTAACAGCCCTCTTTGAATAAAACACTGGAAATACTGCACAGAAGCAGAGAAAGGAACATTTGGACGCATCAACCGCACTGTTTAATAACTTCTGAGCAGGAGGGAACCTTTATCAGTTCATTATGAAAAAGAAATATTCAGGGAGCTGCAGAATGAGGACTGCCGTGTCGCTGAGGTGAGCCAGTGAGCCGTGGATTTAGGTTCTGCTTTAGTGATTTCCTAATTGAAAGGAGGTTTATAAGAGCAGTAGCACTTTACATAGAGAAATTTGCATTTGGAAAAGATGAGGAGAAATGGTCAACTTTTTACAATATATACATACATTTGATTTCTAATTCGGGAACTTTTGTTTCTATTTGATCTCTTTCTATTCAAAAGCAGTATACTGCAAAAGATAATTTCACATATTATTGTCTTTATAGGGTATTTTATAGCTAACAATCATTATATCATAGATGCATTCTGTTCGAGTGCATAATTTCTAAACAAATCAAACATTACAGCACCAGTGGCTAAAGTGCTGGAGAGATTGTCCAACAAAATAAAGGTGGATGGTTTGAATCCTGCTTTCACTTTCACAGGTGTATAATATCGTTGTGCCCTTGGGCAGGACACTTTTTTGATGGCACTTAGTATTGAACTATAAGACAAGTAGATCATCATTTTACATTTTGTTCATTTTAAACCGCAATATTGATTTAAAACGATTTAATAATGGTCCAACAGCCGATTGTCATTTTCATGTTTATATTTTTGAAAAGTAGCTATGGGAGATTTTAGAACTGTACATGTAACACTAGGATAGGAGTCTGAATTTGTCAAATAATCACAACTAAATACAGGGATGTGGTCAGGGATAGGGGGTAGGTGAAAACAGGAATTTTCCAAGCACTCAAGCCTCAGTTGCAGGACAAAGCCTCAGTTGGAGGACAAAACACAATTACTCAAACATACTGTACAAGAATCAATCAAAATACAACTTTGAGTAAACTAATGATCAGAAAACACTATTGTAGGTTAAAAGTTCATTCAAGTTGAGTTGGCATAATATGACTCCTTTAATATTAAAACTGTTATCTTGAATTACCAAAAATCCTTGACCCAAGTCTGGCTGCTCTCACTTTCTTACAATTACGAGGTTGAATGGAAAAGTCTCCGACCAATTCAAGCCAGTGAAACAAACAGCATTACAGAGAAGCACAGAGGCAATATCAGAGATTGTCCTGAGCGAGAGTAATGGAAAAGGACTTGTTCTGTCAGTGGCTCTCATGGTGATCGAATGCCACGCGCTCCTCTCTGACAGTGTGATATTGGCCTGGCACCGGCGTGATGAATGTATCAGCAATAAGTCAGAAAGCCCTCCACACGTGAGACTGTTTATACCGCAATTTAGAGACAGACATTGTGTAATAGGACAGGACCATAGTCTGAAATAGGTTTATGGAAAACAGGGATTGGATGTGTAAGTGAATTGTTACTTTAAATTGAGCCTCGTGAATGAAAGTAAAAGCGAATTGCAGTTTGTCACCTGGGGCAATTCACATAAGTATTCTTTGGACAATTGCCATTTTCTGCAAACCAATTTCAAATGATGTCTTCTTCCTCTTACACACTGCATGTTTCCCACCTAAGTCCCAAAGTTGATGAGATAGGCTATCGGCAAAACACCCTTACTCAAAGAAAATGGCTGAATTAATGGAAATTCCTTGGACAATTCTATGACGATTATAGGTACTCTCTCTGCAGCAAAGAGAAGACAAATTCACCAGGACATGGTCATCTTCATTGGTCTGTTCAAAGCAGGGACTTAAACTTGGAACAAGAATATTTTATTTTGAGTTGCACATTTTGGTGCTTTTCCTTTTCTTTCCAAGTTCATATTTTTTTTTATTTAACTTTTTTTAAATTTGCAAATATATCAAGTGTCCTGTCCAACAAAATATAGGAATGTTTAAATACAGGCATTTACATGTCTTATGCTTCAGATGTGGTCTAGCAGGACTTGTTTACCCTCATTTCTTCTAGATTGGGGGGTTTTAGCATTTCATACACAAAAAAGAAGATGCTTGTCTCAGACAGCATCAAAGCGTAATTTTACAGAAATTCCGATGGGATTGTATCATTACTTGTGACCTAAGGTGCACATTTGGTTGAGGTGACTTTGCTGTGCCCCTCCAGACAGAAATCACAACTTCTTGGTGTGTTCATGTTCTGAAGCAGAAGGTGAAGAAAACACAGGAACGCAGGGGGAGAGCTGTGAGGATGTGGGGCTAACCTTTCCTGGAGCGGGTGGCGACCCTCCTCGGACCACCTGGCTTTGTGCCACAGACAGGCAATTAAAGGCTCCCCTCTTTGATTAGCTCAGACAGGGCCAGAGCTCTGCCCGCACAAGAACCACTCAGAAGACAGCTCTGATAAGGGTTCAAGCTCAAGTATTGTTCACACACACCGTCAGAAATGTGAAAAGAACACAGCTCCCTGGTCTAATTACAGGGCATTTGCACATGAAGCTACCACAAATCTCTCTTGGCGTAGTTACACTTTAGTTTTACTGACCCATTTAACTACTTATGTATTATTACTTGATTTCTCATAATTCATTTTATGTCAGCACAAGTTAAGGGTTTTGTTCTCATTCATATTCAAACAAACTGGTACCCACATAGGGAAATTTGTCCTCTTCATCTTCAGTGCCACTGGGGAAGTCGAGAGCAGAGGTGACTCTTCAAAATGCTAGGTTCATAGTTCGAACTACCTAGTACCTTCCGGGAGGAATAGTCTATTTTTTTATCTTTTAGGTTGCAGTTACAAGGTTTCACAGAAATCTTTTGCGACAGACTATTAAAAAAATAGTTTGACATTTACACTTCTAATTAAGTGCTGCACAAAAACATATAATTGCATACAAATATACAAAGGAACAAGGTAAGGATGCTTGAACCATTGTTCTGCTAGTTAAGAACAAAAATAAGACAATACCACTTTGGATAAACTGCACTAAGACTTCAAAGAACCACCAGCACAGCCATAGACTGACGTAGAATGGCATTAACATTATTGTCTTCAGGAGGCGAGTTGTATTGGGCACAGTACTATATAGTTGCTGGAGACAAAAATGCATATTTAACGTGACAAGTTCCAGTTCTAACCTGATTCGTTCCTCACTAGGTTCCTGTTAATCCATCACTCTGTGGTGCCACACAGCAGACCTGAGCGCTGGTCTTATCTGTGGACCTCTGTGAGTTACAGCATGTACCACTCCTACTGCTGCAGCCTCTGTGCCTCTGCCCCACCGCGACACACACCCCTGTCAATCACGGCACACAACATCATTTATCACACACACCAATACAGTGAAATAACAACAAAAGGAAAAGGAGAGAGGAGAAAGGAGAGAAGGTACATGCTTTCACAAAAGGGAGACATAAGATTTCAGCCAGTCCCAAACCTTGATAAATGGGGAGAGTTTTATCAATTGTGGTAAAACATTTCCGGGCGGGTTCATGTGTACTCCGAAACTGACCATAAACTGTAATGACTGTGTAAATCAGGTAACTGGAATTGGGCACCACACCTATTGCCACCTGAAAACATGAACTGAAAACTCAAAATTGGACAGTAAACATTAAAGCTTCTTGATGCTAACGTTAACAGTAACTTCATGACAGACGACTACTGCACTGAAGACCAAAGTAAACGGTGACCAAAGGCTGGACAAGATCATTCAACTCACTTCTCGCCAAGATCACGAGTAATGACACGCAGTGCTTTATATTTTCCTTTTCGCGGCTCAACACAAAGCGGCCTAAAAGGAGAGCGACGTGGGGGGATAGTGCTTCTGAACTCAGCATGACTCAAGCGCAGCCGCAACCTTTAGCTGGACTTTGAAGAGCATTTACATCCTTTTATAGTTCAGCGGATCAATTGGACATAAGGGGGAAGTATGACCGTCTTCCTGCCTCACAAGGACGGCTCTCTGGGTAGCGGTAGGTAAGGCGCGGGCACATCTGAACACTGTATCTAAAGCTGCAATGGATAGAGACTACGTGTAGGATTTAGATGTGGCAGAGAATGTCCCAACGGCTTCAAATTTATACCACTAACCTCCTGAATTGATGTGGATGGAACATATGTAAACATCAAAATCTTTCTCACCAACCAAACCATGGCAGGGCTTCCTTTTGGATACAACCTTGGGCAAAAGACTGGCCTGATCAAGTAATTTATGCTCAGAAAAAAAAAACATTGACTTTCAAATGCACCAGCGCCCGGAGCCAGGCTTTGAGGCTGATTTGATCCCCCTTTGAGATGGTGAGAGATACGGCCCATTCCCCCTAATCACATGCCAGAGACCATGCAATCACACGGCAACAAGCAACGTAATTATACCAGAGGTCTCCTCCCAGCCAGCCTGGAGCGGGAGGCAGGACTGTGACATGTAGGTAGAGCCCTAGAGTGTCGTTATGGAGCTAGTGATAGAAGAGATACATACAGTAAAGTGATTTTTGTACTGTTAGTTGTAAAATACTATAGAGATCTAAAACAACTAATAGAAACAGGTCCATTGAGTTTAACCTGCCCCCATAACCCCAAACCTCCCTACGCTGTCATCACAATACAACACAGCAGCATTTCACAACATAGCGCACAACATTAGGGTTACATTTTCCGCTTCTATCATCCAGATTCTGAAAGTTATGAAAAACCACAAATGCAGTACAGGGCCGTGGGCAGGAATGTAAAGTGCAAAGGGAACTTTTCAGAGTACCAAAACATGGCAATGCAGGTTGGTAGGTTACAATGCAGACAGTCAACAACATCTTCCACAAAAAGTCAGTGAAATAGTGTAAACAGAAGTTATACGCATCAAAGTGTTACCGGGATGTATTCAATCTAAAGTTTTGGATGTGCTCTAAGTTTCCTTATTAGGTTTTGTGACTACAAGTGCTGTGAAGAGAGGTTTATAGTGTCTCTCCACTATTTGTTTATTGGCCACCTTTTCTGTGTTAACACTGAAGCAGATTAGGCCTAAAAATGTGTACTGTAAGAATGTGTTCACACGGCAAATGAAGGAGCTAAGTTTGAGGAGTCTCCTCTAAAAGGCCAAGCTCGACCTATTCCACTTTATCACGGTGTGCCAGGCTATACTGCTATCTGCACTGCACTAAATCAATTAGCATGTCATTAAGATAGCTTGCTCCAGCTCAGTAAGCATAGAGGAGGGGCTAAAATATAATCAGAGGACACCATGCCACTCCAATGCCCCTGTGGTACAGTACAATGGACCCACATGAACCTAAATACTGGTCCTATTTACATTTACAATCAAGAATCAAGGGTACTTTTACAAAGCTGTTCAGACATATCAATGGAGCGCAATATTGGCTGCTCAAAATTGGCTTCACCAATGTATTTGAAAATAGATAAGCCAAAGATGACTTAATGACGCTCATTCTCCATTTTATTCACAAAAGGTAATTTACGATCAGTGATAGATGGCCTTCAATTAGATGCTGATTAGATTATATTTGACATCATCCATTTGTATTGGCCTCTATTTTTTGTTATACTATTTTCAAATTAACTTTATTCATCTTTATTACAAAGTATAGAACAATGCAACAGCAATCAAGAGACATGTGCTGGATTTGAATTTGAAACTGATGCAACCTCCTCGCAAAATGGACATTTGAGGAAAAGACATGGGACTCCTCTTGAAACTTGTGTTATGTTTGCCATCATCATGAACTGACAATGGTCTGAAACGTGATGAGTCTAGATAAAATGAATAAATGTTTAGTGAAAATATACTGCATATTGTTACTTTTATCATTTTAATATGACTGAGTTTGGGATTTGCATAAAAAGCGCACTGGCATTGTTTGACCTTTAAAGCTTCTCGAATAAACTTTAAAACCTGGAATGGTAATGTGGCTTGGGATCCAGACTGTTTCTCTCTGTATATTCTATCCAGTAGATCTCTCAGTTTGGTGACCACCTCCTCTGCTGTGTCTCAGGCCAAACTCAAACAGAGCTGCGCAAGTTCAATGACAAATAACGGAGGAGCTCATTGGTCATTCTAACATTTAGAGTCAACTCAAACTTCTCTCCCTTTAGATCAACAGTGTTTGGTACTTCACTCTACGATTCTGCAGAATTATATAATGTTTTTTAGTCTATTATAGATATATATATATTTCTTTCTTTTTTCCTCGCAAGCAGCCTGTTTGATACAGACGGCCATTCGTGTCTCTGAATTGGCTAATCATGCCCATCTGAACTCCGGGGAGTTAAACGTGTATATTCTTGGCTGGCCAGGCAATGCTAAAAGTACTATTTCCCTATGTTTTATCACACACCAACATGAAACAGACTTTCCCTTTCAATCAAAGTCCAGCATCCGCATTCCTCTGAACATTTTGTTTATTTAAGTCTGTTTTACTTTGGTCTTTGATAGGCTTAATCTTCATTAGCGCAGCAGTGGAAACATATCTCCAAAGAAAACAACACTTTCTGATAAACATGGAAAGTGCTGTAGCTTTAGTCTCTTACAACAAACTTTGGTTCTCAAACAATCTAACATTTAAAGAATCATTTTATATAATTCCAAATTGGATTCATATCTTCTCAAATCTACTCAAGTGTTAAAAGTAGTGGGTTGAACTAAACCAGAAAGGTCATGAGAATCAAAGAGCACCCATCATATTATCCAGAGAAAGCCAGATAATAAAATGTTCAGATCATAAAAAGCCATAAAATCCCCATTCGCCTGCTTTGGGCCAAATGGCTGCCACTAATGTATTAGTCTACGCTGCATGTATTAGTGCTGAAGCCAGGAAAGTAATGCAGCGACAGAAAACGAATAGAGCATTCCTACGCACTATGCACAAGAAAACCATTACATTTGAATTACAGAAGAAACTATGTAAATGGAGGTAAACTACAAATAAACAGGGCCAAACCCAGGACAAAAACAACAATAAAAGCAGAACTAAGATTTTGGTTTTGATTTGTGCATTTAAGTAGGAGTTTTAAAGCATACGCCCACCAAACATGACTGTCTACTGTCATAGTGTCCTTGGGCAAGACCCTTCACCAACCTCGCCTGTGTATGAAAGGTCAGTGATCGGTGATGTTGGCGCAATACAGTCACCTTGCTTCTTACCAGCAACAAGAATGGAGTAAATGGACAACTTTAATAATAATCAATGATAGTGAAACTGCTTTATGCCACTCACACAATAAATCTTAAAAAAATAAAATAAAATCACAATAAATACCTTTTCCAATGACGCATGACCAACAGCTACAAAGATGCGCAGCCCCTGTATAAGTGTAATCAGAGACATTGTTACTGATGCTTTTAGGACCCTCTCAGCTCCAGCGTTGCTCAAAGGGTCGAGACAGGGACTTCAAATGACCGCTGCAGGCTGAACAGTGTCCAGTGTCCGACATCAATCTCTTCCTCTCAATTCCAAGCAAAGTAATTTCACTGAATTCAAGACATTAAAAACGATGAAGCCATAATTACACTGTGTTCTCTCACTTAGCACTTGTGTCTGTTCCAATCTGGTTTGGGCTCATGTTACAACTGTTGTAATGTATTGTATTGTTTTATAGAGCACTAATGCTTGGGGTTTTGTTTATACATACTTGTGATTTTTTTCTGTGTAACATACAAGTTGCATCGCACACCTTGTTTTTGTTTTGAGTCCAGGTTTTTAGTAATCATCTGATTACTTTTAACTCCGCTGGTTTTACATTTCGATCTTCCTTGTTTTTTCTGTAAAATAGTGCCGATAAAGCAGTATTTTTGAAGGTGTGCATATGCCAGCGGCTCATCCATTATGCCTTGTGTGTGTCATATTGATTAGCTTTATCAAGCCTGGTGTGGGCAGAACATCGGGCTGTTCACTTCACAGACAATATATAAGAATTTAGGAGAAAAAGCACTATTTCACTGAAGCACAGTTTTTTTTATCCATTATTAGACTGCAGAAACATTTGATCCTTTTTTAGAAGACTAAATAAACTTTGATAGGACAGATGCTATCTCGATGAGGGGGACCCACGAGACACTAAGCCTCACAAGGCCATTCATCCTCATTTTAACCGCTGTGTATACATTATCTGATAAACAAGCACTTATTTAGTGAGCATGTATAAAAGTGATATTAAGTAGGTCAAAGCACAAAATATTCTTCTGTGAAGGTGACAATGCAGCTGATAAGAGCGGTCATCCATCTTACTCACTCACTGACAAGAAGACTTCAATGTGTCATCCACCAAACCCTGACAGCCTTTAAACCACAGGTCTCCACATAAAACATATCGTACCGTTTCTTTCTCATAGTTTCCTCGGGTATTTGTCACCAATGACTTTTAAAAGGTACATGCATTTGGAGACAGGATGTATTATCAGGCATCCACAGTGAGATATACTACAAGGTAAACAGATCATTCAGAGATCCGGAGAAGGATGTAAACACCTGTTTTGGGAGCTGATGTCACAGTGCAGTGCTTAATACTGAAGCAGGTGAAGTCTCACACATCAGTTTAGTCCTGTTGCATTGCAGCGCAGCCCAGCTTATTACAAACTCTGAATCTGTCTCCAGTATTGAGAGTGTGTCACTAATGGCAGGCTGCTGGCCCTCGAAACGCTTCATTAGAAATCTTGGCCATCCACAGCACAACCAAGACAGCCAAATAAAGTGTCAGAGCACATTATTCAAGGGTAGATTAAACCAATGTAAGCATGAATTAAACCAAAATTACATCTGAAAATTGAGGCAAACCAATGCCAGAGAGTGAATCTGGAACAGAAAAGCTCAGTACCATATGGACCCCAAGCTTATGGCACAAACACACTCCTGGATAGAGAATGGCTGGAGAGGAAAAGAGTATATTTGTATCAAACAGCTCTGGGCTTTATTTAACCTCAATTTGATCACAAAATTCCCATTCCCAGTTGAAATTCACAATTTGTCTTTGAATGCTGTCCTGACCAAAAAGCAAACCAGCAGCACCATCCAAAGATATTCAAACAAAACAGACTATTGGTAAAAAAATGATAGAATGGAAGTTATAGGGACACGATTGTTGCAGCCTTCAGGCGTGCATTGTACATCATGTTCTTTTCTTTCACAAGGAGGCAGAGGTGACTTGTTCTTTCATCTATTGTGAAGTGAAGGCCCATTGGAGTCTGTATAGATTAAAGGATGCGCTCTGCCTGACCACGGCTGGCCCGTTTTACTGCCCGCAGTGGGAGTGGAGGTGCTTTTAGGAATGCATTTCATACTGGCACCAGGGGCCTTTGTACAGCAGTGAGAGCGCCCAGGCCACAGCAGGATGGCTTTTTAAGATAAACTCACCGCTAATCAATTACACATCATCTTTTCTTCTCCAGGCTGCTGCAATTTGAGTTGACAGTGTTTGTTGCACTGAGCAGCACTTGAGAACAGTTTCAGGGTCTTGTTCTGGATCGAGAAATGACAGCTGAAATGTGCTGAGACGTGTGGTAAGCACAATGAAGGTGCATCAAAACTCGTTATACTGTTTATATCTGAAAGATTAATAGTAAAAAATATATATTTCTGCAAGGAAAAATGTTAATGCAGGATTAAGGATCTATTTTCAAATACACTATAATTTGCCAAAATGATCAGATTGGGGCACCAAATCATAATTTGCGCCTGGTCCCATGCCTAGAGAAAAACAAACTATGCCAAATATTTTGTCAAAGCTCAAGAATAAAAGTTTAACTGCAAAAACAGATAACTTTAAAATAAGTATATATATATATATATATATATATATATATATATATAGTTATTTCTTTTCCTTGCTACTTTCTAACAGCAAAGAAATAAAGTTGAGAAGGTTCAGTAATTCAGTAATTATAAAAAATGCTTACTCCCAAAACATTTCCAAGTTAAGTTTGTGATCTACAAAACCACATCTGATCTTTGCTCGGAGAAATTGGAAGTGAACAAATTTGTGCAACTTTGTGTTTTATCTGTGCATTTGGAGTCGGAATCCTATTAAAACATTTCCCAGATTATTTCAGAGGATACACTTTGTCATCTCTCTGAAGTGGACATCTCGGTGAACACACTTATGACTGCCATGGCCTCTGCAGGTCCATGGAGAGGCCTGGACTGATGAGCTGTGCGCCTCAGTCTTACAGTAGATCATTGTCCAGTCCATTGTGGCGACATGCAGCGACAAACGCCCAGTATCTCGCCCAGAGCAGGCCCTTATCATGGCCCTGAACCAGCGTGGTCTCAGCGGATGCCCCCAGCGCACAGTCTGCAGAGCGGCACAGAGCGGGAGATGGATCCACACTGAAATCTACTGCTATTGTTCCACATACGAGCTTCTATCTGCGCCGGCCGTGTAATCTGTGATAATGTTGAAGAACTGAGAGGCTTCGTTTTGTCATTTGGAGACAAGATGGAGAGAGTAAATAAACAGAAACATGTACCATAACCTGAAGCGCACATCTTGTAGTAATGTGTGTCCTCAGTGTGACAAGAGCGGCATAGAACAAACACAACAGTATTCTCCGAGCTGATATTTTGATTAGAAGGCACAGTGAGGTATCTATCATGTTGACGTGTGTAGGAGCAGATCCTGACAATTGCCCTATTCACACATATTCATTCATCATCCTTGTTCGACAAATTGCATCGTTAAACATCTTCGGGCAAACGTCTATCAATCTTTATCAACCGTTATGACATTATAGAAAGCAAAGTAGATTCAGGCAATATTGTAAATGCATAAAGAACATAAAAGCGTGTGTCTGTCAAAGTACTGCATTTATGAATATATTTGGCTTTCTGAGCATAAAATTTGAAACAGGATTTCTAAACTAGGACTAATCTAGGTATAAAATAGGACTTTACCACAGCTAGAGTAGTTCTAAATGATGCTTGACCCACAGAAACACCCATTTAGATTAAAAACGGGTTATCAATGTGCAAAAGATGACATTGATGATATTTTTTGGTTTTTCTTTTAAATGAAAATTGAAAGCAGAAGGATACTGCTCACATCACCATCAACATCACCAAAAACTCGCCACTTGGATTCAACTAAGCAACTGCAGTATGTACGAGCTTCCTCCTGGACAAGTGCTGCATGGGTGACGATCTTTCAGCTGCAACACAGTATTTAAACCCAACTGATGTTTCATTTCTGAAACAACCATGACGAAAGACAAATCCCGTGGTCATGGAAAAGATGTCAGTGTATACAGGATAGTTATTCATTTCAGACACAAGGTGGTCCATAATTAAAATAAGACAAGGTACAAAAAACGAAACACAGCAGTCAAATTAGTCCATTAAATTCGATTGATGGTTGAGAATTGGTCAGCGTCATTATAATGGCATTTTCAGCCACCTCCAGGCGCTGCATGAATTTGCATGTAAAATGTCTTAATAGTGCCTCACAGGTGGGAATGTGCGCGTCCACAAACAGCTGACGGGTACTCTGCCACCTGGGCATGCGAAGCCGAAGCCTAAAGGCGTCATTATAAGCCACTATGAGGCCCCACGCCCATAGTTCCACCACAGAGGACCCGTGTACAGTGAAGGACAGTAGGCTCTGAACAAAGAGCACTTTACTTCAGAGGAACATGTGGTAACTTTCTCATTAACACGCCAGCCTGGCCACACAGGTTACAATATTGCCTCTTGATGTCACTGTCATCCTGCCAATCATCTGTTAAAAAGTGTTTGAGAAGGATCCCATCATCAATACAAGATCAATAGGTGAAGAATAAACAACACTAGATGGAATAACATCTTTTAATATTGCAGTTTATTGAAACTATGCCACAGCGAATGTGTGCTGCAGTCAAAGCTTAAGGTGGTCCTACAAAGTATTCGAGAGTGTGTATTTTTCTGTAGCAACTTTTGTTTTGGACAGGCAGTGTAAAATGTTAGCATTATGATTACTGTGAGTGAGACTTTACGAATGATTAATCACAATTATTGACACCATGAACTGTGATATTCTTAATTCACTTTAATTTGCATTGTCTACAGGGGCTTCAAGTATGTGACCAGCATCATGAAATAAAACTTTCTGATGGTAAAGTAATTTATTGGGACAAATTGTTATTTAAGTTGACTTTTCTGGAGTGAAGACTGAATTGAAATTATTAACTTTTTTTAGTTCTCAGAATTATTTCTGAATCATCACAATTATTGATCAACCAAATAATCTTGACATCTTTACTGCAAAACTGCAAATTACATTGGAATCAAAACCAATGATTTGCTACTTTAGAGTGTATTGCAGTGAAGAGACCTTGATCTTTATGAAGGGAATGAATATAAAAACATTAAAGATGAGTTTCAATTCATGTGTTGTGGTTTAATATGGTAAAAAGTAGTCCTTCCAGCCAAACTGTTTCACTAGTCTCTGTGATCCTGTTAAAAGCTTTGTTGCACTTGCATTTCCATGTTGAGAATCCACAGCACACGAAAAGCTTTGCCAAATAGTGCTCCAAAAAAAAGTCTCTGTAGACATTTCCTTGCGTTCATGAATAGTAATGCTTTCTGCTTGATCTCCCCACAGCAGAGATAGCCATCAGTCAACAATGCATCATCCGTACAGCAAGGAGAAATCCGGGATGACGGTGCAACTCCGACCACAAAAGTCAGTTTGGAGCATTAGCTTGTTATTTACAGTCGGCAATAAGCTCCATAAAACCTTCCTTATGCTGCGGTGTTGATGGATTCCCTGAGTGCATGTTACAGCAATCATCGGGACGCCGACAAGAGCCGCAAACAGAGGACATCAACGGCAAAGTAATCCTGCACCGCGGTATCATTTGGCGGGGCCTGTTCTCAGCATCCATAACACTACCGGGCAGAAAGGAAGCAGCAGCACCTAGAGTCTTATAAAACACCTCGGACTACAGTGAGAAACTAAAAACACATGAGACGCAGTAAACAAATATGACCCCTAAAAGATCCAATCATAGTCTCTCACTTTCACGGTGCTCTGAAACGACTTACAATAACCAGGGCGGGTGAGGTCAAACGATACGGTACTGTGCCAAAGTTTAAGAGATCTTTTTTGAGAACAAAGAACGTTTTATTACTAAAAAAGAAAACAGACAAATCTATAAAATAAAAATACTATATAAACAAAACACATTAAAAATGATAACCTACTACCGTACGCATACTTCGCAATCTGGGGCTCGCAGAATGATTTCAGGGGGTCGCCAGATGGTATAGGGGAAATTTAACATATGCAATAGTCTTCAAAAAGGTTTGACAGGGATACATGTTCTGCCAATCAATGGTAACTGACTGGCATTTTATACATATTTATAACAAAACTATCGCTGTTATTACTAAAGCAACCAATTTACTATACTAAAATGAATAAATGTTACCACCAGCCTTGGAATTGAATATGGCCATTCACCCTAAACTACCAAGCAACTTTGTTTATTTATACAGGGGAAAAAATTTATGAGGAAGACTCTTTTTCATAACCTGTTGAAAACAAAACCCATAAAACCAACAGTAACATCTAGCTAAAATGTCAATAAAACAATCAATAAAACAAAATAAAACTAAATTATAAAAACACACTTAAATATGGAATAAAAGCATGTAATGCAAGAGCACTGGCATTGTGGGTAGTCTTTAACAACTGCTTTGAAAGCATTAACAGGCATGAGATTATCTACTTTTCTCTGTTTGTTCCGCAGACAGGGAGCAAAGTTGCTTAAGGCTTTTTCCCCCTGATTCGGTGTTGACACGGTACGACTGTAATATAAAGCAGTCCACACACTTGCAGTGCTTTTTCATAATGCACTCAGACGTCGGTGTAAAGTGTTTTTTTCCTAAACGTATTAATTTTTCTGCCTGCCTGGATAATAAGGTGCTAATACTGGCGACTTCGTGGTTAAGTCCTTGAAAGCCGCATGCAGCTCAATCTTCAGTCCAATTGGATTGGAATTAAAATGTCCACTTTCATTTGAGTTTCCAGCGGAGGGAAACGGATACATATTGTGCCTTTGTAATGGACAACTGAAATTTTGACTATTCTGTCCATTGCCTATGAACTGCAATTGAACATAACTGTTTGTTTATTTTTTGTGGTTAAACTTCTTTCTTTAGCCAAATGAGAAGCTCTTAAAAGGATTTGGCATTAGTCTTTTTTTGCATTTCAGTAATTAGGATTTATCTTCCTGTGCTTTTTCAAGTTTTGAATACATTTTGGACTATGAAAAATGTATTTATCACTACAATGTGGCTGTTTTAAAGGATTTGAAATTGATTTTGTGATATAGGAGCCGGGTTTGGATGTTGCGATGCATGTTCACGTTCTGCTGAATCCAATTGCTGTGTGTGGACCAATTAAACAGTCTACAGCCTATTTAAGCCCCGATTAGTCACAGTCGGGCTTTTAATTTGACATGCATGCTTTACACAGGCAGAGCGGCTGATCAAGCGGAGCAGGTGAATGTCATGTCCGTTATGGCCAATAGGCAGCACCGCTTCAATGAATACCTGCTTCTTTTCGACCTGCCTCAGTGATTCTTACACAAAAGCACAACCTCTGGCAATAATTAGGCAAACGAAGAATAAATGTAACTTTACTACAAAATTTCAATCAGTACTAAAGGGGCAGTAAATTTGTACCAATACAAATACATAATGAACCATGGTTTTTCCTAAACCAAACCAGGACCAAGACCTGATCAAGGAAACGCAGGACTGATCAAATGACAAACCATAAGCAAACACAGACCAAGATAAACCAGGACCAAACCGCAGCTATACCAAAACCAAGTCCAGACTAAATCAAGTCAAATACAATGACACTTGACTTGTGGTTGACCAAAATAAACCCGTTGTAAACAACTGGCAACACAATAACTAACAATTATTGTGACCAACACTGTCTACAGGTCCACCACTGACACCAGCACCACAGTTTGAGAACCACAGCCTTACCTTATCAGGATTCTGTTCGATCCAAGTCTTGACAGTGTTCAGGGCAATATCGGCCGCAGGTTCGTTGGGAAAACCTGGCAAAGAAACACACAAAAAACAGTGTCAATAACAGGAGTATTCAACACGCAGGAAGCAAGAGTCTCTGGGAAGATAAAGCGCACAGACAAACCCATATCTCCACAGGTAAGAGCCTTATCTACTAAATCAATGGAAAGCAGCTGTCTCTTGAAGCAGCTGTCGGATAAATGCTGGAGATTTGTGGTGCCAGACACACAAACATGGAAAACATTTCAGTAAATACAAAGTGCACATAGAACGAACAAACAACTAAAGCACAGGTCTCACAACCTGCAGAGCTGCTTTTGTGGTTCACAAGTCACATGTTTTACGATTAGGAAAATGTGAAAAGTCACCGACACGATGGCTGTTTTAGTTTGTCAGCGCTGTATGCATTAGGACATACGAGACCTGTACTTGATTAGTTATGGGCCATGTTTGACTTTTCAGCATTCATTATGTTACACATCAAATCATGTTTTGCCTTACTCTGAAGGGGCATGGTAAAGTCATGCTTTGAGTGCGTCTGAGAACTGATTAATTGCATATTTTATTTTAAATGTATCAAAAGTTTTGTTTGTTATTGTTTGAGTTTAGAATTTGCATTTCAAGTTTATTGTTTACTTCATTCTCAATCGTCAGTCTTTTCAAACTGATTAAAATCAATGTGGAAAAATACCAAACACAGATTAATAGCAAGTATAATTTCAGTGCTTGCAGGTGCTCTGTCAGTCAACATGTTTGACAGATGTGAATTTCATTGAATCCATTTGGAGAAGCATGTTTCTCTTCTCAGTTTCAAAAATGTCCTGGAGAAAATGCATCATAAATTAGTGTATATAAAACAGGGGTGTCAAACTCAAATCCACAGTGGGCCAAAATGTAAAACTTGAACAAAGTCGCGGACCAGTCTTGAACAAATGAAACTTTTAATATTGACCCAAACAAGATTTGCTTTAACATTGAATATGGAACAAGCAACACTTATTACTATACAATGGGATTTGTAGTAGTAACGATGAATGAATGCGCTGTATAATACCGGCGCGCCAAGCCCTAGTAGTCATTTGGTATAGCCTCTCGGGCCAAATATAATTACACTGCGGGCCAAATTTGGCCCACGGGCCAGAGTTTGACACCTATGATATAAAACAATACTATACCGCTGCTACTGAGATGTACTACTGAGTTCTGTTGCAGAACTGAAATCTACTATAGACTTTGTAAACTCAGAGCGAGATCAGCTCTTTTTATGAGTTTGGCATTATCCACAACAGTGTCATCCCAGGAGCGCTTACACTGAGTTAACACAACGTATTGATCTCCAGAGCACAGATTGCACTTGTATTAATTTTTAATAAGGCCAGCATAAGGAGAACTCTGCTGATCCTGAGATCATTTGGTGCCACAGTAGAGAACTTCCCTGGCCTGACACTTAGAGTGAGCTATTGACTTAAAAAGCCCCTGGGCCGGGCTAGCTTTAGCCCCAGTATTTGTGCCATTACCAAAAGCGCTGACAATCTGCTCCCTGTCAGAGTCTAGTGTTTCAGTTGTCTTCCTTTCAGAATAAGTATTGTTGAGCGTGTTCTTTCAAGCCTTCACTAGACTGCAGTATTCCACTTACATACAAATCTGTGTGTGAACTTCAAAATGCTTTTCCTCTGGGCACCTCTGCAGGTGACTTACACACAGGTCCTTTTACCCCACCGAGACTAGACATGAAAGTTAACCTTCTTTTGTATCATAACCCATGACCTGATAAGGCACTAGAGGTTGCGGTAAGCATTGTCATTTTCCCAACGATAGAGTTCACGACCTCAATTTCAACTCCCATCAGCACATATAAGGGCCACGCCACAGTATGTTGTAAGTTGTTGGTCAAAGCAAACATTTTTTTCTCTCTTTTTCTTGGGTCACTGCGCTGCTCAAATGCAATGACACCTTTCACGCCGGCTTACGAGTACCTCGGCCACCTCTCACCCCGCGTTGGATGTAAAGGGAAAAGTCTGAAATCCATATCCGAATTATTTCATCACACAATTGGGGCGTGCGCTGTCAAAGCCTCTCCTTATGAACTCTCAAAATCAACTGCCTTCCCCATCAAGCTGTGTCTCCACTTTTATCCCTGTGCTACCTGCCGTTTCAGAGAGAATTTGATGTCTCTGTCTCACCCGTGTTGAACTTCTCCTCCTGCCTGGTGTCTGACAGCAGAGGCAGAGGAAGTCAGAAGTGGCTGGAGCACTGCCGAGCCCTCCCAGAGCTGCTCGCAGAGTCGTGGGTGAAGAGTATATGTGAGACGAATACTAAGCTACACTATGACAGCCAGGCCTACAGCAACTCTCCATCTATAGAAGTTCGGGAGTGTGTCAAAGAAAATGGTTCTCCTAGTCGAGATATACAGTGGTCTTTTCCAGTTACGATTGCATTTGAACTTGTTCGTTATTCTTGTTTAAGTGGGGATTAGTAATGGCTTGGCTTTGGTTTACACCTGGTTTAGGCATGATTTGGTCTTGCAGGTGTAGTTTTTGTTATTTGCTAATTGCAATTAGACCAGGTTTAGCGGTTTAGTCTTGGTTTGGAGAGATCAATTTTGTAGGTCCTTTAGTCCTGACATTTCTGGGTTTATTTTTTTTATTTTTTTTTCAGACCTTGAACTTTTTGAGAACTTTTTAATTTCAAAATATCATATTCCATCATCTTAAACTTAGTCTTTATTTTGAGTGGGTTTGGTCCTAGGTAACACTTGATTTAGTCCTGGTTTAGTTTTGGAACATTCCCTGATTTGAGTTGCTTGTCTGTATAAAATGTGACCTTAATGTAGTAATTTTGAGATCTAATTAGCCATGTTCCGTCCCAGATTTTCCCCGTACTTTATGATGCCAAGGGTGTGCTTGCCATGAAAACTCTCTAAAGCACTGGTCAGAGAGATAGCAGAGGCACTTGTTCACAGCTCCGTGCCCTTCAAAAGCCATCCCCAGGATCCGTAGCCTCCCCGATGTAATCCAGGATGCCAAAGCCGTTCAGCGCTTGGTCAGTCTGCCTGCTTACACTTGTCTCCTGAATGCATTTAACCTTTTGCAGTTGTTATCATTTAAGACTTTGTTTCCTTTTTTTTTCTCCAAACCTCCACACATTTGCAGGTGTACCAACACTCCTACTCACACTTCAGCAAACACAGGCCAACAGATGTGGTGCTGACGTGAAAGCTGAGAAAACGAGGCACTACAGAGACGTCCCAGCTGTTTAAGAAGAGCAGACATGTGGGAGAGGTGTCACCAACGTAGGCATAAACAAATGGCAATGAAAAGTATGTATTTTTGAGGAGAAAGATGGACTGTATGAGAAAAGTTAAAAAGCAATTAAAGAAAGATTGTTATTATTGCATTTGGTCACCACAACAGTGTCCAGCCATTTTTACCATTTTGTTGACGTTTATGTTTGGACATGCGCAGCTGGTAGAGGTAATTCCATAGCTGTTACCTAGCAACCATACTGTAAACAAGGGCCAAAATCCATAATAAATACAAAAAAGGCCTGATTTGATTAAAATAATAACAACTGATAACACATTTATCGTGTTAAATGATTGTTTAAACTGTCAGAAAATGAGAAAACTCAGTGCTAAATCCTGTAATTTTAAACTTTTCTTCTCAAACTGCCACTTGCCTGATATAAAACTGTGATGAATATTTACTGTAGGTGCAATCCAAAACAAAGAAAAAATAAGAACCTGTCACATGCTCTTTAAATGATCAGGTTTATTAAAAAAATAAATGCTACATTAAAGGTTAATTTTGGTGTGATAGGCCCAGCGTATGTTTAAAGGAGAGATACTGTAATTCATCAGTTGGATATCTTAAGGGGAAATCTGCCAACAGACCTTTCTATTAGGACTACGCATTTCTCCATTTGACTCCAGACCCTCCCCTCTCTTCCCTCCTGCTCTCTACATCGCTCTCCTCCAATCATTTTAACCACTGAAAATAAGTTGTAGTAGGGCTAAGTAAAACATAAAGGGAGTGTTCTCTGAGGGAAAACGTAATCATTACCGTGGGTTACACTCCTCGTTTGCCTTTGCTCCTTATTTTCCTTTGCTTGTCTCTACTATGGAGATGTTTTTCCTGGAGTGTTCCACGGTATGCCATTAAACTTATCAATCTCCATGGAGTCAAGCAGGTGATGTGACCAGGCTGAGTTACAAGTAAGCTCTGTGGAGAGGCAAGCCCACTAATAAAGAATCCGTGTTTTCCCAAGGCATTTGCAAGGTACAGTAGATATGTTTTAATCCCAGGAGCAATAACATCTCCATGGAGACAAGCAGGTGGCAGACCCTCCTCCAGAAAAGTTACATAGTGCACCTGGGAAGTCTATCCAGAAAATGACATCAGGAAGGGTTAGTCCTGAACTGTTGTGAAGGAGAGGGGGGCATTACTCAAGGCCAACCTGTCTTGATGATGATGATAAGGGAAACCAGAGGAACCCCCCCCCACCCTAAAGGTTACATAGTGCTCCTTTAAAGCTGCATTATCCAGATTTCAAACTACATAACCAAGGATGAAGTCTGTATTCAAATCTATATAACTTGTTTCTGGCTCTCACAAAAACCTTGGGCACATTGTTAATATTCACATGCACGAATTTTCAAGGTTCATTCAAAGGTTTTTTTTTTTACTAACTGCCAAAGCACAGTCATTAAGAGCGGTGCTAAAAAACTCTTTCATCTGGGTCTGCAAAAAAAAAAAAAGATAAACTAAATGCAATTCAAAAAGTGATGCTTTTACAATAATTTCATTTACAAGAATACGGTAAAAATGACGCTGATGGCATGATGGACACTAACAAATAAAGCTAAAAGTATGAGAGGTAGTTGACATCTGAAGTCCAAGGTCAACTTCCTGTGCACCACCGCCATCTCTCTCACCATCCGTCTCCTTGACAACATCCACATTCTCCCCTCTCCTCACCTCCACTCCCCTTTTCTCGGTTTTTCACTCCGGACTGACCATACATTTCTACTCCGTCGTACACTGATAAAACACCTTCAGTCATCACTTCTGTAACCTTGCCTGGTCGTACACTCCCGACAATTGATGATGCCAACAACCAACTGAGTGAGCCCCCTAAACTTGGAGTGCTTGTGCTAACACGTCTTCTCCCCTCTGCCCCTTCTCCTAAATCTGGTGCGCTCCATTTACCGCGGAGGCCTAATCCATCAGGCCGAGGTGGAGAGCTGGCAACAGACGGCGTGCTAGCGATGGCGGGCCCTCCGGGGTACGGGCGCTGCTTGCTCCTCTCGGCTCGGCTCCCCCTCTGTAGCTGTATGCTGGGAATATGGCCGACTGGTGGAGATTTGTCTTGGTGAGGCGCACTGATGGGATGTGTGCTCGCGGTGCTGCTGATGAGGACTCAGGTGGTGCAGTGTTATTTCTGCTGAAGGCCCCTGTACTTTATCACCAAGCAGAGCGCAGCAGCATCCTCCACCCACCCAGCAGCGAGGAGAAAGAGGGGAGAGGAGAGAGTGGAGAGAGAGGAGAGAGTGGAGAGACAGGAAGAGATGGAGAGGAGGAGAAAGGACATAGGAAAAGAGAGCAAGGAGGAGAAAAAGGAGAGACATAATGGGTAGAGAGGGGAGAGCATGAAAGGGAATGAGATGAGAGGGAGAGAAAAGAGAGAAGGAGAAAGCAAGAATGAGAAAAAGAGAGGGGAAGCGAGAGGGGGAGAAGGATATAGAGAATAGAAAAAGAGAGTAAGAATGGCAAAAGGAGCGAAAGAGAGAGGGGGAGAGAGAGATTCAGAATGGGAAGGAGATAGGGAGGCAGACAGGGGAGTGATAGAAGAGGATGAGAGGGCTAAAGACAGCGAAGAAAGAAGAGCAAGAAGGAGAAAAGGAGAGAGAGACATAATGGGCTGAGAGAGAAGAGATGGGAAGGAGCTGGAAGGAGAAGGAGACAGGGAAAGAAAGAGAGCGGGACAGAGCAAGAATGAGAAAAAGAGAGATCGGGAGCGAGAGGGGGACAAGGAGATAGAGAGTAGAAAGAGAGAGCAAGAAATGACAAAAAGGAGTTAAAGAGAGAGGGGAAGAGAGAGATAGAATGGGAAGGTGATAGGGAGACAGGCAGGAGAGAGTGAGAGGAAGAAGAGGCAAAAGACAGCAAAAGAAAGAGCAAGGAGGAGAAAAGGAGAGAGGGATTGACAGACAGACAGACAGACAGACATAATGGAAAGAGAGGGAGAGGAAGGAAAGGTAGAGAGAGACAAATGGAGGTTGGGGAGAGAGCGAAATAAGGCAAAAAGTAGAAAGAAAGATGGATAGAAAAGGGGGAGTGAGAGAAGGAGACAGCAAAAGAAAGAAATCGAGCAAGAAGCATAAAAGTTCAGAGAAAGAAATCATGGAGAGAGACAACTAGAGAGAGAGAAAGAAGAAACAGAAGGAAAAAATAAATAAAGGAGAGACAGAAAGATGAATAATTAAATAGATGAATAGAGAAAGATAGAGAAAGAAGGAGAAAAGGAGAGAGAAAATATAAATTAAGGACAATAGAAAGTAGAAGAGGGAGACACAGAAAGAGCAAGGTAGAGAAAAGGGGAGAAAGAAAGAAAGGAGGGAGAGAGACAGAAAGAAAGAAAGAGAGAAGAGGGAGAGCTAGTGTGATGAAAAGAGAGACAGAGAATGAGGGAGCGAGACAAGGAGAGAGCGGAAACAAAGGATGACAGAGGACTTGCAGCGGCTTTTGGCATCTCCGGATGTTTGCCAGTGGTTATGTGGTCAGTGTACCAAAAAGTTCAGCCGGTTTTTCTCAGTTTGTTGCTGCTATTTACGTCCGAACACAGGACGGTCAGGATTCAGATAAAATGCCTTTCCAAAAACTTTCTTTACAAGTTGTTTCCTTCAAATTGAACAGCCACAAACACATTTATACAACAGTGGCACTTGGGACAGAAGTTGAGGGCTAATAGCTTAACCTTCTAAGTTCCACAGTTGTTACTCCAGAGGTATCAGACCACGTATTATTTCTTGCAGGGATTTCAAAGAGTGGGCTGGTTTAGAACAAACTAATAATGAAAGAAAATAGTATGTCCTCTGCATATGTCTCATTCATTAGACAAATTAAATGTGGAATAAAGTTGTTTGTTAGACGGTTTCATTTCCCCAAATTATGAAGGTACATTTCTCATCACTGCCCCGTGTCAAAAGTAGAGTTACGCCGAAGGGAAAATTTCTCTTGAAACAGAAATCCCCTTTTTTATTCCTATGATCTCGGGCATGTAGGACCTTTGTTAATAAGAAGAAAAAGTGAGGCCTCGTCTAATCTCTGATGCAACCAGCAGACACCATCCCAGGCCTCTCTTAGGCTAATGCAAAACACCTTTAAGAACACTTGTGCTCGACCCTGGGTGACTCTTAAGGATTTCAGACTGAACTGCAGGGGACATCTTTGGAGTTCAACCGCAAAAGTGCAGATGATGATGATGTAAAGCTGTGCAAATGTTTTATTGATGTGAAAAACATTATGTTAAGACTAATTCATAATGTGAATTTTCTTGTTGAAAGCAAAAACACGTTATAATAATACATGTATAGGTCATTGCATAATGAATTATATTGTGAATCTAAACAAATTCACAAGGAAGTGTGTATCAATATATCTGGTATTATTTGTTTTTGTAAGATAAATTACAAAATTCATATTTTCCTGCTTCTCTAGTTTTAGTTCTTATATTTTATATATTTATTCATTTATGCAGCTTGTATTGTTTAGAGGCCAACCAACATCCCAGACTATTTGTATATTAAAACTAATATTTATGATGAGAAAAATAAGCTCAATAAGAACATTCTAAACGAGCGGAAAATAACCTCCTTTTGAAGGAACATATAATCTTTCATATCCTGAATTGAAAGTTAACTTTACAACAAAATGCGTAGGTAAGGTGTTCTTAGTGGCAGAATAACAGCATCACCTGGTAACACGAGGCAAAGTCAACAACATGTCTGTGCCATGATGCATTTCCATTCTTTGTTTGCAAATATATGGGCAGGCTGCAGGCGCATACTGCCGACCACACCACTTCTGTTTTCCCCGAGTGTGCGCCAACTGTGAACACCTCCCAGTTATTTTTAGCTTTATATTTTAATGCGTTTATTTTCTTGGGACCTGTCCACATATTTGTTCCTGTTGCTTGAATTTTAAAACATGAAAATCTGTTAAAAATGGGTTAATACATCATCTCTAGCCTATGTCGGACGGATGTATTGTTATTGTTAGCTGTAGTTGGTCAGGTTCCTGTCTCAATACCCCGAGCTGTCTGCCACGTCGCAGCCTCCTCTCGCCTGCGGCTGTGTATTTGGTATTTGAACATTCGCAGCATGTGTTGAAGTCGCCAACTGTAAACATATGGCTGTGTGAAACAAGAACCAAAGAAGCAAACAAAATGTCAGTGCTTTTTTTTTTTTTTTTATTGTAAAAGGTCTTCTTCACCAAATACTGTAGAATTGTTAAAAGTCATAATTTTAGTTATAAAGAGTACTGCTTAACATGGTTCAGAAAATGTTTTTATAATTTGGAGGATTTTGATTAATCGTATCCGCTCATGGAGATGTTATTTGCTTTGTGAAGAATAATTTCTTTTTTCTCTCCACAAGCACGGAACCAGGAAAAGTTACAGGTCTGGGCTCTCATTTATATAAAACTTTAAATGTAATTATCACAAAAGCCTGATGTACAAAGCATTTTAGGCCGCTCATTTCCACAATCGCTGGCTTAATTTTTTCTTTCTTTATTCTATCTCTCTGGTCTTCTTCTGTATCTTGTTTTTACTGTTCTATGTTTTTATATTTTGAAATAAAAATAATAAAATAAACATATAATAAATAAATAAATAAATAATAATAATATATAAAAAGTAAATTGGCCTACAAAATAAAACTAATAATAATAATAATAATAATAATAATAATAATAATAATAATAATAATAATAATAATAATAATAATAATAATAATAATATATAATAATAATAATAATAATAATAATAATAATAAATAATAAATAATAATAATAATAATAATAATAATAATATAATAATAATAATAATATAATTCATAATGCAAAATTATAATAATCCAGTTGTAAAAAACATGAATTTATGGAAGAAAAGGGCAAAGTATAAATTATTGTAATGTGCTATTAATGTCTAACTCCAATTGTCACTTGTAAATGGGCCAATACTGTGACTGGACCAGTAAAAGAGGCTAAATATATGTAGAAGCAGGACTGGGCATAAGGAGAAACCCATTCGGTTCTCCACGGCTAAGGGTCTGTGGAGGGCACCAGTGCTGTGTGTCGATCTGGAAAAGGGAAGAGTGCAGGAGGGGCAGAAGGGTAAGGGCTCGTCACCCCCATCAGAGCCCAGAGGAGAGGTGAGCTGGGGTGGAGGACACAGCAGCACCCCGAGGACTCTAGGCTGTGTGGGTGTCAAACAGCCCGGAGACACTGGACATGCCGGGGCTGTGACCATGACCGAGTTTACAGGCCACAGAAGGAGACAGAGCAGAGAGAGAGAAGAGAGGAGAGAGAAGGAGAGAGAAGGAGAGAGAAGGAGAGAGAAGGAGAGAGAAGGAGAGAGAAGGAGAGAGAAGGAGAGCGAGAGCAGGTTTGTATCATGACCTTCACTGCAACCAGTCTACTGAGGTGATGACATGGTTTTGTTCTAAATGCTAAAATTAACAGCCATTTTAACTCTACAACGTGCCAATGGTATACCGGGATATAGAATAGTTCATATAGAAGGGGTGGGTGATATTGACAGAAATTCATATCTCAAAATTGTTTGCACTGTAAAATGTGTGTGTAAAGGTGTGTGGTTGACGTTCAAGTATCACACAAAACATGAATGGACGAGAAAATAAAGCACAAAAGGGCAGAAATATCAATGTATAACCCTGTTTGCGAGACTACGCTAGATTTTGCTGTAAATTTTTGAGGTAGTTTATAATCAATTGACTCAAAATACATTTTTATATTTTCTTTACATCCAAAACAATTGCAATATATACAGTTTTCGATATATCTTCCACCTCTATAGCAGACAAAACATTACTGCTTAATTTAGTTCAGTTTAGTTAATTGGTGATTTACCATGTTTTATTTTGTATGCCTTTTTTTAATTAACAACTTTCAATTCAAATGTGTCATCAATTCACTGCCCAATGTAAGAAATAAATAAATAGTACTACCCCATTTCCCTTGGAATTGGAAGAAAACTAATTTTCAAAGGCACAGCAAACATACATAACAAAAGAAGCTAGCTCTGAGGCCTCATTTGAATTTCATTATATAAGAGCTTTGACAAAAGAAGGAGATGGATAAAAAACCTTGTAAATATCACATTCAGAACAAAAAATACACTTTCCAGATAATTAACTCTAAATTAAATGCTAACACCACAAAATAGCAACAACATTATTAATTAAAGCTCACATATTTCACATCTACATCTTCCTGTTCTCACTGTTGAATACATTTTGATTTTGAAAACATGTTTTGTAACTTTATTAACAGTCAGTCCGGGTTAGAGGGCTTTCATAAGTCAACAGCATTCTCCTCGACAATAGCAAATCACTGTATTGTTTTGCAGCGTTGGGTATTTTCTCATCATATAAAGTCAGGCATGTCTCCATTTACAGCTACAAGTGTCCTACTTCCTCTAAGCTCCTTCTGCTCCCGACAGATACACCACACTGCTCCCGTGCACCACCAAATATCCCGTCCAGCCGGGCTAAGCTCTCCACAGAAAACCCGGGATTTTTTCAAAAAGGAAAGGGAAACTTGCAGAGCTAACAGCATGCCGTAACTGCATCCGGATTGAGAGCCGTGGACATATAATCCCCAGCAGGGATGAGGAGAGCAGGAGAAGGATGCCGTATGGTGAAAAATGAAAAAACATATTGGCAGCTTGAAACCTTTGATCTGGACAGTGAAGGTGAATAGCAGCATGGACAAACCAGAGGAGCTGGGGGGATTACCGACATATCTCCCAGTAAGAACTAAAACCCCTGCGTCGACACTCTTCCACGTGTGACAAAGACAGAGGAGCCAAAGGTGCCGGAGGAGACTCTAAACAGAAAAGGATCTGATAGTGTCAGGACTGAGTTGCATTTACATATTTGTGTTACCATAGCTTTTTTGAGTAATTACTTCAAAAATGGTGTCCCTCACCATTTTGGAAAATGTAATCTCTCATTCGTCCAGGAGTGTTCCATTGTAGACAGATATTCAGTTGTAGTCATCTGGACTCCAAGTGTCATTCTCAATCTGTGTGAGATTGAGAATGACACTTGGATGAGAGTCGAAACGTTTAGAGTCCAGATGACTACAACTGAATCTTTTTCTACACTTCAAAGAATGGTTTTACATTTTAAAGTGCATATACCAGGTTCTCATGTTTTGTTTTTTTTTGTCTTATTTTATTTTGAAGGTGCAGAATCTGAGGTAAATGCTTACATTTACTCAGTTTCAGTTTGTGAAGAAACAAATTGAAAAATAGAAGTTGAAATTCACAGGAAAGAGTTCTAAAACTGAATTTCTCTGTATATGTAATCAATAAGCGACAATCCACTGAAAATGGACAATTTATACACGCCACTGACAGTTTAAACAATCATTTAACAAAATGAGGGTGTTTTCGGGTATTATTATTATTGTGTAATTGATTTCCAGGCTGTGGAATTACATCTACCTGTGTCACATCTGCTGTTCATTTCCACCCAGGAAGTAAAATTATAAATAATAGCCTATTTAAAAAAAATAAAAAAAATAATAAAACCATGTTCACTTGGTTTTACTGAAATGTGTAGTTGAACTTGTCATATGCACTATGTCATTTGCTGCTGGAGGGTCCGCCACCTGCTCGTCTCTGTGGAGATTACTTTGCCTAGGTTGTTTCTCAGTATGGCAAGTTTATAAAAAAAAACAAATGTGTGAACTAAAACGGTTTTGTAAAGAGAGGAATGGTACAAAACACCTACAGAAATTGTTTGATTGAGGTTATTGCTGTCAAGGAGCGTCATTAAATGTATAACCAGTTATTCAATCAAATTACTCCATCCTGCACCGTTAATGTTTACATAAATGTCCAATAAAACATTAAAACATTTCTATTTTTGTGCTGCATTTGTTTAAGCAGGCTGTGTGACTGCGTCTATTGTAAACCAAGATGAGGCTCAGATGAAGCTCAGACTTCAATGCCAAATCAGGGAATGATTCCAAATGTATACTTTTCTATGCAACTGTATATTTATTTCATTACGGGTTTTTGTTGCCCAGAAATACCTTGATGAAAATACATTTTTACTGTGAGTGGGCTCGCAGTTCCACAGATCTAACCTGTAACTTGGTGTGCAGGTGATAGAAGATTAATATAGTGCTGAACAGTCCAATCAATGCAAATACATATCGAGAGGCGTTACATCGTGACTTGTTGCTCTACCATGTATTGCATCAGAAAGCAATTGTTTGTGAGTAACTTGACTTCTGTTATTTATTTATTTTTATTGTGAGGGCATGTAATGAGCCATTGGAATACATTTCTTATTTTGGCAAACATCTCAGTGAAATATATTTTTGTATAAGTACGGTTTGGAATAAACTTTTTTGACTTCTTGAGTTTAGAATGGGAACGTCTTGCGGAGCCCGCTGTCAGCAGGGTCTTCAATTCGCACCTCCGGGAGAGCTTCTCTCAAGTCCCGGGGGAGGCTGGGGACATTGAGTCCGAGTGGACCATGTTCTCGACCTCCATTGTCAATGCGGCTGCTCGGAGCTGTGGTCGCAAGGTCTCAGGTGCCTGTCGCGGCGGCAACCCGCGAACCCGTGGTGGTGGACACCGGAAGTAAGGGATGCCGTCAGGCGGAAGAAGGAGGCCTATCAGGCCTCTTTGGCTTGTGGGACTCCTGAGGCCATTGACGGGTATCGGCGGGCCAGGCGTGCCGCAGCTTGTGCTGTCACAGAGGCAAAAACCCGTGGCTGGAGGGAGTTCGGGGAGGCCATGGATGACCGGAGCAGGAGCTGTGTTTGCATTGCCGGCAGTAAGTCAGACCTGTTCCCAGTGCGTGTTGGACTGCCCTTTGTCACCGGTTCTGTTCATGTTTTTTATGGACAGAATTTCTAGGCGTAGTCAGGGGTCGGAGGGGGTCCGGTTTGGAGGACACAGGATCTCATCTCTGCTGTTTGCAGATGATGTTGTCCTGATGGCTCCATCAAACCTGGACCTGCAACATGCACTGGGACGGTTTGCAGCCGAGTGTGAAGCAGCTGGGATGAGAATCAGCACCTCCAAATCTGAGGCCATGGTTCTCAACCGGAAAAAGGTGGCTTGCCCTCTCCAGGTGGGTGGGGAGTCCTTGCCCCAAGTGGAGGAGTTCAAGTATCTCGGGGTCTTGTTCACGAGTGAGGGAAGGATGGAGCGTGAGATTGACAGGCGGATCGGTGCAGCGTCCGCAGCGATGCAGTCGCTGCATCGGACTGTTGTGGTAAAGAAGGAGCTGAGTCGAAAGACAAAGCTCTCGATTTACCGGTCAATCTACGTTCCTACCCTCACCTATGGTCATGAGCTTTGGGTAGTGACCGAAAGGACAAGATCGGATACAAGCGGTCGAAATGAGTTTCCTCCGCAGGGTGGGCTGGGCGCTCCCTTAGAGATAGGGTGAGGAGCTCAGTCACACGGAGGAGCTCGGAATAGAGCCGCTGCTCCTCCATGTCGAGAGGAGCCAGCTGAGGTGGCTCGGGGCATCTGTTCCGGATGCCTCCTGGACGCCTCCCTAGGGAGGTGTTTCGGGCATGTCCCACCGGGAGGAGGCCCCGGGGAAGACCCAGGACACGCTGGAGGGACTATGTCTCTCGGCTGGCCTGGGAACGCCTCGGGATCCTTCCGGAGGAGTTGGAGGAAGTGTCTGGGGATACGGAAGTCTGGGAGTCCCTGCTTAGACTGCTGCCCCCGCGACCCGGCCCCAGATAAAGCGGAAGAAGATGGATGGATGGATGGAGTTTAGAATGTTAACAAGAAGCACATGACGCTTTCCCCTGTGTCACAATAAGCAATGCATCTGGTCAAATGTTCTCACTCATGGGAACAAAGTCATAGTATAAGTCATTCTACTTTCTTTTCAGATATGAGTGGAGATTGCAACCGTCCTGATGCTCTTTCTGATAAGCGTGTGTGGGCAGCAGCTGTCAGGTAAACAGCAGATTGAATCCTGACGTCCTTGCTTTGAGTTCTGAGCTCCGAGCCGTAGTGGTTTTGAATTGATCTTGTGTGATGCGTCCTAAACTGTACTGATCATTCCAAGGCTAAGAGAGGTAGGCTTTAAAGATCTCCACCACAAGACTGTCAAAATGTTTTCTATAACCTGCTGAACAAGGCGCACAATGTATTTCTACACTATTGTTAAGTGTAATAATAGATTACTCAATAATTCAAGAAATGTAATACAGCAGGTAGAGATAAGCTACTTAATTTCACAGAGATGTATTTATATACAGAACTTAAAAAAAAAAAAAGAAAAGTAAACTCTTAAATCTTAAATTTAGCAATAATCTCTCGCCCCAATTCAGCCTTCTTATAGGGATGGTTTAGATTTGGTCAGGTTTGAATTTTGGCTCAATTTGAATCGTAACTAATTCCCTTCTAATTAACTAGTTGATATATGAAAAATATTGCAGTAATGCTGTAGATAAGTTATTGAACTAGTTACTGAATGTCATTGTTTTCTCTTATTGTGCAACCCAAATGCTGGAACTGCTCTGTGGCAAGCCAAGGCAAGTCTAATTATAGAGCACGATTTGTACACAAAGTAATTACAAGTGCTTTACATAAAAGGAAAACATGCATAAAAATCACAATACAAACAGATACAAATAAATAACAATAATTATAACATTTATTTTAAAACAGAAGAGTGCAGATAAAATCCCTTCAGTCATGTGCACAAAGAGAACTGTTTCCAGCCTGGATTTGAACATTGCCGGAGTAGAGGCCTGTCTCATATCTTCAGGAAGACTGCTCCAGTTTTGAGCTGCATAAAACTGAAACATTCCCCATGTTTAGTCCTGACTCTGGGCACCAGCAGGAGGCCGGTCCCTGAGGTCCTTAGTGTCCAAGATGGTTCATATGGCACTAACATGTCAGAGAAGTACTTTGGTGCTAGGCCATAGAGACACAAGCTGTGTACTGTGTATAATAAATTGGTCGGTAACATTATTACCGTAATCAACGCATGAGTGACAAAATAATAATAAAGATGAATTAATATATTGTTCAATGAACTAACTCTGTGTACAAACGATATCAGATGGAGTGAGTTCTAATATGCAAAATTATGCCATCCATAAATCTTGCATGTGCTAATGATAATCAATAGTAATATTTCCTTCAATGTATTTCGTGCCTTCACTCCAAATAGTCGCTGTTGGAAAGCTACTTCTCTTATCTGCGCTGGAGCTTTCAAGGACGTGGCTGTCAATCTCTCTGCATCTCGAACAATCACCATTCATACTCAGGAAATTAAGATCACTGTGCCACTTAAAGCCCTAGTACGTAATGCTTTAACCAAAAAATATGCTAAAATAATGTAGTTGGGTTTTTTTAACTGCAAAAAAAAACCAAAAAAACCCCACCTTTTCTCTTTAAGCAGGCTTGCATGTCCACAAACCTGACTTATACTTGACCTGGAGGAGCCTCTTGCTTGTTTCCATGGATATATTGTTCCTTTGGCTATAATATTCAACCTTATGGCATAAAACTTATCCATCTCCATGGAGAATGTTCCAAAGTATGGTTTTACCTCTCCATTTAAATGGAATCATCGTCAAGTTACATACTGTTACTTTAAGCTAACATCACCCCAAAGACCTCAAAGCAAGAGCAGTCCTTCTACCCATGCTTTATTTGGGCCCTAATGTTTGAAAAATAAAGTTTATAATCTTAAACGTCAGCAAAAGTGAACAATCGCAGTACACCAGATCTTAACCATGTTCTGATCAGTTTTGAGTTGGAGGATTAAGCCTAAATAGTAATTCAACAACTTCCACTGCCAATTTGATCTGAGTTACGTGGGACTTGAGGTCCTGACTGTATGTAATAGAATGAAACATGTGTATGAGGGGAGTGTGCCGCACAGAACATGACCTCTCTAAGTCGAGGTAGTTGGACACTTGGCTCTGATCCTGCGAGACATCCGGAGTTGTCTCCTCTTTGGTGAGTATAATCCATTTAAACCCAGGTCACTCAACTGTGATTGATGCGCAAACAACAGCAGCACTTAATAACCTCCATCATGCTGGGCGACCCCATGCACTGCAGTGGGCACCAGTTTGTTTACGGGGAGTAACTCCGACACACTATCCGGGTTGAGATTCTGTTGTGGCTAATGGGCCGGACTGAGGGATTGGACTGTCAGTGCTCTGTGAGGCCTCATTTTTCTTTTGTGAGCGTCTGAGGTAGCCCCTGCGCACCCCAACAACCCCACCTCCATTTGTGCCATCGTCTGTCAGAGCGGACAGACATTCTTCCAAATACGGAGGCGTGAGAATGTGTCAATTAGCATTAGCTTCCCTGACAAATCTGTTTTTCTCAGCACAAAGCTGGAGGATAACTTGTTCCTGATTCCTCTCTGTCACGCCGCTGCAGGTAGGGGATTTGTTTTGTGCTACAGTTTAAGCTGGAAATGGGTCAAGTACATGGAGGTATTATTAGATGTATGACACGTGTGATAACAATAAATACAACACAACATAAGGTTACTCAAAAGACTTGCTTTACATTATACTGTACATCAGGACTCCCCAAGCACCGGGACGTGGACCATCCGGTACCAGGCCCCAGTACTTATATTTTATAACATTTATTTTATTTATATTTTATAGTCTACTGCCACTTCCCTGTGTTTTACTAGTGTAAATTAAACTAGTACACAGTAAACGCAAGCCCTCCTTAATCAGAACCTGAGAAAAATCTTATCGCACTGATCTTTGAGATGTACTTCACCCAAAATTGTGATAACTAATATATTAGTTACAGTGTATTATTGTATACTGCTTAGAGAGGAAGTTTATTTGTGATTTGTTGTTGTTGTATAGTTCATTATTATTTGCAAACTTCTAACTTTAGAAATCACAATTTTACAACAAATAATTTAAGTTAGGCATATACTTTGTTTTAGTTTATACATTTGCATTATTTTGTATTTCAAGAAGTTAATAGGAATGTCTTTGATTCAGACCATTTGGCATGAACTACTAAAATAACACTTACATTTGCATAAATTAAACATTTAGGCTAGATTCATAATGAACAATTAGTTTATTAAGAATGATTCATGTTTAGTAACTACTTAATAAAGGGATTAAGCGTATTGATAATTTAGTTACTAAACCTGAATTATTTGTTCATTATCATTATATGTATACATGTATTTCTATTAAAAAACAATAGGTTTTGCTGTGCTGTAACACACAAGCGTATCTCTCGCCTGTGTGCTCTTTTGTTTTATACAGCGACGGGCCGAAAGTGAGCGATCACAACGATGTGCCTCCCACACTAAAAAGCCTTTGTTTACATTGCAGAGATGGCAGCTGACCTTAAAGGTTATCTCAAATGTACAGAAAACGTCAAAAAGGCTGACAGGAGTGCAGGACCTTTCCAGATTCGTGTTACTTCAGGGGCACGCTGGCCGAGAATATCGTCACTGTTACTGCACTGTACTTCATTTGAACAGCCCTCCTCTGTGCGCCCTCTGCTGAGTGAAGATCTCCCGTCCTAATCAGCTCCATTGTTCTGTGCAGAAGCGGTTGTGAGGAGCGCTAAGCTGTTTATTTATTCAAGACTTGTATAATTCCCCCCTCCGCTCCGTCGTCCCGTGCTTTGATGCTGCTGGAGAGCCGCGGAAAGCTCCCGCTGGCGAAAACAGCAATAAGTGGTGACCCAGTCCGCACTGTACATAATGCAGTGATCTCCTTCACCCTGCGCCTCTGTGTCTGCCACTGAAACTATCACACAGAGCCTGGGCATGTTTCAGAGTAAGGTCGTAAGGTTGCAAATTGTTTTAAAATATGCTATAATTAATTCTTCAAAATGACAAACTTTTAGGCAGTGGTAAAATGTCTTGATCATGTATAAAGGGGACATATTATCAACAAGTGAACTTGTGCTTCCTCGTCATTCATTTAATCAAAGTTGTATTTTGATTGATTCATGCAAGTTTAAGAAATCCTGTATTGTAATGCAACTGAGGTTTGAGTGCTCAGAATTATTTTTTTATTAAAACTGTACAATATTAAAATGTCACATAACTTTAAAAAACAAAAACAAATGTAATGATAATTGTCTGCTTGTGTGAGAGAGAGTTTTCTTATCAGTTCTGCTGATTCCGTTCTGATCAATATTGTGTTTTACAATGAACAAAATGTAAAGTGATAATCTATTTATGTTATAGTTCAATACTAAGTGCCCGGAAAAAAAGCATAAGTATCATTTGAAGATGGTTACACAATCAGCTTCACACAAAGAGCTTTAGTGATTTGAGTTGATTGCGCTGCTTGGAGACATAACAAATGCAGCAGATGTAATCTACAATTATAATTTTGTCACAGGTGCACTATGTAACCTTTCTGATGGTGATAATGCAGCTTTGCATGCAATGTTCCACAGTATCTATTTCCATGGAGACAAGCATGTGACACTACCTGGGCAAGTTACAAGTCAGTTCTGTGGGGAGGCGATACTCCTCATAGTAAGAATGCATGTTGTTCAAGATATTTTTGAGCAGTAAAAACTATTTTAATTGCATCAATTAAAGATTGACACTTTTAATGCCGCACTGTGAAACATTGCAGGCAAGGCAATATCACCTACATAGAGACAACAGGTGGCAGATGCTCCACCAGAAAAGTAGTGGATCTTTCATTCACAACTTGCTTTAAACCTAAACCTTTATACAGTAAAAAGCCAGCAATGGTTAATAAAGGTATTTTTGGAGTTGCTATGAACCTCTCAAGTTTCCTAAGTACAGAAACAAGTAAAAGGCGTTTCAAAATACTTCACTATGTTTATGATGTAGGAGACAATTTGGAAACAGCAGAGAGAAAGATGGAGGGAGGAGAAGGTGTGGATTTAGCTGTGCAAATCTCAGTGACGAGTACAAAATGTTTCAGTGTCTTGCAGAGAGGCAGAAAGTGCATGACTACCGCATAATCATAAAAAAATATTCCACAGGCAACAAAAATAAGGTTTATTCTAAATCTGTGAGCTTGTCTGATTTGTAGCTTTTCAAATGCAAGCGCATGTATCTGTAATGCAGCAAATACAACAGAGTTTGAATGTTATACCTCCAAATCCAGATTTCAAAGTACAACTAATCCTATTTGATTACATTTTCAGGAGAAAACTGATGGCACAAACAGGTTTAAACGAAGAAAGTTTTAAATAAAGTATAGTCAACATTACTATTGCCATATGTAATTGCTTGTATACAGCTCACTGTAGGCCTTGGTTTTTGTTGGAGAATATTGAAATGCATATATTTTCATACACAGATTCTGAAGCGCACAGTGCAAAACAAAAAAGTCACTCACCATAGATGCCAGTGGATATACAAGGGAAGGCCTAGAAAGAGAAAAAAAGAGAACAAAAATATTAGGGCATATTAATATGGATATAAATAAACAGTTTTAGACAGAAACTGCTGTGTTTTCCATTTTAGTTATCATTTAGTTATCTTCCAATAAAAAAGTAGCAACATTCTGGAATTAGGGGAAGCTTCACTCAATTACACATAAAGCACAATGTCTGGGCTGCAGAGTTACAGGTTTTTCTCTCAACAATTAATATACAACATCCTCGAAAATATTCACAAGAGTCTAAAACGTGCATATACTGAAGATATTTGTATTGGGACAAAGGTTTTGCATAAAGAATCCCACATGCCATTTGCTTCACTTAATCCTATTGCTGCTGTTTTTGTGTATCTCCCCAGAGGTGTGAATTTATACTGTTTATGTCCGTGCCCTGCTCATGTAGGTCCAGGCTGTGCAGTGTGAACCTTTTAGCTGCTCCACACACACACACACACACACACACACACACCGATAGGGCTAGTACTGCTTTTTCCCTGTTGTTGACATTAGACACATCAATACAATTAGAGAGCCCTGTTTAACACATATTCGAACAATATGTAGCGGGGTGCATATGTCATAGTTTGCATTTTGTTGCTGGAGGGAACAGTCAATTAGTCCCAGGAGGGTTGAGGCCCAGGGTTTCTGTAATAACCACAAGATGAATACACAAACGAGAAGATTGATCCAGTTTTTAGCCGAAGGGCAAACTTAAAACATTCGACACCTTATTTTGAGGTCAGAATGATTCCGCTTCGGGTTTAGTAAATGTGAAGCCAGGAAATTGTAGTTAAAATGTGTGCTATCTTGTAGGAAAGAAAATATAGCAGTAATCATTATATATCAATAATATACAAACAGTAAAACATTAAAACAAGCAAGGTGTGCACACTGACAGAATGAACCACCATCAACAACAACCTTCTGACACAAAAGTGTGACTTTCTCCTCAATAGTGAGAGACAGCCTGCTGCCAGAAGAGTAAACAAAATCTGAAAATATACGTATCTAAAGGTCTAATGTTTACAGACGCTTCAGATTAAAATATTATCGCACATATGTTTCCACCTGTTTCTTGAATACATTTAAATAAAAGTAGCCTGCTAACTATTTTGATGAATCTCTTGCAATTCCCCAAAGTACACGATGGCTAACTCAAGCAAATAAAACTAAACATTGTAAACATTTCCATGAGCTTAAGAGCAAAATGCGCATATATTTATGTCTGTCTATTCCAAAAAGATTATAAAAAGTAACCACCTTGTAATAGTCCTGGTTTTGTAGCACTTTGCGGCAGACGTATTATTCAAGCATGGCTTTATGGCTGAAAATAGTTTCATTATTCTTCACTTATGTGAGCAAACATATTATGATGCATAGGCCTGGCTGTAAGCTCACCCATTTCACATTCATCTTTTTAAGTATATTAATAAACAGTAAAGTGAAACAGATTTTTTCCAAAGGTCCCATTTGTCCGGGAAAGCAGCTGAATACGGGCTTTGGTTTTGTGCATTCATCACAAGGCGTGGCCAAGGCTGGATTAATATAATCACAAATGAGAAAAGCTGCTCACAAACTGATGAATGTGGAGCAACCAGATACTACAAATATTAGTCACAGAGCAACAGTCGTATGTCACAGTCTCAAGCCAACCCAACAGTTTGTTCTACCACAGCGACTCTGTCAAGACGCATTTACAAACATGGCTTTATTACTGAACCAACACAATTATAATAGGCCATCTGAAAGAGGGGAATAACACAACCAATAAGTAATAATGGAGATGCTACGGTGGAACTGTAGGCTGAAACACTGGCATTTTTATATCAACACTTATATATCAACAATAGATACAAAATACAATTTTAAAGATGATTTATTTTCCACATTTTACTTATAGTTTAAGGTGAGACACTACAGGTGAGTAGGGGGAAAAATCTTAAATTTAGAGATATCAGTTTGAAACATCTTTTATAGTTTACTTACATACATTGAAGAAAACTATTTATTATTAAGCATTCTTATCATGTTATATATTAATAAGGCATTTTATGTGTAAATTGCCAACAAATTTGACACATAAATCAGTGAAATGGACAGAGTAAGGTTTAAATGTCTTGCTTCATTTTGTTGACACGTTAGAATGAGAAAAATGTGAAAAAAAGATTTCGGATCTTTTGACTATTTTACCGTAAAACAAATAAATGAAGTTACAATGTCCCATACAAATGCAAGTGGATTAAATTAAATTAAACAAACATGAGTTTTGCCTGAAGTGTCTGGCCTTAAAATAGCAATACTACTTTTGTAGGTTTAAATCATTTATAGTGGTACATTGTGTGATTGAACTTACACAATAATAAAAAATACATGAACAAATGAGTGTTATCAGGTGGCAGTACTCCTCATCTCTGACTCGAAAATATACAGTATGAAAAGTGAATCTGCATGCATTTCCTGCAGCCTGAGCACTCGCTGCTTCCACATGTAGAACTGTTTGTCCTTGCTCTTGCGCAGAGTAAGGGGGTTTGTGTTCTTTTTTTTTTTCTTCATTTAAATGTTTCTATTTTTTAAATTTAAGAACACATCACATTGTGTCCAAAGTCTGTAAAATGTATCAGTTTTCATGTCAAGTCCAAATGTAATTTTTTTCCATATTACGAATGTCCAATATAATATTAGTCCAGCCCCTGGTCGTTGGTGCATTTTTTTGTAATCCATCTTTTTGTTAGAGCCTTTTTCGCTGCAGCCAGGAGGGTGCTCCAGAGATAGCTGCCAATTGTGTCCATGGCAGGAGTCCTGAGGCCCAGATACATAGTTCTGAAATCCATTAGAATGGTGGTGTCATACATTGTCTGTAAGACTTTGTTGATCTCGGTCCAATATTTGTTAACAACAGGACAATCCCAAAACACAAAACACGTAATAGTGATTTGCCTCCTGGCTGCCACATCCTCTCCAACAGTCTGTATTACCCTGTAAGTAATGGACTCTTTGACATTTATAAAGAAGCGAGACACATTTTTCCAACAGAATTCCCTCCAAACATGTGATTTTGTGGTTTTCCACGGAGATGTACATATACTTTCCCATTCATCATCATCCCGAAAAAAGTGACCGCCTCTTTCCCATTACCCTTAATGTAATCAATAGAGTGACTGCCCAGATTGTTAATATATTTGTACAATTTAGATATTTATTTATTTAGAGAAACCTGGGCAAAACATTCCTTTTTAATAGTTTCAATCCTTTGACTTAGACTTAAGTATGGGATAAGGTTCCATTTTTCAAGATATTTTTTTATAGTAGTAAAAAGCGGGGTATTCTTTTTTTCCATAATTGTTGTTAGGTCTCTATGGAGTACCACACCTAAATATCAAAGAGATTCCGTTTGCCATTTAAATGGGTAGGTCTTTCTAAAGGTCAGAGGGGGATGCCAGCATGAGATCATTTCAGTTTTTTGTACATTCGTTTTGTATCCGGACATTGGACACATTTTTGCAAATGCATCACATGGGTATGGAAATTTCTGGCTTGGTCAAATACAATAGAGCATCATCTGCATAGCAGGCAATTTTATGTTCTGTTCCATCAATTGTAACGCCGTGAATCATTTTTGATTGTCTAATAAATTGGGCCAATGGTTCCAAATGCAAAGCAAACAGGAGGGGAGACCCGTCTTTCCAGAGTCAGTGAATCCGTAAGATGACCACTGATTGTAATTATTGATGTTGGACCATCGTAAAGAGGCGCAATATTTTTTATAATTAAATTGTCAATTTGAAATTTATTTAGCACTTTAAATAAATATGGCCAGCTAACAGAACCAAAAACTTTTTCAGCGTCCAGACTTATTATTATATTTTTGTTTTGTTGTTTTTGTATTTAGCTCATTATGTGTAGGGATCGTCTTATGATATCTTGTGTTTGTAATTTGCTAATGAATCCTGTTTGATCATTATGAATGAATTTGAAGTATTTGTTCCGTTCTTTTTGACATAATTGAGGTGTATATACGATAGTCCACATTCAGAAAAGAAATAGATCTGTATGAGGCACATTCCAGTCGGTCCTTCCCTTTCTTTATTATCAGGGATATGATTGCTTCTTTCCAACCAGGAGGGGAATGAGGTCTGAAAGGGAGCATTGTGGCTTTATACCACTCTGAGGCGAACCCGTCACTCCCCGGAGATTTATTGTTCTTCAATCTTTTGATTGCACCTTGTATTTCTAAGACTGTTATCTCAGCTCCTAATTTTTTATTTTTTTCTTCTGACATAACAAATTGAGGGTGTCCAGAAAGGAATTTATATCATCTTCGTTTTTTATAAAAGGATTCACATGCTGATTGAATTTGGTTAGATAAAATTACATAATTTTGTCCCGTATTTTAAAGAATTCTTTGAGATTGTTTTTTAAGTTTCCAAGATAGTAATTTAGAAAATTTTGATCCACTCTCATAATATTTTTGTTTGGTAAAGAGCATTTTCCTAACTATTTCGAGTAAAGTCAGATGATTAATTTCTCCTCTTGTATTTTTAATTTCTTGTAGCATTTTAGGACGTCCCTTTTTGGCATGGCTATCCTCCAACAATTACAATTTTTCTTGCATATCATTTAGCTTTTTCCCCCTTTGTTTTTCTTTTTTTCTGAGGCTATGGCTATAATTTGTCCTCTCAAGACCGCTTTGGAAGCATCCCAAAGGATGGGCAGGAAAATTTCCCCAGTATCCTTTTCCTCCAGATAAGTCTTAATGTTGGACATGTTTCTCTTAAACAAAGGGTCGTGAAGCAGGCTGGCATTGAACCTCCAGAGGGTGTTTTTTCGTCTTTCCTCCAAATCTACAGAAATGTAGATGGGAGCATGATCACTTGGTCTATTGTGCCTATATCTGCTTCAGTGATTTTAGATCTGTCTTTATTGAGAACAAAGAAGTAGTCTATTCTGGAATAGAGTCCATGTGGATTAAGAAAATTGGTATACTGGCGTGCCCTAGGGTTCATCTCCCTCCATATGTCAATCAATCCTATAGTCTTCAATAAGATAAGCCTCTCGAGTCCGACACGTCCGATGTAGGCTGAATTTGAAGATTCCAAACGCTGCCACAAATTAGGGTTCCCTCAGAGTGGTTTACAATCAGGTCCATGGCATAGAAAGCATAGAAAGTGATATCGCTCCCTGGCAGAGCATACACATTTAAAAGTGAAAACCTTTCCATTAATGTTCCCCTTAACCAGCACATACTGTATCTGCCTTCTTGATCCTTACATTCATAACTCTGTTCAAAAGCTATTCGGTTTGAAATCAATATTGCAACTCCCCTTCTATGTTTGCCTCTGTATGATGAAAAATAGGATTTTTTATGAGAGAATTTCGTTCGTTTTTTATGTTCAGTGTCATTCAAATGTGTCTCTTGTAAATATATAATGTCTATTCTTTCTTTTTTGTTAAGTTTTTTGTTCCTTTGATTGGGTTCAGTATGCCATTCACATTGAAGGATGCTACGTGTTATACTTCCGATGCCATTGGGTTGATTGTGTTGATCTTACCATTGATAACTTTCAAATACTTTGAATCTCTCTGGTCGGAAACAACAAACATACACAGGAACCATACAAACACAAAACAGCTAAAATGGGAAAAAAGAAAACAAAAGGGTTCATGCTGGAAACAGGCACCGAATCCAAAACCTGATCAAAAAAGATCGTGAAGGTGAGGGAAGTCCAATCCTAATGAAGGGCCCCCCCAAAAGCTCCGCAGACACTCCTGACACCAGTCCTTGGAAAGAACTCCAGGTTTGAGGTGACCACCCCCTCCCCCACGGTGGCCACCTCTTCCAACACAACCCCGGTCCCCCCAACCTACCTCACCACTCTCAGTTTAGGAACAGGATGTTAACAGACCTATTTCGGAAATCCAACCCACGAAAAGCTGCTGGACCAGACGGTGTTTCTCCCACCACCTTAAGGAGTGGAGTTTAATGTAATTGTTCTCCAACTCCAGCGGCGTCACCCTGGCCCGCAGCGCTTCCATCTCGGCCCTTACTGTCTGCAGATCATCCGTATTGTCTGAAGTGCGCTGCGCGACTTTCTCCATGCATGCTCCGGATATTCCCTCTGCTTTCAGTTTAGCGCTGTGTGGTGACTCCACATGGTGCGTCACCATGACCGGAAGTCGGGTTTTGTGTTCTTATTTACCAGTTTCCCGGTTGAGCCTGTCAAGATGAATCTTTCTTCTGTGGTTGATTTAAATCTTTAACCGGTGCTTTGACCTTTCCAGATGAATGTCTGCCTCTGACACAAACCACACATGATGAAGCGCCGAGATGCACGGCCGTTTTTAGACTGCGCCAAGCCCTCTGTGTGGGGCATATGAGCAGATGTGAGGAGGGAAGACATTTTCAATGAAGGATCATGCAAGAAATGCACCTGGTCTCTGGTCAAAGCTCCAGCTAGTATCAAGGATGTATTTCATTATGAAGAGGGAATGAATGAAATTACAACATTTTCTTTAAAAGGGTCAATTTTTTTGTTATCTTTTTTTAAGCTGTAAAATCATATCTATTAAAAAAAAAAACCTCTACTGGTGTATCTTAACTCCAATTAATTAATGAATCCATTATTGTGACGCTAATAGGTTTGCAAATGTCTATTTTTAATATGCATTTGTGGAATGGAATGGCAAACTGGTTTGGTTCTAAGCCCCCCGAGTAAACAAATCAAAGAATATATGTGTGTGTATGTATGTGTATAAATAAATAAATAAATAAATAAATAAATAAATAAATAAATAAATATATATATATATTTGTATATGTATGTATATATATACACTGTATATATACAGTGGGGCCAATAAGTATTGGGCAATTTAAAAATCACCCATTTAAAAAGATAAGAGAGGTTTGTAATTTTCATCATAGGTACACATCAAGCGTGAGAGACAGAATGTTGACTGGAGTCTGACAGTTTGAAGGTGTGTGCAGGGGTCTCTTATGCATCTAATCAGTTAAAACAGGTGCCATTCATACTGTTAACGAGGGGAGGCCGGAATAACTTCTTAAAGAGCGAGTGACTGGTCTGTGAGGGACAAAAGAGTTGTTTGTTTTCTAGCCACCCATTTTCACCAATAGTTTAAAAATCATGCAATGTGATTTCCTGGATTTTTTTTTTACATTCTGTCTCTCACGCTTGATGTGTACCTATGATGGAAATTACAAACCTCCCGTATCTTTTTAAATGGGTAAACTTACAAATGTTTAAGTTGCCCAATACTTATATATATATACATTATTTAACTGTTAAATGCTACAATTTTCCAGAAACCAAAAACATTAAGATGGTTTATAAGGCTATACAAATAAATAGCACAATATTTATACAAATTCAATTCAATTCAATAAAATGTATTTTTTACAACGCCCAAAATCACGGCAAATGCCTCATCTGATAAAACAAACCTACAGAAAATAAGTGATGTATACTATTTCACATGGACATTACAGTTTTACTCGGATGCACTTTTTCCTGATGAAGCCCTAGAGTTAAACTGTAGTTGAAGCTGCCAACATCATTCTGAGCCAATGGCCTCGTCAGCTCCGGGCCAAAATGTCTCGTCTCTCCACTAAAACTTGTGCTCTAGAACTTTACCACCTCTGAGAGTTTGGCAATAATGAACGCACAGTAAAATCAGGCACAATCACTTTTACTACATCCATGCTTGATCCAATGCATTGATTTGTGGTGTATTAAATGATGTAAGCAATTAACAGGGCATTGTAAAAGACACGTAGACATGTAGAATTTGTGGCAAGTCACAGATGCAAATGTCATTAAGATGTTTAAACAGACAGTTATTGTCAAGTGAAGATGGGAAATAAAATGCAATGGGAAGCGCGTCTTGGCAGCGGATGACTCATATGTTAAATAAGATCCATGTACTCAGCATTGCATTTCAAATCATGCAATGCTTCGCTTCTAAATTCAACTAATATAATTGGTGAACAAGTGGCTCTGCTACATTTTACTCCACAAACATTATGTCTGACTAAACTAACCAAAATATACAGGACTTAAAACAAATTTGAACATTTCTAAATAATTTAACAAGATTTATAAAGGACAAAAATGGACAAATGAACTGCAAAAGTCTTGTAGATTAGTAAAAAACATGTATATGTACCAGTATATAAACCGTATCACAGTTTGACAATGGCAGGAAAAGGTAAAAGAAAGAATAGCAATACCCCATCACATTTATTCACATGCAGACTAGGCCTTTCAGTTTGCATAAATCTCCTCATTGTAAAACAGAGCTGTACATTTTGAGCAGACAAATTATTCAGTTTTCTGTATTTTTATGAGCACACACCAAAAATACACTGTTCACTTCTGTAGGCTTCAGAGGGAGACACTATATAAGCAAAGCTCATTTTTCATTTACTTTGAACGTCAAGGCCGGGCCACCGACGTAGAAGTTGTTTCGACAGTTGTTAGCGCACCTTGCCTTGCACATATGCTAACTTTGCATGAGGCCTCGTGTTAATAAGGACATCCAGCGGTATATCCACAGTCATGACCTATGATTCCCGGTTTAGGTTATTATTTCTCTCTCTGAGCGCTCATTAGGAGTGAGTCAGCATGTCCGTGCAGCGCTGGCATGGGCCCTGCACCTGACATGTTGGCTTGTTGCTGATTTTCTTTGCTTTGGGAGTGTTCTGAAATTGGTCACAAGGGAAATTATTGTGTTGCTGGAACTCCTCCCCAATCTATCACATCACTTAAAAAGTAGAGCACCTTTCCACTTTGTATCTTTTCTGCAGCTCACAGGATTAAATATAACACAAGCTGGCGCTAGTGATTATAGCTGGCAACTCTGCTTACATTCCATTAATGGAGGTGTTAATTGTGATCAAAACATATGGAAGTTAATTTTACATTTTCTCTCTGACAGTCTCACAGCTTATTAATACAACAATTTACAGACTTCAAAGTGTGACTAGAGACGGAGCTCATGAAATAAGGCCGCTGAAAGTGTGTGCCTGCAGCGCTCGCTCATTTGGTAAAACAACAGGATCTGACACAATAAAGATGGCTCAACCTGTGGAAGACTGGGCCTGTCCCACTGCAGCTGTCCCCCTCACTGCTACAGAGGACCATGGGGTACCACACAGCCCCTCACTGCTACAGAAGAACATGGGGTACCACACAGCCACCTCACTGCAGAGGACCATGGGGTACCACACAGCCCCCTCACTGCTACAGAAGAACATGGGGTACCACACAGCCCCCTCACTGCTACAGAGGACCATGGGGTACCACACAGCCCCCTCACTGCTACAGAAGAACATGGGGTACCACACAGCCCCCTCACTGCTACAGAGGACAATGGGGTACCACACAGCCCCCTCACTGCTACAGAGGACCATGGGGTACCACACAGCCCCCTCACTGCTACAGAGGACCATGGGGTACCACACAGCCCCCTCACTGCTACAGAGGACAATGGGGTACACACAGCCCCTCACTGCAGAGGACCATGGGGTACCACACAGCCCCCTCACTGCTACAGAGGACCATGGGGTACCACACAGCCCCCTCACTGCTACAGAGGACCATGGGTTACCACACAGCCACCTCAAAGCTGCAGAGGATCATGGGGTAGTCCACTTTCCTCTCACTGCTGCCCTTCTGGGGGCCCCTGGTTGCGGCTGGCTAAGTAAATAACTCCAGACTAAGGAAGGCCCCGCAGCTCCCTGTCCTGGCCTGTTTAGGGAGCTGTGCATATAGATCCCAGCGCGAGAGGAGATGTGCAAATGCAACGACAATAAGATAAGATCACCTTTATTTATCCCACAATGGGGAAATTTCCGTGTTGCAACAAAGGGTACAGAAGCATATTGGGCACAGTATAATAATAAAAACAGATAACTTAGAAAAAAGAAAAAAAAAACTCTTACAAAAACAGATAACTTAAAAATAAAAAATAAAAACTCTAATAATCCTAATAATAATAACACTCTTATTTACAGCTGTAATCTGGACAGCAATTATTGCACAGGGATGATTGACATTATGTCACAGTATTGCACAGGAGTATATGCTATATAATGCTGTTATTATTCATAGAGTTGAACCGTGTGGGCTCTCAGCTCAGCATCTCACTGTGAATCCTCTTTGTTGACTGCTGTAATTCTATAAGCACATAGGTCATGGTGTTTTCTGAGCACTTCAGCTGCTGTTGTTGGGGAAAGCACAACATGCTTACGGATCAGACCATTCAAATATTACACATTAACACCTTTTTATTTTGCATAATACCACACTCCATATTCTAATGTGGCTGCTGATTGTTTGAGTGTCATTATGGCAAATGGAGGATGAAAAAATGCAGCGAACGAGAAACCTGAAACCTAATGGTCCAAGCTAATGGCCCAGGGGCCATATATTTTATATGTGCTGTGATCAAGAGGAAGTATTTTTGCAAATACAGCTGTCCAGCAGTCCATTAGGACTGAGGCTTTTACATGTTGCAGCCACTCTGTGGTCAAGACATTAAGGAAAAACATAATTTTGGAAAAGCGGTATGCTTTTGCTTTTTGGAACCTCCTCCTTATACGACACAGTACACTGAGGCAGTGGACAACTGTAGGAGAGAGCATGTGGCCATGTTTAAAAATGTAAATCTTTAAGTAAAGAAAAAGCTGAATTTGAACATAGAGGTAATATTCAATTGATATGAAAACAAAAAGAGGCTCTGGTTGTGCAGTTGTGTAGGGTCAGCAGCTGCTGGACAGTGGAGCTCTGCTGCACAAAACCACTGGGCCTTGACCGACTGTACGGCTGATCGAGCACAACTCACTCTCAGGCCTTCAGCGACTGTCAACTGTTCTCACACACATTTCAAAACAAACTCTAAAGAACAAAACATCTGCTATGTAAAATAAAATGAATTAGGGATGTCAAAATGTCTATTTAGTGTTGCAATTATTCTGAGACAAAACACTTCCTCTCCGATCAGGCTACTGACAGCGTAATGAGAAAAGATAAATTCCTATTTTCATATATTCATATTTTCTGACCAACTTCATGAAATAAAACGTTCTGAATTAGAATTATATTGTACTTTTTTTTCATACAGCCAGTAGAACAAAAAATAGAACAAAACTTGTTTGACTTTAAAATGATGACGGTTATCCATTCATAAATTCCCGATGACATCCTGTAATGTAAGGCAATGTGCACACAAAATCTGGATTAGTCGTAAAAAATATGTATTGATAATTCAGCATGGACTAAGTGGTCTGTTGGGACATTGATTACCCCAGTGTTCAAGAAGGGACCTGTTCAAATGTCATGATATCATCATATGCTGAACTGGGACATACGACTGTTCAAATGTGTGCATGAAGCTCAATGAGACATGACATTACAGACATTATCTCACTGACCACTGCAGCTATGGGGACGCACTGATCGACATCAGTATGACAGACATCTGGTCCTGGGTGAACTGTGGATGACTGACAGAGGACGAGTCTGACACAATTCTGACTAAATGTATCAGGGATCAGCGACTTTAATTTATTTCAGGAGTGCTACAGGTGAACCACTAGTCTGAGAGTTCAGTTTTATATATATATGCAATATATTGCATCGATTACGGCGTGAGATCAAGGCTTCCTCCCATCCTGACCCGACATCCCACTGAGTCTTATCAAAATGATGGCTGATCAAATACAAAAAAATTAATTCGAAATTTCAATTTCTTCAACTACGGCTTGTGAGACTGAGCTCTTTTTTACAACATAGTTAAAAACAGTTTTTAAGCAGGTTCCTGTTCTGCAGCACAGGGCAGAAAAACATGGATATCAAAAAACTACAATACTAACACATTGTACAGTTCACAGTCACTGACAAGTGTAACCTTCAGCCAAAAAGAGTGTATGTCTATTTGAATTTGGCATCAAAGCCACTTGTACTCCAAATAGATTTACAATTTTCAGCTGGGCTTCTTTAGTAGCTTTGTTGTTTCATCTATATCAGACAATAGGTAAAGGATTATGTAATTTATGTTGACATGTTTTGAAGGTAACTTCAGTCTTTGGAAGTGAGGCTTCTGACTAAGACGGAAGTTACCGTTGAGAAATGCAATTTAGATAAGCGTAATGCCTGTGGAATGATTTAGGCAAAGCAAAACCCTCTCCACAGACAGGTAGAAGACCCCCCACCAGAAAGGTCAGCGCACCCTTAAAAGACATATTATAACATACCTTATTTTGGCTTTCAATCTACTTTTTTTGTTTTAGAAAACAAAATAATTCATTTGTTTAGAATTTTTTTTGTTTTGCATCAGTTTGTGCTCCTCTACTTGGTTTTGGTGTTACCGCACCATCTACTGGCAATAGTGGGAATAAACCAGAAAAAAACAGCAAATGAACCATTTCAGCAACGTGGCCAGTGCACTAATGTAAGCAGGCAGTTGAAATTAAAATTTTTTACAGCAGAAATGCTCAGAGCAAGTCTGGCAATGATTTATGATCTTAAAAACAACAAGAGACCTGCAGATTTCTACCTGTGAACTAGCAACCCACAGGAAATGTTGGTTTATATTTCTGAGGCTCAGAGCATGACGACCTCGTAAATGAAACAAGCTCGAATGAAGAACAAACTCAAGGCATGTTTTTGACAAGGCAACAACGTAACATGGTTAAGTGCAGAAAAAAGAAAACATTTTAAAATGTTTAAGTCTGCCATGGACCCACAAAGCAGGGCTGTCTTTACTTTGTTGAATGTATAGAAAATGATATGTGCATCGTGCATTAGCACTCATTTGCCGGAGGGTAAATTACAAGTGGTGTTATCAAGACATGAAAAGCGTGCTTTTATAAATAATCTCAGAGAAAAAGTAGAAATATAATAATTATGTGAATGAGACACGCCGTACAATATCTCTAACTAAGTGAGTCACTTATAGATCCAAACATCCACTGTCCTTGTCAAAATGGAGATTAACAGCAGAAGGAATGAGGAGGTTGGAATATCCAATAATCCCAAACACATCCTCAGATTTGTAAGAATAGATCAAACTGACCAGATCTTTAAAATAAATGGTAAAAAATAGAACTGGATGGAATGCTTATTCAACAATGTGATTTAAAATGGGATATTTATAATGTAATGTATGCTTTCAAATAAAATAAAGGGGGAAATATGGGCAACTTTTTTAAGCATTCACCTTTCAACCAAGTTGCATGATGAAATCATACTAATTGCGCATCCATTTCCCTACATTGCCCATTCCTATCACATCATTGGGGTTGGTTGCAATAGGAATGGCATCTGAAATCTGAAAAATCACAGAGCAACACATCAGACCATCAATATTGACATTTACACTATTTACACTAAGATGGCAGCAAACATACAACAATGAGGCAGACATGAAAGTTTGCTGATGGTACCCGACCAATGTTAGGACACTATTAGGGATGCACTGATACCCATACGTTGTGTGTCAGTGCCGATACTGGAAAATATTATGGAGCAGTAATTGATCCCGTTTTCCTGAAACATTTGTTTAGTTTAGTTTATTTATTAATTTTAATGGGAAAGCTTGTAGTAATGAACAGCTAATGCTGTAAATACACCGGATTTAGCTCAAAGCTAATTTCCATCCGTTGTCCCATTGGTAAAAGTAGACGACCTGATTCCCCAATCAGTAATGCATGCATCATTTATTTTTTCACTTCAACTAAGTGAATATAGTCATGCCATACCTGCCATAAATCTCTGAACCTACGGAATTCAGTTGCTTACTTTATAATTCAGTTGCATTAGATCGCTGTGCAAAATATGGCAGGTAGAGCAAGCATAAAGCAGCCACATTGAGGATATATGTAAACACTGTTGTCAACTTAATTACTTGAATATACATGTCATTTGTAATTTTAAAGGGTAGGCCCAGTAGAATTTAGGCATTTATTTTCCAATCTGTATTAGCATCTTTAGCCTCATTAGCAACTGCTAATGGAAGCCGCATGGGTCACAGTTCATAGCTTACACCAAAGAGGTTTAATACTTTAAGTTATTTACAGAAGTAAAATTTGACAGGATTATAATTGGGAACAAGTTTGATTTATTGAATGGTTTATTGAAGGGTTAAAAAAAAAAAAGCTCTTTTGAGGACTGTTAACATGCAAATAAAGCTGTAACTTTTTTACCTTATTCCGCCCCGCCCACTTTTGCCTCTTTTTACATCTGATCAGCACTTGCATTGTAATTGTACATACGGTCCAGCGGGAACTCAGTTCACTTAAGTGGAGAATGTCCATTGCTCATGTGACCAACAAGTCAACAACACACCGATTCCCTGAGCCGCCCGAAAGTTACTTTGTACTCTGTGTAGAATTTATTTTCTCTCGAGGTCGGAATTCCTATGTCAACTAATACAACCGGAAGAAGGATTACGTCATATAACGGTGCCCCTAGCAAGCTTCCGGAATAAAATTAAAACAAATTATATTTAACAATTATTTATTATCATCGGTAAGCCCTTTTAGGTTTACTTTCACCTGTTTTCTCTTGCAAAGAGACTGCACTTGGCCTATAGATAATATTATAAACCTAATCTGTCTCGAGCATAATATTATAATGGTTTTAACAATCTGAATTTTTTAGGAGTATTTTTGATGACATGTTTGAAGAAATTCACGTGGTAATATAGGTATTGGTATCGGACCTGAAAAAGATGGATCGGTGCCTCCCTAGCCCCTATAAACATACAGTATTTGTGGGTTACTAGCTAAAATAGCTGGTAAGTCCACTGGCACAGTGAGTTCCTAGCACTCAATGTGGAGTTTGCAAGTTTCTCTCTGTGCCTGGGTGAGTTTCCTCTGGGAACTCCGGTTTCCCACATCAACCCAAAACATACACAATAGGTAAAATCCTCCAGTTACTGTAGTCACGACCAAGCCATGTTCAAGATTTGGAAATGGTCCCCGGGCGCTGCACTCCAGCAACCACTGGGTCAAATGCAGAGGACAAATTTCCCTACGGGTACATTAAGGGCTAATCTAATCTAAATCTGTGTTGGTATGCATTTGTAGGGCTGCATGTACTGTACAGTTAGCTACTTCTCTATTGGGACATGAGTCATTGTGAAAGGGTGAGCTCCGAGTCAGTGCAGCAGAAAAGGCCTTAACATGTGGTCAGAGGGGTGCAGGCTGAATAAATATGGCTTTTGTAGCAGATTATTCTTAGCTGCAGCCCGTTGGTCATTGAAGCATATTTCTCAGCAGTGTCAGGACTTTGGATATGAAACGGCCCAATCCCATAAGAGATAGACTCCCCGGCCTCCAGGCAATTGGCAGCCTTTGAAGGTTGACTGACTGCACAGTGACAAAGTCATTATTCGCCAGCACAACAACCATATAAAAGAGCGTTACACTCAGAGGATCACGCAGCAGACATATGCCTCACTGTTTTCGGCTTTACAGCTCTTTATATAGAACACAGTACTAACTTTAAATGACATATCTGAAGAGAGGTTGAAGATGCAAGTATACAAAAGTACAATGTAATCTGGATAGCACTCAAGTACAGCTTTATTTTTTGGTTGTTAATACATTTGTACAACAAGGGCAGTGCAATAAACTAAATTGAATCAGACTGAGATTTAGCCATTTCTTATGACCTCCAAATCAAAACGACATATTTGGTCATTTTGTTAGAGCTGAATATACGCCAAATAGAGTTGTAAAAACAGCGCCCGCAGGTCTTGTCTAAATTACAAGTCAAGCCAACAAAGATGTGACAAAAGGGATTTATCATGAGTTGTGGAGATTCCAGACTTACTAAATGTCAAATTTGTATCATAGATCCGGGAAACATGTATTTTCTGATGTAAAAATTAGATAATTAAAAAGTGTATCATAAAAAATAAATTTAAAAAAACAACCCATATTTCATTCCTGCGGCCCGTGTAGTCACTTTCTGTCGAGACATAAACAAACCTGAGAAGTTTAAACTACCGTAGCTCTTTATTCTGGATTCCGCTCACGTTTTTGAGCAATGTGAGGCTGTTATCATCAGAAAAGAAGTTTTTCCTGGATTTGTGCCACAAATCGGACATTGAGTAAGTCTGGAAACGTGGTGAGTCCTGTTTTTCACGTCTATTGACTTGAGTGTAATTTAGACAAGACCTGCAGGGGCGCCATTTTGGCACACGAGATGTAAAAACGTATTTTGAGAGCCAACAAAATGAGCAAATATGCCATTTTAGGTGTGAGGACAGTGTCCTTTTTAATGTTCGCAGCATTCCTCTGTCAGTAAAAGCATGTGGTTTGAAACTGAAAGTTCAGTCGAAAGGAATTCATTTATTTATGATGTTAAATTATAACTTTACTTATTACTATTAAAAGTCTTGTCTGGTTCGTATTTGTTTTTAATAAGAGAAAAAAATGTTTTATCATATGTACACTTCATTTATGCAGACTGGGAACCTAGTGGTAAATGGCTGCTGTGGGTAGAGCGTTATGAAAAATGCAAGCTTATGAGAAAAATCTCTTGGGGAATTGAATTATGGAGGCAGTGAAAACACATCAAATGTAACAAGCATAAATCACATTATTCATCTGATCTGTGGATGATTAAACATAAGCTCTTATGCTGCCCATGTTAAATATTACCATCTCTGTTAATGTGGTGCATAACGTCCCAAATCGCAGCACATCGAATACAAACTAACACTGGTTCACAGGCACAACCTCATTAACTGCAAATCGAAGCATGCCCAGTACTTGTGAGCCACTGACCCTTAGAAGTATGTGAATATATAATTATTATCGAATCAATGCAGCACTTTCTCCAATAAAGGACTCTCTTTTTCTGGCGTATTTTGTAAGGGAGAACTGAAATAACATGACGTAACTTGAATAGTTACTTGATAAGCTTGGGATGCAATTACCATCTTAGCAAAATATTGGGCAAATGAACATGACAGCAAACATGAGTATTCAGTAAAATATATATTTTTTAAATATTGGGTATGGGTATGTATTTTGCACTAATTACTGTGATGGCCCTGTTATTTGATTTGATAACACTAGACAATGCAAACCACTGTGATGCAACAGAGTGAAGATCATAGAGGCAAAAGAGGGAATTGGACAGGGGAAGAATCTTAAACTTGGATTATACTTCCCGCACATCAATTCTGCACGGAAATGAGATGCACAGAAGGCAGCGGAGAAGACGTTGGCAGTATTCAAAGTCCGTGCAGTTCAAGCGGTTGCAGACAGTAGAAATCTGAGCTCGCTGCTAGGAAATACGCAAAGCATATAGTCAAGCATAAACTGCATAAACCGAGCTTTAGTGGCATAAACAGCACTGCAAGACAACGGATGGAAATTAGCCAATGGCTACAGTCTGGCGTGTTTGCAGCATGCACAAGATGTATTTAATGTATGTTCATTATCATGCACTCTACCGACCGAATAAACAAATAATAATAATCCTTTTATTCAACTGATAGCTTGCGCGCATTAGAAAACAAAGCCTAACTCATTTTTAGAAGGTCTGAAAATGCAAGAAAAAAGTACAGTTTATCAAGTCCTTCCATTAAGTTTGTTTATGATAGCTTATGAAAACTCTGTTTAGAAGAGATACTCCATGACCAATCTATTTTAATTATAATAGAAAAAGGTAATTGCTGTCTGCAAACAACAATGAACACTCAAATCATAGATATTGTAGGGCAACTCCACCAAGGAAGTGACCCTATCTGACAATGACTGCTCATACTCCAACTAATTTGTTCAAAATCCAACCTTACCTAATTGAGTTATAAGGTGCATATGTGACTTTTTTCAGAAGACGGTTCACCGCCTCGTAGTTTCTATGAAGAAGTTATTGCTTTGCTTGGAATATTCCACAGAGTAACACTAAACCACAAAGTTACAGCTCAGGTTTGTGAAGAGTCAAACTGTGCTCATAGTCAGAATTTTAGGTTTGTGATTTTCTTTTGCAATAAAAGCACCTTTAATTGAATACATGTTAGATAGGGAAGCTTCATGACATACCATTAATTCCAGGCAAAGCAATACAGTTTTATAGTACACTTTTAATGTAAACAGACTAAAACAATAACAACCCATTGCAAACTTTAGCAGCAGTTAACATTGGAAAGTTGTTGAAATCCTTTTTAAACTCCTGTTTTTATCCTTGCAGACCATAAGCAGTTGCGGCCTCAGTTGTGTGCTTTTACTTTAAACCCGTGCACTACATAAACCCATAAATCTAAGCTTGCCCAGAGGTAAGAGCGAACCAGCGCTAATTAACAGGAGCGGGATGAGGGGTCAAGGCACGTGTCGTATTAGCGTGAGAAAACACTATTTTTCAATTTACTGAATACTGTCCGCCGCAATGGAAAAAAATAGAAGTTAGTATCACCATGGGCATAATTATAAACACACAAGTCGGGCAAACTATGAACGCGCGTTGGGAAAAGTAAATGATGTTATATTGGTTCTTTTGCATGGAATGGCGATCTAATAGCGACCACAAAGCAAGGGCGTTGATCTGAGCCGTGTTAGAAGGACTTTGCTCCAAGGACGTGGTAAGCCGAGAGGAGGTCAGTACTGCTCGTGCGGAGACCTGGGGGCCCCTGTGATGATGGTGTGGCAGCAGTTGACTCTGGAGAGGTAGGATTAGGGACATGAAGACTGACAGCTTCTCTTTGTATTCATTTGATCCTCATTTTCTGCATAATGGACCTCAGCGCACAGACCAGCCGCTCCCTCAAGGTGTTCTCAAAGGTTTAAACTCATCAAGCTATGGAAAATGAGACGGAAATGAATTATAATTTCAAATCCTCTCCTTGCATATTTCAGATCATCGGATTCAATTTTCTTATATTGTTTTAATAGTTGCATGGATATTGTTGTTTTCCTTCTTGACAGTAACCAGACATGTGCAAAACCACTAACCACTGCACCACCAGGGAGCACACTATTGTTGCTTTTCTATCATTTTCTTCTCCAAATAATTTTTTTCTTCTTATGTTGAAATTTGGTTTGCATATTTATCCACAAGGACAATCTGCACTTAGACTCTTCCTGGGGCATGTTCACAAAGAAAATGTCCCAAAAATGTTGACTTTTTAGGTATACTACAACATACATATACGGCTGTACTGTCCATGAATGGGCAGGCAAAAACGGCAAAGCTCTCTTTAAATTGAGAAGGGCATCTATTGATACAACCAACATTGGAATTAAGATGTTTAACTGTGTGATTTGAAAAGAAACAAACGTGAAAAATATACATCATACCTTTGCCTTAGGGTTTAATTAATTAAGGACGTTCTTATTGCTGAAAAATATCTTACTGCGTGCAGCTTCACCACAGAGTCTCTTACACAGATTGCAGATTGCAAATTGCACCTTTAATAAACAAATGAAAAAAATCGTCTTAATGAGCTAAAGAACAATAATGACTGCATGGTGAGAGATGCACTTCGAGAATCACTCAGCCTGCAATATACATTTTACAACACAAATACTAAATAATCTATTGGAAAGAATACAGTTGCACAGCAGGTATAAACATTAAACATTCACCTGCACCATAATCATTAACATCTGGACCTGTAGAAGAGCAAACAGAAACATGGATTTCTCGACACCATGAGCTTACTTGGTAGCTCATTGATTCTTTGCAATAGAGAAAATTGTTCTTGTTCAAGGTTCAAACAGTGGTCCATTTGTCATGCAGCCGCTCATTTCCACATGTGTTTTTACCATCTCCTGGGCAAAGGCTGCAGCACCCACTCATGTTCACTACACTGACGATACATCGCATCAAACTCACACCTACGGCAAAACAAAGCAGTCTCATGTCTGCAGAAGAAAGGCAGCTAAAAGTTAAATTATTCCATGTACATTATACCAGCTTTTGTCCCATTTTGCTCATATATTTCAACATGATATATTTAAAGACTACAAAGCTACATTTTCTATGGACTCAACATGCAATGACATGTAATTACATTGTAATTACATGTGTTACTTTTGGGTTATTACAGGTTGGTACATTACATTGGTACATTAATATTACATATTGTCACACCGCACATTTAGTTGGCGTTACATGTTATTACAGTTGTTATATGTTTGTTGGTTGTTGCACAGATGCGTTATTTCCAGTTCCATTACTTTAAAAATATGTTATGATCTGATGGGCATGATTGACAGACGGATTAATCAATCAGAGAATCAGAGAAACCCATGGTACGTTTGTGTCAAAACAAAACAAAATAGAAAGTTTTTAAAAAATTGTTCTGAATGTTGGGAGGAACTCATTTTTGGAAATGTCTCAAATTTGTAGCCTATGGTCTGATTGCAGAACTGGGACGTAACGATAACCGAAATACTGTGTCGCCAAAAGTGTCACAATAATATTGTGGGCTGTCATATATATCGAATAATAAACTCTTTTGCTTAAATGCATTGTTTTGTTGAGCAACAGCTAAAAAAAAAAAAGGGAAATACAGACCATGATCCTTTGCCCAATTTCAGTGCAGACAACATGAATGAATAACTGTTATTTAGCACTTTTATGTCATAATTGGTTGGACTAAGACAGAAAGGATTCACACCAAAGGCTTGTCAAGGCATTTTAAAAGGAAAAAGTAGCATATCTACAATTCTGTTAGACTCTCTACAATATATAAAATATTGTACCATGATATTTGCATATAGTTACATCCCTATTGCAAACCCTATTCAAACTGAAGCCTCTCCAGAAGCACTACCAAATAAAAGAGTTATAGCTACATTATTCATTTTAAGTGAAATAAACAGGCTTGACATCCCTAAGAATTCAGAAATAAATTACTTGCATTGGTGGTAGGTGGCATGTCCACTGCGCTGCACTAGCAACAGCAGTTCCAGTTTAACTGCGGGTTGCTTGTTTTTGTACAAGCCCAACTGTTGAAAATTGAAGAATAAAACTTGTTTCCCAGCATCAGCTACATGACAAAACCAGGTAAAACAACAGCATTCCCGGTTCACAGCGGATCACGCAGTGACATGAATTTAACAGCTCACAACATGACAATTGGAATTTTTTAACAACTTCAACCTTGGTCTGCTGCCCTGCGCTCCTCACCCGTCCTGCTTGTGACTTCTGATGTTCTCTGGATGTAAACACAACCCCAAGATAATAATATTGTCAACCTAACTCTCCCTCCTATAACCTCTGTGAAATTCCACTCATGAACACAACTATCCCACCAGCCAAACTTACATGGGCGACCTCAAAGGGCAAGCTTATAAAAAGTGCCCGTCACGTAGCAAACTTGCTCTATTCGGGGCAGGTAGAGGGATATGAGGGATCAACGGAAGTGAAAGTGCTTTCCGCCATCTTTAAGCAGTCCTGTCACCTCGCCTCTTGCTCTCAGAGGGATGTAGTATGAAGTATGAGGCTGTAAAAGCAGTGTTTTGAAACACTGGGCGTTAGTGGATTTATTGAGTGTAAAACGCACCCCTCTCCTCACTATCCGCCTTTAAATTCCAAAGAGATTTATTCCACCAAGTGTCTAGGCTTAATAAGACACTCACTGACAGTCTGCGAACAAAGTAATTTGGGAGAAAGAGTGCCCGATAACGGTAACTTAATGAGCCTATATTATAAAAAAAATACTTTCATGTTTATTTGTGCACGTTGCATTATTAGTTAGTTTCCCTCTCCAAAACGCCTGTTCGTTAGGCTTATGTTGGCATGTGAAATGTATAACACTCCTTTGTAGCAACGGAAAATGTAATTCTGTCAACTGGACAAAAGTTTTTCCAAGTATCTTCACTCAGTTCAGACAGGGTTGTAGAAAGTCACTGCCTTAAATATACAGTATGTCTGAAAGGAGGAGCTAACTACACTGAAACTAAAGGTAGGTGTATGCTTGACGCATCCGCGACCCGATTTTCTGCGTAAAAAAAAAAAAAAATGTAACTACTCGGACGGTTCCGTGCGGAAATGAATGGGATTTCATAGCAGCTAGCTCAGATTTCTACAGTTAAAACCGCATGAAACCCGCGCAGACTAAAAATATGCCACCGTCTTCTCCGCTGCCCTCCGCATGTATCATTTCAGCGCAGAATTTACATGCGGGAAGTATAATCCAATCTTTTAGAGAACAGTTGTTTACAATAAGGGCAGACAATGTTAGTTAAGGCCATTAAGATGTGAACATCAGGCATAAGCTTTGCACAGCGGTCAGACGTACCGTGCACTTGCGCAGACCATTCAATCAAACGACGAAGCCCGGAAAACACGCTGTCCTCCGGTGCCACGGCGCGTAAAGTTCCTCGTTAACGAGCAGACTTCCAAACACGCGGCGCGCACGGTCCTTCCGCATGTTACATTTACACCAAATCATCCAGTGCAGTTATTTACTGTGTCTGCACCATCACACGTTTGTGCTTTGACAGAGCAGTGTTTCAGAGGAACCGGGGCTCTCTGGCCGCCTATTGGAGACCCCTGCGCTAATGGTCATCGAACTTCTATGAGCGCAACCGGATTAACACTCTTGTTTTCTTTGTTTTGGGCCCGTGTATGGACGTATAAATGAGTGACAGATTGTACCTTAGATCCCCATTTCTGACAAATATAGCCTCTTTGACTCTTCTTCTAAAACCGTCTCTTCTCCCTTGCCAGGATCTGTACTTCAGAATCCACAAAGGACGGGTTTGTTGCTTTGTGATTTTATAGTTATAGTTTTTATAGTTCATACATTTTCACCAGTCTTGTTCTGATCATTATCGGGCATAAATTGCCCACAGTGGTTTACCTTTCATACTGCTAGCTGCTATAATTTTTGATATCAACTAACTGATTTTAGGAGATGTAGTGCCAGAGGCTTCATGCAGGCTAAGGTATCCACAAATCCCAAATAATCCTGTAAACTATATTAAGTATTGGGTGTCGTATGAGCAAAGACAATCATTTTCTCATAGAACTAATAACACTAAATCTCGCCAGAAGGAGTACGACTACTTTACTGGTGCCAAAACTCGAAACAGTACAGACAAACATTGAAGAGTTGAGTTCATTGTGTGATTGGGGTTCTACACCAGATGCCCTTCCTGACCTAACCTTATAATCTTGTTTGTAGACATTGGGCTTGTCTTTTTTGCTCTTACAACACTTCGCAAATTATAGTATTTGGTACAGACACACAGGGTTATACAGGGTTGTATGGGGTCGCTGTTATCATAAAGATGCTAAATAACCCCGTTTCCAGTGGGACCTGCCAGGGGGAGCTGAACTGATCCAGAGAGAGGGGTCACCTTCACGTGGGGACAGCCGTGTCACCCAGGGGCCACAAATAACGCCACTGCCACCGGAGCCTATAGCACAAAGACATCTCCAGTCATCCAAGCAGAAAAACAACTCTGCAGCCCTCACCATGAAAACAAACAAGACTCTGGAATGTGAGTGGTGGGCAAAAATACTTCTGACACTGGGGAACAGGCACGCGGACATAGAATTGTTTTCTTCACACAACCGAACAGCGGATAAGTGAAGAATCAATGTAACAGTGGGTAAATAAAGATGAGAGAAGCAGTGTGATCTGTAGAAGTCACTAAAATTGGTAAAATAGATACATGAGATTTTATAGTTGTATGACCAAAGGTTTTTAGTTGAATTTATAATTATTTTGTTGTAGGTTTTGTTGTATTTGCAGTTAATTCAATAATGCTAATTCTACTGCGAACTATTCATGCCATTGCAATATTGTTTTAATGTATTTGTTTTTTTGATACTTCTGAGTGAATCCAGGCATAACTATATACCTAAGGCATATGAACTGGGTGTGATTCTAAATATTAAGCAGCAGACAGAGTAATACATTTTGCAATTTGTAAAACTGTATGTGATATTGTAACTATCATTTGAGAGTATGCAGTATTTTTGTAAATGTAAGTACATTTACATTTATTCTTTTTTTACCAGGGGTTTGGCTGATAAAAATGCATCTGTTCGAATTGTATCTATTTTCAGGGTGACAGTGACATTCAATTTCCCTTATTTTATTTTTGATAACACCATAAAAGTAATTGTGATTCTGATTTCCTTGTTTCCGGGTTGGATGTTGGTCATTTGGTGTTTTCATGCACAGCTGGCGGTCTAAATGAGGAGGGACATAGAGGGACTTTAAGACCAGCTCGACGTCCCCAACCTGAGATTCGGGACAATGCAGTGAAGGTCACGGCACGCTCACACAGAGGCAGCGGAGACAGTGGAGACAGTGGCAGACGGATTGGGAGCAAAGGGAGCAGCTGGTGGAGTCCAACCCGAAAAGTGACTGTGAGAATCTCCAGGTGGCTCGTGTGAATTATGGCACTGCCCAATGGATCCTTTCTGCCCCCATGCAGACTAAGTGCTGCTTTGAAGTGCCCTGTCATTTACGTCTGGGGGCCCATATCAGATTTCAGATCATTTCTGAACAGAACATGATGCACTTTTTGGTCAGTCACTAGAATTGTTGCTGTAATTTGATTTCAACCTGCCAACTTTTTTTTTTAAACAAATGGCTGGGGGATGAAATGGCTAATTACACTCTTCTAAATGTGGAGTTCATCATGAATATTGATAAAGCATTAATTAGTTACTAAATGTGGAAAACCATTTTCTCTGTGCCAAATACATCACATGTTTGGGGGGGGGGGGGGGGGGGGGGCGCACTGATTTTTAAAAACAATGTGGCATGATATGCTTTTGTCGTTCTTTTTTCAAAATGTAAATGTTGTTTGGCTATAGCTAGGCAAAAAACAATTCAAGTACATGACAGATTTTCATGTTGTTCTAATTATTACTTTCTGAAAAGTGCAAAAAATATGTTTATCAGTGTTTACATCAGTCAAGTGGCAGTTTGCAAAGAAAAGTTAAACAAATTTACAGGAAGTTTAGTGTTGAGTTCTAAAACTGTACACTGTACCTCTATCCATGTCATCAACACAGAAATTCATGCAGAATTCATGGGGGAAATTCATGCAAAAGAACCAGGCTGTTATCCAAGCTAAAGGTGTATTTTTTGTTGTCGAATAATAACTGCTGTAAAAAAGTAAGCATGTCTCCACACTTGTTTATGGTATGATTACTAGATAACAGTTCTGGAAAAGTAAAACTATAAACACTAGGCAAGTTGTCTAGCAAACTATTCAATATGATTATCTTAAACTGTCTTATGCACTGATTAGTATATTGAAACTGCATTCTTGAGTAATTATTGAGTACTACTATTAAGAAGGGTATATCATTTAAGTTTCCAAAGCGTCGATAGTAAGCTGTGTTATGACTTTTTATAAGAGATAGGTGAAAAGTGGGGTTGGAAAGCGTTTGTACTATTTCAAGTTGGCAGACAGCCCAGATAATTAGGTGTGTTCGGAACATGATGTCCTTCTCAATAAATAGGACATTTCAATAACTCCTACAAAGGGTGAAATTACAGGAAAAGCTTCTCTATGGTTTTGTCGATACAACAGCTTGAACATCTAAGGTGGTTTAGGTGTTTTCTCCTATATAAAAGACGCCACACTGGCCACACTCATTACATCTAATAGTTTCTCTTTAAGAGTGTGAAGGAGCAGAGCACTGCTGGACCGGGCTCAGGTGGGTTGCCAATCATTTCTCACATTAGGAGTCCAAAATCATGATGACCCTGATTAAGCCAAAGAGACCGAGTGCAACATCCAAAATTACTTGAGTCTTCTGATTTGAGGTTGGACAGAACATGAAAGCTGGATAGTAATAATAGGTGGTAGCGGAGATCGAAATACAAATGTCATATCTAGGACCCCACATTAATGTAGTGTTTGCAGAAGTGCAGTATGAGCAGTTACATATGTCGACTCTTACATGACATATTTTGCGCTATATTTTGAATAGACCATCTTTAAATCTATACTACTTGCTTTAGGTCAAAACAATGTGACATCATATATTTAAAAGTTATTTGTTTTATTAGGAAATACAACACCAGTTTTGACGTGCAACTCTTTCACCTCTACTTCAAAGATGTGTTTTAAGAACTTCAAACTACTATCTACAATCTTAAGTATCAGCGACTTTTGGCATTTTGTGCACTTTACATGATTGTAGCGAGCCCAGACCTTGAAGATACAGCCCGATCCACATTTTATACCGTGCATATTGTCATTACTAAAGGTTTATGGATGTGACATTAGATATTAGGCTGACGGAGATTTGGAGGTTATCTGGCATTTCAAGATGTGTGCGAAAAGTCAAGCCGTGAAAAAGGATTCATTCTGCTGTTCATCTGCCAGGCACATCACTCACAGCACTCCGCAGCGCTGAGTAAATCTTTGCCTGTCTGGATCCATGCATGTGAAATGAAAAAGGTGGCTATAGCTAACCTTAATGCCAGCCTTCGATTTATAGCTCTTTCTACGGTTATTGCAGTCACGCCGACGTTCATGAAAGCAATGTGACATTTAGTATATTAAAGACAATGGTGGACAATGAGAAAATGTTGAATGCGTTGAATTACCTCAGAATGATGACTTCTCAGTGCACACTTCAGCGAAATTTTATGCAAATAGATCTGTCATTTTATATTTTAATTAACTTAGGCGCAGCGGCAAATCAGGGACAACCGCAAAGTGCTAAGAACTAACATTTGACAGATATATCTTAAAAACTGAATACAAATAAGGACAAATTGTGCCGCATTGAAATTAATTATTATTTTGACAATGTGTGATCTGCAAAAAACTGGAACAGATGCCTTTTGAACAAATGCATCAAAACATCTGCTATGGCAAAAATTCAAAGTTACAAGTGAAGCAAAGTGTTTTTAGCAAAGCACGTTCAGTACGGAAAAACTTCTGTACCATTTTGACTGTATCTTTTGTGCAGCGGAAAAAGGAGGTTTAACCACTTCTTTCTTTGTCTATTATTTATGAGCGCCACTTTCTGAGTGCGGTAGTGATGGTTCTGATTGGTTTAAATTATCCAGCGTGCTTAAACATAACAGGACCTATCTTTGCTGCAGCAGCAGACAACAGATTATATTATAATTTTATGTTTTAGTAACTTGCAGCACACAGGCATCAAACCGTTAAGCCACATGGTATTTTCTAGAGATGGGCGATACCTGTGTTTTTTGTTTCGTTCCGATAGCAATTAATACTATGGTAAATATTGCAATATTCAGTTCAATTCAGTTCAATTTTATTTGTAACGCCCAAAATCACAACAGCAGTTGCCTCGAAGGGCGACAGTGAGAATAGATTAGACAATGTTCATAGGGACTTGGCAATGTCCCAGCATCTCGTGTCCTTAAAAGAATGTCCCAAAGTCCCCTGTCCTTAGACCCTCCTTCTTAGCCAGGGAAAACTACAAAACCTCTTTGAGTAAAAGTGGAAACCTCGAGGAGTTCCACAGTGAAGGAGAGATCCGACTCCCTCGGACGGACAGGCGGACGCGCTTCAATTTGCAGCTGTATAAAGGTCCAACGTATTCAGCAGAAGATGTTATAAAAGTAGCGAGCAGCCTCCTGAATTGCTGAGTAGGCCCGGTTCAAGCGTGACTCAATCAGGGCTGGGTGGGCAGTGTGTCAGCCCTTGTTAACTGTGACCTTGGAGAATAATAATCCGCTAAACTGGTGTATGTGTAGAGGTAATGACGCACTGATTAAAGCATTATATAAGCGACTTTACACAAAGCGATGCACGCAAATTCACCTTGAAATGCTTGGCGGCTAGCTTAATTGTCTTGAAGATTTTGCATTCAAATTGGTGGAGTTATTGACATAAATATGCATGACCTGGCCACCTGCATAGAACAATGAACTACTTGCACATCACTGTCAAAAAGGTAATGGCTTCGAACAACGCAATTTTACATTCGATTTAGCTTTGAAGCCGATTTTGGAGACTATGTAGCCCTCCGTGATGTAGACATAGAGTTGTACGCTCAAGAAGAAAGCAGTACAAACATTCCCAGGGCTCTGAATACCTGTCAGTTCCTGCCTTAAGTATTCTCTTTGATACGCCACACACGGGAACACATGCATTAACAAAACACAGGAGAGAACTGGGGAGCAGTGTGTTCAAAGTTTACTGGGCTCTGCTGTAGTAAAGAGAAGCTGTGTGCTCAAACTCAAAATGATCTAGAATTCGACGGAAAGAGCTAATAATACACAAATGATTAGGGAACAGGTCTGTTTCAGATTGTCTGAAATCGTAGGGAAAAATACAGGAGCCGGTGATCAATACGAGCACTCACAGCAAAAATGAGTGTGACTAACAGTTGGCTAATGCTAGCGTGCAACTTTAATGTTATTGGAAAAGGACTTTAACAGCACAAATCAGCTCACCTGTTGTTCCAACTGAGTCAGTTCTTTATGGTCAGATTGTGTCAAAATAAAGCTCAGAATTTTTTTTTTTTTTACAAGGAATGTTGATCACCTGAAGGGCATCAATCAAACTTTGTCATATTCAATCAAAGTGGTCCATATAAAACTATTAAAACACACATAAGACAAATAAAGAACACAATACAATACTATTATTCGTATAAGCATTTTCTCCAGGGCCTCCTTCAGAGGTGTACCTAGTCCAGGCGTTATTAAAACATGAATTATTCAATTGTGAGACAAATCAAGGCACAATAAATACGATGATATACGTACATGCAGTTTTAAACCACAGTTCAATACATTTCAGTAATCATTTCTGGAACCTAAAGCCTAAACCTAAGCAGTTTAACATTTTTATACAATCAATAAATGTAATGTTGAGTTAACATCTTTTTTCCATCCAATACTTTCATGTTGATTTCAAGCATTTTTCTTAAATAATCTACTCAAAATGAACACTGAATATTATGGAATAGATGCTGTGTACATTTCATTTCAGAATGTGTTAATCTTGAGATCTTTTCTTTTGTGATTGAAAACCTTTCTTGATACGAGACATACTGTATGTCTGACCACAGAGACATTGTGCACTGACCAAACACGTCTGTAAGGGCAGGCCACATGACTGAAGAATAATTGGGTGTGAACTTACTGAAATAGGGCCTCACAACAGCGCAGGAAATTCTAGTTTCATGGACATAGAAGACGCTGCAAGGTCGAGACTGGATTTGACACTTGTCTTCAGAAAGAAAAGGGGGGGGAAATCAATCCTCAGCAGTTATAACACGTAAAAATGACTTGTAGCAGGTACTGTGATGAGTTTATGCATAATACTATTCATGTTTCACGCTGGCTTTTTCAGGTTGTTTCCTGCTTCATTCAATGCCAGTCATGACTTTTTGATACAATAGTTGTGTTTTGCTTCAAACTTTTAATTAAGAGCACGACAAGCAACATATGAATTCACTGCTCCCGTCACTATTCAGGCAATAATAATTGAAATATTTATCTGGAGGGAGTAGATTGAAAAACTTTGCCATGTGTAACAATGCACCACATGATCTGTGTTCCAGTAGAACATGGAAGATAGCTTGTTGTTTGACGAGAAACAATGGTGCAATTAAGACTGTAATCACACTTTCCTTTGAAATGCAGCGTTCCCTAGCATTAAGCAGCTTTAGCAGGAATAAATAAATAGGTATAATTATAAGTACTTGGAGAGAAACTGTTGAAGGGAGGTGGGTGAACTTCTATTGGCTTGAAGTGCTTTAAGAAGAAGATTTTGATGTGAATCCAGATAAAATCAGTGTTCCAACATTTACCACTATTGGTAATTAGGACACATTCAACTCACAGAAACAAAATAGTCCATTTCAATTTCAGCTGGGGTCACTGTATCTTTGTCATTGCAAGAAAGGACCATTGCTTTTCAGAGATCGCATCTACTTTTACATTAAAATAGGTCTTTATAGCAAATCATTTCAGGCAAAACTGTCAAAGGCACCAAAGATGACCTCTACAACTTTTTACTTATACACAAATTCTAAGCAGCAAATACATTTGTATCTGCTTCATACCCTTTTAAACCAAGACTTATACCATTTAGGCTGGTGTCGGTACAAAATCTGGTGTATTCAATATTTTAACATGTCTTTTATATGCCAACAAATAAAACAACAGCTGCCTTAACATAACCTTTCTGGCAGTAACATGGGGGGAAAAAAACAACATATGTAGGCATCCACTAATTGAAGATTGGAATCTGGTTTAAGAACAAGCGCCAAGTTGTGGGAGAGATTGTGAATCCTCCTTTTTAGTGCATCGTCTTTGATCAGAGAAGAAACATTATGAGGTTGTGCTGGAGACGTTTGAGGGCTAAGAAGTTTTAAGTTTTAGTGAAACTCTGAACAGATGGTGAACGCGAGAGAGACTGTTCCATGCCAACAGCCCCGTGCACTGGTTTGGTTCAGATGGCTTCAAAGCAGACGCGCTTGCCTATGTCCATGTGCCGTCTCCTTCTTAAGATTTCCTCTTGTTGAGTGATGTGACTGAGAAGTGCCTGCCTCAGGGCTCCCAACTTCACCAAGACTTTGAACAGCGGCATTGTCCAAATCTCTGCAGTTTAAACAAGCAACATCTAATCATCACTAAAGCTACAATGTCTGACTTTACTACAACACAATCTGTTACCTATAATGTCCTCTTCTCCAACGTCAACAACAGCAGCAGAGCAGACTTTCACTCGACCCTCGATTCTACTGATTTCAAAGCTCTAATCACCTTCGGGATTTCGTGTTGTATGTTCACAAATTAGATAACGTTCACCAATTTTCCATCCATGTCTTTTGCTCATTAATTACCTTTAAAGCTTTCAAACTATTAACTTCAGAATCCGAGAAGATGGCGAGAGTGTTGTGCTAAAACATAAAATGACAAAGCTAAGGTGTCCATAGTAGCCAGAATAATGCATACATGAATTAGTTACATGTATGACTTAGTTACATGTATGACTTTTTAGTTTGGCAACATGCTCTGGATGTGCGCTGGAGGTGCATTGGCAAACCGTCTAAAAGATAGGCCTGGAGCTTATTAAACTTTGAAGGTTTTTCCCCCATATTGCACAATCTTAGATCAGAGTATAAATAAATGAAAAGTTATTGCTTAATCGTCAGTGAATATGAATACTTTCTACATTCTTTTTGTTGTGGACTTCTTCAACCACACTATGTTCTTCACTCCTGTGGCGAATCCAAGCATGACTGCCTTTGTTATTCTTATGCATATCTAACTTTCTTCAGGTGAGCGTAAGAAATTCATGCTTATAGTGTTTGTTGTCTTGTGGCGTGCAGCAGTAACGACAGCTGTTTAATCAACAACTTCCTGTGACAGTCCCTCAGTCGGGTGCAAGCTGTCGCTGCTATTCTCAGACGGTGCACAGAGGGAAGCGCACCTCATCGGAATTCAAAAATCCACCATTTCTGAGAGTATCACAGCCAGATACAGCTGCAGAGGAAGGCAAACCAGTAACCACAGGGCAAAACCTCTGCTGTGTACCTTTGCCTGTGCTTCAGTGGAGAATGAATTCCAGTGAGTTAAAATGTTAGCTTTTACCAAAATAAAGAAAACTCCCAGTCAATACAATGACCTTTTTTATTTTTGGTTGGTCTATGTTAAAGGTTTTCCCCAAGATTTAACATAATATATTCTTGGATATAGAAGAATTCAAGACACTTTACTGTCAAAAGGTAAAAAAGGTTTATCGAGACGTTTTGGCAAACTACAGTATCTGGAAACCATTATCAATCAATCTTATTTTCACAACACATTTTTAGTCATTAATAATTTTAAGATGTGATGGATTCAATGTCCATTTCAAAAATAATATCAGAGATAATATTTACCTTTTTATTTGTTATCTTACCCCATAAAGCTTGTGCTGCAGTCAGTGAGCGTCATCTTTAGTGGACCTGCTGCTGACATTTTGCATCACACAACACCGGGCTTCTCGAGGGAGAAAAGGTTTTGGTGATATGCTTCCTGTGCTTGTAATCAAGAAACTAGCATCCAGCCCCACTCCACACGGGCACTCCAGAGATTACCTCTTCAATCCCCATCAAACGTGATTACCCCTCTCAAGGTGTGTGTGGAAATGTCAAATTTTACATATCATAATATTTCACCTCTCATAAACTTCCACCATCTCCCCTCGAGGAGTCAGGAGAAGTGTCCAGGGAAGGAGATTTAGAGCCGCTGTCAAGTCTTTAAGAGCAGAAGCCCCGCCCCTCTGCAGCGCTCCTGGATGAAGGTGCTGGGGTAATTGGGGTTTCATTGATCATTAACTTAAACTAGGAAGCAGCACTAGCACATGCACAGTGAGAGTAATTGAAACTAATTGGCCCAGTGTTGCAAATGATTTGGATCAGACAAACAGCAATGACTAATTTAAATGGTGACGTGACCTTTTGGATAGCTTCAGTCTAATTAACCTTTTTCTGGTTGGTGCACGCAGGTACTGTATCTGGAATAAGGCCACGGGCAACAACTGCGAGGGATAATCACGTGCAGGAGAAGCTGAACTTAAATTCTCATCACAATTTGCATTATGCAGCGATAATGATAAATATTATACTTTCTGTGTCAGGCCCAAGACAGATTATATGCAGCGGATATTGAAGCGTGAGGTAAAAAAAGAAAAAAGAAAAAATCAATAAAAGTGGAGTGGAACTATAGGCATCCTCAAGAACTTATACTGGTGATCACCATTTTTAGCTCTCACAGAGGGTGGTTTTTTTTTTACAGACAACTTGAGGCTACAGTTCTCACCACTGGTTGAATTCTGGATCTAAAATTATTTGAACACCAAATAATAATAACCTTTGTTGAACCATTATTGACATTTCTAAAATCAGTACAAATCAAACAAAACATTTTGATTGCAAACTAACCTACCAGTCAACCACCAAACCAAACATCCAGTCCTAAAAACCTCTTTGGCAAAGGCCACAAAATGATACACAATTAATTCATATCCAAAACACATTTAACCTTTTCAGAAGCTGCAACATTTTGTCCGCAGATCAGTCATTGTTCTCGAATACTCTGTCCTAATTAGTGGCACACATATTCTGATCAGACAGCAAGTCAAATATCACAACTCTATTCTTCCTCAAGCCATTATATAATTAAATCCAGAATTGGCTGCACTAGAGGACAATAATTTACGAGAGACCAAGCGTAATGAGAAAGGGGAAGTTTGGGCACGACGTGTTCAGTGCATAAATGAGAATTAATTAATCACTTGGGGAGTCGGCCCAACACCAAAATGGAGTAGGCTGGAGAACAAAGTCATTAAGTGTGATACTGTAGTATTTGTAAACGTAAATAATGACAAAAAGCCTTCAGGGTGCTCGAGAACAGCAATGAAAACACTTTTCCAAAATGACTACTGACCTACATTAATAGAGGCACAATAGTAAAAGTTATTTACAGCACATTAGAAATTA